>OX451737.1:523637987-524237987 GCA_948472305.1 Vicia faba
TGCCTCGAAAGGTGATCGTCGAGTAGAGGATGTCTTAGTAAGTCTTCATGATCCGGGAACCTGGCACGAGGGTAGCTTCTAAGGTGTCTTCCTATTGCTCTGGTGATCACCGTCCCGAACCTCGAATTGACCCGAACACCTCCAACGGTGGTGCTACCTACCTCTCAATGGTGGGATGGCACTACTTTAAAGGACATTTACACAGACGAATTCCTTAGGGTAGGTAGATGACTCTAGATACTTGCTCTAATTTCAAAAACAATTCAAAACACTTTTCACACCAACACATTTTCAAAAAGCTTTCGAAAGCATTTTTCAAACACTCTTGAGGACCGATACAAGAGTCGAACTGAAATTTTCAAAGAAACTTTTTAAAACCCACGATGAAAAGCAAACAAACAATTTTGAAAACACAAATGAGCAAGTATCTAAGAGCCCATGGATAACCATGGATAGAAAGGGTGCTAACACCTTCCCTTTCTATAATCTACCTCCCGAACCGAGAGCAATCTCTATAAGGAATTTTTCTGTGCTTTTGTCCTTTCCATTTGGAGAAAATAAAAGACGGTGGCGACTCTTGCTTCCGCGACATTTCGCGAACCAGCGTTAAACAGTCAGTTCCAGATCCACCGATCACAGAACTGGCGACTCTGCTGGGGACAAATCTATAAAGTGAGGTGTACCTTAGGGTTATTTCATAACTGTGTTTTCAATTGTATTGCTTTGCTTGCTTTAAATTGTGGGACTGTCTTGGGAGTACTATAGATCCTAACCCGGATCTGGGGATACCTTCTTAGAAAGTAGCAACAAGGCTGTGAGGGAACTGTGCGGGGTATACTGACATGGTTGAAACAGTCTGCTACGTTGATGTGGCACTTTGGTGTGTACCGGTAACCCTTGAATTCAGTCAAGGAGAGTACGGGGCCTCCGCGTGGTGTCGTGAAGCATCAACAGACCTTAGGAACCTTAATTGAACTATCTTGGCCTCTTTAGGGTAGTGAGATAACTGACTTTGGTGCAGTCCGAGGTTGGTTGATACTCGATACTACACTCAATTGAGGGTTGCTTTCCTGGAATATTTCGGTCGCCAGTTCAGTGGCTAAATCGAAATGATGAACAATGAAAGCAATCCCGTGATATTGGGACCCTTAGAACCCGGTTACTTCTAATAGGACAGGTTGAACCCACCAACTTCAAGAGGGTACTACCCAGACCTCATGCTGGCCTTAAACCCTAAGTGCTTGTCTTGTGTGCCTTGTGTGCCTTACATGTTTGTCTTTGTAAATATCTGTGGTGTGTTTAATCATAGCATCATGACATCATCCAGCATCATATGCATTGACTAACCATTTCAGGGGTTCGAATTTTCATCTTTGTTCTTGTTTTGTAGGACATGGAAACTGTTCGTAGAAAGACAATTCAAATCAATCTTGTAAGGATCCCTCCTCAGCTTAAGGAACTTATATCCAGGATTCCCGAGAACTCTTCATTCAGTGAAAGACATGGAAGTCTCATCAGCCTGGTCAATGCCAACATTGAGGAAGATATGATCAAGGTCCTGTTCCAATTCTTTGACCCTCTGCATCACTGTTTCACCTTCTTGGATTATCAGCTGGTACCTACATTGGAGGAGTTCTCCCGGCTCCTGAAGATCCCTATCCTTAATCAACTACCCTACAACGGTACGGAAAAGGAACCCAAGCTTGAAGAGATTGCTAAAGCCTTACACCTACAGTCATCTGACCTCAGGGGACATTGGGAAGTTAGAAGTGGTATCAAAGGGTTCTTAGCCAGGTTTCTGTTTGAAAAGGCCCATGAATGTTGGAACTCCCTTGAATTACAAGCTTTTGAAGAAGTTGTGGCCCTCCTTGTCTATGGTGTGGTGTTGTTCCCTAACCCAGATCAGCTTATTGATATCAGTGCTGTCCAGATCTTTATGTCCAGGAATCCTATACCTACGTTGCTGGGGGACATCCTTCACTCATGTTACACTCGAACCATGAGAAAAAGAGGTGTCCTTATGTGTTGCACTCCTCTCCTGGGAAGGTGGTTTATTTCGCACCTTCCACAATCAGTTTTGAAGAACGAGCGGGGTTTGAGATGGTCACAACGGTTGATGACTCTTACACATGCAGATATACATTGGTGCCCTAGGTCTAGGGAGGATGTCACTATCATTGATCATTGCGGGGAGTACCCTAATGTTCCTTTACTTGGAATCAGAGGAGGTATTACTTGCAACCCATGCCTGGCTTGGAGACAGTTTGGTTATGCTCGGAGGGATGGTCCTCATGACATGTTAATTCCTGACATAGTCTTCGACTTCGACAACGATACTCAAGGACTTCGCCAGAGATTTATCAGAGCCTGGAGGATGCCAAGTAGGATAGACAGTAAGACACTGGGGCACAGGAACTCCATCCCGTTGGAACCTTATCTCAAGTGGGTATGAGCCTGCTCCCAGAAGTTAGTGATGCCTTATCCCCATATGCTCCCTATGATCAAAGAGCCAGTCTTGGAAGGAGAAGTGTCCTACATTATTCAGCATCCTGACATGCCCACATCCTGGGAAGAGATGCAGAAGAGCTGGATCCAGCTAAAGGAAGAACAGAATTCTCTTGAGACCAGTCTACATGCTAGTGAAAAGAAGGTCTTGGAGCTCACCCGCCTGTTGCATGAGGAGAGGAATCTCAACACTTACATAGCTCCAAAGAGGATGCGTAGTGTATTTTGGGATTGATTTGCTTTTGTATTATTTTGCCCATGAGGCTTTGATGTACTGAACAATTATTTCCTTAATGATAACGTGTGTTCCTTTTTGTCTACAACAAATTTGAACTTTCGAACCCTTAAATGCATTGCATAAACACATATCATTCATCATGTGCATAGTAGGTTTTCCTCTTTTCAGGTTGCTTACCGTTCTTCGCTGTTTATTTCAGCATCATGAATCCTGACTCATCCTCAACTGAGATGTCCATCAAAGCTCTTCAGGCGCAGAATGCGCAATTTCAGGAACTAATCATGGGTTTGGCTCAGGGCCAAGAAGAGTTGAAGGCTCTGCTCCTGAAGAAGGAAAAGAAGAAGAAGAGAAGAACTGTTCTGTTCAACTCGGGCCGAAGGTTTGGCAATACTCTGCCAAATGAAGAGGCTGGGTCTTCTATTGGCAAGGGTACTCCTCAAGCGAAAAAAGGTCCTAGTCCAGTAGTCTCCGACAACGAGACTGATTTTGATGAAGAGCAATATCCTCCGGCAGAAGACCGTTACAAGCAGTTGGAGGACAGGTTGAATGCTATGGAGATAC
Source organism: Vicia faba (assembly GCA_948472305.1). Taxonomy (NCBI): domain Eukaryota; kingdom Viridiplantae; phylum Streptophyta; class Magnoliopsida; order Fabales; family Fabaceae; genus Vicia; species Vicia faba. Next base: position 523,641,292 of record OX451737.1, read on the forward strand.
AACAGGTACCTGGGCTGGATTTCAGAGATTTGGGTTTGTCTACTGGTGTGATCATTCCTCGTAAGTTCAAAGCACCATCTTTCACTAAGTACGACGGGGCGTCTTGTCCCAAGCTACATCTCAGGTCCTATGTTCGGAAGATTCAACCGTACTCGGCGGATAAGAATTTGTGGATCCACTTCTTCCAGGAGAGTCTTTCAGGGACTCATCTCGAATGGTTCTATCAGCTGGATGGGACCAAGATTCGTAACTGGGAGGAGTTGGCTACTGCTTTCTATAAGCAGTATCAGTATAATGCCGACCTTACCCCTACACGTACCTAACTCCAGGGTATGTCGTTAGGTTCAAGTGAAGGTTTTAAGGAGTACGCTCAGAAGTGGAGGGATCTGGCTGGCAGAGTGCAGCCTCCGTTGACTGATCGGGAGTTGGTAGACATGTTCTTGGGGACCCTATCTGGGCCATTTTTCAACCATCTTATCGGGAATTCGTCTGCAGGGTTCACTGATCTGATTCTGACTGGAGAGAGAATTGAGGCTGGGTTGAAGTCTGGAAAGATTCTGAAGGGTGAATCGTCTAGTTCTGAGAAGAAACCCTTCAAAAAGGAGGCCAGTGCTGTATATGGCTCCCGGAGACAAGACAAATCTGAGCGCCGCCAATCTGTCAGTGCGGTGATGATTGCTAAGCCTGCTGCCGCTCCTCGGCCAACCAATCCTCAAAGGGCTGAAAGACCCCGGAGAGAGTTTACCCGTTTGAGCATGACCTTATCGCAGATCTTGCCACAGTTGCTGTCCACCAATCTAGTGACTGTCAGAGAGGCCCCAAAGGGTGTAAACACTGCTTCCCCCAAGTATAACCCAAATGCCCGCTGTGCGTACCATTCTGATAGCCCGGGGCATTCCACTGATGACTGTTGGGCATTAAGGAATAAGGTGCAAGACCTTATTGATGCAAAAGAGATACAGTTCGAAGCACCTGAGAGGCCAAATGTGGTTACTGCTCCTATGCCTCAGCATGGGGTAAATGCCGTTGATGAAGATGTTTACGCTGTCTCTGTGAATGATCTAGCTACTCCTCTGAAGACTGTCAAGAGGAACCTGCTGCGGGCCGGTTTATTTCCGGGTTGCAGTGAGGGTTACCTGTTCTGTGCTGTTTCCCTATCTGATTGTCCCTTGCTGAAGTTAGGTATCCAAAGCCTAATGGATAGCAAGGAGATTCTGTTCAAAAAATCTGCTGTTCAGTTGGTTCCGGTAGAAGAAGTTTCTGTGGTTACCATCTTCAATAATCCGATCAAGGCTCTCCCGAAGAAGCCTGTTCAAATCATGACCGTTGCACCTATGGTTATTACTGTTCCGGGGCCTCTTCCATACGTATCTGATAAAGCTGTCCCCTGGCACTATGGGGCAGATGTGTATGTGAATGGAATCAAACAAGAGTTCAACACTGGCGCCAGCATCTGTGATATCACTGGTCCAACCAAGGTTACCCGCAGTGGCAGGCTCTTCTCTCCTGACATTGCACCGCCCGCTACTCGAAGACCCCTCCTTATGACACCTACAAGTGTACCTGTTCCTGTTTCTGACCAAGTTGTTTCCCCTGTCGCCGAGTCGTCTAATGCTCGGGGCAAAGGGATCGAAGTTGAGCCTACCCGGATGGAGGCACCGATACCTATAAATGCTGAGGCCTCCCAACAAGAGATGGAGGAAATTCTAAAGATAATAAAGAAGAGTGACTTCAATGTTGTGGAACAGCTGGGGCATACGCCCTCCAAAATCTCCATGCTCTCCTTATTGCTGTGCTTCAAGGCCCATGCTAAGGCCTTGATCTCATTTCTCAAGACGGCCCATATGCCACAGGAGACATCTGCAGTTCAGTTCACTGACTGCGTAGCAAATCTGACAGCAGACAACGGCTTGGGTTTTTCAGATGCTGACTTGACTGCAAAAGGAAGAGACCACAATGATGCCCTGCATGTCTCTATCGAATGCAGGGGCACTACTCTGGCGCATGTATTGGTGGATACTGGTTCTTCCTTGAATGTTCTACCAAAGAAGGCTTTAGACCGTTTAGATTGTGAAGGCCTGGAACTGAAACCCAGCAATATCATCGTCAGGGCCTTCGACGGTTCAAAGAGGATGGTTCATGGAGAGGTGGACATTCCTATTCGTGTGGGCTCTCAGGTGTTTGACTCTACTTTTTATGTGATGGATATCCGTCCCTCGTACTCTTGTCTACTGGGTCGACCTTGGATCCATAAAGCTGGGGCAGTGACCTCTACCTTGCACCAGAAGCTGAAATACCCTGTCAGAGGGAAGATCGTCACTGTGCAAGGAGAGGAGGAGTATATGGTGAGCCATTTGAACTCTTTCAGATACATTGAGATTGACGGGGAGTTTATTGAAACCCCCTTTCAGCATTTCGAGGAGGTGCTTCCGATTTCAGCAGCAGCACAAACAGCGGTCGAAGAGGATGTTCCTTTGAAGATGGCTTCCCTGAAGGATGCCCGGGCTGTGGTTCAAAAAGGTGAATGTGCTAACTGGGGCAGGCTTCCCGACTTTACACAGAAAACTGACAAATTTGGACTGGGTTTTACTGCAGAGGGTCAGAAAGCTATGCGGAAGGCGAAGACCAGAAGACCTCCTGTGTTCATTACAAATCCAGGAGTGAATGCTGTTGGGGAGGATAATGAAGTGGACGAAGCTGAGTTTAATAGCTGGATCTACCCGACCACTGATGGCGGATTGACCAATTGGATTGCTAAGGACCATACTCCTGTTACTTTTGTTACGCAGTAATAAACTTCTTTGTTTTGTTATTTGTAATAAACAATAAATAAACTCTATAGCCCGGTGTCTTACCCGAGGCACCGTGGTTTCATTTGTGAGGGCATATAAATTGTCATTTCATATATCATAAATGAAAATCTTGGACGTTTTCTCGCATTTCAAATCTTATGCTCCTTTTCTGTCTTTTCTTCCTTTATACATATTTCAAAACAGCTGTATTTACACACACTCACTCATACAGGTTTCAATCCACTCTGGATCTCACTGATAACGACTCTGCTACTGCCAGTTATGACTTCGAAAATCCGATCAACTTAGCTGAAGACGAAGGTGAAGATGATTGCGAAGTGCCTGGCGAACTTGCAAGACTGTTGCTTCAGGAAGAGAGGGCAATTCAACCACATGAAGAGCCAGTGGAAGTAATAAACTTGGGCACTGAAGCAGACAGGAAAGAGGTAAAGATTGGTGCCAACCTAGAGCTCAGCGTGAAGCAACGGTTGACTAAGATGCTACATGATTATGTGGAGATATTTGCCTGGTCCTACGAAGACATGCCCGGGTTGGATACCGATATTGTGGTCCATCACTTGCCTACTAAGGAAGACTGCCCTCCAGTTAAGCAAAAGGTCCGTCGTATGCGTCCAGAGATGTCTGAGAAGATTAAAGCCGAGGTTATGAAACAGTTTGATGCTGGGTTCCTTGCAGTGACTTCTTACCCTCAGTGGGTTGCTAATGTGGTGCCGGTGCCAAAGAAAGACGGTAAGGTCAGAATGTGTGTTGATTACAGGGATCTGAACAGGGCCAGCCCCAAGGATGACTTCCCCCTACCTCACATTGATGTCCTTGTGGATAATACAACTCAGCATAAGGTGTTCTCTTTCATGGATGGCTTTTCAGGTTACAATCAGATCAAGATGGCACCTGAAGACATGGAAAAAACTACATTTGTTACTCAGTGGGGCACCTTTTCCTACAAGGTCATGCCTTTTGGACTAAAGAACGCTGGGGCAACCTACCAACGTGCCATGGTTGCTTTATTTCATGACATGATCCATCATGAGATAGAAGTGTATGTTGACGACATGATCGCAAGGTCCCAGACGGAGGAAGAGCACCTAGATCATCTGCAGAAGTTGTTTGACCGTCTGAAACTGTACAAGCTGAGATTGAACCCGAACAAGTGCACCTTCGGGGTAAGATCTGGGAAGTTGCTAGGCTTCGTGGTAAGTGATAAGGGTATTCAAGTGGACCCTGCCAAGGTTAAGGCTATTCAAGAGATGCCAGTTCCTAGGACAGAGAAGGAAGTCAGAGGCTTTTTAGGACGCCTGAATTACATTGCTCGCTTCATCTCACACCTAACTGCTACCTGTGAACCAATCTTCAAGCTGCTGAAGAAAGATCAGGTAGTACGTTGGAATGATGAATGTCAGGCCGCGTTTGACAGAATTAAAGAGTATCTCCAAGAACCACCCATCCTTATGCCACCGGTTGAAGGAAGACCTCTGATACTATATCTGACAGTGCTTGACAACTCAATGGGGTGTGTGCTGGGGCAGCATGACGAGTCTGGCCGAAAAGAGAATGCCATTTATTACCTTAGCAAAAAGTTTACCGACTGTGAGACCCGATACTCACTGCTCGAGAAAACTTGCTGCGCTTTGGTATGAGCTGCTCGCCGGCTGAGACAGTATATGCTGACTCACACTACCTTGTTGATCTCAAAGATGGATCCTATAAAGTATATATTCGAAAAGCCTGCTCTGTCTGGGAGAATAGCAAGATGGCAAATGATCTTGACGGAATATGACATTCAGTACACGACCCAGAAAGCCATCAAGGGAAGTGTATTGGCAGACCACTTGGCACATCAGGCCGTCGACGATTATCAGTCAATGAACTTTGAGTTTCCAGACGAAAGCATCATGATTGTGACTGATTGTGAAGTACCTGGACCGGATGAAGGACCTGAGGAAGGATCCCGATGGTCTATGCACTTTGACGGAGCCTCCAATGCTTTGGGAAACGGTATCGGCGTTGTAATCATATCACCGCAAGGCACTCATACTCCGCTCACTGCCCGACTATGTTTCAACTGTACCAACAACATGGCGGAGTATGAGGCGTGCATCATGGGTCTTCAAGCTGCGATCGACCTAAGGATCAAGTTTTTGAGTGTCTTCGGAGATTCCGCTCTTGTGATCAATCAGATCAAAGGAGAGTGGGATACGAAACATCCGAACCTTATTCCTTACAGAGAATGTGTGTTGACCTTGATCCCCCACTTCACGAAGATAACCTTTGAACACTTTCCAAGAGAAGAGAATCAGCTGGCGGACGCGTTAGCTACAATGTCTTCTATGTTCAAGGTCAAATGGGATAATGAGGCTCCCTGGATCATCATCTGGAAACTGGACGAACCGGCATACTGTTGCGATCTCGAGACTGAATTGGTGACTGAGAAGCCTTGGTACCATGAGGTGAAGAGATACCTGGAAGCTCAGGAATACCCTGAAGGTGCATCTGTCAACGATAAGAAGTTTCTGAGAAGGTTCGCAGCAAAGTTCTTCCTTAGCAACGACATCTTGTACAAGCGAAACCATGATTCAACCTTACTGCGTTGTGTGGATAAGACTGAAGCAGAAAGGATCATGGAAGAGCTACACGAAGGGACCTTTGGTACACATTCCAGTGGACATACAATGGCAAAGAAGATCCTTCGGGCAGGGTATTACTGGTCCACAATGGAAGCTGACTGCTACCAACATTCCAGGACATGCCATAAGTGCCAGATTTATGCAGACAAGGTGCATGTTCCTCCAGTTCCTCTGAATGTTCTGATTGCGCCTTGGCCGTTTGCAATGTGGGGCATAGACATGATCGGTGAGATTAAACCTACGGCATCTAATGGGCATCGTTTCATCCTAGTGGCGATTGATTATTTTACGAAGTGGGTCGAAGCAGCTTCCTACGCTACGGTAACCAAGACTGTTGTGGCACGGTTCATTCGGCATAATCTGATCTGTCGGTACGGCGTCCCAGAGAGAATCATTACAGATAACGGTACCAATCTGAATAACAAGATGATCACTGAGCTCTGCGAGCAGTTCAAAATACAGCACCACAATTCTTCTCCTTACAGACCGAAGATGAATGGGGCTGTAGAAGCAGCAAATAAGAACATCAAGAAAATCGTGCAGAAGATGACAATGACTTATAAAGATTGGCACGAGATGTTACCGTTCGCTCTACATGGGTACCGTACCTCAGCCAGGACGTCAACCGAGGCAACTCCTTTCTCTTTGGTTTATGGTATGGAGGCAGTCTTACCGATCGAAGTGCAAATACCCTCTCTCCGGATAATGAAGGATGCAAATCTGAACGAAGATGATTGGATCCAGACACGACTTAATCAGTTAAATCTCATTGACGAAAAGAGACTTGCTGCTATCTGTCATGGTCAGACGTATCAGAAACGGATGATCAGGGCATTTAACAAAAAGGTCAGACCACAGGAATATCAAGTTGGGGATCTGGTAATCAAGCGAATCATCCTTCCTCAGAGTGATCCAAGGGGAAAATGGACCCCTACGTACGAAGGGCCATTTGTGGTTAAACATGTGTTCTCAGGAGGAGCCATGATTCTAACCAACATGGATGGTGACGACCTTCCTCACCCCGCCAATGCAGACATAGTAAAAAGATACTACGCATAAAAAATGACCCGCTAGGCTGACATGCCTAGGCAAAAATTAGGGCTTCCCGGTGAACCAAAAGGGTTCGGGCAAAATGAAGGGATGAAATGGAAAAATCTGTACACCCGACAAGTCGAAAACCTGAAAAGGCGGCTTGGGCAAAAATGGGTATCCCGATGGACTGAAAACCCGAAAGGGCAGTCCAGGCAAAAGTTAGGGATAAAGCGTAATACTATGTCTCATTGGATCACTTTGCATCCAGAATCCGGTATCTACATCAAGTTCAGACGGCATCGATCAGTCAGCTTCATCTTCAACCAAGGTCATCAAGTGATGAGACGCTCGGAGTTATAAAGGCAATAGCAGAGTGGAAACCCAGTGGGATCATTCATTTCACACAGCTGTTTTATTTTCTCTTGTACAAAATTTGTATAAACTCTTTTACTCGGCGGCGTTCTCTTACTAGGACGTCAGCCTCTTGTACACAAAACGCCTATTTACAGGCCATTCAAAAATCAATACAAATATACTTTTCAGTCAAAATTGCCAATTGTTTTTCCTTTTCTATTTTGTTTTGCGAAACGTCCAAGGTTCAATTTGTGATATATGCATTGACAATAAATTGCTAACTCATGAATATTTGCATACGAAACAAAGGATTAATTACAGGTAACATTAGAAACAGGGGCAATAAAAGAGTTGTCTAAGTAATCTAATTGTTCAGTCCTCCAAGGTACCAAGGTAGGTTCAGCTAAAGAACATAACCATGCATCTTAATTCCCCAGAGAGTAAGCCAGCAAGCAAGACACTCTCTCCAAGCTATATTATCAAACCTTAAAGAAGTTGGGTATCCTCCAGCAGATCCTAACATTCCCCGGCAGCATATACATATTCTTAACAAGCATCCCCGGCAGTCTTGGCCTAAAGATTGTTCCCCGGCGGTATATCAAATATTCAAAGGAGTCACTTCCCCGATACATCTCAAAACTTCCCCCCAGAGAGTCCAATCTAGTTCCCCAGGAAAGTTGGAATCCATCCCCCAAGCAGTAAGCTTATCCCCAGTAGATTCTGGAAGCTTATCCTCGCAGAGCACGAACGCATCGCCCGGCTCTATTCAAAGAGTTATTTCCTTACCAGGATATAACTGGGTTATCCTCAGCCAAAAGCCACGGAAAGGTCGTCGTCAACACAATTCTTCTTATCCCCAGCGAAGTCTATTAATACTTCCAACACAACAAGGGTATCCCCAGCAAGGTATTATCAACATTCCAACAAAGTATCTCTCTCCCCACAGAGTATTGCTCCCCAGCAAGGTCGCTAGAGTATTTTTCTCCCCGCAGAATCTTCCATTCGCCAAGCTTATTTCCCAACGGAGCCATCTTCTCCTACCGGTATACTTGCAACTATCATCCAGCGGAAGCAAAAATCTATTCTCCAACATCAGCCCATGAGTGACTTCCCGACACCCGTCAAGGATTTACTTTCCTAAGACGAAAAACATACATTCGTAAACATCGCATACATCATTATAGCATGCATAGATGCATCATGTTTTACAAATCTCATTTATGTTGAGAATATCATTGCTGGATCCATATCATGCATTGCATATGACTGACCTTTACCTTTCAGGAAAGATTCAGTTAAATTCTCAATCATATTTCAAGACCTAGACCGGTTCAGTTAAATCGACTCCAAAGATTTCTTATCCAGTCAAAGGCCTTCTCTGGTCCAGTTAAATCGACCCCAAACAGATTTTTCTGATAAAGACCCAGTTGAAGACATTCCAAGACCTAGACCGGTTCAGTTAATCAACTCCAAAGATTTCTTATCCAGTCCAAGGCCTTCTCTGGTCCAGTTAAATCGACCCCAAACAGATTTTTCTGATGAAGACTCAGCTGAAGTTATCCAAGGTTTTCTCAATGATTGCTATTGAGATTGTAATCGCCTATGGTTCTCTCCCCGATACTGCGGAGATGATAATTCCATCCCAGGTTTTCTCAATGATTGATATTGAGATTGTAATCGCCTATGGTTCTCTCCCCAATGCTGCAGAGATGATAATTCCATCCCAGGTTTTCTCAATGATTGCTATTGAGATTGTAATCGCCTATGGTTCTCTCCCCGATACTGCGGAGATGATAATTCCATCCAAGGTTTTCTCAATGATTGCTATTGAGATTGTAATCGCCTATGGTTCTCTCCCCGATACTGCGGAGATGATAATTCCATCCAAGGTTTTCTCAATGATTGCTATTGAGATTGTAATCGCCTATGGTTCTCTCCCCGATACTGCGGAGATGATAATTCCATCCAAGGTTTTCTCAATGATTGCTATTGAGATTGTAATCGCCTATGGTTCTCTCCCCGATACTGCGGAGATGATAATTCCATCCAAGGTTGTCTCAATGATTGCTATTGAGGTTGTAATCACCTATGGTTCTCTCCCCGATACTGCGGAGATGATAATTCCACCCAAGGTTTTCTCAATGATTGCTATTGAGATTGTAATCGCCTATGGTTCTCTCCCCGATACTGCGGAGATGGTAATTCCCACCAAGATTTTCTCAATGTTTGCTGTTGAGGTTTGTAGTCGCCTATGGTGCTCTCCCCGATTCTGCGGAGGTGGTAATCCCAAGATTCTCCCAATGATTGCTGTTGAAGTTGAAGTTATCCAAGGTTCTCTCACCGTTCCTGTTGAGGTAGTAACCATCCCTGGTTCATTCATCATCGTTTGAAGCTCCAGATCCAGCTCCTGTAACCAGTCAGGACACATCTACACAAAGAGTTTGAAGACCAGCTCCTGTAATAGGTCAGGTAATCATTTTTCTTTTGTAGGTACGCAAGTTCTCGCTAAGGAAGCTCTTACGCGATCAACATCCAGATGGCATCTATAAGTCCATCCACCTTCCATCATCTCTTAGCATGGCATATATAAGCCCATCATCCTATCCATCAATCTCTAAATGGCATCTGTAAGCCCATTCCACCATCACACTGCGACTATGTGAGTGCAAATTTCTGGGCACTCTAGTGTTCAATCATCTTCCACCTTCGGATTACGAAAGGCACGTCAGCCAATCTGCATCCTCAGGTCTAAGAAGATTGAACAGGGGCAACTGTTGTACCCCAAAATTTTCCCTCCCATATTCTTCAAGAATTGCAAAGTCAAAGCTGCAAAATTCCCCAAGGGTTGCACAGTTCAAGGGCCTCCTAAACAGTCAAAATTAGGGTTTTGGTTCTGACAAAGTAAATGAAGTTTCCAAGGGTCCAATCAAGTCCCACATGCCTACAAATATGGTCAAGCATCCTCATACCAAGTTTCAAGACTTTCAGCACAAAATTGCACAGTCAAAACCCTAATTGCACTACAGTCAACTGTAGGGGCAAAATGGTCATTTGGCAGTCAAAAGTTCAAATTTTTGGTCAACATCTCATTTTGAAGCCACAAACATCATTTGACCAATGCTTGATCATGATTCTCAAAGCTTGGCTCAAAAATCATCAAGATGCAAAAGTTTCCATATTTGGACAGTTGAAAAAGTCAACTGTAAATTGACCAGGGCATAACTTCCACATGGATTATCAGAAAAATTCCATCTAAAGCTCATTTTGAAGAGAAAGACATTTCCTACAACTCCTCTTCATACTTCAAGTCCAAGAGATTATCTCACAAAAAGTTATCAATTTCAACATTATAGGTCATTTTCAAAAGTCAACAAAAAGGGACTTTAAGTCAAAGGCCATTGTTGGCTCCTAAATTCGACACCTTTGTTTTGATTGATGTCAGCCATTAAAAGCTGAAAGATGCTTTCGACTGGCTAAGCCTGTCGAAGTACCCGTCGAAAGATGGCAAAATACTTAGAAGATTTCTTCCAAGGAAGAAGGCTGATTGCCTTCGACGTCGAAGGAGTTTTCGTCGAAGACGTCTCTTGACGAAAGTGTTCGATGGTCCAGAGTGGAGCAGTTTGAAATTCAAAGCTTTGGAGGGAAAACGGTTTCCAGCAGTTACTACGTGCAAACGTGCAAGGATCTGGAGCGTCGAGCATGGAGAACGTGCCAAGTGGCTTGATCTCGAAGCAGTGTAACTGCCCGACGGTTACTTGGAATGTTTTAGTATAAATAGGAGTAGACATGTAGTTTCTCGCGTGTGTTCACAATTATATACATAGTCACTCATTTAGATTCAAGTACCCAGTGTGAGCGAAAGAATTGTTGAGAAATGTATGTGTGAAACACCAATTTTATCAATTAAAGTCATTTACTTTTCCAGCATTTTACTTGTTTTTCTCCTTTAAATTCCTGTCGAACCTTTACTTTAAAGCCTTGTTTATTTTACCAAGCCTTTCCTTTATGCAATTTACTTGAAACCTTTAATTTAAAGCCTTATCCACCTTAATCAAACTTCAAAATCAACCTATGTCCATAGGATCAATCTGATCGATCCTGCGAGTAACCAAATAAGTAACCATTTGGAGGATCAGCGGTTGTTTACCAAAACCCAAGGTAAACAAATTGGCACACCTGGTGGGACTGTGTGTTGATTGTTGAAAATTATCTCATCTTTTCGAGTTGTATGTTATTGAGGAGTGGTAGAATATACACCAACGATAACAATACTGCCAGAAGAAGGGAAGAGATGGCGAATCCGCCAAACAATAACGAAATCCCACAAACAAGTGTGGGAGCAACGGTTAATATGACCGTGAGTGAAGCGACGAATGTTGGTTCGATACCAGCAGTGTCAGTCACAACCACGGGGCCAACAACTTCGTTAACAGGCCCCAGAATACCTTTGGGAACTCCCCCACCAAGGGGAAATATAGGCACAAGGCCTGTGGTTCCCCCAGGATTTATTCCATTCTATGGTATGCCAACTTCTGAAGTGGCAAGCCTGACGAATGCTGCGTCCACTTATTCAGACCCTTTCGTGAGTGCCTCTTCGCCACTCCAAGGCTCTGGAGTAGGCATGGCGAATAGAAATAGGACCCAACTCTTAGGAGGAACGTCCCAAGTAGCCCATGGCCTTACAAATGCCTCGACAACAGTCTTGAGGCAACAGATGGACGAAAGCAACCATGATATGGTGCAAATGTTGGCACAAACTTTGAGTACAATGCTAAATCCTCTAATACAAAATACTACTCAATCGAATCAGCAAGTTACAGCGCAAATGACGCATTTGGCTGACTTCTTTGGAGCACCCCCACCTATTCGACAGCCCCAAAGGGCGCAAATAAGAGGAAATCAGGGGATATTTGTAGAGGAAGAAACCACCATTAACCAGGCCCAACAGCCTGTCGAAGAAAACCTTAGGGCACGGTTGGAACAACCTGTCGAAGAGCCTAGGGTAATAGCCCCAGAGGTAAGGTTATTTAACAGAAACCAAAATGCTGACGAAGTAGTTCAGCATATCCAATACCAAAACATGGGTTTGGAAAACAATCTGGCAACCATGATCGAAAGGATCATGACTCAGAATGGAATGAACATGGGCTTTCGAAGGCCCAACTTTACATCTCCATTGTCAGAATATGTGCTACAAACGGATTTACCTCCTAGGAGCAAAGTCCCCAAATTTACTAAGTTCTCTGGGGACACGACAGAATCTACTGTCGAACATGTGGCGAGGTATTTGATCGAAGCAGGAGACATTTCAAATAATGAAAACCTAAGGATCAAGTACTTCCCAAGTTCTTTAACCAAGAACGCTTTTACTTGGTTCACAACTCTACCCCCCAATTCGATCCATCATTGGACCCAGTTGGAAAGATTGTTCCATGAACAATTCTATATGGGGCAAACCAAGATAAGCCTGAAAGAACTGGCCAGTGTGAAGAGACGTTTCACTGAACCTATAGACGAATATCTGAATAGGTTTAGGTTGCTTAAGGCGAGATGTTTTACACAAGTGCCAGAACATGAGTTGGTCGAAATGGCCGCAGGCGGTTTAGATTATTCCATTAGGAAGAAGCTAGATACCCAATACCTAAGAGACATGGCCCAACTGGCCGATAGAGTTCGACAGGTCGAACGCCTCAAAGCTGAAAAAGCTAAGGCAACGAAAACTCACAAAAGAGAGAGAATAGCGTACGTTGAGATGGATGACGAAGATCTAGAATCCTTCGACGATACTTTAGCTGTCGAAGAAGGGGAAGTCGATTTAGCAGAATTAAAACAAGGGCCTCCATACTCTTGTAAACAGTTAGTCCCCTCAAATGGGAAAAATCCCATTGGTTCAGATAGGACCAACGATAGGTTCCCAAAAAAGACTTATAGTTTTGACATCACAAAATGTGATGAAATATTCGACTTGCTAGTTAAAGATGGCCAAATGATAGTACCCCCTGGGGTAAAAGTGCCTCCTCTTGATCAAAGAAAGAAGAGAGGTTTTTGCAAATATCATAATTTTTTGGGCCATAAAACTTCTCAATGTTTTCTTTTCAGGAATCTTGTGCAAGACGCTATTGAGGAAGGGAGATTAAAGTTTGCTGACAAATCCCCCATGGCTGTCGACTCCAATCCACTGAAGGCTGAAGCCCACTATGCAGAACCCTCTGAGGTGAACATGATAGAGGCAACCAGGATCCAGTCGAAGAAGCCAGGCATTACCATGGTCGAAGTCTCAAAGGACCACATCAACATGCCAATCTTTGGCAGTTTTTCTGGAAATTTATTCAGGAAGACAATTGAGGCTGTCCAGAAAGCGGTCGAGGACCCGAAGTCGAAGACTGCTGAAACACAAAAAACTGGACCAAAGCCCAGTTCCCATTTGGCCATTGTTCAAGGCCAGACGGAGAATCTGGAGACACAAATGAAGCAACTAACTCTTGCTAATAAGGATACAATGAATATCAACATGGTTGAACTTTCTGACCCTAAAGCTTCAGAAGAGGCCATAAGGCAAGAGCAGGCTAATAAAACGGCTTTCCCTAGGGAAAACGAAAACTTGGCAGATTTTTTACAAAGATGCCAGAAGAAGAAATCAGAGGTGATGCTGTGTCCAAGATGCAGTTCTATCTTTGATAAAAAAGCTGCTGAGCACATACAAGGCGTGAGAGCAGCGAACAAGAGAAGGGAGAATGCTGACCTTCGACATGATCCCAGAAGGGGTTCTAATCAAGACAAGAGGCCATTGACTTTTAGGCCTCCAACAAATGTACCAGTAGACACTTGGTACAAAACATCTGGCCGGAAAAGGCCAAGTGAAGAGAAATGGCATTCTTTCGATGTGCCAAGAGGTTCCTCTTTAATTCAGAAGAAAGAGCCTCAAGTTGCTGCACCCAAGGTTGCTCAAGTGTCCAGCAACTACAAGGGAAAAAATCCTATGTCTCGATCCCAATGGAGGAGATATCAAAGGAGGCGAAAAGCTGAAAGGGAGGCTGCCAACGAACCTAAGGCAGAAACTAGTTCGAATGTGCCTCAAAGGAAACAAAGAAAGCCTCTTGAGAGAGAACCAGTTACCAACAGGCTAGTTTGGCCTAACCAAAGTGAAGTCGAAGACGAAGATGATGCTGAGTCCGACGATACTCTGGATATAATGGTGAATATTGTTTCAGTACTGCCTAGGGAATTCAATCGACAGGTAGAAGTCGAAGCCAGTGACTGGGAGGTGGAACAAGAAATGGCCAAACATAGGCCAGTGTGCTATTTTGTCATGGACAATGGCACTACAGAGGAACAAAATGGCTTCTTCGAGCCACCTACAGAGGCGATGAAGAATCACCTCAAACCTTTGTTCATAAGGGCTAAGCTCGAAGAGACCACTGTGAACAAAATATTGGTCGACTGTGGGGCCACTATCAATATTATCCCTCATTCTATGCTAAGGAAGATTGGCAAAAGGGATGAAGAAATCAAACCTCACAATATGGTCCTGTCGAACTATGAGGGAGGCATTGGGACCACCATGGGAGTGATCCAGTTAGATATCAAAGTTGGGTCGATCCTTCGACCAACAATGTTCATGGTCATATCGGCCAAACCTAACTACAACCTTTTGTTAGGCCGTGAGTGGATTCATGGTGTAGGTGCTGTGCCTTCATCGATGCATCAAAGGCTGCTTCTATGGCGTCCAGATGGGATGGTCGAAAACATAGAGGCAGATCAAAGCTACTACCTTGGCGAAGTGAATCACTTGGGTGTGGCAGATTTCGACAAAAACTTGGCTCACATAGGGCCATGTCCAACTCCTGACTTCGACATGGCGCCAGCGCCAAACACCTTTTGTTCCCTATACCTGCATCCTGAGCATGGTTTCCAATGGGACAGAGAAGACTTGTCCCACATAGACTTCAGTGGGCTAACTGATATCCAACCAACTGGTTGGGGAAGTGAATTCAGTGATAATGACTGAGTCACAATCTCTGAAGCGAATTTCGGCTTATGTGGCCGAAACCAAGATGATAACGGCTCTCGAAGCCGAAGTAAAGTACATGGCCACACAGGCCAATGATCAACAATTATCTGTTGTTGGCCCAGGAAAGGATTTCGATCCAAAACCTCCTGATATCATGCCAGGTGAAATGCAGGAACAGAGGCTCGACGCCATCTATGACGATGAGCCTTTGGGCTTCGAAAAGGATCCCTTGGCGAACAACATTAAAATGTTAGCACAAGACCCTTTAGAAGAAATCAACTTAGGCGAAGGATCAGAGAAAAGGCCAACTTACATCAGCGCCAAAATTGATCCAGAACTTAGGTTGGAAGTAATCCAATTGCTGAAAGAGTTTAAAGACTGTTTTGCATGGGATTACGACGAAATGCCTGGTCTCGACAGAGGATTGGTAGAACTTCAGTTGCCAATCAAACCTGGAAAGAAGCCAATCAAGCAAAATCCAAGGCGCTTCGCTCCAGAAATACTGTCGAAGATCAAAACGGAGGTCGAAAGACTTCTGAAATGCAAATTCATCCGTGTTACAAGGTATGTCGAATGGATTGCAAATATTGTGCCAGTAATTAAGAAAAATGGCACATTAAGGGTGTGCATAGATTTCAGAGATTTGAATGCTGCCACCCCCAAAGATGAATATCCTATGCCTGTGGCGGAAATGCTAGTCGATTCTTCCGCTGGCTACGAATACCTGAGTATGCTCGACGGTTATTCAGGATATAATCAAATATTCATTGCTGAAGAGGATGTGTCGAAAACAGCTTTTCGATGCCCTGGGGCCTTAGGCACTTACGAATGGGTAGTGATGCCTTTTGGCCTAAAGAACGCTGGGGCAACGTACCAGCGAGCAATGAATACTATCTTCCATGATTTTATTAACACTTTTATGCAAGTTTATATTGATGATATTGTTATAAAATCTGTTTCCAGGAAGAGTCACATTGACCACCTTCGACAATCATTCGAAAGAATGAGAGAACATGGTCTGAAGATGAACCCTTTGAAGTGTGCGTTCTGTGTGAAAGCTGGAGATTTCTTGGGCTTCGTTGTCCACAAGAAAGGAATCGAAATCAATCAGAACAAGACGAAGGCAATTTTGGAAGCGAAAGCGCCATCGAATAAGAAGGAATTGCAATCTCTCTTAGGCAAGATAAATTTCTTGAGAAGGTTTATATCTAACCTAAGTGGGAAAGCTCAGGCCTTTTCACCCTTACTTCGACTGAATAAAGAGGGGTTCGAATGGGGGCAAGAGCAACAAGAAGCCTTCGACAAAATCAAAGGGTACCTCACTAAGCCACCTATTTTGGTGCCTCCTTGTAGCAATAGGAGTATGAGATTGTACATAGCTGCATCTGACAAAACTCTGGGAAGTATGTTAGCCCAAGAGGATGAGAATGGAGTCGAAAGACCCATTTATTATCTCAGTCGAGTTCTGAATGATGCAGAAACTAGATATAACGAAGTTGAAAAATTGTGTCTATGTCTGTATTTCTCTTGTACAAAACTCAAGCAATATATAAAACCAGTTGATGTTTATGTTTCGTCTCATTTTGATGTTTTCAAATATATGTTGTCGAAACCTATCTTGCATAGTCGAATTGGCAAGTGGGCATTAGCATTAACTGAATACTCCTTGACCTTTATGCCTCTTAAGGCAGTAAAAGGACAAGTGGTTGCAGACTTCATAGTCGACCACTCAATTCAAGTCGAGGATATTAATTATGTGGAGATAGAACCTTGGAAATTCTACTTCGATGGTTCCAGCCATAAAAATGGAACAGGAGTAGGAGTCTTGATTATTTCTCCAGATAAAATTTCAACAACATTCAAGTACCAAATAGAAGGTTCTTGTTCGAACAATGAGGCTGAGTATGAAGCTCTAATTACTGGCCTTGAGATATTGTTGGAATTGGGGGCAACTCGAGTCGAAATAATGGGAGACTCAGAGTTAGTCATCAAGCAAGTCACAAAGGAATATAAATGCATAAGAGAGAATCTCATTATGTACTTTGTGATAGCAAATCGTTTATTGAAACAATTTGAAAGTGTCAATATTCGACACATACCCAGGGTCGAAAATCAAATAGCCAATGACTTGGCACAAATTGCATCAGGGTATAAGATTTCAAAAACGAGATTACAAAGAGCAATCGAAGTTCGAGAAAAGATAAAAGCAACTTGTCTATCACCATCAGACTTGGAATCGACGAGACTAGGATATGCTGATCACTCAAACTTCGAGATTTCGTTCATTGATAATTTGTCAGAGCAAGATTGGAGGAAACCCATTGTGGACTATCTTCAAAATCCAGGAGCTCCGACAGAACGAAAAACAAAATACAGGGCGTTGAGTTTTGTGCTCATGGGTAATGAGTTATTCAAGAAGACGCCTGAAGGGGTGTTGCTGAAATGTTTAAGTGAAACTGAAGCATACATAGCCCTTTCGACTACGCATGCTGGGGCATGTGGGGCTCACCAAGCAGGCCATAAGATGAAATGGTTGTTGTTTCGACAAGGACTATATTGGCCCACTATGCTGAAAGATTGTGTTGAGTTCGCCAAAGGTTGCCAAGAGTGTCAAGTTCATACAGGCATCCAACATGTACCAGCAAGCGAACTTCACTCGATAGTGAAGCCTTGGCCCTTTAGAGGATGGGCGTTGGATCTCATTGGAGAAATTCGACCGGCATCATCAAAGAGTCAGAAATACATATTGGTAGGCATTGATTATTTTACTAAATGGATCGAAGCTGTCCCTTTAGTCAATGTAGACCAAGAAAATGTCATTGAATTCATTCAAAAGAACATTATATTTAGGTATGGAATCCCTGAGACAATAACAACTGATCAAGGGTCAGTTTTCACTGGTCGAAAGATGCAGGAATTTGCTCAGGAAACAGGTTTCAAACTCCTAACATCCACGCCTTACTATGCACAGGCGAATGGTCAAGTCGAAGCAGCTAACAAAGTGGTGATTGGCTTGATAAAGAAACATGTTGGGAAGAAACCAAAGAATTGGCATAAGACGTTAGACCAGATTTTATGGGCTTGTCGAACGTCCCCAAAAGAAGCCACTGGTACAACACCATATAGGCTAACTTTTGGCCATGATGCAGTATTGCCAGCAGAAATTTGTCTTCAATCTGCAAGAGTTCAGAGGCATTATGATATTCCTTCTGAGGTTTATTGGAATATGATGTTAGATGAACTGGTGGATTTAGACGAAGAGAGATTACACGCTCTCGACTTACTCAGGCTTCAGAAGAAAAGAGTAGAAGACTCTTATAATAGAAAGGTAAAACCTAAGGTATTTTTGCCTGAAGAACTAGTTTGGAAGGTAATTCTTCCCATGGATCGACGGGATCGAAGCATGGGGAAATGTTCACCCAAATGGGAAGGACCCTTCAGAGTTATCCAAACTTTTTCTGGTGGAGCCTATGAAGTCGAAGAGATAAGTGGAGATAAAAGGCTCTTGAGAGTAAATGGTAAATATTTGAAAAAATACAAACCTATACTTCAAGAGATAAAAATAAAATAATAAAAGAACAAACTAAATTAACCATAAAAAATGCCAAAATGGAAATTTTTATTAATTTCAGCCAAGATGGCAATTGTTGTCGAAAACGATTACAGAAAATGGTTACAGAAGAGAATCAATCAAAAGGTAAGAGAATTCTTGAGTCGAAGATACTTGGCATACTGCAGCTCCAACCTCTTTTTGCACCAAGAGTTTTCTTGCACTAGCTTGGCAATTTGAGCGTCGAGGCTTTGGGCCCTCTCAGCGAATTCCAGGCCTTGCTTGATCTCAGTCTGGCTCTCAGTGTCTGAGATGGTCGAAAGAATTTCCTCCTGGAGTACAGTGTTGGCGTTTATCTTCGCCTCTATCTCTGCGATTTGTGCTCGGAAGGAGTCATTCTCTCGCTCAATGGCATCGACTCTTTCCTGTGCAGACGCTTTTTGTTTCGACAACTCGGCAATTCGAGAAGTCGAATCTGAGACAGCAGTCCACGCAGATGAGCTTTTGCCATGCAGCACTTCGAGCTGACTGTTAAAACCTCGTTGGCGCCTGTAATCCGCTGAAACTTGATCAATCATAGAATGTAATTCCATGATCAAGTCGGAGATTTCTGGGGCTACAGCTTCGAAGTCAACAGCATTCAAGACCTCCTTTAAGCATGATGGAGCAGTGGGGTCCCCCTCTAAAGTCTTCATCAAATCCCTCTTGAAGAACTGGGCCTTAACCTTCGCCAACGCATCATCAAGAGGAGAAGTTTCAGTAGACTTCCCCGACATGGTAGGAATTTCCTGACTAGTGTCAGATGAACTCCTACTCTCGATGATTGCATTGAGGTAGCTGACAGGGTCAGTTTGTTTCAAGACTTCCAAGTCCTCTTTTGACCTGTGCTTTGAGGAGGTAACCCTTGCCACAGTATTATCTTGGGCTTGAGGCTGTGGAATGCTGAGTGCCTCGATTGGTTGCTCTTCGACTTGGACTGAGGCGGTACCAGCGTCGACCTGTGGTTCTTCGTTAGCATCACCCTGGGGTCCTTCGCCAGCGTCATTTTGTGGCTCTTCGCTAGCGTCACCCTGGTGTCCTTCGCCAGTACCACCTTGGTGCTCTTCGTCAACAGCATCTTGATTCTCTTCGCCATTGCCTTGGTCTCTTCCTTCAGGATTCTCTTCTGACGACAAGTCCACCACATGAACCGTTTCTGGCTATGTTTCCTCCACCATAGGTTCTTCTGTTGTCTTCTCCACTGTTTCAGCATTGGCCTCATTCTCAGTATGGGCTTCGTCATTGCCCAAATCTTTTTCCTGAGGCCTGCTAAGGTCAGCAGATTCTAGAGTTTCTGAAGTCCTTGGTGGAGAACTTTCAGTAGTGTCCTGAAAAAGAGAAAGAAGACAAATCTTCAGATGTCGAAAGTGACACAATCGAATACTGGTATCTATGCCTAAGTTATAAAAAGGGTCCAATAGATTACCTGTGGATTAACTTCAGCCCCAGGGCTGGAATTGTCACTTTCGACAGGCTTGGTAAGAAGAGCGTTCAGTTCCTCCTCAGTTGGCTCCTCGATGATCACTGCAGGTGGCCTAGGCTTTCTCACAGCGACCTTTATTCTGACGGTTCGACCTTCAGGGGCAGGAGCAGGAACAGAAGCATCCTTCGTTAACTTTCGCCTCTTTAGGGGGGCAGGAGGAGAATCACTTTCGTCATCACTCCCTGATTCGACCACCAGTGCTGCCCGTTTCTTGGGCGAAGGGGCCTAGAAAACCAATAGGAATTCGATTGAATAATTACATCGAAAATAAAAAATCGAAAGCCAGAAGAAAAATGAAGAAAATCTGGTTACCGATGCAGGAGGCCTCCTCGAAGAGCCTTCCCCTTGTTGGTTGCCTGTTGTCTTCGCCGGTGCTATAGTCTTCGCCGACGGTGGAGGTTTTGTTGAAGGGACTCCTCCTTGTGGGCCTTCTGTAGCCTTCTTGGCTAGAGGCTTTCGAACAACTGAAAGCGAAAAGAAAAGTTAACAGGCTAGCAGTCGAAGAGAAAGACAAAAAGTAATGTGAGAGCATGAACTTACATTTCTTTACTTTGTCCAACACAAGGACAAAAGACTTCTGCAACTCTGCCATAAAGTCCTTCTCGTCGAAGAAGTACTCAGCATAATAGCTTCTCCACCATTCCTCGAAAGATGGTGAGCAAAGGAAATTAAGCTGGTAATCAAACAGCGAGAGGATTGTTCGACCAGCATATCTTCCGATATGCTTGATGGCAGCTTCTTCTGTATAATCGTTGCAGAAGTACAACATTGACTTCTCTCTTTGAAAAATCGGAGAAGGCAGGGTTTGGATGATACCAAACTGGCGAGATACCAGATTTGGTTGATAGGCAAGCAGACTCAAATGAGTCTTAGAACTCTTAAATCGAAGAGGCATGATCCTGGGTGTCAGGAACGCCTCCCAAAGTACGGTGTGCTCATCGACATTGGGACCACTCGATTCCTTTGGATGTGGCCTTGTGAACCATGCTGGCCCCACCCTCCGTTGAGCAAATGGAGCCATAGTTGAAACAAATTCCTTCCTTCGAGCGAACATCAGAACGAAGTTAGTGAATGTTTGTTGAAACTCCAGCCCATCTTCCACAGGTGTCAGCAGAGCCAGCCTAATTCCTTCGATACGTCTATTAGCTATCGCTGGGGCTTGTTCATTTATCTGAATCTTCTTGGGTAAGAAAGATTCGAAAGTGGCGTTGAGCCACAGTTGAAGTAGCCAGAAAGGCCCAGCGAGTAGAAAACTGGCCCTATCTTCGACATGTTTCAGAAGAGTGACCCCATTGCTGATCGAGTCATAAAGACTGGCCAGAATTAGTTCTGCCAAACAGATGTTTTGGCGGTGATGCAGTTGGGTGGCAAGAGTGACCATCTTTTTGGTCACTTGTAGAGACTTCGAGCAAAACACAAAGCGAGTTAGCCATAAGGCTAGAAACGCTATGTGTTCGACATCCGACACCGCGTCTGTCGACCTGTCATGATAATGGTTGATAAAGGTGGTGTATGTTGGCTTGGTCTCAGAGAAGCCAATTTGGTCCTCCGACATCTCCTCCGGGTCGAAGTAATCTCCGGTTGGTCGAAGGCCAGTAATAGCTGCTACATCGAAGAGTGTGGGGGTTAACATCCCACATGGAAGGTGAAAAGTGAAGTGAGAGTAATCCCAGAACAACAGCGAAGCTATAAGCATCTCTGGGGAGTAGTTTAAGCCTGTCTTCGACAGCATCACTAGGTCGAAGATTCCCATTTCCTTCCAGACTGGAGTTTGATGTTTCTCCAACTTTGTTAGCCAAGCAACATAATCGGAGGTCAGATTAGGGCAAGACCTGAAGACCCTAACACTTCTGTTGAAGAAGCGGAGGTCGATTTTCTCGCGTGTAGGGTCTTCGTTGTCTTCTGCGTCCTTCTTGGCGCATGCTACTGGCTTGAGTTTCTCGACGATGGGGAAGTAGCTCTTGATCTTCAGAGCTTCAGAGATGCTTGGATTCATGGGGCCAGACATTGCGAAGATCTGGTTGGAATATCCAACCGGGATCATCAAGTGGCGCGAATAAGCATCGCGAACGGAGATGTCAGAAGGTTCAGGAACCCTTCGTTTCCCTGTAGAGTTCACTACCGGAGCAGTAACAAAGACCTTGGGTTTAACATGTTGTTCAGTTGGTGCGTTAGCCTTGGGGGCAGTAGAAGCAGAGGCCATTGTTAAGGATGAAGATGAAGTGAAAGAGGAAAAGTTTTCTGCAAAGAGAGCAAACTTGTACGAAAGCAAGGAAGTTTGAAGGCTAGTTTGTGTAAAAAGTCCCACAATGGGATATTCACTACTATTTATAGTAGTGGGAAAAATCTCCAATAACGAGGACATTAAATGTCATTTAATGCTGCAGGAATTAGTGGGACGCGTGGCAACATCCTGTTGTTTTGGCCGTTTCTGCAGAAACAGAGAGACGCAGCGTGCGTCCTCGTTTTTGGGATTTGTCATAATGACAAATTCTGAAGTGACGTTTGGTACTGCACGCCGTACTGAAAGTGACGTCCTAGGATCAAATCAATGATGGTTTCTTGGGATTGCCAATAGTTGGTAAAAAGCAACAAAAAGTGCACAAGTTAACTTGTGACTAAGCGTGGAAAGACAGGTGTCGAATGGCGTTTTCAAAGAATGCCTTTTTCTTTCAGAGTCGAAATAAGGCATTCTTGGGGGGCAATTTGTTGGCTCCTAAATTCGATACCTTTGTTTTGATTGATGTCAGCCATTAAAAGCTGAAAGATGCTTTCGACTGGCTAAGCCTGTCGAAGTACCCGTCGAAAGATGGCAAAATACTTAGAAGATTTCTTCCAAGGAAGAAGGCTGATTGCCTTCGACGTCGAAGGAGTTTTCGTCGAAGACGTCTCTTGACGAAAGTGTTCGATGGTCCAGAGTGGAGCAGTTTGAAATTCAAAGCTTTGGAGGGGAAACGGTTTCCAGCAGTTACTACGTGCAAACGTGCAAGGATCTGGAGCGTCGAGCATGGAGAACGTGCCAAGTGGCTTGATCTCGAAGCAGTGTAACTGCCCGACGGTTACTTGGAATGTTTTAGTATAAATAGGAGTAGACATGTAGTTTCTCGCGTGTGTTCACAATTATATACATAGTCACTCATTTAGATTCAAGTACCCAGTGTGAGCGAAAGAATTGTTGAGAAATGTATGTGTGAAACACCAATTTTATCAATTAAAGTCATTTACTTTTCCAGCATTTTACTTGTTTTTCTCCTTTAAATTCCTGTCGAACCTTTACTTTAAAGCCTTGTTTATTTTACCAAGCCTTTCCTTTATGCAATTTACTTGAAACCTTTAATTTAAAGCCTTATCCACCTTAATCAAACTTCAAAATCAACCTATGTCCATAGGATCAATCTGATCGATCCTGCGAGTAACCAAATAAGTAACCATTTGGAGGATCAGCGGTTGTTTACCAAAACCCAAGGTAAACAGCCATAACTTGAGATTGGTAAATCAAAATGACATGGGACCAAAGGCATTGGTTAGAGGACTCAAAGACCTTTCCAAAATGTCCAAGAAAATGAGAAAAGCTTAAAAATTGAGCAAGTTATGCCTTATGGAAGTTGGGAAATTTTTGGATATTTTGAAAAGTCAACATTGCTTCAAATGACCTAAAATTGCTAATGGGCCTCTTTTTCTTCCACAATTCATCATCCAAGGCATGTGCACGACCATTTGGCCCAAAGGGAAGTTTTTTATCATTTTATTTTATTTATTTGGATTTTTAATTATTAATAATTCATTTAGTTAAATTAAATATGTAAAAAATACTAAACCTAATTTTTTGAATCTTTTTGTGCATGAAATAATCTCAAGATATTGTGTATAATCAGATTTGGAAAAAATCTTGCTAATTGGCCATGATTTGAACTAAGTGAGCATGAAAAGATTTGAAAATAATAGCATGAACAATCAAATATCCTATTCATCAATTCATGGATTTTGGATCAATTTTCTTTGACCTAATCACTCATATACATATAAGGATGCAAACCCTCGTGCCTTTAGACTCCAAGCGGCATAACCAAGCCATACAAGAACTCAAGAAACTCACATATTTTTAAAAATTTGATTTTGGTTTTACAGGTGAATTCAAGGTGCAAGAGCTGTTCAAACGCCTTCCTTGAGGATCATAGAACGTTTTCCAATCATTCACTAAGTCCCATTACTCAAGAGAACACGAAATCACCATTGAAGTTGGTGAGAAAAATTCCAAAATCGTTTTCCATCATTCATGCGCTTTTAACATATTTCATTGTTGTTTTTGTGTTCAGAATGATGTTTGCAAGCTACCTGCATAATTTGATTGGAGTTTCATGCTAAAACGAAGGATCTACCATGAGAGCATATTAGGGTTTCGTGAAAATCGATTTAGGGGTTTCCAAACCTTGAACAATTAGGCCATGAGAGATACATCATTGGAATCGTGAGAGAGAGACGATTCTAATGGCCCTAGTCCGAAAAATTTATGAGGCCCCAGGGGATAATCGCTATTTTCCAATAGGGTGTCTATGGGGACGTTTAAAAAACCGTTGCTGATTGTGTTTTTGTTTCAGAAAAAAAATAAAGCCATGAAGAAGATGACTAGGTGGCCACTGGTGATTGGGTCGTTTAAACTTTCGCGCGAAAAAGAAGCATTAACGCGTGTTTGTTTTATTATGTTTATTAATTGTATAATATACAAAGAACTCAAACAACATGGATGGCAAGGCATAGCGTTGGTAAACCACAGGACTTGGGTTCGAGCCCCAGGTCCCCCACCCCTTTCACATTATTTTTCTATTAATGATTATGTGCAGGTTCACCATGAGGGAATACCATACGTCCAAAATCTCAGCCTGCCACGCGCTCAATCTCATCAATTCAAGGGCACAGATCTGGAGAGCATGGTAAACGTGAGTCAACGCTTGGGCACGCTAGTGGAAAAGTCAGCCAGGCCTAAGGCTTATTGGGCTCAAATTACTGACTAAAGCCTCCACTTTGGGGACAGAAACCCCCCTAGGTTTGTTATCTCTTATATTATTTTTTTCATTCTTTTTTATTTCAATTATTATTCTTTTTTAATTAATTCTTTTAATTTAATTATTTTCACAATAATATAAAAAAAACATAAAAAATCAGAAAAGGACAAAATTAAATATATTTATTTAATTAGTATTTTTTTTTTGTAAATAAAATCTTTATTAATTTTAGTTTTAAACTTAGGGTTAAATTTTAACATTTTTCTCAATCAATTTAAAATTTGGTAGAATTAGGGTTTGTAATAATTTTTATCCTTTTTTCTTTTCTTTCATAATAATTAATTATTACAATATTATTTATTTTTATAATTAAATTGCATGTAAATAATTAGGTTAATATTAGGTTAAAATTCAATACTTTCTTAGTAAACTAAAACAATTAGAATTAGGGTTAATCTGTTAATTTCATTTAATTCTTTTTTTCATTAAAATCATAAAATACAAAAATACCAAAAATAACTTCCTTTCATTTTAATTTTAATTAATTCAATCATTTAATTTAATTTTGCAAAAAGGGTTCAACGCCCTCGTTTCTAATTTTATTCCAATTCGCATATTTATTTCTTTTTCGTATAATTTTTATGTACCTCTCCCAAAGCCGTGTAATTTCATACTTTCTCGCACTCTTTAATTCTTTATTTTCTGTCAAATCGGGTCCTGGAAATTTTGGCGATGTGGACCCGCGCCTTTTGTAATAGTTTAGAATTTTATCTTTCTCGCAATTTTTTAACTGTTAACAAATGCATGCAAGAATGAATGGACGAAAATAAAAAACAAACGCATAGATCACTTTGACGTGAACAAGACAAAAATAAACGAATCTGACATACAAATCACACACCACCCCTAGGGTACGCCTCACTGTTGCCTTGCCTCGAAAGGTGATCGTCGAGTAGAGGATGTCTTAGTAAGTCTTCATGATCCGGGAACCTGGCACGAGGGTAGCTTCTAAGGTGTCTTCCTATTGCTCTGGTGATCACCATGTCCCGAACCTCGAATTGACCCGAACACCTCCAACGGTGGTGCTACCTACCTCTCAATGGTGGGATGGCACTACTTTAAAGGACATTTACACAGACGAATTCCTTAGGGTAGGTAGATGACTCTAGATACTTGCTCTAATTTCAAAAACAATTCAAAAACACTTTTCACACCAACACATTTTCAAAAAGCTTTCGAAAGCATTTTTCAAACACTCTTGAGGACCGATACAAGAGTCGAACTGAAATTTTCAAAGAAACTTTTTAAAACCCACGATGAAAAGCAAACAAACAATTTTGAAAACACAAATGAGCAAGTATCTAAGAGCCCATGGATAACCATGGATAGAAAGGGTGCTAACACCTTCCCTTTCTATAATCTACCTCCCGAACCGAGAGCAATCTCTATAAGGAATTTTTCTGTGCTTTTGTCCTTTCCATTTGGAGAAAACAAAAGACGATGGCGACTCTTGCTTCCGCGACATTTCGCGAACCAACGTTAAACAGTCAGTTCCAGATCCACCGATCACAATGACCTATACCTACAGACCATGTCCATTGCTACGACCTGCGTGCATCAAACATCACAAATATACATGATAAATGAATTCAAATACCAGGGATCGATTGGTCTTGATGCCACGATCATCCCAATATCCAATTCTTGGCCTAATTTTGCCTATATCAAGAAACCCCAAAACATGGCTTCAAACCCTAGCCATGGCAATTGTCAGCATACGCGTTAAAACACCAATTAAACATAACCAATACGTTGCATATGATAACAAACACATATATGCCATTAAAACATGTTCATGATGCGTGAATCACAGTAATCGAGTTTAGAAAAATAGAGCAAACCGTGTGACTGCCACGTGATGATTCTGGACCTGGGGCGGCTTGCAATTGATTGGGACACGTTCCTGGGATGTCCAACAAGCTATTGGTACTGTTAGAACGAGTTGACTTGGCCTCTAGAATGGAAATCGAATCACCACTTTTCTTTGAAATTTTGAAGTTTTGTTCTGCCTCTTTTCACGACTGCAACTTTCTTTTATGCCTTGTACCTGTTCCCTCTATATCTAGGAATGAATTAGGGTTACAAACTTGGATTGAATCTTTGCAATTATGAGAGATTTGATTTGATTTTCATGCAACATGTAAACTTGCTATTTTGAGCCAAATCATCCCTTTCTTGTACCAATTATGCTTGATGCAATTTTGTCTTGATATTTCAGCATATTTTGATTGCCAACCTGTCCAAAAACTAAATCAAAACATATCTTTGCTATTATTCACCAATTATTTGATTCAATTCAATTTTTAATTAATAAAAATTCAAAATAAATTGAAAAATGAAGCAAATAATATGTGGGTGAATATTTGGGTCGTGGACCATATTATAAGTGAGGTGCAAGCATAAAAGGTGAGGCCCATTTGGCAAAAAAATGTAATTTTGAGCCTATTTGACTTTTGGCAATTTTGCAAAAAGGTCAACTTTGACAAGGCATATCTCCTTCAATTTTAACCCTAGAGAGGTGTTCTTGGACTTTTTAGAAATCTTAGGATGTCCCCTAAGCAAACTTTTTGGTCTCATCTCAATTGAGTCTTCCATGTTCATGTAAGAACCTTTGACCCAAAAGGTGTTTTTGTTGACTTTTCAAAAGGACCCATAATATAGAAATTCATCTTTTTGTGGGTGCATATTTTGAACTTGTGGTATGAATATGAGTTGTAGGAAATTGCATCCTCTTCAAAATGAGCTTTGGATGGAAAATTTATGATAAAGCATGTGGAAGTTATGCTTGGTATAAGTTTGGTTGACTTTTCCTAAGAAACCCTAATTTTAGCAACTTTTGGGTTTTGATGAATTTGGAGCATTCCTTGAGGAATAATGATCAACCCTTGATAAAATTATGAAAATCACTTCAAAATGTTAATGTTGACCAAAAATCTTGAAGTTTGACTATATGTGGGTCACAGTTGACTTTTGACCTAATATAGTCGATTCTCAAGCATCTGAGCAGTTGACTGAGCAAACTTCTTGTGCAAGACATGAAACTTGACATGTAGGTCTTGAGAATATATTAATACCATGGAGATAATATTAGGTATCTAGAGTCCACCTATCTTGATGAAAATGGAAACCCTAATTTGAGACACCTTGCCTTAGGAGAGAGTTTGTCTGGTAAACTCTTAGGCAAACTTGAGCAAATTGAGGATCTCAAGGAGTATGTGTTGAGTAAAATGAGGGGAAAATTTTGGGGTACAACAGCTGCCCCTGTTCAATCTTCTTAAACCCGATGATGTAGATTTGCCCGTCTGCCTTTCGTGATCTGAAGGTGGAAGATGATTGAACACTAGAGTGCCCAGGAATTTGCACTCGCATGAAGTGACACTTGATTGGTGATATCAGGAATGGGCTTATAGATGCCATTTGGAAGCTGCTAGAAAATTATCGGAGATGGGCTTAAAGATGTCATCCAAGATATGACGGAATACCGTCGTAGATAGGCTTAAAGATGCCATATAGAGGATGTTGATTTCCTGAGACATTCCTTCGATGAGAGTTCCTGTTCCTGTTGTTGATGAGGAATCTGCTGAGGAACGTTGGTATCTGTCTTGGGAGAAATAGAATTTTAGGAGCTTCAGTTCTCCGTTACTCTACTGGGGAAATAAATCCGGCTTGAGGAAGCGGAAGTGAACTTCATATCTGGTCAGGGTATATGTTGCACCGTGACTTACTGGGGAACTGAGCAACCAATCGTGTTTGATCGGGTCCCGGTCTTAGTGTTGTGAACTATTGTCTGGAGATAAGAGAGAAGGGACCTGGATAGTAAGGTTATGAGAAGGAACCTGGATGTTAGGGTTACTTAGATATGAAAGCCTGGGTAGTAGGGCTGTAAGGAGGAACCTGGATAGTAGAGTTACTTCGATATGAAAGCCTGGATAGTAGGGTTACTTCGATATGAAAGCCTGGATATTAAGGATGTGAGAAGGAACCTAGATAGTAGGGTTACTTTGATATGAAAGCTTAGATAGTAGGGTTGTGAGAAGGAACCTGGATAGTAGGGTTACTTTGATATGAAAGCCTGGATAGTAGGGCTGTGAGAAGGAACCTGGATAGTAGGGTTACTTCGATATGAAAGCCTGGATATTAAGGATGTGAGAAGGAACCTAGATAGTAGGGTTACTTTGATATGAAAGCTTAGATAGTAGGGTTGTGAGAAGGAACCTGGATAGTAGGGTTACTTTGATATGAAAGCCTGGATAGTAGGGCTGTGAGAAGGAACCTGGATAGTAGGGTTACTTCGATATGAAAGCCTGGATAGTAGGGCTGTGAGAAGGAACCTGGATAGTAGGGTTACTTCGATATGAAATCCTGGATAGTAGGGCTGTGAGAAGGAACCTGGATAGTAGGGTTACTTAGATATGAAAGCCTGGATAGTAGGGCTGTGAGAAGGAACCTGGATAGTATGGTTACTTTGATATGAAAGCCTGGATAGTAGGGCTGTAAGAAGGAACCTGGATAGTAGGGTTACTTTGATATGAAAGCCTAGATAGTGGGGTTGTGAGAAAGAACTTGGATAGTAGGGTTACTTAGATATGAAAGCCTGGATAGTAGGGCTGGTGGGAAGAAACCTGGATAGTAGGGTTACTTCAAAGCGATAGCGTAGATTAGTTGACCTGTTTGGTTTCGGGGACTGAGTCTCTATTAGTCGTCTGTAGATTTGATCTGTATAACTGTTGGATTAGTTGAAGCTAATCATATCTTCCTGCATAAGATATCAAGGTTAGTTATATGCGATGCATGAAATGCAGGGTGAGATGATGTTCTCAAAATAAATGAGATTATGCTGTATATGCTATGTATGTGTATGTCATGATGTATGTTCATGAAATGCTATCGGGGTATGTTCGTGTCTGGGAAAATAAATCCCTGACGGTTGCTGGAGATTTGTAAATATTCTGTCGGGATGAAATGTTGGAGAATAACTCTGCGGGGACCAAACTTAGTGGAAGATATACTCAGTTGGTAGACCTGCTGATCTGGAGGAATAGACTCAGCTGGGGATGAAGTTCCATTGCTGGAGATGACGAGCTCTGTTGGAGATTGGGCTTCTATATATGTAGAAATAAAATCTGCTTGGGGATGAAATTTATTGACTCGCTCGCGATTATGAACCTCGGCTGAGGGTAGTTATGTCCTATTTCGGGGAAGTTGACATCAATGCCTTTGGATACTTTTACTCTATGGGGAGTGTATATACCAATAATTATGTTCCCAAGACTGCTCTATCCTGGTACCTGCTGGGCAGAGTAACTGTAGGGTTTGACACTTCTTGTTTTTGCCCCTATTTCTGGAATTACGAGCAATTGTCTTTTGTTTCTTATGTAAATATTTATGAGCAACAATCATTTTCAAATGCATATATCAAAAATAAATCATTGGACGTTCTTGCAAAAAAATAGAAAAAGAAAAACGAATTGAGGTTTCTTGTGAAATTGACTTGTATTGATTTTTGAAGTTGGCCTGTAATAGGCATTTTTGTACAAAGAGGCTGACGCACGAGTAAGAGGATGCCACCGAAAGATAGAAATTATACAATTTGTGTAAAAGAAAGAAAAACAACTATGTGAAACGACCCCATTGGGTTCCAACTCTGCCATTTCCTTTATATCTTCAAGCGTCTCATCACTTTTCTACTTGGACGAAGGTTGATCAGATTGGTTGGCGCCATTCAAGCTTGATAGTCGATACCGAAGTCTGGTCACAAGATGATCCCATGAGACACAATGATATGCTTCAATCCCTAACTTTTGCCTGGACCGCCCTTTCGGGTTTTCAGTCCACCGGGATACCCTTTTTTGCCCAAGCCGCCCTTTCGGGTTTTCGACTTACCGGGTGTACGGATTTTTTTCATTTTCATCCCTTACTTTTGCCCGAACCCTTTTGGTTTGTCGGGAAGCCCTTATTTTTTCCTAGGCCAGTCGACTTGGCGGGTCTTTGAATATGCGTAGTATCTTTTCACTATGTCTGCATTGACAGGGTGAGGAAGGTCATCACCATCCATGGTTGTTAGAATCATAGCTCCTCCCGAGAAAATATTCTTAACCACAAACGGCCCTTCGTACGTGGGGGTCCATTTTCCCCTGGGATCACCTTGCGGCATTATGATGCGTTTGATCACCAGATCCCCGACTTGATATTCTTGACGCCTGAATTTCTTGTTAAAAGCCTTGATCATTCGCTTTTGATACGTCCGACCATGGCAGATAGCAGTAAGTCTCTTTTCATCGATTAGATTTAGTTGATCAAGTCGGGTTTGGATCTAATCGTCTTTGTTTAAACCCGCATCCTTCATAATCCTGAGAGAAGGTATCTGGACTTTGATGGGTAGGACTGCCTCCATGCCATACACCAGAGAGTAGGATGTTACCCCTGTCGACGTTTATGCTGAAGTACGGTACCCATGAAGAACAAATGGTAATAACTCACGCCAGTCTTTATATGTCACCGTCATCTTCTGTACAATCTTCTTGATGTTCTTGTTAGCTGCTTCAACAACGCCATTCATCTTCGGCCGATAGGGAGAAGAGTTATGATGTTGTATCTTGAACTGTTTACAGAGCTCGGTGATCATTGTGTTGTTGAGATTCGTACTATTGTCAGTAATAATTCTCTCTGGCACACCATATCGACAAATCAGGCTATGTCAGATAAACCGAGCCACGACATTCTTGGTTACTGTAGAAAAAGAGGCTGCCTCAACCCACTTCGTGAAGTAATCAATGGCTACTAGGATGAAGCGATGTCCGTTGGAAGCGGTGGGCCTGATTTCTCCAATGATGTCGATGCCCCACATTGCAAAGGGCTACGGAGCTGTCAAGACGTTCAAGGGGACTGGAGGCACATGCACCTTATCAACGTAGATTTGGCACTTATGACAAGTTCGAGAGTGCTGCTAGCAATCGGCTTCCATAGTGGACCAGTAATATCCTGCCCGTAGGATCTTCTTAGCCATGGTATGTCCACTAGAATGGGTTCCGAAGGTGCCTTCATGTAGATTTGTCATGATCCTCTCTGCTTCACTTTTGTCTACACACTGTAGTAGTATGGAGTCATGGTTGAGTTTATAGAGGATTCCATTACTGAGGAAGAACTTTGCAGCGAACCTTCTCAGAAACTTCTTATCATTGACAGATTCCCCTTCGGGATATTCTTGATCCTCAAGATACCTTTTGACTTCGTGAAAACAGGGTTTGTCTGCCACTTCTTCGGTATCAATTTCACAGTAGTGTGCTGGTTCATCCAACCTCTCAATGGTGATTTGGAGAGCTTCATTGTCCCACCTAACCTTGAAGATAGAAGATATGGTAGCTAGCGCGTCCGCTAACTGGTTCTCCTCTCGTGGGAAATGTTCAAAGGTTATCTCCTCAAAGTGTGGGAGGAATGTCAGTACATATTCTTTGTAAGGAATAAGATTCGGGTGCTTCGTATCCCACTCGCCTTTGATATGACTTATCACCATAGCGGAATCCCCGAATATACTCAAGAACTTGATCCTTAGGTCAATAGCAGCCCTAAGACCCATAATGCATGCTCATACTCCGCCATGTTGTTGGTGTAGTTGAAGCATAATCGGGCATCGAATGAAGTATGATAGCCCTTGGGAGATACGATTACAGCGCCAATGTCATTATCTAGCGCGTTTGAGGCTTCATCAAAATACATAGACCATCGAGATCCCTCCTCAGGTCCTTCATCCGGTCCAGGTTCTTCATAATCAGTCACCAGCATAATATTCTCATCCGGGAACTCAAAATTCATGGACTGGTAGTCATCCACGGCCTGATGAGCCAAATGATCAGCCAATATACTCCCCTTTATTGCTTTTTGGGTTGTATATTATATGTCGTATTCGGTTAAGATCATTTACCACCTTGCTATCCTTCCGGAGAGAGCGGGCTTCTCGAAAATGTACTTGATCGGATCCATCTTCGATATCAACAAGGTAGTGTGAGTCAGCATATACTGTCTCAGTTGGCGAGCAGCCCATGCAAAGCGCAACAAGTTTTCTCGAGCAATGAGTATCGTGTCTCACAGTCGATAAACTTTTTGCTAAGGTAGTATATTGCATGCTCTTTTTGATCAGACTCGTCATGCTGCCTCAGCACACACCCCATTGAATTGTCTAGCACTGTCAAGTATAATATCAACGGTCTTCCTTCAACCGGAGGCATCAGAATTGGTGGTTCTTGAAGGTATTCCTTGATTCTTTTAAAAGCGGTATGGAATTCATCATTCCACTTTACCACTTGATCTTTCTTCAGAAGCTTGAAGATTGGCTCACAAGTAGCTGTCAGATGTGAAATGAACATGGCGATGTAATTCAGACGTCCCAAGAAACCTCTAACCTCTTTCTTTGTACGGGGAACCGACATCTCTTGTATGGCTTTTACCTTCGCGGGATCTACTTGGATGCCTTTGTTGCTAACAATGAAACCCATAAGTTTACCCGACCTTACCCCGAAGGTGCACTTGTTCGGATTCAACCTCAACTTGTATGTCTTCAACCTGTCAAAAAATTTCTGGAGATGATCAAGGTACTCTTCCTCAGTCTGAGACCTGGCTATCATATCATCAACATAGACTTCAATCTCATGGTGAATCATATCATGGAACAAAGCGACCATAGCGCGCTGATAGGTTGCCTCAACATTCTTCAACCCGAAAGGCATCACCTTGTAGCAGAAGGTGCCCCACTGTGTAATGAAGGTTGTCTTCTCCATGTCTTCAGGAGCCATCTTGATCTGGTTATAGCCAGAGAAACCGTCCATGAAGGAGAAGATTTTGTGCTGCACAGTGTTGTCGACCATAACATCAATGTGAGAAAGAGGGAAGTCATCCTTGGGGCTTTCCCTGTTCAGATCTCTGTAATCCACACACATCCGTACCTTACCGTCCTTCTTAGGTACCGGAACGACGTTAGCAACCCACTGTGGATACGAAGTGACAACTAAGAATCATGCGTCGAATTGTTTCATGACCTCTACCTTGATCTTCTCTAACATTTCAGGGCGCATACGACGAACCTTCTGTTTAACCGGAGGATAGTCTTCTTTAGTTGGCAGGCAATGTACCATAATATCAGTGTCCAAACCAGCATGTCTTCATAGGACCAGGAGAATATCTCAACATAGTCGTGCAACATCTGTATCAATCTCTGTTTGACGCTAAACTCCAGATTTGCACCTATTTTAACCTCTTTTTTGTCTTCCTCAGTACCCAAGTTCACTGTCTCAACCGGCTCTTCATGAGGCTGTATGGCTCTTTCTTCCTGCTGTAATAGTCTAGCAAGTTCTCCAGGCACCTCACAATCATCCTCACCTTCGTCCTCGACTTGGTTGATCAGATTTTTAAAGTCATAACTGGAAATAGCAGAGTTGTTATCAATGGGATCCATAGTGGATATGGATCTACATTATGATACGTGAGTGTGTGTAAGAGAATAACTATTTTGATAAAGTGAAAAACAAAAAAGAAAAACAGAGAGCGCAAAATTTGTATGCAAGAAACGTCCAATGCTTTATTAATGGTATATGAAATGACAAATAACAGCCCTAACAAACAAAGACCGAAGTGCCTCGGGCAAGGCACAAGGTCGTAAAGTTTTAAATTGTTTATTAAAAGTCTTAAGAATAAGTCAATTACTGCAGAATAAAAGAAACTGGTATGAAGTCCCTAGCCATCCAGTTACTCGGTCCACCATCGATAGTTGGGTAGATCCAGCTGTCGATGTGTGAGTCCTCCTCGCTGTCTTCAATAGCGTTAATTCCCCAATTACTGATGTGTAGAGGAGTTCTTCCAGCCCGAGCACGTCTAACAGCCCTTTGAGCCCCTATAGTAAAGCCCAAACCAAGTTTGTCAGTTTTGTGAGTGAAATCAAGGAGCTGACCCCAATTGGTGCACCCACCTTCTTCAACCATGGCTCTGGCGTCCTTGAGAGAAGCCATCTTCGGCGGAGGTTTGCTGCTAGTAGTAGTTTCAATCTATGTCAAGATCTGCGGGACCTCTTCAAAATTTTGACAAGGAGTTTCTATGAATTCCCCGTCCATTTCTACATAACGGAAGGAATTGAGGTGGCTCACTATTGTACCCCAATTTTTGCCCCTAAGATCCCTTCATCATACCATGTTGATTCAATCATAACAAGATCACATTAGGATTTTTGGTTCTTCTCCCTATCATTTAGATTTGCTCTTTTTAGGGAGTTACCAAGCACCTTGACTTGTTTTCTTTTGTGATATGAATACTTTGCTTTGATTTTTCTTTTATTAATAAAATGCAATGTTGGTTTGCCTTACTTGTTAATAATGTAGGTAAAGGCTATGAGGTTTAGCAAGTTGCTTCATGGGTTCATGAGTTTATTTCCATGCCCTAGTCAACATAGCTTGAGGAGTTCAAACTTCACTATTGGAGTGGTTTTGGAAGAAATGACATGACAAGGCTTACTTTGGTTTAACATATTTCAAAGTTATCAAAATTGATTCAAAAGTACAAGGGGTTGAGTGAAGAAGTTGTCATGATTGGAAAAGGTCTTGTTCCTATTGGTCACAAGAGCACATTTCTCTCAAATTTCAAGATATGGAAGTGGTTTTGGTGGCCATGAGTCCTTATCATCATCCTCAATAACTTCTATTTACAAAGAACAAATATTGGCACAAGAAGTTTGTTCAAACTTATCAAAGTTCCTCAAAGCATTCTCTTGATCTAGAGGCTAGGGTTTTGAACTTCAAAGGAGCATATCTTGCTCACCTTTTGGTATTTTTGAGTGATTCCAAATAAATATTTCTCTTCAAAGAGTTACCAACAAATCACTTCAAAAGTTCCAAGGAGTTTTCATGTGGAAGGAACTTGGTAAAGAAGAAAGATTACAGGTCATCCAGATGAATCCACAATTTTACATATGTGACTTCAAATGGTCATAACTTGGTCAATTTTTATCACCTTGAGTCCATTCTTTTTCCATGGTGATCTTGAAGATGTTTACTTTTTGCCTTCTTTTATGTGCAAAGTGAGAAAATGGATGGAAGTTGCCTTAAGAATGTAAAAGATTATAGGTCATTTCATGATTTTTGGCCAACTTTAACAAGTCATAACTTGCTCAATCTTTGGAGATTTTGGGTGGTTCAAATTTCAAAATGTCATTCAAGATGTCTACTTTAGTCCATCTGTTTTGGTCAAGAGCAAATTCTAAGTGGAAGGCCATGTTTGGATACAAAAGATTATAGGTCATTTTGGAAGAAGAATTTGAAATATTTCTAAGTATGGAAAGTCCACTCTTTTTCTTCAACTTTGACTCCATGTAACTTTCAGCTAAAGCATCCATTTGATTCCATTCTTTTTCCATTACAAAGCTTGTAACCTCATCTTTCCAAAGCATCAATAATTATGCCCTAAGACTCCTTGAGTTGGAAATGCCATGGATTTGATTTGGTAACCTGAAACTGAATTTCTCACAAAGTCAGGATTTTGAAATCTTTGTTTTTGCTTCTAATCACAAGTTTTCCATGCATTTTTGTTTCTAATCATGATTAGCAACTTCCCAAAAGTGTTTAGCATCATGAAACGCACAATTTAGCTGAGTTTTGATCAAAATTGAGTCACACTTTCTTCATGATGCAGACTCACACGAATTCCCTCCAAAACACATCATTCACTCTTCCTTTTGATCCCATTTGCTTCTCCTATAAATACATGAACTATTCCATTCGTTTTCCCAAGCTTAGAGAGCCAAGAACATCCTGCCAAAACCTCACACGAACCCACTTTTTTTGAATTCATTTTTTGAAATTTAAGCTTCCTTTTCCAAAATTCTTTGCGAATTCATCATCCTTGAACTTCATACAAACTCTCCAACACTTAAACCTATCAAAATCACCCATAACTCAAGCTACAGAAGTCCAGTTTCAGAGCTTCTTACTTGAACTTCGAAAAGGTAGAATTCTCCACCATTTGGATCCAAATCAAGCACTAATCTATTCTACTCCTTTGTCTGATTCTAATGCTGCTTACAATTTTTAAATTCATTGAGAATTGAGAGAGATATCTCAAATTGAAGGTGCTCGCTATTTTCTGAGTTTTTGATTCATATCTCTCCATACCTTATATAAATTTGGCGCGATGGTTGTGTTAGAATCGTCTTGAAGAGACGAGTTCAATGATGCTAGCCTGAGATCCTAATTTTTCCATTTGAAGGATCTCACAAAATCCCCATTGCAGGGTGTCTGGAGATTGAAGACGATGACATGTCTCGTCTCAGCCAATGATAGCGTGCCAAGCGTTTTAATTTCATTGGTTGCCCTTTTTCTGATCACACGTGTGTTTCTCTAAGGTCCATATCAGGCACATCGTGTCTGGTCCATTGGATTAACTTACTAACACGTTTTGACTATGATCTGATGGTCCACACCTTTTTGGTTTTATTTTATTTTTTGATTTTATATTTTATTTGATTAAATTTTCAAAAATTCATAACTCTTTTATTTTTTATCCAAAAATTATGAAAAAATTCACAAAAATACTTTGAATTATTTTTGATTTCATGAATATTTTTCCACATTTTTATTTTGTCATTTGGTATTTTTTATATTTTTTGTATTATTTGCCTTCTTTTAATTACCAAAAAAATACTTTCTAACATTTTTTAATTCTGAAAAAATTCATAAATATTATTTTGCATATTTTTGACTTTCTGGAAATTTTATGGAATTTTATGTTGAGGTTTACTATTTTTGATCTATTTTATGTTTGTTTTAGCAATTTTAAATAGTTTGAAAATAGTTTCTGACTTTTAAAAATTACCAAATTTTTTATAAAAATATTTGGATCTATTTCTGATTTTTCTATGGCCTTCTTTTTTATTTCTTGATTAATTTGAACATAATTGATATTTTCCTCATTATTTTCTATTTTAAAACATTTTTTAACCCTTTTAATGTATATATTAAATATATTATTATTTTGTGATTATTTTCTGGCTGTCTTGAGTTGATTTTTTTGATCATGACTTTATTAACATCATTAGATCTTGGGTGTTGAATTCAACTCCACCAAAATGGATGAATGATTTTAATAATAGTTTGATTAAATTTTTAATTCAAAAGTGGTTTATTCATCTTTTTGCCCTAATCTTCTTCATCTCATCCCCTTCTTATTGCACTAAATGTTGTTGGAGCATGATCTCTATATCATGTCTCAAAACAAATGGTGCATAGATTGCTATTGACCGGCCTCAAAATAGGTGCGACTTCTATATAAGTCCATTTACGATTGCTTAACATAACGCTAAATTTTGTCCCGGTTTGAATAAATGATCATTCGTGGCCCAAACTTAAGATTGCAAGCCCAAGTATGTTAATTTGATCTCTTTGATCCAATAACCTTGAGATTCATTGTGTGGAGGCTTTGGTTCTACCAATCCTCTAATGGATCTACAACACCTTTGGTCAACGCGGATCACTTAAACATCGTTGATCATTAAATGGTACTTGTGAGAATTCCAAATGGATGATATACTTGACAAAAAGCAAATGCAACTTGTTGTGTGAAGGCTTTGGTTCTACCAATCCTCTAATGAATTCCAAATGCAAGTTTCAAGATGGTCATCCAACTAACCACTAATTATTGACTTATTTTATCTTATGCTTTTATTCTTTTTATGCTTTATGTACTATTTATTTTTCAGCATTTACATTTCATGCCATTTTCATCTTTGCTCATTTGAGCATTTATTTTCTTGTCATTTTTACTTTTCTCACTTGAGCTTTTCTTTTATTTTCTTAAGATACTTAATAATCAACATAAACCCTAAAAAACTCTTAATGGTACTTGGACTATTTGGTTACTATCCTTGGCATTATGAAGCATGGGACTATTTCTTGGACTTAGGATTAGAAACCTTGGCCTATCTTGGAGACCTTGTGATCTTATCTGATTATTTTGTCTGGAGTTCTTGAGGTTTACCTCAAGACATTGGGATGCGTGTTTGTTTTTGTGTGCAGGTTTTTGTGATTACATTCTCTGTTTGTAATATGGAATTCACCCGTATACAGCCGTTACTCTGCCCAATTTTTGTGAAGACTTAATACACTTGAAGAGGTCAAGTATCTTTGCTTGCTTGGTTTCAATCCAAAGAATGAGAATTCTATCTTGGCTCATAATGTAGAGCTTTGGCTTCTTGTTGGTTAGATGGTCTTTATCTTTAGCTTTTACCTTATGCTTTAGGATAGTCTCTTCTTCTCCTCCCATTTTCTTTAATTTCAAAAATCTTCTCCCTCCTTTTGAAAACCCTTCTTGTTTTGAAACTTGAAACACTTTAATAATAAACTTGGACTTAGGTCCATGCATTTTCAAAACATTTTCATCAATAAACTTCAATCAACTTAATAATACCTTGAATTTTTTTTTGTGAGAAGACTAAACGTCAATCAATCTCATTTCAAACCATTTTTGCCACTTTGGCTTTTATCTTTAAACTTTTCTCAAAAGATTAGACTCTTGTCAATCCTTTTAGTGATGCAAACAACTATACTTCTATAATATGTAGTGAAGTGAGATATTTTCCACTTGGGTGTTGAGTGAGGCATTGTTGATTTTAAAATCCAAGCCATATCCCCCACTTTGAGATGATGCAGATTCTCATTTCTCATGATTGTGGGTAGTAAGTATGTTTTCCACACGGACAATGACGATGATGTCTTATCTCTTAAAATCAACCAACACACTTGTGTTTCAAATTTTTAAAAGAGGAACTACATGTACTCTGATCCCCTATTGCACGAAAGGTGGTACGTAGGCACTAAAGGTTCGCAACCGCGACGGGTGCAAAAATCATAAGAATATTTCTTTTCTCACTTCCACCGTCCATTTTTATATACAACAAATTTTTATAGCCAAAATATACAGATTTTACAAAGAGGTTCTTGCGGAATATCGTAGATGTTTAGGGTGCTAATACCTTCCCTTTGCATAACCAACCCCCATACCTTGAATCTTTCCCCCTCTTTTTTGGTTATTCGCTCTTTTCCCATTCCTTTGGAAACAATAAAGCGCGGTGGCGATTTTCATTTTGATTTGTATAAATGCTAGTCAATCCAATGGCTTAGTCTTGAACATTTCTACCACTACAGAAAAATGGCGACTTCACTGGCACTATGCCAGAAATAACCTACGAAAGCGCTTTTTTTGGGCTTTAAAAGCGCTTAAAAGCGCTCTCGTAGGTGGCGCTGCTAAAGGTTTTAGCAGCGCTTTTTGTTCAGAAAAAAGCGCTTTCATAGGTGTATTCAGAATGCGTGTCAGGCAATCTAAAGTAGGCCTATAAGAGCGCTTTTTGTTCAGAAAAAAGCGCTCTCGTAGGCCTACCTATGAAAGCGCTTTTAATCAAAAAGAGCTTTCATAGGTAGGCCTACGAGAGCGCTTTTTTCTTAAAAGCGCTTTCATAGGTTTTCTACTGAAAAATCTAAAATTTAAAAAATTTCTAAACCTGCATTTTTTTGCAGCAAACCTGTAATTCTTAAACCGGTATTTTACAATCTAATCTAGAAATACCAATATATATTAGTTTTAATCCAAATACCAAATGTAATTCAAATACCAAATATTATATATATATACAAATACCATTATAATCAATTCATATCCA
The DNA here is from genome assembly GCA_948472305.1 of Vicia faba. Lineage (NCBI taxonomy): Eukaryota > Viridiplantae > Streptophyta > Magnoliopsida > Fabales > Fabaceae > Vicia > Vicia faba. Next base: position 523,681,949 of record OX451737.1, read on the forward strand.
AAATATATATACACCATGGTAATTCAATATTAACATGTATTTAAACGTAACAAAATACACCCTAAGAAATCAGCTATATAACACTAAGTAAATCAATCCTAATCTACATATATATCCAAGGTCCTGATCCTGCAATATGAACATAATAACACGGTCAGTGTTGTATACACAAAACAATATATTCATAATTAACCAATTTTCACACAACAATGTATTCGTACCTTATTATAAGATTCTTAGCTCAATAAAATATTGGCACAACTCCTCTTTGAGTTCTTCCAATTGACGTGGCGAGTAATATGGACAATTGTATTGATAAAAATACTACATTACAAAACAAAATATATGCATGATTTAGTTTAATGTAATAAATTATATGCAAAATCCGATAAGTAATAAAACAAAGTATAAATCCATACCGTGATTGGAATCTCGATTTCATTCATTTGAATGATTTCTTTGATAAACTTCAAAACGAAGTATCCGCAATCTATGCCGTTTTGTTGTTGAGGGCACTACATAGAAAAACAAATAAGATTATACACATCTATTGATTTATCAAGTAGCATAAATATTATAAGCAAAATTGTTGAAATTTATATACCTGTACTTTGATCCAATTAATGTTGTTTGCTTTAGACCGTGGTACTCATGCTTCCCTTTGACATCGGAATACTTGTATTGAACTGATGACAAAATTAAAATATTTATTTAGAACAATGACATTGAAATAATTAAATATATAAACACAAATGAATATTTAGAATAATGTCACTTACGTATCAATCAATAGCTTCATTTCCGGATAATTTGTCCAATCACCGTCAACCGAATTCAGGTAATAGACCACTTCTTTTATGGGATTGATTGCAAGCAACAACCAGTGACATCTATAAATTAAAGCAACAATTTAGAAGCGAATTTTAATGTAAAAAATACAAATATTAAAAGGAGCTTAGAATGAAAATCTAACCCTGTATTATAAGGCAAAAGATACAAGCTCTCTGTACTGGCAGTTGTCATGAATCTTTCGACCAAGTGTTCTCTTACTGAATCAGGTTCCCTAGAAATTGTTGCTCCGCTGACACGGGAGGAAGACACGAAACGGAATCTATTTGACAATTGATTCCCGCGCATCAATTTGTAAAATAACATCCTTAAATAAAAACATAATTAATATTAGACTATTTCAATTAAATGTTTAAAAAAATGTTCAACCAATTAAATAATATATTGATCGGGTTACCGGATGTACGAGTGCATCACACTGATGCCTAACTCTCGATGATGAAAGATTTGTTCCATGTCCTCTAATCCAATTGTTTCGGTACATGGAAAACCAAAGACAATTTCATCCACATCGATTTGACGAATTCCATCATTCATCAAATCTGATGTGCCAACTAGTGTCTCCAGACACTGTCGATACCTAGGCACAAATTTACGGACATGAACCTTCTTCTTAGGTGGAACCCTACTAACTTTCTGGCTCACCTGCTGTGACTGATGTTGAGAAGGTACCTTAAAAATCATATAGAATTATGTAAGATACAAAGTTATGCAGTTTTTTATTCCGATCATAAATGAAACACTTTAAAAGTACCTGTCTTTGCGATGCAATAGACTCGCCGCGCTGCAAAATCCATTTATCCTTAGATGCGGGTTTTGTAGGAGTCTAAAATTACCATGTATAAAATTCAGGTCAGAACTGTCAGTTGAATACTTAAAGATTCATAATGGTTTTCAACATACCTGATCATCTATGCAGATGAGGTCTGATGGCCATGCCACAAAAGATCCTACTGCATCTCGCAGCAATGTGGTCTCCGCAACAATGTCAGGTACCGGTAGCAATGCATTCATATCTAAAACAACATCAACCGATACCTTCATGTGGCCATCCGGGAGCGGTCTATGGTGAATTAAATCTCCCGAGGTGTTGTGCACTTTTCCCTTGCCAACTACCCGATAAGTCGGAGACGCTAGATACAACTGACAACATGAAATGCCCTAAACCAATAATAACCGTTAGACTTCCTTTAATGTTGACAATAATAACCGTTATAATTATACTTTCTCTAAATATAATGGATTATCATCTTAATTACCTCGGGAAAATTTTGTTGACAGTTGATACTAGCCTTGTCACTAGTTTCTTTCAACTGTGAACTGCTCCTTTCTGCCATATATCTCTCTTTGTCCCTCTGCAGTTCACGGACTTGTGCTTGTAAATCCTGCAATGTTTGCAACACTTCTGCATTGCTAGGATTTCTTTTTCTTGGATTGTTATACAGAGAGGTAGGAGTCACACCATGGCCTTTACCCCTCACTCGTCCCGGATACTCAGCAACACATAGTGCTCGACTGAGTACGCTCCTGATATTCCGGTTATCACTCGTGGATACCGATTGCGATATAGTCTCCTGTAATTCATTTAAATATCGATAATTAAAGACACAACGTTAATTATATATTAATTAAAGACATAATGGTATACTTACACACTCATCATAAATATGTTGCAGATCGGGGTTAACAACTTGATCTCTGCCAACACGAGCTTCCTTCCACAGCACATGTGCAGGTAGTGATGTTTCGTCACTCTGCGTCTCCTCCAACTACGCATTGTTACAAATAATAAAATCATCAATACACATTGTTACAAATTAATAATACACATTGAGATAATTAATAAGATCGTAGAATTGAGATTTACTTACAATTTTTTCCTGTAAGCGTGCATATCCCAAACGACCTTTTTTATATGGATATGTGGGTTTTGACGCTCTATCCCGATTTACAGCACTCACTTTCTTGAAATTCTCGTCTCTTCTTTGGCCCACAAAAGCAACCCATTCTACGGGTGTAATGAAGCTCTCATATTTATTTGGTCGTTCAGGATCCTCTTCAACAAAATTTCCTTCATCGTCTTTAAGAAACTTATTTGTCAAAAAATTTCTCCACCCTCTATGTCTTTTTCCGGCCAAGCCCATTATATACTTTTTGCGGGCATCTTCAATGTTAAAAGACCTCTACAAAAAAACATACGCATAAAGGGTGTTAGTATATGTAATTTAAAAACAATATTTTCGTCAAAATAAAGCAAATAACAACAACCATATATGATACCTTTATCTCGGTCCAAATTCTTTCTTTAGCATGCAACTCTCCTTTTTTCCAGCTAGGAGTGGTGATCGGAATATGCATACGAACAAGCGTACCGATGTAGCTTGTCAGGTTTGCAGAATTAGGCCCAATTAGTTGGTCATCATTATTCCAATCTACATTATACTTAATACCTCTATCTCTATCGCAGATGATTCCCCGCATGATAGTTATGCCTCGTGTGATGTCCTTATCTGAAGTGTCTTGTGGAACATTATCTTGTAGAACATCTCCTTGTGGAACATTTTCTGAATTATCTTGTGGAACATCTCCTTGTGGAACATTGTGATACATTTTCTGTCAAAACGCAAAGTATACACGGAATGAATCCGTATCAAGAAAATGCAACATACAAAAGACAATTTAAGACAAATTCATCACAATATATACCAGTAATTTGAGGAAGAAAGTTACCTCTCAGATGTTTCGAACTCTAAGAAACGCGGAGAATGAGCGTCATACGTCGAACTAGGCCGGGAAACGCTGCAAATTCATAGAATGTTATTCAATATTTCGGATCGATTGTCGAAAGATATATACTATTTTAACATAAAGGTTCACAATAAATGTCACATATATATTTTCAATGTTTGGGAAAGCTATGACAATAATACAACACAAATATTAGAAATAGTGAATTCACAAAGTCAACATAAACCCACAAATATAATCCAAAACACAAACCATTTCAATGTTACCACCAAAATTATGTAGCATGCACCCGGAGAAATAAAACATACATCAACCCACAAATAAGAAACATATAAACAAAAAATAAGTAGAAAAAGGATAGTGTTAGATTTGTAAATACATAATTAAAAGATATTTGAAAAAAGGGAAATATACATAATTCTATATACATAATTCTATAGATACAAAGCATTACAAAAAAGGGAAATAACAATTATAACTAAAAGATATTTGAAAAGATGCCATGTAAGGGACTTTTATATCCATTTTCATATGTTTTTTTACCTTACAATCTTCGGAGGCATTTGATGACCAAACTAAAAAATGAATGTTTGGATCAAATGTTTGTTGGCAAAATGCTTATAAAAATCTATTTGCCGGATGTTCTGAGATTTTGGCTACTAATGATAAAAGATCTAGATTAGCTTGGCATTTAAGTGATTGTTTTCAAAGAGATTCTGGCAGGCCTTCCTTTCCTCACTGTGACTCAAAAACACCGATTGCTAAATGTCTGAGAAACTTAGATGATCTTGCTCATAAGGTTTATCTCGAATTCTACCTCGAAACCAACTCCATTTGCTATCAACTACAGTTAAGTGAAGTTTTTTTTTTCTTTCAATTTCTAATATTATTCAATAATTCAATTTTTTTAAAGAGTGATTCTTTGATGTTTTTGCCTCAACTTGAACTAAGTTTGTATATTTGTACAGGACACATGCATTTAAACATGAAACTGAGAGACTTGTAACTGAATTGAAAAATTCTGCTCAATATGTGGAGGACAAGTTAGATAGCATTGAAGAGAAATCAGATTGTCTATTACAAAACTCAAAACAAATTTCCGAATCTCTCGAATCAGTTAATAGTCACACACAGTTAGTAGCACAAACTGTCAAGAATGTGGAAGGCAATATTGATGTGGTATTAAGACATTCCAAGAGTTTCTATGAGCAAACTACGGAAATGAGAAGAAGAAGAAACTAAACGGTCAAATAACGGAACAGATAATGGAAGAAGAAGAAACTTACCAAGATGGACAAGAACGCAGTGAACGGCGGCGACGACTGAAGAAAAGGGAAGAACGACGGCGACGAAGGAAGACGAAGCAGCAGTGAACGGCGACAGGAATGAGACGAACGGTAACAGGAAGAAGAAATGAAGAAGACGAAGAAATGAACAAGTGAGGGCAAATTTCGTATTTAGGGATATAGGCTACGAAAGCGCTTTTAAAAGCGCTTTCTAAGACCCATATATGAGAGCGTTTATGAGGTAAAAAGCGCTTTCGTATGTCCCCCATATAAGAGCGCTTTAGAAAGCGCTTTCGTAGGTCCCCCTTTCAGAGCGCTTTTCAAAAGCGCTTTTATAGGGCCACCTATAAGAGCGCTTTTCAAAAGCGCTTTCGTAGGTTAGATATTTCAAATACCTATGAAAGCGCTTTCTGAAAAGCGCTTTCGTAGGAAACCCTATAAAAGCGCTTTTTTTAAGCGAATTTTTTTTAAAGGCTACGAAAGCGCTTTCTCTTAAAAGCGCTTTCGTAGATGCGCTGCCAAAAATTGTTTTTTTCGTAGTGTGGGGACATATTGACCTCTTGCTGGTCCATCCCTAAGTGGGTTGAGCCTATATTTGTTTATATCTGTATATGTGTTATTATTGTTTATGTGTTATATTTTGTATATATGTTTGTTTGGATTTTCCTGGTTTTCAGGGTACTTGGTGATTACTTATAAGTCCTATACCCGGACTTAGGCAAACTTTAAGATAGGACGGGCGGTATAGTCATGTTAACTTTGAGGGATTAATCCCAAAAAAGGAGGCATGAGATCCCCCACTCAATGGAGGCCCCTTTGACTGTAGTGTCGTTTATCGAGTAATCGGGAAGACGTACTGCTTTCGACCTGGGAGCCTGCTGAAACTGAGGACCGTAGAATACCTAACCCATCTTGGCCTTTTAGGTGTAGTGCGGAAGCTATGACGGAGTAATCCGGAAATAGTTGTCACACAATACTATGCTCGGACGAGTCTTTCTTGAGAATATTAATAATTACCGAGTTAATCAGGAAGTTGGTAATATCCGAAGGAAGGATGTAGACTCTGAGAACCTCTAGAACCTTGTTCGGCAGGTGATAAATTTTTAGACCAACACCTTATGGGTAGTACCTTCGACTTCATGCTCGTGACGTTGAACCTATGAACCCTATATGTGTGATCTTGTGTGTGATTGTTGCATCATGCATCCATGCACTCATAAGCATCTTTTGAAGAAAACAATATTTCAAGGGATTTAAAGGTTGACTATTTGTGAATATCTCAGGTACTTTTAATCATGGATTCTGGAAAAGAAAGACCGAGAAATACAGTTTCAAGGATCCTAAGATAGATGAGTTGGTCAATCTAATTCCAAAGATCGAGTGTTCTGTAGACTTTCGGAAGAAGTATGGATCCATTATTCCTCTCATGAAGCTGAAGATGAAGGTGGGTATTCTCTCGACCTTGGTCCAGTTCTATGATCCAGTGTATCACTGCTTTACTTTTCCCGATTATCAGTTGATGCCTACACTGGAGGAGTATTCTTATCTATTGGATTTACCTGTTACCGATCGTGTTCCTTTTATTGGTTTGGAGGGCGAGACAAAACCACATGAGATCGCTGCTTTGATTCATCTGGGGAAGTCTGAGGTGGAAGCCCATATGACTACTAAAGGAGGGATTAGAGGATTACCAGCTCAGTTCTTATTGGAGAAAGCTCGTTACTTTGCCAGAATGAAGAGTACAATTGCTTTTGAGGCCATCTTTGCTCTACTTGCTTACAGATTGTTCTTATTTCCTAATGTGGACAAGTTTGTCGACATTAACGCTATCAGGATTTTCATGATTGGAAACCCAGTTCCTACACTGTTGGGTGATGCTTATTACTCTATTCATCTTTGGAGTTCTTATCACGGGGGAATGATTATTTGTTGCACGCCTTTGTTATACCGGTGGTTCATCTCTCATATGCCTCAGCCTGATGCTTTTTGGGATGTCAAGAAGGAACCCCGTTGGGATCCTAAGATCATGGCACTTACTCACTCGGATATTGATTGGTATCATCGAGCTTACCAGTATATGGAGATTATTGATAATTGTGGTAGTTTCCCCAATGTGCCTCTTCTTGGTACAAAGGGAGGAATTAACTATAACCCTTTTCTTGCACGGCGACAACTTGGTTATCCGATGAGGGATAAACCGAACAATATTCATTTGAGTAGTTTCTTTCTGAAGGAAGGAGAAGACCACATGGAAGCTAGAAAGTAGATTGCGAAGGCCTAGCGTCACATTCATAAGAAGAGTATGAAGGATTTGGGACCTAGGGGTGCTATTTCTTTGGAGCCATATCTTTAGTGGGTCCGATTGAGAGCCATTCAGTTGAAGATGCCCTATACTCGGGAGACACCCATGCCTGACCTATTTGTGAAGACCACTCCTCCTTTATTAGATGATGTAGAAGAGCTGCAACTCGCTTTGGTTAGGATGCAACAGGAAAGGGATGCTTGGAAGAACAAGTTCCAGACTTTAGAGAGTTCCTACAGAGCAGACCTGAAGGAGAAAGACAATTTGATCGAGATCCTTGAGAGTCGAGCGGTGGAGTCTATGGAGAGGCAAGGGGATTTATTTTCCCCTAAGCCTCAAACAGGTGTTGATTACTCACTTTCTGATCTAGATGATTGGAGGGAGGTTGCCATCAGACATGTGGAAGAAAACCAGAGGTTGAAGGCTCAGATTTCCAGGCTCACAGGAAAGCGCTAGCGTACAGATTGATCTCCATTAGTTCCTTTTCTCAGGATTTTAGATTGTATTTTCATCTTGAACTTGGGATCATTGAAACTTGTAATCCATTTTGAAGTTATTATAATAAAATTTTTCAGTATTTCAAAAGCTTTATTACTTGGATGTTTGCAATATGTCTATAAATCTTAAATCCCTTGAAATATTAAATAATGAAGTAAAAATAATCATGTGCATTGCATATCATGCATCATATTGCACATATTTCTTGCATTTGTTATGCATACCCAGGTGTCTTACCCAGCTTCTTTACTTCATTCAGCAAGCTAACTCATCACTACAACACTCAGGCTAATTTCAAAAAGAAGATGGATAACTTAGAACAGGAGAATCGCGAGCTGCGCAAAGAAGTTTTTGCTTTGAAGGTCGGCATGGCCAATCTAACTGCTCTGATGGAAGCTCTGGTGGTTGCTCAGAATTAGCCACCGAGTGTTCAACCTCAACCAACAAGGGCAAGTACTGAAGTTCTGACTGTTCCTGTATCTGCTACTTCGGCTGTTGTTCAAAAACGTATGCCTCAAGGTTATCCATGGGGAATGCCCGAGAATTTTGCACCTGAAGGTTTCAATCTTGGCCCTCAAGATGCTCCAGTGGTTCAGACTGTTGTTACTCCTGCACCTCCTGTAGTGCATACTGTTCCTACTGCACCTCCTTCGGTGAATTTGGCTCCGCTTGTTAATGAAGATGTGTGTCGTCCTTTCCCTCCACCGAGTGAAGACTTGGGTCTTTATGACAGAATGGATGATTTTAAAGAGCAATTTGATAGAATGCAAAGAGAGATGAAGGCTCTTAGGGGAAAAGAGCTATTTGGGCAGAATGTGAATGAGATGTGTTTGGTCCTGAATGTAAAGATACCTGCTAAGTTCAAGGTCCCAGAATTTGAGAAGTATAAGGGAAACACTTGCCCTCGTGCTCACTTGGTGATGTACGTAAGAAGAATGTCTACCCACACCGATGATCAGCGTCTGCTGATTCACTTTTTTCAAGATAGTTTGACCGGCGCAGCATTAAAATGGTATATGAGCTTGGACAGCGCCAACATCCATACTTTTAATGATTTGGGAGAAGCATTCATCAAACAATACAAGTACAATATAGACATGGCGCCCGACCGTGACCAACTTAGGGCCATGGTTCAGAAAGACAGGGAATCATTAAAAGAGTATGCACAGAGATGGCGCGAGGTAGCCGCCTAAGTGATTCCTCCCATGGAAGAGAAAGAAATGACTAAGATTTTTCTGAAGACGCTGGGCGCTTTCTACTACGAAAGGATGGTAGCAAGCGCACCAAATGATTTTACAGAGATGGTAGGAATGGGTGTCCGCCTAGAAGACGCTGTAAGAGAAGGCCGTATGATGAAGAGTGAAGGATCCGGAGGTGTGAAGAAGCCATCTTATGGGTTTACCAAGAATAAAGAGGGGGCACAAATGCTATTATACAAGAGAGGAGAGTAAACGCTCCTAGAAGGAATTATCAGCGTCACCAGCAAGTCGCCCCAGTTACTCCTGTAATGAGTGCCGCTCCGACTACCGTTGCTTATCAAAGACAGTCCCAGCAGGGGAACCAAGGGAATAATCAGAGAAGGGAGAACTATGACCCTATTCCCATGAGCTATGCAGAGCTACTACCAGCATTGATTCAGAAGAAGTTGGTCCAGACACGACCACCTCCCGCCGTACCATCACCATTGCCTTGGTATTACAAAGCAGATCAAACATGTGTTTTTCATCAGGGAGCACCAGGGCATATTGTTGAGAATTGTTATCCTTTGAGGACTGAAGTGCAAATGTTGGTGAAGTCTGGAATTCTATCTTTCAAGGATATGGGACCTAATGTGAAAGACAATTCTCAACCCAAACACGGGGGAGTAAATGTTGTAAATATGGTGGCCGGTTGTCCAGGCGATTTCTGGATTTTTGACATTAATCTGGTTAGAGGAGATTTGGTGAAAATGCATGCAGACCTCTGTTAGTTCAACTACTATACGCATGACCACACCGGTTGTGTTGTTTGCAGTACAGACATACAGGGTTACGAGAAGATAAAGGCTGATTTATTAGAGATGATGGATGAGGGTTTAATCCATATAATCAGGCCTAGGGAAGAGTATGAAGAGGAAGTGAATATGGTTTCTGGATGTCCTGGTGAATTCAGAATTTTTGATGTGGAGTATTTGAATGAGGATCTCGTGCAGTTGCATGCTACCTTCTGCCGTACTGCTGGTCAGGTGGAACACCAATATGGGTCTTGAATAGTTTGCTGTCGAGACCCCCGAGGATGTTCTATTGTGAGGGAAGGTGTTCAATTGCTATTAGACAATGGAACTATCAAGATCACAGGTCAGAGAGATGATTATCATGAGATTGATATGGTTGAAGTTTGTTTAATGAAAGAAGAGTCATAGGAAGAGTATGCCTCCGCGGATGAGTATTTCTCTTCAGACGAAGATTTTTTTGCCAGAAATGACTTTTTGATGCCTGATTGTGTTGAGGAAGGGGTAAACGTTATTGTACCTTGTTTTGGTGCACCCACTCATCTTGAAGTGGAGTACCATAGCAAACAAGCTGTTACCCCATTGGTAATTAGTCTTCCAGGTCCTATTCCCTACAAATCAAATAAGGCTGTGCCTTACAAATACAACTCTACAATCTTAGAAGATGGGGTGGAAGTTCCCATCCTGCCAATGCCTGATGTTGGAAATATAGCTGAAAATAGCAGAGTGACCCGTAGCAGTCGTGTGTTTGCGCCGGTTGTACGAAGAGATGTTGTTGCTGGAAAGAAAATTGCTGAGAATGATGAGCCTAAGAAGGCTACAGGAGAGAATAGTGGAGCTACATTAGAGAAAGAAGTGGATGATATTTTGAAGATAATTAAGATGAGCGACTACAGAATTGTAGATCAGCTACTGCAGACTCCTTCAAAGATATCTATCCTAGCTTTATTGATGAACTCCTCTGATCATAGGGAATCATTGATGAGAGTACTAGACCAAGCTTTTGTGGAGAGTGACATGCCATCAGATCAATTCAGCAGTGTAATTGGAAACATTACATCATGTAACAACTTGAGTTTCTGTGATGATAAGTTACCAGATGAAGGGAGGAATCAAAACCTGGCCCTCCACATATCTATGAACTGCAAGAATGATTCGCTGTCCAATGTGCTAATTGATAATGGATCTGCGCTGAATGTTATACCTAGGATTACTCGCATGAAGTTAAAGTATCAAGGAGCACATATGTGCCCCGAGTGGAATCATTGTGAAGGCATTTGATGGGTCGAGGAAATCTGTCATTGGTGAAGTGGACTTACCCATCCATATAGGACCACATTTGTTCCTGATAACCTTCTAGGTCATGGACATTATTCCCGCATATAGTTGTTTGTTAGGACGACCATGGATACACGAAGCAGGGGCTGTCACTTCAACTCTGCATTAGAAGCTAAAATTTGTGCGTGAAGGGAAGGTAGTGATCATAAATGGGGAGCAGACGTTGTTGATATCCCATCTATCCTCTTTCAGTATCGTAGAAGCGAATGAGGCTGCTGTTGGAACCCAGTTCCAAGCCCCATCCATAGACAACATAAGGAGAAATAAGAATTCTATAGTTTCGCTGAAGGATGCACAACAGGTTGTGCGCAATGGTCATAATGACAAGGCTACCACTCATTGGAGTAAAAAATCTCAACAATGAACTACCTTCCATAATTACAAGTCTACCATTCATTGGAGTAACAAATCTCAATAACGACCTACCTTCCATAATGACAAGGCTACCATTCATTGGAGTAACAAATCTCAACAACAAACTACCTTTCATAATGACAAGGCTACCATTCATTGGAGTATCAAATATTAACAACAAACTACCTTCCATAATGACAAGGTTACCATTAATTGGAGTAACAAATCTCAACAACAAACTACCTTCCATAATGACGAGGTTACCATTCATTGGAGTAACAGATCTCAACAATGAACTACCTTCCATAATGACAAAGCTACCATTCATTAGAGTAACAAATCTGAATCTTTTCGGGGAACTGACAGACTCGTTGGGGAAGTAGAGGTTACTCAAATAAAGAGACCTTCCACTTGCTGTTATGAGGAGGAATTGCAATAACGATTTCTTGAGGAAAGAAATATGGTTTCCTGGGGAAAGAGTTACGGCTTCCTGGGGAAATGCCAATATGTTCCTGTTGAGGAGGTACAATCTTCTTGTGTAAAATAAATGCACATTCTCAAATTAAGGCTCGAAGCTTGCAGAAATAAAAAATAATAATACTGCTGGGTCCACCCACTCAAATAAGAAATAAACCAGAACGAAACAGTCAATCAAAATAACATCTAATGAGAAATAAACTCAAGAGGGAACCACAATCTATCCAGAAAATGAGTTGAACAGGAAGGCTAAAGCAAAATTCTTCCACGAGGGATAACTCAATAGGGAGTTTGAAAGAATATACTCTTTCTGCTTAAGGTTGACACTCTATCGGAGAGAGGATAACACAACTCTGCAAAACTGGGAAATATGCCAACAAGATATTAATGAATGCAAATGAGAAATGATTTGCTAAATTCAAATATGCATGATATATGTATGAGTGTATGCATGCTATCATGTATATGCTTACAAAACAGGCATATAACACTGGGGATAACCAGCCAAAACCAACTTGGGTACAGTCAATACTCGGATAAATCGCATCCAAGATGAAAATTCCATAGCAAAGTAAGCACCAACTGAGGAAACAAATTCCTATTTTCGCGGCTTAACTTCACTGGGAAGGAATATAATCCAAAAATAAACACATCATAACAATGAATCAGTACAGATACAGGGATATAACCTCCTCTTCTAGGCTTCACCAGAGAATATCACACAGACTTTAATGGGGAAAACAAAAGTTTCAACGTCTCCACTTCTACTAGAGATTCCAATGCTGATTTTACTGGGGAACACAATACCATATTGCCGAGACATCAGCTGGGGATATTGTACCTACTTCGTTAGGGAGGGAAACAACATATTGTCGAGGGAAAACCAAGATACACCCTTCAACACTGAGAGTGAGGATTACACCAACATTTCTAGGGAGAAATTATGAAACCTCACGGGGATAACAACCTCCAGCCAAAAACAATATCTCAACTTCACTTGGGGATTTTAAGGAGCTTAAATATTACAACTAGAAATCAGACTTATGGGGATTTTAAATCAAACCCAGCACTTGGCGGGAGAAAAACCCAAAAAGTTGACAACTGTTTGAACACCTCTTAGAAAAGACATTGCCCTTGTTTGGTTTCCTAGGAAACAAACAATAACGATAATGCTAGCACTGTAAAGGAAGATGATTTGCAAATAATTCCATCTCAGCACACAAAGAGGGAAGAGACTTTCTTCATGTGAGCGAAGACCTTACTAGGGGATCTGGGATAGAGACTTCATACCATGCAAACCCGAAACCAAAACGAACCAATACTTGATTAGGGAAAACAGGATCACAATCCCAATACCACACCATACATCAATTAGCATCATCTTAAAACTATCTGAGAATCACAAGAAGATCATACTCATTCCAACAAAAGTGACCTGGGAGAGCCTTCATGGGGAACACACCCTTCCAAAATTTCAGAGTTCATCCATCCTTGGAATCACTATTTTTTTTCTCCTTAAGTCACAAAATCTAAAGCAAGAAGTAATTTGTAAATTCTTTTCAAAAAACAATTTTTTATTTAATCTGTTTGCTTTGAAAATTACTATCAATAATAAATGACGTCTTTGTAAGCTGAATAAAATAAGAATTGCAAAGAATTGGATAAAAGTTCAAACTTAAATAATAGAATGGTAGTTTGTGAATGGAAATACTCCATAGATGATTACAAAATTTGGAAAATGGTAATATACATTGGAAAAGATACATTGAAATACAATGACCACTATTCTCCCTAACAACTTTGAATTCCTGAGCAGCGACTTCAGTTAAAGAGTAGTGAGGATTCAAGAAGATTGTTGCTTCAAATGATCAAGTCTTGTCTGATGCATTTACTTGCCAAGAAATCCATTCCTTTTTCCTAGATTGCCCTTGGGGGTTTTCAACCTACCGGGAAAAATTATTATGTTTATGTCTCTAATTATTTCCTAGACCACTTGTAATACGATGGGAGAACTGACTTGAGTGTTTTGTGTTTTATCGTAATTGTTGCAGATAGCAAGAGTCGCCACTGACTTTTCTTTTATCCAATAAAGGGAAGTGTGAAAAGAATAGGAAAGACCTTTTGAGAATTTTCTTGAGTTCGGGGGATAGGTTATGAAAAGGGAGGGTGTTAGCACCCTTTTTATCTGTAGTTATCTACGGGCTCTTAATTGCTAGCTCACTTTGAAATTCTTTTGTAAATGTCTTTCTGTTTTTTGTAAGTTTGAAAATATTTTGAAAACGCCTTTGTTTTGGAAAACTTTGTAATGATTCTCGTCTCTATAAGAATGTATACAAAGTGTTGGTTTTGAAAATAGTTCAAAGAGATGTTTGTTTTTGGAAAGATGTTTTGAAAGTGTAAGTGTGATGATGATTTTATTTGTGAGCAAGCAACTACGAGCGTTCTGCCTACTGAAAAAGTCTTAGTTCTTTTCCTCCTCCTTTAGATAGTGTAACCTTACCATTAGTTAGTAAGCAACCCTATCATTGGATGTAAAGGGACAAGCGTGGGTCGTCATACAGTCATAGAAGGTAACATTGTAGGATACCTTAGAAATTTGTTGTAAGGGACTAAGATCGTTTACTAAGGCAACATCGAAGGGTCATCTAGGGACTACGATCTTATATTTAAGGGTCTTTGCTAAAGTATCCCACGTTCGAGGGAGATGTCTGTTTATTTGAAGGCAACAAGTGGGGTATAGCCTAGAGGTGCAAGTCTGAAAGTGTTTTGATTTCATGCATTTTGTCTTTGAGATTAGGGTTTTCTAACATTGATTTTATCTTGCCATACAAACCCTAATTACTAGCAATAATGAAAAGCGGCAAAATGTGGAATTTAAATGTCCTACACTATTACAACACTTTAGGGAATGTGGGTACAAGTTTATGAATGGAGAATGAAAGCAATAAACCCTAAATTACTATTACAGATTGTTGAATAATTGCATAATTGTAAAAAATAATAAAAGGTAAACAAATGTGTAAAGATGGAAAAGGGCAAAGTATGATAAACCATAAAAAGTTCCAAGTATTTTAAGAAAGAAATATTTTGTTTATTTTTGTTTGAGAAAAGAACCTTGAAATTTGAAAAGAAAAGTAGTTGGAATTTAAACCATAATTCTATTTTATTTACAAAATAAAAGAAAGATATGATAAATTAATTAATTATTATGAGAATAAATTAAAAGGTCTAAATGTTTTTTTAGAAAATATTATTTTTTTGGATTTTTGTTTAGGGAAATATTTTAATGTGTAAAAAGAAAAAAATAAAAAAACCCTAATTTTAAATTAGTGTACAAATTAATTAATAAACTAAACCTAGGTGTAATTAAAATAAATCAATTTTATTTGTGAAAATAAATTAATTAATTAAAAAAAACCTAAGTCTATATTTTTTATGATTTTATGATCTTATTAATGTTAAATAAAAATGATTAAAAGAAAACAAATAAACAAAAAAAATGATAAAAAGAAAATAAATGGGCCTGTAACATGAAAGTGAAATGGGGGTGTAACAAAGAGTAAAACTTAGGCCCAAACAAAATGGAGCCCAGCGCCTGCCTCATAATCCAATGAGGGAGGCTCTTTGAGGTCCACCAGGGGGACAACTTCCAAGAGCGCTGGATCTGCCTTGTATCATGATCAGATGGTGATGATTGAAGAGTGTACCATTCGCGCGTTGGCTGGTTTGGACAGGATTTAAAAAGAAAAACATGGAAAAATAAAAGGGTATCACTCGGGCTTGAACCCAGGTCCCTAAAGTGAACAGGCACGCGTTTTACCACTAGGGTGGTTATACATCCGTTAGTTAAAACACAACCATAAATATATATTTAAAAAACAAGTTAGGAGGCCAACTTCATCTTCTTCCTCGCGCCAACAAATTTGAAAATTGTAACTTCATCAATTCTCAACCATTTTCAAAAGTGTAAACATGAAACTTGTGCATTTTTCCATCACGAATCCAACCATGTAACTAACTTAAGCTAACACTCAAAGACAAGGATGGATTTTTGATAGTACCAGACTGAATCCTAATTTTTCAGAAAGTTCAAACCAAAATTCTTAATGCAGAGTCAATATAAATGAAAACTATAGACATGGTTAGCTTCAAGATAATGATATCTATATTTCTACTTAAAATGTATGTACAAAAGATGCTTGTATCAAGATATCACAATTGAGAAAAAATTACCTTGAAGTGAGAATCGTGTATGGAGTTTGAGCAACCTTTGAGGTATCCTAATGATCTGTTTAGCTTTCCTAGACCTCCTTGAGTGTATTCCAACTCCTACTTTGCTTTGAGGATGGTTAAAACTCTCTACTCAAGTCATGTTGCAAGCTTGAGTTTTGAAAATGGTGGATGATGACAGAGTGATTACAGTAAAGAAACATGTGTTATGATGGCTTATGTATGAGGTATATTAAGTGCTTGGATGATTAGAATTGAAAACGCATGAGTAGTTTTTGATTTTGGTGTTTGAAACTCAAAAAATCAAGTTTTTAGCCAATCCTGTGTTGCAGGATGCTTGGGAGTGCTTGAGAGGATTTGAGCTCGTGCCTTTTCTTGTAAATAGTCTCTATAATTATATGAAAAAGGTATGAGATCTAGGGTTATGGCTAGGTTTCTTTGTTTTGAAGTAAAGTGGAAAACAAAATCCTAATGTGTGTGTTGTACCCCAAAATTTGCCCTCCCATATTTCTCAAAAAACATTTCAAGAAAAATTCACAAGTCCAACCTGGCGCGTCATATTCAGGTATTCTTTCGCCAAGATATCTCTGATAACGTATTCTCAAATTCAGGTTCGGCTCAAGAGTCAATTCTTTAAAGAAGGTATCCGAATGTGTGAGTTTTCTTGAAGAGATATAGTGAAAAAGTGTGCTGAAAGTGCAGTTTTTACGCGCTAAAAAATTCATAACTTGAAGATCGTGACTCGTTTTGAACCCGTTCCGATGGCCAAAATTCCGTCTTGACATTATCTACGTTTTCATCTCTCACGGCTGGAAGCCAATTTCGATCAGAAGATCTTCAAAAATGTGGATTTATCAAGTATTTTCGTGCAGAAAATTTGTGACAGAAGTTTATTTGCGTCATGTTCAAAAAATCATAACTTGGTCGATTTTCATCGTATCGAGCTGGTTCCGGCGCCAAGATTTCACAAATTGAGTTGGCTACATTTTCACAGAAGGTATTGAGTTCAAACGGTATTCAAAAGGCCTTCGTTTTTTGCTTAGAGTGCGTGACACGCTGAAAATCCTGAATGCTGAATATTATTTCATCTTAGCCGAAACTTCGAAAAGTCATAACTCGGTCAATTTTTATCGGATTGGACTCATGTTTTTACACAAGGTCACTGACTCATAGATCTACAACTTTGCTTCAAAAGTCGAGACCAAATTATGCACTGATCAATACCAGTTTTTTATTGAAGAACGTGTCAGAGCCGACACTGGAGCCCAAAATAAGTTTGTCTGAGCTGAAACTTCAAAAATTCATAACTAATTCACCGTTTATCCGATTGAGTCGATTTTCGGACAGGAGTTAGCTATCGATGTCGGCTACATTTTGTTTTCACATTTCAACTTCAAAAAATGCACTTAAGTCCCTGCGATTTAGCCTGGAAAGTGACGAATTCAAGTGAATATTGGAGGCCCAATTGCACATTCAAAGCCCATTTGCTTTACCCTAATTTTCATTATATAATCACCTTCTCTTCACACAAACCAGAAAGGAGAAAAAGAGGAGAAAAAAAAGAGAAAAAGAGAGAAAAAACCTTGCCACAACACTGTTGGAATATCAAACTCTTTCAAGAACCCTAAAACCTTGAAATCCTTATTACAAATCCCTCTCTCACTACAAACAAGCCATCTCAGTTACAAACCAACATCTGATTATTTCTTCAGTAAGGGTAAGGCTGGCTTGATCTCCATGATCCAAAGGGCATAAAAACATTCATGTCACTACTTTTCCAGTAAGGGTAAGGTTGATTTGATCTCCATGATCAAAAGGGTATAATCATTCATACATGTCATATTGTGCCTAAACATTAAATTTCTTCATATGTTGGTTTTATTTGAATTTTTATGATTTTATTTAATGTATTCTTGAGGTTCAACACTGCAGATTTAGACAGGATCTCAGGTTCATTAAGGAACTTTAAGGAACGTTGAGGCCAAAAGGCCAAAAGCCAAATGGCCAAAACAGAACATTTTATGCATGACACCAATACATGGCGAGGCAGACATTAAGCCAGACATTAAAGGAATGTTGAAGCCAGAACACAAATGGCCAAAAGCCAAAACGCAAATGGCCAAAAGCCAAAAGCCAAATGGCCAAAGTAGAACAA
This sequence comes from Vicia faba, assembly GCA_948472305.1. Classification (NCBI taxonomy): domain Eukaryota; kingdom Viridiplantae; phylum Streptophyta; class Magnoliopsida; order Fabales; family Fabaceae; genus Vicia; species Vicia faba. Next base: position 523,700,176 of record OX451737.1, read on the forward strand.
CTTATGCATGATGAGGCCAGAACACAAATGACCAAACCACTCCAATTCACCTCCAAAAAGGGGACAGAAACCCCCCAAGGTATTGTATTTTCTTTCTTTTCCTTATTTTATTTATTTCAATTATTTCTTTTTTTAATTAATTCCTTTAATTTAACTTATTTTCATAAAATATAAAAAATAGTAAAAAACAGGAAAATCATAAAAATCAAAATGTTTATTTTATTAATATTAATTTCACTATTATTATTTTTGTAAATAAACTCTAAACAATTAATTAGATTAATTTAGGTTTCAAAACTTTAATATTTTTCTTAATAAATTAAATATGTAGAAATTAGTTTTTTTAACTTTTTCATCATTTTTTTTAATAAATAATTTTCTCATCATTATTATTATTATTAATTACTAATTTATTTTGTAAATAAACATGTACATAAATTCTTTAGTAAATTAAGTTAAACTTTAACATTTTTCTCAAATAATTAAAAATAACTTAGAATTAGAGTTTCTTTTAATTTTAATTTTAATTTTCTTATTTCATAAATACAAAAAAACAAAACCTAAAAAACACTTCTTTTATTTCAATAAATAATTAATTAATTTTTAATTTCATTTAATTTCTTTAAAGGGTCCAACGCCCTCGAACGTTCTATTTTTATTTCTTTCGCACATTTCCTTCTTTTAAATATTTATGTAATTCTTCCAAAGCCATGTAACTCGGACATTTTATATTTCTCGCACTTTAGTTCTTTATTTTTTGTCAAATCGGGTCCTGGATTTTAATTTGGCGATGTGGACCCGCGCCTTTGTAATATTTTAGGAACTTTAATTTCCGCAACTTTTTTAACTGTTAATAATTGCATGCAAGAATGAATGTCTAAATAAAAACAAACGCATAGATCACCTTGACATGAATAAGACAAAATAACTGAACATGACACACAAATCACACACCACCCCTAGGGTACGCCTCACTGTTGCCTTGCCTCGAAAGGTGATCGTCGAGTAGAGGATGTCTTAGTAAGTCCTCATGATCCGGGAACCTGGCATGAGGGTAGCTTCTAAGGTGTCTTCCCATTGCTCTGGTGATCACCATGTCCCGAACCTCGAATTGACCCGAACACCTCCAACGGTGGTGCTACCTACCTCTCAATAGTGGGATGGCACTACTTTAAAGGACATTTACACAGACGAATTCCTTAGGGTAGGTAGGTTCTCGTGGATACTTGCTCTAATTCAAAACAAAACAAATCAAAAATACTTTTCACACCAACACATTTTCAAAAAGCTTTCGAAAGCATTTTTCAAACACTCTTGAGGACCGATACAAGAGTCGAACTGAAATTTTCAAAGAAACTTTTTAAAACCCACAATTGAAAAGCAAACAAACCATTTTTGAAAACACAAATGAGCAAGTATCTAAGAGCCCATGGATAACCATGGATAGAAAGGGTGCTAACACCTTCCCTTTCTATAACCTACCTCCCGAACCGAGAGCAATCTCTATAAGGAATTTTTCTGTGCTTTTGTCCTTTCCATTTGGAGAAAATAAAAGACGGTGGCGACTCTTGCTTCCGCGACATTTCGCGAACCAGCGTTAAACAGTCAGTTCCAGATCCACCGATCACAGAACTGGCGACTCTGCTGGGGACTCTTATAAAGTGAGGTGTACCTTAGGACTAAGATCACTTGTGTTTTCAATTGTCTGAATTGTTTGCTTTATTATTGTGGGACTGTCTCGGGAGTTCTATAGATCCTAACCCGGATCTGGGGGATACCTTCTTAGAAAGTAGCAACAAGGCTGTGAGGGAACTGTGCGGGGTATACCGACATGGTTGAAGCAGTCTGCTACGTTGATGTGGCACTTTGGTGTGTACCGGTAACCCTTGAGTTCAGTCAAGGAGAGTACGGGGCCTCCGCGTGGTGTCGTGAAGCATCAACAGACCTTAGGAACCTTAATTGAACTATCTTGGCCTCTTTAGGGTAGTGAGATAACTGACTTTGGTGCAGCCCGAGGTTGGTTGATACTCGATACTACACTCAATTGAGGGTTGCTTTCCTGGAATATTTCGGTCGCCAGTTCAGTGGCTAAATCGAAACGATGAACAATGAAAGCAATCCCGTGATATTGGGACCCTTAGAACCCGGTTACTTCTAATAGGACAGGTTGAACCCACCAACTTCAAGAGGGTAATACCCAGACCCCATGCTGGCTTAAACTCTAAGGGTTTCTCTTGTGTGACTTGTGTGCCTTCGTACTTGACTATTTGCATGCCTGTTATCTGACACATGAACTACTTGCAGGTTTCGTTTATAGTCCTTAATGGGGACTCATAACCGAGTATACTAAGTCTCTTGCAGGTTTCGTTTACAGTCCTTAATTGGGACTCATAACAGGGTTTATCGAGTTTCTTGCAGGTTTTGTTTATAGTCCTTAATTGGGACTCAGGACAGGGTTTACTTGAGTTTCTTGCAGGTTTTGGTTTGCAGTCCTTAACAAGGGCTCACAACAGGGTTACTCACATTACCCCATGCATACCATAACATCATACCATTGCATACATCCTAACCCATTTCCAGGATCTCAAGGGCTTGTGATGCAGGGCATGGTGAATCAACTATCCCAGCAAGGGGCAAAGAGGATTTATTTTCCCCTAGCCAGGGTTGTCAGGGGCTATGACCCACTTGATATGGTGAGCCTTTGACCCTTGAAGAAGGACTCTCAATAATATGCAGTTCCGTCAATCAAGCTACCAGACCCAAATTCTAACCAATTTTCTTGTTTACCCTGCGAGGTCCTTGAAAACATTGCATGCATATCATACATATCATTGCATGACAGGTACCCTTGTTGCAGGTCACTTACCTTTCCCGCTGTTTATTTCAGCAATGGCTTCCCAACAAGACAACCAGGACTTTCTTGCTCAAGAGACCAGGTTCGGGAAAATCCTCCTGAATCTATCCAAGGGGCAGGAAGAGCTAAGGACACTTCTCATGGAGACCTTTGTCAGGAACGGTGCTGAGGATGAAGGGCTAAAACACCTACAAGCGGAGATGGATGCAATGAAAGCCCAGATGCTGGGGCAGAGGAATGCCATTCAAGGTTTAGCTCAAAGACAAGATGAGCTCCGGTTTCTCGTCAACCAACTGCTTCAGGGTAACCAACTGGGGCAAACATCTAAGGGTAAAAAGCCATTCATCATCCAATCATCCTCGAGACAAGAGGATAAGGGGAAAGCTCCTCAAATGGCTCCAGTGCCACAAATTCAGCATCAACCTCACCAGTTTCAGCCAGACAAGCCCAGAAGGCAATTCACCCCGCTCAACATGTCGCTGTATCAAGCTTTGCAACGCCTATTGAGGTTGAATCTGATCACATTAAGGGCTCATCCCCGGAACCCCAACACAGCATCTCTTGCCTATGATCCCAATAAGAGGTGTGCCTACCACTCTGCTAGCCCAGGACATGATACCAATGAATGTTGGGATCTGAGGAACAAAATCCAGGACCTGATCGATGAAGGGGCATTGGAGTTCACACAAGATGGACAGGCTGAATTTTTCTACCATTCCTCCAAGGCTCACCAGTTGAAGTGACAAGCTCCGAGACTAGGAAACTTTTGTTCATTCGAATGTTCAAGTTGTGTTTTTCTTTTGACCGTTCAAACATTTATTCATGTTAAAACATTGTTATTCCATTAATGCATCGCTTATGTCTATTTTGAATCAATATATTCGCATTCACTATATGCAAATTGTTTTCATATTTTTTCTGATAATTCTAAGCCTCTTGAGGGAGGATGACGAAAACGATACCGCTATCTTTACAGTATGCTTTTGAACAGACCCCGCTGATGAGGTACAGGCATTGTTTCAAATCCTAAACACTGGAGTTATAAGGAAGATAATCCCTCGTCAACCCCTTCGAGCCAAAGAAGTAGGAGTTTTATTTTCGAAAATCAAAACCCTTAATCATAACCTGGGGCAGGGTAGTCTCTCAGTTGATCCAAGTGCATAACGAATGGCACCAAAAAGTCTTTACGAAACGAAGAAAGACAATGATGGTTCCGAACAATCATAAAGACAGGCAGTCATGATAAAAAAAAATTATCATAAACGAAAAGCCCAAGAAGTCAAAACCCATGAAAGAGACTTACAAAACTGGGGCATCCCGCTGACTGTAATTCCAAAAAAGGAAACAGTTCAGGCAAAAAAGAAAGGGATAACAAAAAATCAGACAAGAAAGAGGTCTTACAAACCCTCAACAAAAAAGGAATGACTGCCTATTCCAAATAATATGTCAATATCTGAATCATCACCGGAAAATCAGAGCAAAGACTCAAACAAGGTCTAACGTACGATCAACTGAGTTTAGGTTTGGAGAACATCACGAAGAGCGGGTGGGTACAAATAATTTGAGCCTTTATCCTTTGTTTCTTAAACCGTGAACCAGGCCACGTTATAACCCTCAAAAGTCCTAGCTGAAGCATGGGTTAGTTCGAAAGCATACTGTTACGAAAGGTATCCTGACTCCTGAAGGCCTACGGTAAATACGAGTTGACATCACGTTTTGCAAACACTCATTTGTTTTATGAAAAAAATAATGCATTTTCAAAATCTTCAAGACAGACATAGGCTTTGCATTTTTAATATAACTTTGTTTGCATATGACTTTTTGTTTGAACAACATAGAAATTCGCACGACGAATGCCTAATGAACAGAAGTACTTCCAATCAAGGGGCAGACATGACCATGGTCCATTATCTGGGGCAATCCAATCAAGATTCGGAGAATCTCTCAAAGGACAAATAGTCTGGGGCAAATCTTCGCCTGAGTCACTTGGGGCATTCCAACAACGAATCTTGCCTGATCAAATACCTTCTGGTGGCATGACAAAACACTTCTAACAGGGGCAACTCCCTACTTTCTGAGAACGGACATAGTCGAAAAAATACTACGCATAATCAAAGACCCGCTAGGTTGACACACCTAGGCAAAAATAAGGGCTTCCCGGCGAACCAAAAGGGTTCGGGCAAAATGAAGGGATGAAATGAAAAAAAATCTGTACACCCGGCAAGTCGAAAACCTGAAAAGGCGGCTTGGGCAAAAATGGGTATCCCGGTGGACTGAAAACCCGAAAGGGCGGTCCAGGCAAAAGTTAGGGATCAAAAGCGTACGACTATGTCCCGGCATCTCGTCACCTGCCTACCAGAAGAAGGTTGGCCCATCAACGACTATCAGCATCCCACATGTGCCTCCCCCATAGAAACAGGGGCAATAATGAGTTGTCTAAAAACAATCTAATTGCTCTGTCCATCAAGGTACCAAGGTAGGTTCAGCTGAAGAACGTGGCCAGTACATCTTAATTCCCCAGAGGGTAAGCAGTACATTCTTCTCCAAGCAGAGCTATCAAATCTTAAGGAAGTTAGGTATCCTCCAGCAGATATCAACATTCCCCAACAGCAATACATATACTCTTAACAAGCATCCCCGACAGTCTTGGTCTAAAGATTGTTCCCTGGCGGCGTACCAATATTCAAAGGAATCACTTCCACAGCATATCAAAACTTCCCCAGAAAAGTCCATCTCCCCCAAGCAGTAAGCTTATCCCCAGTAGATTCTGGAAGCTTATCCTCGCAAAGCACGAACGCGTCGCCCGACTTTATTTAAAGAGTTATTTCCTTAACAGGATATAACTGGGTTATCCTCAGCCAAAAGCCACGGAAAGAGCGTCCTCGACGAAGTCTTCTTACCCCAGCGAAGTCCATCAACACTTCCAACATGACAAGGGTATCCCCAGCAAATTATTATCAACACTCAGCAAGGCATCCCTCTTCCCACAGAGTATTGCTTCCCAGCATGGTCGCTGGAGTATTTTTGCTCCCCGCAGAATCTTTCATTTGCCAAGTTTATTCCGCAACAGAGTCATCTTCTCCTACCGTTATTCTTGCAGCTATCATCCCCAGCGGAAGCAAAAATCTATTCTTCAACACCAGCCCAGGATATCGACTTCCCGGCACCCGTCAAGGATTTACTTTCCCAGACAAAAACATACATAAAACATCACATACATCATTATAGCATGCATAGACGCATCATATCATACAAATCTCATTTATGTTGAGAACATCATTGCTTGATCCATATCATGCATTGCATATGACTGACCTTTACCTTTCAGGAAGGATGTAGTTGAAATTCTCAAAACATATTCCAAGGCCTTCTCTAGTTCAGCTAAATCGACTCCCAACAGATTTTTCTGATAAAGACTCAGTAGAAGTTATCCCAGATGTTTCCCTCTCTGACGATGAGTGTGAGGTGATAGTCTCCTATGGTTCCCTCTCCGACGGTGTGTGAGGTGGTAAGTCCTTTTCAGATGTTTCCCTCTCCGACGATGAGTGTGAGGTGATAGTCTCCTATGGTCCCCTCTCCGACGGTGTGTGAGGTGGTAAGTCCTTTTCAGATGTTTCCCTCTCCGACGATTAGTGTGAGGTGATAGTCTCCTATGGTTCCCTCTCCGACGGTGAGTGAGGTGACAATTCCTTTTCCTATGGTTCCCTCTCCGACGGTGTGTGAGGTGGTAAGTCCTTTTCAGATGTTTCCCTCTCCGACGATGAGTGTGAGGTGATAGTCTCTTATGGTTCCCTCTCCGACGGTGTGTGAAGTGGTAAGTCCTTTTCAGATGTTTCCCTCTCCGACGATGAGTGTGAGGTGATAGTCTCTTATGGTTCCCTCTCCAACGGTGTGTGAGGTGGTAAGTCCTTTTCAGATGTTTCCCTCTCCGACGATGAGTGTGAGGTGATAGTCTCTTATGGTTCCCTCTCCGACGGTGTGTGAGGTGGTAAGTCCTTTTCAGATGTTTCCCTCTCCGACGATGAGTGTGAGGTGATAGTCTCTTATGGTTCCCTCTCCGACGGTGTGTGAGGTGGTAAGTCCTTTTCAGATGTTTCCCTCTCCGACGATGAGTGTGAGGTGATAGTCTCTTATGGTTCCCTCTCCGATGGTGTGTGAGATGGTAAGTCCTTTTCAGATGTTTCCCTCTCCGACGATGAGTGTGAGGTGATAGTCTCCTATGGTCCCCTCTCCGACGGTGAGTGAGGTGACAATTCCTTTTCCTATGTTTCCCTCTCCGACGGCGAGTAAGGTGATCCCCTTTCAGATTATAATGGCCTATGGTTCTCGTTCCGATCCTGCGAAGATGGTATTTCCCACCAAGATTTTCTCAACGAGCATTGTTGAAGTTAAAATCACCCAAAGGTTCTCTTACCATTCATGCTAAGGCAGTAACCATCCCTGGTTCATTCATCACCGTTTGAAGCTCCAGACTCAACTCCTGCAACCAGTCAGGACACATCTATACCAGGCATCTAAAAATCAGCTCCTGCAACGTGTCAGGTACTCATTTTCTGTTTTGCAGGTATGCAGGTTCTCGCCAAGGAACCTCTTACGCGATCAACATCCAGATGACATCTATAAGCCCATCATCCTATCCAAGCGACCTCTAAATGGCGTCTATAAGCCCATTCCACCGCACTGCTACTATGTGAGCGCAAATTTCTGGGCACTCTAGTGTTCAATCATCTTCTACCCTCGGATTACGAAAGGCACGTCCGCCAATCTGCATCCTCAGGTCTAAGAAGATTGAACAGGGGCAACTGTTGTACCCCAAAATTTGCCCTCCCATATTTCTCAAAAAACATTTCAAGAAAAATTCACAAGTCCAACCTGGCGCGTCATATTCAGGTATTCTTTCGCCAAGATATCTCTGATAACGTATTCTCAAATTCAGGTTCGGCTCAAGAGTCAATTCTTTAAAGAAGGTATCCGAATGTGTGAGTTTTCTTGAAGAGATATAGTGAAAAAGTGTGCTGAAAGTGCAGTTTTTACGCGCTAAAAAATTCATAACTTGAAGATCGTGACTCGTTTTGAACCCGTTCCGGTGGCCAAAATTCCGTCTTGACATTATCTACGTTTTCATCTCTCACGGATGGAAGCCAATTTCGATCAGAAGATCTTCAAAAATGTGGATTTATCAAGTATTTTCGTGCAGAAAATTTGTGACAGAAGTTTATTTGCGTCATGTTCAAAAAATCATAACTTGGTCGATTTTCATCGTATCGAGCTGGTTCCGGCGCCAAAATTTCACAAATTGAGTTGGCTACATTTTCACAGAAGGTATTGAGTTCAAACGGTATTCAAAAGGCCTTCATTTTTTGCTTAGAGTGCGTGACACGCTGAAAATCCTGAATGCTGAATATTATTTCATCTTAGCCGAAACTTCGAAAAGTCATAACTCGGTCAATTTTTATCGGATTGGACTCATGTTTTTACACAAGGTCACTGACTCATAGATCTACAACTTTGCTTCAAAAGTCGAGACCAAATTATGCACCGATCAATACCAGTTTTTTATTGAAGAACGTGTCAGAGCCGACACTGGAGCCCAAAATAAGTTTGTCTGAGCTGAAACTTCAAAAATTCATAACTAATTCACCGTTTATCCGATTGAGTCGATTTTCAGACAGGAGTTAGCTATCGATGTCGGCTACATTTTGTTTTCACATTTCAACTTCAAAAAATGCACTTAAGTCCCTGCGATTTAGCCTGGAAAGTGACGAATTCAAGTGAATATTGGAGGCCCAATTGCACATTCAAAGCCCATTTGCTTTACCCTAATTTTCATTATATAATCACCTTCTCTTCACACAAACCAGAAAGGAGAAAAAGAGGAGAAAAAAAAGAGAAAAAGAGAGAAAAAACCTTGCCACAACACTGTTGGAATATCAAACTCTTTCAAGAACCCTAAAACCTTGAAATCCTTATTACAAATCCCTCTCTCACTACAAACAAGCCATCTCAGTTACAAACCAACATCTGATTATTTCTTCAGTAAGGGTAAGGCTGGCTTGATCTCCATGATCCAAAGGGCATAAAAGCATTCATGTCACTACTTTTCCAGTAAGGGTAAGGTTGATTTGATCTCCATGATCAAAAGGGTATAATCATTCATACATGTCATATTGTGCCTAAACATTAAATTTCTTCATATGTTGGTTTTATTTGAATTTTTATGATTTTATTTAATGTGTTCTTGAGGTTCAACACTGCAGATTTAGACAGGATCCCAGGTTCATTAAGGAACGTTAAGGAACGTTGAGGCCAAAAGGCCAAAAGCCAAATGGCCAAAACAGAACATTTTATGCATGACACCAATACATGGCGAGGCAGACATTAAGCCAGACATTAAAGGAATGTTGAAGCCAGAACACAAATGGCCAAAAGCCAAAACGCAAATGGCCAAAAGCCAAAAGCCAAATGGCCAAAGTAGAACAACTTATGCATGATGAGGCCAGAACACAAATGACCAAACCACTCCAATTCACCTCCAAAAAGGGGACAGAAACCCCCCAAGGTATTGTATTTTCTTTCTTTTCCTTATTTTATTTATTTCAATTATTTCTTTTTTTAATTAATTCCTTTAATTTAACTTATTTTCATAAAATATAAAAAATAGTAAAAAACAGGAAAATCATAAAAATCAAAATGTTTATTTTATTAATATTAATTTCACTATTATTATTTTTGTAAATAAACTCTAAACAATTAATTAGATTAATTTAGGTTTCAAAACTTTAATATTTTTCTTAATAAATTAAATATGTAGAAATTAGTTTTTTTAACTTTTTCATCATTTTTTTTAATAAATAATTTTCTCATCATTATTATTATTATTAATTACTAATTTATTTTGTAAATAAACATGTACATAAATTCTTTAGTAAATTAAGTTAAACTTTAACATTTTTCTCAAATAATTAAAAATAACTTAGAATTAGAGTTTCTTTTAATTTTAATTTTAATTTTCTTATTTCATAAATACAAAAAAACAAAACCTAAAAAACACTTCTTTTATTTCAATAAATAATTAATTAATTTTTAATTTCATTTAATTTCTTTAAAGGGTCCAACGCCCTCGAACGTTCTATTTTTATTTCTTTCGCACATTTCCTTCTTTTAAATATTTATGTAATTCTTCCAAAGCCATGTAACTCGGACATTTTATATTTCTCGCACTTTAGTTCTTTATTTTTTGTCAAATCGGGTCCTGGATTTTAATTTGGTGATGTGGACCCGCGCCTTTGTAATATTTTAGGAACTTTAATTTCCGCAACTTTTTTAACTGTTAATAATTGCATGCAAGAATGAATGTCTAAATAAAAACAAACGCATAGATCACCTTGACATGAATAAGACAAAATAACTGAACATGACACACAAATCACACACCACCCCTAGGGTACGCCTCACTGTTGCCTTGCCTCGAAAGGTGATCGTCGAGTAGAGGATGTCTTAGTAAGTCCTCATGATCCGAGAACCTGGCATGAGGGTAGCTTCTAAGGTGTCTTCCCATTGCTCTGGTGATCACCATGTCCCGAACCTCGAATTGACCCGAACACCTCCAACGGTGGTGCTACCTACCTCTCAATAGTGGGATGGCACTACTTTAAAGGACATTTACACAGACGAATTCCTTAGGGTAGGTAGGTTCTCGTGGATACTTGCTCTAATTCAAAACAAAACAAATCAAAAATACTTTTCACACCAACACATTTTTAAAAAGCTTTCGAAAGCATTTTTCAAACACTCTTGAGGACCGATACAAGAGTCGAACTGAAATTTTCAAAGAAACTTTTTAAAACCCACAATTGAAAAGCAAACAAACCATTTTTGAAAACACAAATGAGCAAGTATCTAAGAGCCCATGGATAACCATGGATAGAAAGGGTGCTAACACCTTCCCTTTCTATAACCTACCTCCCGAACCGAGAGCAATCTCTATAAGGAATTTTTCTGTGCTTTTGTCCTTTCCATTTGGAGAAAATAAAAGACGGTGGCGACTCTTGCTTCCGCGACATTTTGCGAACCAGCGTTAAACAATCAGTTCCAGATCCACCGATCACAGTGTGGTACAAGCTATGTAGAGCAGTTGAATCACTTTAAACATTCCTCTTCTGAGTTGCTAGGTTGAGTGTGTGCAGAAGGATCCATTGAGAGGCTCAAGAAGGGTTGACATTTGAAAAAGCATGCTTTTCCAAAATGTAAGTCTTGCCTTTCTTCCTAAAATGGCAAGTCAACTTAGACAAAGCTTGGATTTAATGGATAATAGCCATAAAGTTTGTGTAATCTTCTGATTATGGAGATATTTACATGCTTAGAGGCCTGCAAAGCAAGATTTCAAGGCATGCCTATGATATTTGAATTCTTGTTCATCACAAAAATGACCTATAATTCAAGAATGGATGCTCAACTTCATGTCTTCGAATCTCCTAGCTTAAAAATGATATCTTCAAGTTCTGGGACATTTTGGAAAGCTTGAAACATTATATACAACTTTCATGTTGGCCATTTTTTCTAAATAAAATTAGAACTTGGTGAAAATTGGCCAAGAAGTTAGGGCAAAATCCTGACCAAACTAGGTTAAAATTTTCACTAAGTGTTTTAGAACACGGGCATAACTTCATGAATTTATAACTCAAAACCCAAGAATTTCTAGGACTTGATAATAAAATAAAATTTGTATATTTCATCAAGATCTACAACTTTCATGTTGGAAGCTTTCTTTGAATCATCTCGCATCTTGGTGAAAAATGTCATGAAGTTATAAAATAATAAGGATAAAAACACTTAAAAAAATTTCTTAGTCTTGAAAAGTTTGACTTTTTCCATGGACTTTTGACTTTATTGATTTCTTGATGATCAAGCTTCATATTTTTGAATGTCTTGATGAATTATGATATTTGAAACTCAATGTTGACCAAAAAGTCAAAGTTTGACTTTTTGTGTGACATTTGACTTTTTCATCAGTTGACCAAATTTCAAGTATCAATCAATTGATCTTAAGGAATGTTTTGAACCATGAAATTAGGCCAACATGTTGTATTTGAACCCTTGAAATTAGGCCAACTGATTGTCACCATCACTCCAGGACTTGCCATAAGTGCCAAATTTATACCGACAAGGTTCACGTGCCTCCAATTCCTTTGAATGTCATGACTGCTCCTTGGCCATTTGCAATGTGGGGAATTGACATGATTGGAGAGATCAAGCCCACTTTCTTTAATGGATATCGTTTCATCCTTGTTGCCATTGACTACTTCACCGAATGGGTCGAAGCTGCTTCATTTGCCTCAGTCACTAAGAATGTTGTGGCTCAGTTTATCAAGCATAACCTCATCTGTCGGTACGACATCCCTGAAAGGATTATCACTGACAATGGAACCAACCTCAACAATGCTATGATTACTGAACTCTGCATGCAGTTCAAAATCAAGCATCACAACTCTTATCCATACAGACCTAAGTTGAATGGCGCAGTGGAAGCAGCTAATAAGAACATAAAGAAGATTATGCAAAAGATGGCCGTGACCTATAAAGACTGACATGAGATGCTGTTTTTTGCTCTTCATGGCTATCGTACCTCGGCACAAACATCAACTGGGGAAACCCCTTTCTCTTTAGTCTATGGCATGAAGGTTGTCCTGCCTGTCGAAGTTCAAATTCCTTCTTTAAGGATTATGGAAGAAGCATACTTAGGCAAAGATGAATGGATTCAGACAAGATTGGATCAGTTGAATTTGATTGATGAGAAGAGACTGGCTGCTGTCTGTCATGGTCAAATGTATCAAAAGCGTATGATTAAGGCATTCAACAAGAAGATCAAACCTCGAGTATACCAAGCTGGTGACTTGGTAATAAAGCGCATCATTTTACCACAAGGAGGTCCCAAGGGCAAATGGACTTCCACTTACAAAGGGCCATTTATTGTCAAGAAAGTATTCTCTGGCGGTGCTATGATGCTAACCACTATGGACGGTGAAGATTTCTCGCATCCTGTAAATGCATACATAGCAAAAAAATGCTAAGCATAAAGAATGACCCGCTAAGTTGACACACCTAGGCAAAAATAAGGGCATCCCGGCGAACCAAAAAGGTTCGGGCAAAAATTAGGGATATATACAAAATATTTTACACCCGGCAAGTCGAAAACCTAAAAGGGTGACTTGGGCAAAAATGGGTATCCCGGTGGACTGAAAACCCGAAAGGGAGGTCCAGGCAAAAGTTAAGGATCAAAGCGTACGACTATGTCCCGTTAGATCACTACAGCCAGCTTGATTACCAATGTCAAAAGTTCAAATGGTACAAGATTAATTCAATCAAATTCTTTCAACGACAAAGGATGATGTCAGAAGACATAGAGGCAAAAGTAGAGTCGGAACCCAATGAGATCACTTCCACATGGCTATACATTTTTGTCTTCACCTTGTATTATTTTCATTTTTTGACGACTTCCTCTTACTAGGATTTTTGTCCCCCTGTACAAAAACGCCTGTTTTTAGGAAAATTATCAATACAAATATACTTTGAAGTGCAAACTTTTTTTCTTTCTGTTTTGAGTGCGAAAACATCCAATGACTAAAATTGAATAAACATATGCATTTGAACATGATTAACTGTTAATAAATGTACGCACAAGAACAATAATAAGCATTTACTTAAGGATTTGGGACATCCCCATAAAGTTACTTCAATAAGATTATCCCCACAAATTAGATTCATACATTCAGAGTTCCAATTGACATACCCTCAGAAATTCTCTTCCCCAGCGGAGTCATCTAAAATTGAAAGAGAAAACCTTGCAAAATTCTTCCCCAGTAGGGTCATCAGAATGCCTTCCTCAATAAGTTTTATTTCCCCAACAGACCACAGTCTACCCAGCTTAAGTCTATTCTTCAGACTACTACAAATCACTGATAAAGCTCATCTTCCCCAGTAGAGTTGATACTATCCCCAAAAAATTGCTGTAAAGCCTGGAATTCGACCAGAGACCAGTTAAACTTATCATCGCCAGACAAGTCGGAAGTTTAATCATCTCTTTTATCCCCAGCCAGGGCATATAAGAATTAAATTCCCCAATGGATCAATGGACGACCAAGGTTCCTAAATCCTACTCCCCATCAGTAGTCAAGGATTTATTTTCCCAGACAAAGATACATTTCAACAACATTCATACATCATGACATATGCATGCAAAACATATGGCATAATCTCATTTATTTTGAGAACATCATTAGGCAATGCATTTCATACATCATGACATTGCGTACAACTAACCCTTTACCTTTTCCGGAAAAGATCACTTAACATATGGATATCGTCAGTTGTCTGCATAATCAGAAAATTTTCCCTGGAAACTAAAATTTTACAAGTATTCCCATTGAAGACTTGCCCCAAGGATTAATTTTGAAGAAAATACCTTTTGAATTAGTAGTCGTCATAGATTCCTTCATAACCTTTTGAAGTAGTAGTCGTCGTAGATTCCTTCATTACCTATTGAAGTAGCAGTCGTCATAAATTCCTTCATAACCTTTTGAAGTATTAGCCGTCATAGATTCCTTCATTACCTGTTGAAGTATTAGTCGTCATATATTCCTTCATAACCTTTTGAAGTAGTAGTCATCATAGATTCCTTCATTACCTGTTGAAGTAGTAGTCGTCATAGATGCCTTCATAACCTTTTGAAGTAGTAATCGTCATAGATTCCTTCATTACCTGTTGAAGTAGTAGTCGTCATAGATTCCTTCATTTCTTGTTGAAGTAGTAGTCGTCACAGATTCCTTCATTACCTATTGAAGTAGTAGTCGTCACATATTCCTTCATTACTTGTTAAAGTAGTAGTCGTAACAGTAATCATAATTTTTTATGCAAGTATTTGTAAACATTAATCATATTCAAATGCATATGCCAAAAATAATCACCGGGCATTTTTTGCAAAACAAAATAGAAAAAATGAAAACAAAAAGTTTTGTACTTTCAAAGAAGTGATTTGTATTGACTTGAAGAAATTTGCCTACAACAGGCGTTTTTTGTACAAAGAGACTGATATTCTAGTAGGAGAATGCCGTCGTGAAAATGAAAACTATAAAAAATAGTTTACAAAGAGAAAACAGCTATGTGTAATAATTCCATTGAGTTTCAATTATGCTATTGCCCTTATGTCCTTGAGCGTCCCATCACTTTGCTACTTGTCCTAAGTTGACTGGATTGATTGGTACTGTTTAAGCTTGATAGTTGATACTGAAGTCTGGTTTCAAGGTGATCCAACGGGACATAGTTATACGCTTTAAGTCCCCAACTTTTTCCAGGACCACCCTTTCGGGTTTTCAGTCCACTAGGATACCCTTTTTTGCCCAAGCCGACTTTTCAGGTTTTCGACTTGCCGGGTGTATAAATTATTTTGTATTTATCCCTAATTTTTGCCCGAACCCTTTTGGTTCGCCAGGATGCCCTTATTTTTTCCTAGGCCGGTCAACCTAGCGGGTCTTTATTCATGCGTAGTATCTTTTAACTATGTTCGCATTCATAGGGTGAGGAAGGTCATCACCGTCCATACTGGTCAAGATCATGGCTCCACCAGAAAATATGTTTTTGATCACAAATGGCCCTTCATATGTGGGAGTCCATTTGCCCCTGGGATCACCTAGCGGAAGAATGATGTGCTTGATTACCAGATCACCAACTTGATATACCTGATGTCTGACCTTCTTGTAAAAATCCTTGATCATATGTGTTATACGGTGGCAGAACCGACTGTTTTTGAAAATGCTGGTTTGTGTTTGTGTTTGCAAAATGTCGTGGTAAGCAAGAGTCGCCACCGACTTTTATTTTATCCATCCGGAAAGGAAAAAAGCACAGAAAAAATCCTTTTTCAAGATATTCTGAGTACGGGGGGTAGATTATAGAAAGGGAAGGTGTTACCACCCTTTCTATCCATGGTTTTCCATGGGCTCTTAGGTACTTGCTCATCTTTTTGAAATTGCTTGTGTGTGCTTGTTTTGAAAAAAAAAGGTTTTGTTTTACTTCATTTTAACCCTTGTTTCTGTCCTCAAGAGTGTTACGAAGTTGTTTTGAAAACTTTGTTTGGAAAGTGTTTGGTGTGAAAAAGTTTGTTTGTTTGAGCAAGTACCTACTAGCATCTACCTACTCGAAAAAAGATGGTTTCTGTTCTTGTTTCCTTTAGACAATGCTATCCAACTATTGAGAAATAGGTAGCATCATCGTTGGAGTTGTAAGGGTCAATTCGTAAGGGACGTACGATCACTAAAGCAATGTTAGGACGTCTTAGTAATAACCCTAGTGTCTTAATATCATATTCGAGGAAACATTTCCGAGGCAACATTTTCGAATGGGACATTTGATATTTATTTAGACAGGAGGGAAACCACTAAGACACCCTATACTTAATGATCTTTTACCGAAGGCAACCGAAGTGAGAGTATACCCTAAGAGTGCGCATGTGCGAGTGATTTGGTTTCAGTTATTATCTTTTCACATTAGGGTTTTCTAGCCATTTTAAATTATCATGTAATCTTGTCATACAATCCTATTAACATACATCTAGCAGTTAATATTTGCGAGAATTAAAATGCAAGAAATAAAACCTACGCTATTACAAGGCTTCGGGGGAGGGATTAATTACATAGCCAAAAACTCGTAAAACGATAAATAAAAGAAAATCCTAATTAAACTATTACATACCATGAGCAGTTACATTAATATTTGCAAAAATAATAAACGCACGCAATGAATCGAAAATGAGAGAATTAGGGTTTTGACCCCGACCAAGCCTAAAAAGAAAAATCATTTTTTGGTGTTTTTGTGTTATTTGAGAAAAATAGAGTTTAATTGAATAAATAAAAAAAACCTAATTACAAATTAATTAAGAAAAATAATTAAATTGACCTATTTTTGTATTTTTTGTTTTATTTTGAGAGAAATAAAAATTAAATCAAAATCAAACCCTAATTTTTTCTAATTGATTTTAATTATATACAAAAAGTTAGAATTACCCTAAATTAAATTTAAACTAATATTAAATTAAATTTGATAAAATTAAAACCTAATTCTAAATTTGTGAAACTTGATTTTATGATTTTTTTGTGAAAAAGGAAATTAATTTTGTTAGAAAATAATTAAAAAAAATTAAATAAATAAAAGGAAATAGAAAAAAAGAATAAGAATGGGCCTGATTGGTGTTTAGCATGAAAGGGGGTATGGTTGGCAATTATGAGCCCAACAATGCTCTTGGCCCCATTGACTTTGCTAGATCCTGTATGTCAGCTTGACTCAAGCGCATGGTAGTCCTTCAGGGAGAAGGCGTTGGATCTGAAGCCTTGATGATCTGATGGTTGGACGCTGATGATACATGGTGGACTCATTGGATACATGTGCACCTTATTATGCAAAGTAAAACAATATAAACCAAATGTTGGGACCTGGGGATCGAACCCAGGTCCTTGAGCCTTCCCCCACTATGCGCTTGCCAGTTGAGCTAGCCATATTAGTTGTACAAATAATAACAAACAATTATTATATAATATAAACAAAAATCTAATCTCAAAACGCGTGAATTTTCAAATTGACCAGTCACCACCTGTCACGCCATCATCTTCCTTGTTGCTTCTGTCATTTTAGACAAAAGACCTTTACCTACGGACACCAGGCGTAGGTATAACCCTGAGCATCTCCAAAACCCTATGCAAGCATGATAAATCACAACCAATGGTATCAATTAACTCGTTGCAACCTCACGAGCATCATGGTACCATTATCCATGCCTAATTGTACCTGTACAAGAAACCCCTAAAAACAAAGCAAAAACACTAACCATGGCATTTTCATGTTCAGTCAGTAAAAACGCAATTAAATATAACCATTAGCTTGCAAACCTCACAAGGTTTAAGAATATGCCAATCAATCATGTTAAGGATGCCAAAATTAAGATTTTCGAATTCAAGAAAAGTGATAAATCGTAAGAACCTTACAGCGGGATTCTGAGTGTGAGGAGGCTTGCTAATGGTTGCAATACGATCCAGGGATATCCAGCAAACGATTGGGACAGTTAGAATGGCTTGAGAAGGCATGAAACCTGGAAATTGATTTGCAACTTTTTCTTCAATTTTTGAAACTGGTTCTTTCTCTTTTCACGCCTCTAGCCTCTTTGTTTTTGGTCTGCACTTGTTCCTTATGTATAGTAGAATGCATTAGGATTGCAAACTTGTATCAAATCTCTCTCAATTATGATTATTGATTCATGATTTGACCCTTGTGCAAAATCTTTCCAAATCAATTAAATTTAATCTTTTTGTGTCCATTTGAACCTTTCACGATTTGATCTTGTTTCCAGCTGTGTAATGAACCTAAACATGCATAAAATCTCAAGATTTGATTAGTTTTTGATTTTTTCATTATTTTATTTTGATTTTATTTGATTTAAATGAAATAAAATAAAAATAAATAACAAAAATAAAAGAATGAAAAGTGGAAGGGCTCATGGGTAGTGGGTCACATTACAAACTCAGTGCAAGCATAAAAAGTTGGGCCCATTTGACAAAAAATGCAATTTTGGGCACATTTGACTTTTGGCAATTTTGCAAAAAGGGTCAACTTTGTCAATGCATAACTCCCTCAATTTTGATCCTAGAGATATGTTCTTAGACTTTTTAGAAAGCTTAAGATTTCCTCTAAGCAACCCTTTTGGTATCATCTCAATTGAGTCTTCCGTGTTCATGTATGGAGCTTTGACCCAAAAGGTGTTTTTGTTGACTTTCCAAAATGACCTATAATGTCCAAATTCATATCTTCTTGTGAGTGCATATTTTTAACTTGGGAGATGAAGTTGAATTGTATGGAATTGCATCCTCTTCAAAATGAGCTTTGTATGGGTCATTTTTGATAAAGTATGAGAAAGTTATGCCTGGTCAAAGTTGAGTTGGCTTTTCCTGCAAAACCCTAATTTAGCAACTTTTGGGTTTTGATGAATTATGAGCAATCCTTGAGGAATAATGATCAACCCTTGATCAAATGATGAATAATACTTCAAAATGATAATGTTGACAAAAAATCTTGAAGTTTGACTGCATGTGGGCCATAGTTGACTTTTGCCCTAGCACAGTCGATTTTCAGGCCTTTGAGCAATTGACTGAGCAAATTTCCTCTGCAAGGCTTGAAACTTGACATGGATGATCTTGAGAACATATTAGGACAATAGTGAGAATTTGGGATCCTTTGGACTCAAAAATCTTGTTGAAAACTGAAACCCTAATTTGAGGTAGACTGCCTTAGGAGAGAGTTTGTCTGGTCAACCCTTGGACTTCCTTGAGAAATTGGAGGACCTAGCTTGACATGTATTGGGAAATATGGGAGGGAAAATTTTGGGGTACAACAGCTGCCCCTGTTCAATCTTCTTAAACCTGAGGATGTAGATTGGCTTGTCTGCCTTTCGTGATCCGAAGGTGGAAGATGATTGAACACTAGAGTGCCCATAAATTTGCACTCAAATGAAGTGGTACTTGTCTTGCGATATCGGGAATGGGCTTATAGATGCCATTTGGAAGTCAATGACGGAAGATGGGCTTAAAGATGCCATCCTAAGAAATGTTGATCGCATAAGAGATTCCTTTGCGAGAGCCCGTATACCTGTTGTTGAGGAGGACTACGTTGGGGAACGCTGTCCTTTGTCTTGAGAGAGATAGAGTTTTAGGAACTTCAGTTGTCCGTTACTCTACTGGGGAATCATCTCTTAGTCGAGGAGGTGAAAATGAACTGCTATCTGGTCGTGCTCCAGGCTTTACAGTGATTTGCTGAGAAAAATAAGACTGACTACTATCTGGTCGTGCTCCAGGCTTTACAGTGACTTATTGGGGAGATGAGATTAAACTTGCTATCTGGTCGTCTTCCAGGCTTTGCAATTTCTCAATTCTTATCTGGTCGTGCTCCAGGCTTCAAAAGGAATCAAGTGGTTATCCGGTCGCATCCGGGCTTCAACTTGAATTTAAGGCATACTAATATCCGGTCGATTTCCGGGCTTCATAGTAATCGCCCGAGTAAACTGCTATTTGGTAGAATTCCAAGCTTCGCAGTACCTTATACTGTTATCTGGTCGTGTCCCAGGCTTCTGTATCCTTTGCCATTATCTGGTCGTGATCCAGTCTTCACAGCGTTTTATACCATTATCTGGTTGATTCCAGGCTTCATGGTATCTTTTATTGATATCTAGTCGATTTCCAGGCTTCACAATAACTTGCTGATGGTTAAGCTGTTTTCTGGTCGATCTCCGGGCTTCGAAGCTTGTATTTAAGACATACCACTATCTGGTCGATTCCAGGCTTCGTAGTACTTGGAGAAATCAAGATATTATCCAGTCAATTTTCGGGCTTCATAGCTTGAACTGGAATAGAAATCTTAGTATCGATTTGACTGAACCAGAGAAAACTTACGAGAACTTGATTGTATCTTTTCCTGAAAGGTAAAGAGTTAGTCGTATGTAATGTCATGATGTATGAAATGTATTGAGTAATGATGTTCTCAAAATAAATGAGATTGTGCTGTATGATGTATATGCACATGCCATGACGTATGAATATGCAATGATCTTGTGATATTCTCCGGCTGGGGAGAATAAATCCTGGACTGCTATTGGAGAGTACAAAGAGTTGAGTTCTTCATTCTTGCTGGGGATAGTGACTGAAGATGATTAGCTGGAGACTTGCGTCTGTTATGCTCGAGAATAATCCGCCGGGAGAGACTCTGTTTGAGAATAATCTGGTGGGAGAATGACTCTGCAGGGAAGAGAGATACTCTGTTGAACGATCTGCTGATTTGGAGAAATAAACTCCGCCGGTGGTGAACTTCTCTTGCTGATGATAGATAAACTCTTCTTGGGAAGAATTTTTCCGAATCATTCGCAATTATGAACCTCGACTGAGGAGAGCTAATACCACTTTCTTTGGATACTTCCTACTCTGCGGGGAATATATGTACCTTTAGTTATATTCTCAAGCTGGCTCTATCCCTGTACCTGGTGGGTAGAGCAACTATAAGGTTTGGACACTTCTTGTTTGCCCCTGTTCCTGGAATTACGAGCAATTGTCTTTTGTTTCTTATGTAAATATTTATGAGCAACAATTATTTTCAAATGCATATATAAAAAATGAATCATTGGACATTCTTGCAAAACAAAACAGAAAAAGAAAAAACAAGTTGAAATTTCTTGTGAAAATGAATTGTATTGATTTTTGAAATTGGCACGTAATAGGCGTTTTATACAAGAGGCTGACGTCCTAGTAAGAGAATGCCGCCGAGGGAACAGAAATTATACAATTTATGTAAAAGAAAGAAAAACAGCTATGTGAACAATCCCATTGGGTTCCAACTCTGCTATTGCCCTTATATCTTCGAGAGTCTCATCACTTTGCTACTTGGTCGAAGGTGGATGAAATTGATTGGCGCCGTCCGAGCTTGATAGTTGATACCGAAGTCTGGTTGAAGGATAATCCAATGAGACATAGTGTTATGCTTTGATCCCTAATTTTTTCCTGAACCGCCCTTTCGGGTTTTCAGTCCACCGGGATACCCTTTTTTGTCCAAGCCGCTTTTTCAGGTTTTCGACTTGCCGGGTGTACAATTGTTTTGTCATTTTCATCCCTTACTTTTACCTGAACCCTTTTGGTTTGTCGGGAAGCCCTTATTTTTTCCTAGGCCAGCCAACCTAGCGGGTCTTTGATTAGGCATAGTATTTTTTCACCATGTCTGCATTGACGGGGTGAGGAAGGTCGTCACCATCCATGGTGGTTAGAATCATAGCTCTTCCCGAGAAAATGTTCTTAACCACAAATGGCCCTTCGTACGTAGGGGTCTATTTTCCCCTGGGATCACCTTACGACAGTATGATGCGTTTGATCACCAGATCCTCGACTTGATATTCTTGACGTCTGACTTTCTTGTTAAAAGCCTTGATCATTCGCTTTTGATATGTCTGACCATGACAAATAGCAGTAAGTCTCTTCTCGTCGATTATGTTTAGCTGATAAAGCCGGGTCTGGATCTAATCGTCCTTGCTCAAACCTGCATCCTTCATAATCCGGAGAGAGGGTATCTGGACTTCAATGGGTAGGACTGCCTCCATGCCATACACTAGAGAATAGGGTGTTGCCCCTGTTTATGTCCGCGCTAAGGTACGGTACCCATGAAGAGAGAATGGTAACATCTCATGCCAGTCTTTGTATGTCACCATCATCTTCTACATAATCTTCTTGATGTTCTTATTAGCTGCTTCAACAACCCCATTTATCTTTGGCTGGTAGGGAGAAGAGTTATGATGCTGTATCTTAAACTGTTTGCAAAGCTCGGTGATCATCGTATTGTTGAGATTTGTACCATTGTCCATAATGATCCTCTCTGGTACACCGTATCGACAAATCAGATTGTGTCGGATAAACGGCACCACGATGTTCTTGGTTACTGTAGCAAAGGAAGCTGCCTCGACCCACTTCGTAAAGTAATCAATAGCCACCAAAATGAAACGATGCCCGTTGGATGTAGTAGGTCTGATCTCTCCGATCATGTCAATGCCCTACATTGCAAAAGGCCAAGGAGCTATCAAAACATTCAGAAGAACTGGAGGTACATGCACCTTATCAGCATAAACTTGGCACTTATGACAGGTCCGAGAATGTTGATAACAATCGGCTTCCATAGTGGACCAATAATATCCAGCCCGTAGGATCTTCTTTGCCATGGTGTGTCCACTGGAATGAGTTTCGAAGGTACCTTCATGTAACTCTGCCATGATCCTTTCTGCCTCGCTCTTGTCCACACATCGCAGTAAGGTCGAATCATGGTTACGTTTATAAAGAATCCCATTACCGATGAAGAACTTCGCAGCGAACCTTCTCAAGAACTTCTTATCATTAACAGACGCACCCTCGGGGTACTCTTGAGCCTCAAGATACCTCTTTACCTCCTGGAACCAGGGTTTATCTGCCACCTCTTCAGTCTCAATGTCAATTCAATGTGCGGGTTCGTCCAACCTTTCGATGGTGATCTGGGGAGCTTCATTGTCCCACCTGACCTTGAACATACAAGACATGGTAGCTAGCGCGTCCGCTAACTGATTCTCCTCTCTGGGGAAATGTTCAAAGGTTATCTCCTCAAAATGTGGGAGCAATATCAGTACATACTCTTTGTAAGGAATAAGATTTGGGTGCTTCGTATCCCACTCGCTTTTGATCTGACTGATCACTAGAGCAGAATCTCCGAATACACTCAAGAACTTAGTCCTCAGGTCAATAGCAGCTCGAAGACCCAGGATACATGCTTCATACTCCGCCATATTGTTGGTGCAGTTAAAACATAATCAGGCGGTGAATGGAGTATGACAGCCCTCGGGAGATATAATTACAACGCCAATGCCATTACCTAACGCGTTTGAGGCTCCATCAAAATACATGGACCATCGGGATCCTTCCTCAGGTCCTTCATCCGGTCCAGGTTCTTGACAGTCAGTCACCAACATGATGTTCTCATCCGGGAACTCGAAATTCATAGATTTGTAGTCATCCACGGCCTGATGCGCCAAATGATCTGCCAATACACTCCCCTTGATTGCTTTTTGGGTTGTGTATTAGATGTCGTACTCGGTTAAGATCATCTGGCATCTTGCTATTCTTCCGGACAAGGCGGGCTTCTCGAAGATATACTTGATTGGATCCATTTTTGATATCAATAGGGTAGTGTGAGTCAGCATATACTGTCTCAGCCGGCGAGCAGCCCATGCCAAAGCGCAACAAGTTTTCTCGAGCAATGAGTATCGGGTCTCACAGTCGGTAAACTTTTTGCTAAGGTAGTAAATAGCATGCTCTTTTCGTCCAGACTCGTCATACTGCCCCATCACACACCCCATTGAACTATCCAGTACTGTCAAGTATAAGATCAAAGGTCTTCCTTCAACTGGATGCATCGAAATTGGTGGTTCTTAAAGATATTCTTTGATTCTTTCGAAAGCGGTCTGACATTCATCATTCCATTTTACTTCTTGATCTTTCTTCAGCAGCTTGAAGATTGGCTCACAAGTAGCAGTCAGATGTGAAATGAATCGGGCGATGTAATTCAGACGTCCCAAAAAGCCTCTAACTTCCTTTTTTATGCAGGGAGCTGGCATCTCCTGTATAGCATTCACCTTTGCAGGATCCACCTGAATACCTTTATCACTAACGACGAAACCCAGCAGCTTACCAGACCTTACCCCGAAGGTGCACTTATTCGGATTTAACCTCAGCTTGTACATCTTCAACCTGTCAAATAGTTTCTTGAGATGATCAAGGTGTTCTTCCTCAGTCGGGGACCTTTCGATCATGTCATCAACGTAAACCTCAATCTCATGGTGAATCATGTCGTGGAACAAAGCAACCATGGCACGCTGATAAGTTGCCCCAACATTCGTCAACCCGAAAGGCATTACCTTATAATAGAAGGTGCCCACTGTGTAATGAATGTTGTCCTTTCCATGTCCTCGGGAGCCATCTGGATTTTATTATAACCAGAAAAACCATCCACAAAGGAGAAGATCTTATGCTGCACGGTGTTGTCGACCAGAACATCGATGTGAGGAAGTGGGAAATCATCCTTGGGGCTTGCCCTGTTCAGATCTCTATAGTCCACACACATCCGTACCTTATCATCCTTCTTAGGCACCGGAACAACGTTGGCAACCCACTATGGATAAGAAGTGACAGCTAAAAATCCTGCGTCGAACTGTTTCATGACTTCGACTTTGATTTTCTCAGACATCTCAGGCGCATACGAAGGACCTTCTGCTTTACCGGAGGACAGTCTTCTTTGGTTGGCAGGCGGTGTACCACAATATCAGTGTCCAAACTGAGCATATCTTCATAAGACCAAGTGAAGATTTCAACATAGTCGCGTAGCATTTGTATCAACCATTGTTTAACACTAGGCTCCAAATTCGCACCTATCTTAACTTATTTCCTGTCTTCCTCTGTACCCAAATTCATTGACTCAACTGGCTCTTCATGAGGCTGTATGGCCCTTTCTTCTTGCAGTAACAGTCTAGCAAGTTCTCCAGGCACCTCACCTTCGTCCTCAGCTTGGTTGATCGGATTTTTGAAGTCATAACTGGCAGTAGCAAAGTCGTTATCAATGGGATCCGTAGTGGATATGGATCTGCATTATGATACGTAAGTTTGTGCAAGAGAATAACTGTTTTTAATAAAGCGAGAGACATAAAAAGAAAAACAAGGAGCGCAAAATTTGTAATGCAAGAAACATCCAATAAGCCCTCACAAGCAAAGCCAAGGTGCCTCGGGCAAGGCACCGGGCCATAAAGTTTTAAACTGTCTATTATAACTCTTAAAACAAAAGTCAATTACTGTGGAATAAAAGAAATAGGTATGAAGTACTTCGCCATCCAGTTGTTCAATCCACCATTGGTTGTTGGGTAGATCCAGTCGTCGATATCTGAGTCTTCTTCACCATCTTCAATTGCGTTAACTCCCTGATTACTGATATGCAAAGGAGGTCTTCCAATCCGTGCGTGCCTAACAGCCCTTTGAGCCCCTTTTTCAATTACAGCCCTGGCATCCTTGAGGGAAGCCATCTTCATCGGAGGTTTGTCAGTAGCAACTTCAGTTGACGCCAAAGTCTGGGGGACCTCTTCAAAGTTCTGATAAGGGGTTTTGATGAACTCCCCATCCATATCCACATAGCGAAAGGAATTGAGATGACTCACCATATACTCCTCTTCTCCTCGTACCGTAACAATCTTCCCCTTTACCAGATATTTCAACATTTGATGGAGCGTGGAAGTCATTGCCCCAGCCTTATGAATCCAAGGGCGACCCAGCAAGCAAGAATATGATGATATGATATCCATCACGTAAAAGGTGGATGCAAAAGTCTGAGAGCCAACTTTAACATGTATTTCCACATCCCCGTGCACCATCCTTTTTGACCCGTCGAAAGCCCTGACCACAATATTGCTTGGCTTTAAAATCAAGCCTTCACAGTCCAGACGGTCTAACGCTTTCTTTGGAAAAACATTCAATGAGGACCCGATATCCACCAGTACATGGGCCATAGTAGTGCCCCTGCACTCGATCGAGACGTGCAGAGCATCATCGTTATTTCTTCCTTTAGCAGTCAGATCTGCATCTGAGAAACCCAACCCATTATCGGAAGTCAAGCTAGCTACGCAATCTTTAAATTGATCGGCTGAAGTTTCTGCGGCACATGCGCAGTTTTGAGGAATGCAATTAAAGCCTTTGCATGTGCTTCAAAATACAATAATAAGGATAACATGGAGATTTTTGATGGGGTCTGTCCCAGTTGCTCGACTACGTTGTAGTTTCTCTTCTTGATAATCTTCATAATTTCCTCTATCTCCTGCTTAGAGGTTTCTACAGTGATCTTCTTAGATGCCTCCATCCGGGCAGGCTCACCTGTGATTTCTTTGCCCCGAGTCCCAGATGACTCGGAGACATGGGTGATAACTGGAATAGGAACTGAGATGGTAGCTGATGTACCAACAGATGGAATGACAACAGGTTTATGAACAGTCGGAGGGGAAATCTCGAGAGAAAAGAGTCTTCCACTTCTGGTGACCTTGCTAGCCCCGACAATATTGCTGACATCAGCATCAGCTTCCTCACTCTTTAAGTCTTGTTTAACTCCATGGTAATACACATCGGCCCCATAGTGCCAAGGGAAAGCCTTATCCGAAGTGTATGGGATAGGACCAGGGACAATAATTATTAACGGAGCAATTCTTAGGACGGATGTAATCCTAACAGGTTTTCTCGAGGAAACCTTGGAAGGATTGGCGGAAATGGTTATGATGGAAACATCTTCAATTGGAACTAATGGAATCATAGACTTTTCGAACATGATTTGTTTGTTATCCATCGGGCACTGAACACCTGATTTCAATAAAATGCAACCAGCAGGCAGAATTGAACACATGTGGCAACCTTCACCACAACCCGAAAATAAACCGGCCAACAACAAATTCTTCTTAACTGTCATCAAAGGAGTAGAAATTTCTTCCACGGAGGTCACAAATAAATCATCGTCCACAACATTTACTCCATGACCATGCTTGGGCATGGGAGCAGTTATGATGTTAGGATTCTCCGGAGCGTCAAACTCAATCTCTTTGGCTTTGATCAAGTCTTGCACCTTGTTTTTCAAGGCCCAACAGTTGTTTGTATCATGACCTGGACTTTCAGAGTGATAGGCGCAGCGAGAATTCGGGTTATAGTGGGGAGAAGTGGTGTTGGGATTCTTCGGGGCTTCCCTCAGAGTTACCAGATTGGTCTTCAATAATTGTGGTAGAATTTGAGACAAGGTCATACTGAGCCGAGTGTATTGCCTTTGTGGTCTCTCCACCCTTTGTTGGTTGTTGCATTGCGGAGCAACTGCAGGTCTTGATATCACTACCGTATTTACTGCTTGATGGTGTTCAGGTCTGCTTTGGCCCCTCGGGCCATAGACTGCACTAGCTTCTTTCTTACTAGTGAAAGGCTTCTTTACTGCACTTGATGAAGTGTCCTTATGCATCTTACCACTTCGATACCAGCTTCTACTCTCGCTCCAGTCAAGATCAACTCAATAAACACAGATGACGAACTTCCGATCAGATGATTGAAAAATGGACCAGACAGCGTCCCTAGAAACATGTTGACCAATTCCCTATCAGACAATGGGGGTTGGACTCTTCCAGCCAAGTCTCTCCACTTTTGAGCATAGTCCTTAAAACCTTCACTTGCACCCATAGACATACCCTGGAGCTGAGTACGAGTGGGAGCAAGGTCGGCATTATACTGATACTGCCTATAAAAAGCACCAGCAAGGTCTTCCCAGTTTCGGACACTGGCTCCTTCTAATTGGTAAAACCATTCAAGCTGAGTCCCTGACAGACTATCTTGAAAGAAATGCACCCACAAATATCTATCAGTAGTGTGAGGTTGGATTTTTCTGATGTACGAGCAGAGATGGAGTTTTGGACAGGATACTCCGTCGTACTTGGCAAAAACCAGAGCTTTAAACTTATGAGGGATCACCACTCCCTATACCAGTCTCAGTTCTCCGAAATTCAAACCAGGGATCTTTTGAATCTCCATAGCACTCAGACGGTCTTCTAATTGCTTGTACCTATCCTCGGCAGGAGGATATTGTTAGAACATAGTTTGATTCTACAACCCTCAGTTAGAGTTTTGATGATAACAAAATACAAGATTAAATAAATTGTAAGATTTATATAAGACATATATGCTACTTAAAATTATGTTGTGTATTTACAGAAACTCTGATGGAATCAGCGTCAGAATATCAACATCAGCATCAGAAGATATGTCAGCATCATAAGATCAAATAACATGTGCTATACGCTGAAGCCTGATGAACAGAATCTGCACATAAAATACTCTGACTCTGATCAAGATCCTAACCAAGTCATCAGCACTCAGAAGCGTCAGCATAAAGGAAAGAACACTCTGATTACCATAAGCAGAGAAGACTCTGAAGTGTCAATGTTACTATGCATACAAGACAGATTAATTACCAACGGCTTTATCCAAGAAAAGATCTTCCCAAATAGGAAATAACGTTATGATCATTGAAAGTGATTTATGGACAACCAACATATCTCTTCCTAGGCTATATAAACAAGTCAGTGTGAGAAAAGAAAAGGCTAATAATAATCTTCACGCATATACACGCCTACATAAACAATCTCACTCATACAAATTTCTAAAGCTCTCAACCACACCTACTCAATAGCATTAGCAGTCTAGTTTCATTCTAAGCTTGATATTGTGTATTATCATAGTTGTGATATATAGTTTTGTTAGAAAACATCAAACACACTTTTGTTCATTTATCTGTAAGAGAATTTCCTTGAGATAAACCAGTATGTGGTTAGACTCAAGAAGGCTTTAAGAGTTGTTAAAGTAGTTGTTGTATTCAGTTGAGTATAGTGGATTAAGACCTTGTTGGAGAGAGGCGAAATCACCTTGACGGGTGGACTGGAGTAGTTTGAGATCAAACGAACCAGGATAAAAATACAGTGTTGTCTGCATTTGATTTTAAGTTTTACAATTCAACCCCATTCTTGTGTTTTTCACATCTTCAATTAGCATCAGAGCGCCTGGTTCTGAGCTTCTAACACTTAACTGTGTCAGTACAAGATCCAGCGTCAGAAAAACACAATGGTAGGACCACATCAAAACATCAGCAATGACAACAATGAAGAAAGAGACAGATTCAGTGGCAAACCTCCAGTCTTTGATGGAGAGAACTTTGACTACTGGAAAGACAGAATTGAAAGCTTCTTTCTGGCCCATGATGCTGATCTGTGGGACATGGTAACAAATGGATACACGCACCCAGTGGATGGAAGTGGTCAGAAGATTGACAGGAAAGCAATGTCTGATCAGTAAAAGCGTGATTTCAAAAATCATCACAAGGCCAGAACAATTCTTCTCAGCGCCATCTCTTATTCTGAATATGAAAAGATATCAAACAGAGACACTGCAGAGAATATGTTTGACTCTCTGAGAATGACGCATGAAGGCAACATTCAAGTCAAAGAAACCAAAGCTCTTGCGCTCATTCAGAAGTATGAGGCATTCAAGATGGAAGAAAGTGAATCAATAGAGACTATGTGTTGTACCCAAAAATTTGCCCTCTCAATTCTCAAGGCCTTCCTCACAAGGATTCTCAAGGTTCAAGCTTGAACAAGGGCATTGGGATTTTCAAGCACCAGAATTAAAAGGAAACTGTCAAAATGGAGAAAACAGATAAAATTAATATTTTGGCAAATTTGGATAAAAAACAAGTGTTTTTCGATTCAACTTCTTCGATTGGCCTTTTGGCCTCTTTCGACACAAGCTTGGTTTGCATCCTTCGATTGGCCTTTTGGCCTCTTTCGCCTGGGCATGTGGCTTCTTGTTGCAGGTTTCGTTTGTGTCTTTTACTGCCTGCAGGCTTGCAATCGAAAGCCATGACCTATTGGCCACGTGTACCCCCTGCAAGGCAAGTCTTCGTTTGGGCGCTCACCTTCTGTGTGCCTGGATGAAAACTTCAGTTGGGCAAGAGCCTCTTTCGAATGCAACTTGGATATGTCCTTCATGTTGAAATCTAAGCCTCCTTCGAACACGAACTTTCGATTGGGAAAGATGTTTTCTTCGACCCAGGCTTCGATTAGGCAATATGCTGTCCTTCGAGCGTGAGCTTTCGATTGGGCAATAGCTTCCTTCGAGTTAGCTTGTTTCGACCACAAGCTTCGACTGAGACAAACGCTTGCTTCGAACAGGTGTGCTTCGATCTCACTCTTGCCTTTGACTCAAGACCAAATCTCATTTGCCAGGCTGTGTTGTGTCCAGATCTTCACATAGTCGGAAGTTTGCACAAAGGTTTTAAACTTTACCTTCTGGATACTACTATTCTGGGTAAAAGGCTACATACTTTTTCTGCAAATAGAGAGACTTTATCACAAAAGCAACTTTCCATCTGATTTCAGTCTGAGCACAAGCAACATCAGAGGCATCTGTCATCTTCTGCACCCCACTGTTGCTGCTGCCAACAGGCCCCTCTCTTGTACTGTCACATTACCCATTATTTTTATAATTCTTTGCAAGGCTGGCTGTTGAAGACATGTTCATTATTTCTCTATAAACAGAGGTATTTTTTACAAGGCTGAGGGGGGACTTTCGATCCAGCAGAACGAATCTGCAGAAAATTCTCAAACACCACAAAAAATCTCAAGTTCATCAAACACTTGAGAAATCAAAACCCAGAATCCAAACACTTAAACACTTAGAATCTGAAACGTCCATACACCTTGTTACCCTTCGAATCCAGTAGGAAGAACCTCACACTTGTTCTTCTCTGTTGAATCTGATACCAAGGACATAACCCCTGGTTTCTCCCTTTGAATCCAGAAGCATTCAAGGAAATCATTTAAAGACCCCACACGTTCAAGTCCTGAAGCAAGGTAAGTTATCCTTACCTTTAAGCTTTTTCGTTTCATGGCATGACATGTAAATATTCTTGTTCGTTCCAAACATGTACATGCTGCTGTCCTTTCGTTTCCACCCTGTTAACATGTTTTGTTTTGCTTGTTGTTCGCCTGAATTAGCTTTAGTTATTAAACTGTTTACTAGCATGGCCTTAGGCCATGTTGCTATTTAATGTCTCAAACAAAGTAAACAGGAAACATGAATATGAAACGAAGCCTCAGGCTTCCTCACTGACTCCAGGCTCAATCGAAGAAGGTAACAAGGCAGAAAGGCCCAGCCAAAGGCACACTTGCACCAAGTCCAGGCTCAGTCGAAAGGTACTCCCATGCTGATGCCAGCTTCCAATCGAAGTACATAACCTGACTGGTGGCAAAGCCCAATCGAAAGACATGACTTCACTGTTGCGGACCCCAATCGAAGGAGGCCAACAGAATGCAAATCGAAGGCTGCTCCTGCCCAAATCGAAGGAGGCCAGCAGAATCCCAATCGAAGGATGTTGCTGCCTGGGTCGAAAAAGCTCTTTTTATTTCTTTTTATCTTATTTTTTCCTTTACATTTTATTGCCTTTCAATATGGTTGTAATAGTGTAGGATTTTATCTTTCTGCACTTTATTTACTTTGTACAAATTCTAGTAATTAGGTGTGTATGATAAGATAAAACCAACAAATAGACCACCAAAAAAATCAAAGACAAATGCATGCAATGAAACACACTTTGCACACATGCACCCTTAGGGTAATCTCACTTGTTACTTCGGAAAATAGTCATGTCCCTCGAGCATGGGCATTTTAGCAAAGACCCTCGATGAAAGATCGTAGTCCCTCGATGGCCCTCGATGTTGCCTTCGGTAAACGATCTAGTCCCTAAAACAACATTGCTAAAATGTCCTATATGTTTCCTTCTATGACTATACAAATGTCCCGCGCCCGTCCCGTTCAAACATCCTAACGCAAGGTTGTTTACCAAATACAATGGTGAAACAACACTGTTAAAAGGGTTAAAAAACATAAGAAAAATCTTTGAGTAAAATAGGGTAGATAACTCTTAGTTACTTGGTCAAAAAACTTGCAAAACATCCTTGCCATTTTTCAAACACACATCACAACACAACTTCAAAAACAATTTCCAAACAACTTTCAAAACATTGAATTATCTTTTCAAAAAGACATACACCTTTGTATATACTCAAACAAGAGTCATTACAAAGGTTGCATAGACAAGGCATCCTTTTTAAAACATTTTCAAAACCACACACAAAGCACCATTTCAAACAATTGAAAAGCAAAGGCAAGTGATCTAAAACAAGTAACTAAGAGCCCATGGATAACCATGGATGAAAAGGGTGCTAGCACCTTCCCTTTTCATAATCTACCCCCGAACCCACGAAAACATCTCAAAGGTCTTTTCTGTGCCTTTTGACCTTTCCTTAGGATAAAATAAAAAGTAGGTGGCGGCTCTTGCTAAACCGAACATTTGCGAACACAAACGCAAAATCCCAAGTCAGTTCTCCCACCGTATCACAGAACTGGCGACTCTACTGGGGATAAAACTAAAAGTGGGGTTACCTTAGGGTTTTAGATCACCTTTACATGATTGCTTTGATTGCTTTGATTGCTTTACTTTTTTTAAGTTCCTTGTTTGGGTTTGCTGTAAATCCTACACCCGAATTTGGGGGCACCTTTTTAGGTAAATAACAATAAACTGTGAGGGAACTGTGCGGGGTATACCGACATGGTTGAAGCAGTAGCTATGTTAGTGTGACATATTTGTGGGTACCGGTAGCCCTTGAGTAGTCAAGGAGAATACGGGTCCGCTGAGTGATGTCATGAAGCACTAACGAACTCTTAGAACCTTACTTGACCATCTTGGCCTTTTTAGGGGTAGTGAGATGACCGACTTTGGTACAGTCCGAAGTTGGTAGATACTCGATACTACACTCATTGAGGATTGTTTTATTGGAATATTTTGGTCGCCAGTTAAGTGGCTAAACCAAAACAATGAACATAGAAAATAATCCAGTGATATTGAGCTCCTTAGAACCCGATTTCTATTTTAGGACAGGTTGAGCCAACTAACTTCAAGAGGGTACTTACCTATGAAACCCCATGCAAGCCTAAACCTAAGGACTTGTTTGCTCTGTGTGAATATGATTACCTGTATATACACTTGCTTGCTTTTGCATACATGTACATAACATCATAACATCATACCATAGCATTTTCAATAACCATTTCAAGGATCTCGAGGGTCTTTTGATGCAGGGTCACATTGAACCGGATGTCTACCAAGGGGCAAGAGGGTTTTCCTCTAAACAAACATCGTCAAAGATCAAGTGCAACAACTTGAATCAGGGGCTATGACCCACTCGACATAGTGAGCTTGATTCCCGTGGAAAGACATCCACCGATACAAAGTTCTTCAATCAAAGATGTTGACCAAAGTTCAATCTCTAACATCTTCTTGTGTTTACCCCACGAGATCCTTGAAAACATTGCATACATATATCATACATATCATTTCATAACAGGTCTCCCAATACAGGTCTCTCATGTTCTCGCTGTTTATTTCAGCAATGGCTTTCCAACCAGACAACCGAGATCTCCGGGCTCAAAACGCCAAACTACAAGAGATGTTCTTGAACCTATCCAAGGGACAAGAAGAGGTCAAGGCGCTCCTCACCAGGGGCATGATCATGGGAAATTCTGATGAAAAAAAAGATGACCAGTTAGAAAGGCTACAAACTGAGATAGCCATAATGAAGGGACAATTGGTGAGCCAGATGGCTCTTATCCAAAATATGGCACAAGGACAAGAAGAGCTCAGGGTTCTCGTCAACAAAATGCTTTGAGATAACCAAATGGGGAAAAAAACTAGGGTTGAAGATCAAGTCATCCTTCAACCTCCTCTGAGATAAGAAGGCAAGGGAAAAGCTCCTCAACTTGCTTCAGGGTGACAAGCCTAACAACAACCTCACCAGCGTCAACAGGGGCATCAGGGTAAGGAGGTCATGCCTAAAAGACAATTCACTAAGATCAACATGTCACTCACTCAAGCACTACAATGCATGTTGAAGGCAGAGCTGATTACATTAAAGGCTCCTCTCCGAAACCCAAATACTTCCGCTCCTACCTATCATCCCAATAAAAGATGTGCGTACCACTCCAACAGTCCTGGACATGACACCGATAGCTGTTGGACGTTGAGAAATAAAATTCAAGGTCTAATTGAAGAAGGAACGCTGGAGTTCACACAAGATGGCCAGACTGAATTCTTCTGTCGTCCCTCAAAGGCTCACCACCTAAAGTGACAAGTTCAGACAAAGAGGCTTCTGTTCGTTTTGAATTTTCAATTGTAATTTCTTTTGTTATTAAAACAATTATCTATTAATGTCCAAACTTTGTTTCATTAATGCATTGCATATGTTTGTCTTGAATTCATCCTTTCATTTTCACTATAGATATGCTTTCTTTATGACATTCAACTCTTGCTAAAAGTTACAAGCCTTTAGAGGGAGGATGACGAAACAATGCCATAATCTCATACAGTATGCTTTTGAACAAACCTTGCTGACGATGTACATGCATTTCTTTCAAATCCTAAACACTGGAGTTATAAGGAAGAGAATCCCTAGTCAACCCCTTTGAGCCAAAGAAGTAGGAGTTTTCTGTTTTTAAACAAATTGAAACCTCTGATTTAAACCTGGGGCAGGGTAGTCTCTCAGTTAATTCAAACGCGCGTTAAGCCGCAAACTCTCACCTCGTAATACAACGAATGACATCAAAAACATTCCTATGGAATCAAAAGATGGTGATGGTTCCCTACCAGATAGGCAGTCATTATCTCTCAAAAAGAAAAGCCCACTAAGTCAAAACCTACAGAGGAGACTTAAGAAAAATGGGGCATCCCGCTGACTGTAATCTCAAAACAGGAACGATCAGGCAAAAATTAGGGATACCAAATCAAAAGAACGAGGTCATTACAAATCCTCGACAACATGAAAAATGTTGCAAAAATGGCTGCCTTCCAACAAATTCAACTAGTGTGAGCCATCACCAAAAAGTCGTTCCAAACTCAAATAGAGTTCGACGCACAATTAACTGAGTTTAGGACTGAAGGACATCACGAAGAGCGGGTGGGAACAAATATACTTTGAGCCTTTATCCTTTGTTTCTTAAACCGTGAACCAAGCCACGTTACAACCCTTCAAAAGTCCTAATTGAAGCATGGGTTAGTTCGAAAGCATACTGTTACTAAAGGTATCCTGACTCCTGTAAGGCTTTGCCCTAAATCTTGTGTTGAATTTGTCTTATAAAAAATTTTCTGCTAAAAACGCATTTTTCAAAACTTCGAGACAAGCATAAACTTTGCATTATTTGAATATCGTTGTTTGCACATGGTTTACTTGTTTAAACAACAAAGAAATTCATACAATGAATGTTCGGAGGAACGAAAGCTCTCTCAGTGAATGAAATCACTTCAAGTGGAATGACACTTCCGTTACAAAAATCTCCTATCAACAAAAGGGGATTTTATATGGTATTGTCCAGTAAACATGGGGCAGTCCAGTCAAGGTTTCAACAGATCTTTCAAAGTTCAGTTAACCTGGGGCAGTCCAGTCAAGATTTCAAGAAATCTCTCAATTGCAGGATAACCTGGGGCAAGTCTCCCTCACCATAACTTGGGGCATTTGAACGTCAATCTCATCAAAGGGTTACGTGCAGTCCAAGTGTCCTGGCAATATCACAAGCATCTGATACCAGGGGCAGTGATGAAACCTCTCTGAAATCTTTCTGAAAATAAATTCAAGTGTCCTCGAGAAGTTCATCACCTCTCTAGTAGACCAGTGGTCATGGGTTTATTTCCCCAACATTTGTCAAGGATTTATTCTCCAAAACAAATTACATTTCAAGTTGCAAGGTCGTTCAAAATTTCCTTCATCACCTGCTGGAAGTTACGATCATCATCAAAAATTCCTTCATCACCTGCTGGAATTCAAGGTCGTTCAAAATTTCCTTCATCACCTGCTGGAAGTTACGATCATCATCAAAAATTCCTTCATCACCTTTTGGAATTCACGGTCGTCAAAGATTCCTTCATCACCTGTTGGAAGTTACGGTCGTCAAAAATCAAATTCTCACAAAATTCAAGTTATGAAGCCCGGATTCGACCAAATAGTATCTTGATCTCTACAGTTATTATGAAGCCTGGATTATGACCAGATAGCAATACAAGTTTCTGTGAAGCCTGGATTACGACTAGATAGCAGCCAAGAATGCTACGAAGCCTGGAGTCGACCAGATAGTGGTATATCTTTAACACAAGCCGTGAAGCCCGGATTCAACCGGATAACAGCTCAACAAGTTATTGTGAAGCCTGGATTATGACCAGATAGCAATACAAGTTTCTATGAAGCCTGGATTACGACCAGATAGAAGCCAAGAATACTACGAAGCCTGGAGTCGACCAGATAGTGGTATATCTTTAACATAAGCCGTGAAGCCCGAATTCGACCGGATAACAGCTCAACAAGTTATTGTGAAGCTTGGATTACGACCATATAGCAATACAAGTTTCTGTGAAGCCTGGAGATCAACCAGATAACAGTTAACCGTTAACAGAATGAAGACTCTTATCCTTGAAACCTCCGAAGATTGGTATACTCCCAATTTCCGACCCTTAACAGAATGAAGACTCTCATCCTTGAAACCTCAGAAGATTGGTATACTCCCAATTTCTGACCCTTAATAGAATGAAGATTCTCATTTTGACTTCCCCAGTAGATTGGTGTACAACCCAAACTCCTGATTCCCCAACAGCGGTCCCAGGACGTCTCATTTTCAACGATCAAAGGATTTTCAATCCCCAGCAGCAGTCAAGGATTTACTTTCCTCGGCAGCAGTCAAGGATTTTATTTCCCCAACAACACCAGGATTTCCCAGCTTGAGTTTGCCTCTCAGACTACTACAAATCAGAGGACCACAACTCCTCTTCCCCAGTAGAGCAACGGACGACTAAGACTCCTGAACTCTTTTTCCCAAGCAGGAATAAATATTCTCCCCAAAGTCCTTCTC
This sequence comes from Vicia faba, assembly GCA_948472305.1. NCBI lineage: Eukaryota > Viridiplantae > Streptophyta > Magnoliopsida > Fabales > Fabaceae > Vicia > Vicia faba. The sequence continues at coordinate 523,737,181 of OX451737.1, forward strand.
ATAGGATGACTCCTCAGCAAGGGTTTAATCTCCGAAAACCTTTCCCCAACTGAATCAACCTCAAGAATCCTCGAGGACTTCCCCCAACGAAGATGTCACCTCTCCAGCGGACTGACAAAAGGGTTTATTTCCCCAACAACACCAGGATTTCCCAGCTTGAGTTTGCCTCTCCGACTACTACAAATCAAAGGACCACAACTCCTCTTCCCCAGTAGATTACTCTACAATCCCCAGCAAGTTACTGTGAAACCTGGACCCGACCAGATATCAGTTCGACTTCGACTTCCCAGTAGAGCAACGGACGACTAAGACTCCTAAACTCCTTTTCCAAGCAGAAATAAACATACTCCCCACAGAGTTTTCAACTTCCCCCAACAGAGTTCTCCTCAAACAACAAAACAGGAATCCATTGGAAATATTCTAAGCAAAGTTTGAAGACACACAGCAGTCCAGGATTTAATGACTCCCCCAGCCTTTGTCAAAGATTTATTTTCCCAGACAAAAATACATTCATTAACATTTCACATTCCATACATACATGATAAGTGCATACAGCGCAATCTCATTTATTTTGAGAACATCATGACATCGTGCATTTCATACATCATGACATTGCATACAACTAACGTTTTACCTTTTCAGGAAAAGGTCAATCAACAGATGGCTACCATTAACCTTTTCAAGTTCCAGATTAATACCTGTAGCAAGCCAGGAAAACTATCTGTGGACGATTGATTGTAGATTAATACCTGTAACAAGCCCGGAAAACTATCTACAAGAAGAGATTGAAGATTAACACCTGTAACAAGCCAGGAAATTATCTTTCTTTCTCAGGTCAGAGATTAATACCTGAAACCAGCCAGGACAACTATCTCGTCGAGCAACCTTTTTCAAGTTCCAGATTAATACCTGTAGCAAGCCAGGAAAACTATCTGTGGATGACTGATTATAGATTAATACCTGAAACCAGCCAGGAAAACTGTCTACATGAAGAGATTGAAGATTAATACCTGTAGCAAGCCAGGAAAACTATCTTTCTTTCTCAGGTCAGAGATTAATACCTGAAACCAGACAGGACAACTATCTACTCGACCAGCTCAAACATTTTAACAATCACCTTTGGATGGCATATTTAAGCCCATCTCTGACAACTATCCATTACCTTTCCTCCGTCATAGTGTGGATGAGTTCTATAACCTCAACGGTATACTCCCGGTGAGCACGAGACAATTCCTAGATCTTGATGAAGATGCTTCCCTACGTCATAGTGTGGACAAGTTCTATAACCTCAACGATATACTCCCGGTGAGCACGATTCAGTTCCTAGATCTTGATGTTCTCCTCCGTCATAGTGTGGACAAGTTCTATAACCTCAACGGTGTACTCCTGGCGAGCACGAGACATTTCCTAGATCTTGATGAAGATGTTTCCCTATGTCATAGGGTGGACGATTTCTAAAACCTCAACGGTATACTCCCGGTGGGCACGAGACAATTCCTAAATCTCAACAAAGTTAGACTTCCCCAGCGGAATCTTCTACAAACAACAAGTATGCAAGTTCTCGCTAAGGAATCTCTTATGCGATCGACACTCCTGCAGATGGCATCTATAAGCCCATCCTCCTACCAACAATCTCCAAATGGCATCTGTAAGCCCATTCCCGATATCACAATGCTGATACTACACCGTACGAGTGCAAATTTTTGGGCACTCTAGTGTTCAATTATCTTCCACCTTCGGATCACGAAAGGCTCGAAAGCCAATCTACATCCTCGGGTTTAAGAAAATTGAACAGGGGCAACTGTTGTACCCCAAAATTTGCCCTCTCAATTCTCAAGGCCTTCCTCACAAGGATTCTCAAGGTTCAAGCTTGAACAAGGGCCTTGGGATTTTCCAGCACCAGAATTAAAAGGAAACTGTCAAAAATGGAGAAAACAGATAAAATTAATATTTTGGCAAATTTGGATAAAAAACAAGTGTTTTTCGATTCAGCTTCTTCGATTGGCCTTTTGGCCTCTTTCGACACAAGCTTGGTTTGCATCCTTTGATTGGCCTTTTGGCCTATTTCGCCTGGGCATATGGCTTCTTGTTGCAGGTTTCGTTTGTGTCTTTTTCTGCCTGAAGGCTTGCAATTGAAAGCCATGACCTACTTGCCACGTGTACCCCCTGCAAGGCAAGTCTTCGTTTGGGCACTCACCTTCTGTGTGCCTGGATGAAAACTTCAGTTGGGCAAGAGCCTCTTTCGAATGCAACTTGGATATGTCCTTCATGTTGAACTCTAAGCCTCCTTCGAACACGGACTTTCGATTGGGAAAGATGTTTGCTTCGACCCAGGCTTCGATTAGGCAATATGCTGTCCTTCGAGCGTGAGCTTTCGATTGGGCAATAGCTTCCTTCGAGTTAGCTTGTTTTGACCACAGGCTTCGACTGAGACAAACGCTTGCTTCAAACAGATGTGCTTCGATCTCACTCTTGCCTTTGACTCAAGACCAAATCTTGTGTGCCAGGCTGTGTTGCGTCCAGATCTTCACATAGTCGGAAGTTTGCACAAAGGTTTTAAACTTTACCTTCTGGATACTACTATTCTGGGTTAAAGGCTACATACTTTTTCTGCAAATAGAGAGACTTTATCACAAAAGCAGCTTTCCATCTGATTTCAGTCTGAGCACAAGCAACATCAGAGGCATCTGTCATTTTCTACACCCCACTGTTGCTGCTGCCAACAGGCCCCTCTCTTGTACTGTCACGTTACCCATTATTTTTATAATTCTTTGCAAGGCTGGCTGTTGAAGACATGTTCATTATTTCTCTATAAATAGAGGGATTTTTTACAAGGCTGAGGGGGGAATTTTGAGCCAGCAGAACGGATCTGCAGAAAATTCTCAAACACCACAAAAAATCTCAAGTTCATCAAACACTTGAGAAATCAAAACCCAGAATCCAAACACTTAAACACTTAGAATCTGAAACGTCCATACACCTTGTTACCCTTCGAATCCAGTAGGAAGAACCTCACACTTGTTCTTCTCTGTTGAATCTGATACCAAGGACATAACCCCTGGTTTCTCCCTTTGAATCCAGAAGCATTCAAGGAAATCATTTAAAGACCCCACACGTTCAAGTCCTGAAGCAAGGTAAGTTGTCCTTACCTTTAAGCTTTTTCGTTTCATGGCATGACATGTAAATATTCTTGTTCGTTCCAAGCATGTACATACTGATGTCCTTTCGTTTCCACCTTGTTAACATGTTTCGTTTTGCTTGCTGTTCGCCTGAATTAGCTATAGTTATTAAACTGTTTACTAGCATGGCCTTAGGCCATGTTGCTATTTAATGTCTCAAACGAAGTAAACAGGAAACAAGAATATGAAACGAAGCCTCAGGCTTCCTCACTGACTCCAGGCCCAATCGAAGAAGGCAATAAGGCAGAAAGGCCCAGCCAGAGGCACACTTGCACCAAGTCCAGGCTCAGTCGAAAGGTACTCCCATGCTGATGCCAGCTTCCAATCGAAGTACATAACCTGACTGGTGCCAAAGACCAATCGAAAGACATGACTTCACTGTTGCTGACCCCAATCGAAGGAGGCCAACAGAATGCAAATCGAAGGCTGCTCCTACCCAAATCGAAGGAGGCCAGCAGAATCCCAATCGAAGGATGCTGCTGCCTGGGTCGAAAAAGCTCTTTTTATTTCTTTTTATCTTATTTTTGCCTTTACATTTTATTGCCTTTCAATATGGTTGTAATAGTGTAGGATTTTATCTTTCTGCACTTTATTTACTTTGTACAAATGCTAGTAATTAGGTGTGTATGATAAGATAAAACCAACAAATAGACCACCAAAAAAATCAGAGACAAATGCATGCAATGAAACACACTTTGCACACATGCACCCTTAGGGTAATGTCACTTGTTACCTCGGAAAATAGTCATGTCCCTCGAGCATGGCCATTTTAGCAAAGACCCTCGATGAAAGATCGTAGTCCCTCGATGACCCTCGATGTTGCCTTCGGTAAACGATCTAGTCCCTAAAACGACATTGCTAAAACGTCCCATATGTTGCCTTCTATGACTATACAAACGTCCCGCGCCCGTCCCGTTCAAACATCCTAACGCAAGGTTGTTTACCAAATACAATGGTGAAACAACACTGTTAAAAGGGTTAAAAAACATAAGAAAAATCTTTGAGTAAAATAGGGTAGATAACTCTTAGTTACTTGGTCAAAAAACTTGCAAAACATCCTTGCCATTTTTCAAACACACATCACAACACAACTTCAAAAACAATTTCCAAACAACTTTCAAAACATTGAATTATCTTTTCAAAAAGACATACACCTTTGTATATACTCAAACAAGAGTCATTACAAAGGTTGCCTAGACAAGGCATCCTTTTTAAAACATTTTCAAAACCACACATAAAGCACCATTTCAAACAATTGAAAAGCAAAGGCAAGTGATCTAAAACAAGTAACTAAGAGCCCATGGATAACCATGGATGAAAAGGGTGCTAGCACCTTCCCTTTTCATAATCTACCCCCCGAACCCACGAAAACATCTCAAAGGTCTTTTCTGTGCTTTTTGACCTTTCCTTAGGATAAAATAAAAAGTCGGTGGCGACTCTTGCTAAACCGAACATTTGCGAACACAAACGCAAAATCCCAAGTCAGTTCTCCCACCGTATCACACTATGTTTTCAAGATTTCAAATTCTGGTTGCTGGTCTCAAAGTTCTTGACAAAGGGTATTCCACTGCTGATCATGTTAAGAAGATCATCAGAAGCTTGCCAAAACAGTGGAGGGCAATGGTCACAACGCTTAAGCTAGCCAAGGATCTCAACAAAATCTCTCAGGAGGAACTTGTCAGCTCCCTCAGAAGTCACGAGATAGAGCTAGAAGCAGATGAACCTCAAAAGCAAGGTAAGCCATTAGCTTTAAAATCTAACAGAAAATCTGACTCCAAAGTTTTGCAGGCTGTTGAAGAAACCTCTGATGGGTCCTCATCAGAAGAAGATGAACTATCTCTCCTCTCCAGAAGGGTGAACCAATTATGGAAGCAGAGGAAAAGGAAGTTCAGGAATCCCAGAAGATCAGAAAATCAGAATGAATCCTTCTCCAAATACAGAAGGTCAGAATCCTCCTCTGGACACAGAAGATCTGAAGGCTCTTCAGGAAGCAGAAAGCCAAACAACAAAGACATCATCTGTTATGAATGTAACGATCAAGGACACTACAAAAGTGATTGCCCAAAGCTTCAGAAGGAAAAGCCCAAAAAGAAGTTTGGCAAGGAAAAGAAGAAAAATCTCATGGCTACATGGGATGACTATGACACATCTTAAGCTGACTCAGAATCAGATGATGAGAGAGCAAACATAGCTCTCATGGCAAACATAACAGAAGACAGTGAAGCTTCTGAACCAGACTCTGAATCAGATGCAGAAGAGGTATTTCCTGACTTTGCTATTAACTTTACTAAGGCTGAATTAGATGAAAGCCTTAATGAAATTCTGGAAAGATATTAGCAAATTAGAGTCAAATTCAGAAACCTGAAAAGGAATCTTGCTTCTGACTCTGATAAGACTGAGAGTCTCAAATTGGAGAATTCTGAGTTAAAAGATAAAATTTCAAAATTAGAAAATCTATTGCAAAACTCTCAGAAGGAAACAATCCCTGAAACTCCCAGCAGTGCTGATGAGATCATCAAGGAGTATGATCACAGCTTTCAGAAGTTTCTAGCTAAAAGCATAGATAGAAGCAAAATGGCTTCAATGATCTATGGAGTTAGCAGAAATGGCAGAAAAGGAATAGGATACCAAGGTAAGGTAACTACACCAAATAATGCCATGGATTTAGTTATAAAACACACTTCACTTGATTCACACTTTGTATATTGGCACACACATGACATCAAATATACTAGTAGTAATTATTCTGTCAAACCAAAATTCAACCAGAGTTTTGGTAAAACTAACAAATCAGGACCCAAGAAAATATGGGTACCTAAGGATAAAATAATACATGTGGCAGATATCTTTAGCAGCAAAGCAGAAACACCAGTCATGGTACCTGGACTCTGGCTGCTCACGACACATGACGGGAAGAAGGCATATGTTCCAAAATTCTGGAGGTCACGTAGGCTTTAGAAGCAATCAGAGAGGAAATATCATTGACTCTGAAACAGTAGGATACTCTGAACGCTCAAGAGGGTATAGAATATATAGAAACCTTTGCTCCAGTCGCCAGTTTGCTAAGTGTATGTAGGCAGAATTTGAGATGAGCCTAATGGGGGAACTGAAATTCTTTCTGGGCATTCAGATCAATCAAACCCCAGAAGGAACTTACATTCATCAGAGCAAATACGTCAGAGAACTTCTGAAGAAATTTGATCTCTCAGAATGTAAGCCATCAAAGATTCCAATGCATCCCACGTGCATTCTGGAAAGAGAAGAGGTAAGTAAAAAGGTAGAACAGAAGGTCTACAGAGGTATGATTGGTTCTCTTCTTTATCTGACGACTTCAAGGCCTAACATTTTATTCAGTGTTTGCATTTGTGCTAGATTCCAATCAGATCCTAGAGAATCTCACTTAACAGCAGTTAAGCGAATTTTCAAGTATCTGAAAGGTACTACTAATCTGGTTTGTTTTATAGAAAATCAAGTGTTTACAGCTTAGTAGGATACTGTGATGCTGATTTTGCTAGAGACAGAGTAGAACGTAAAAGTACTTCTGGAAGCTGCCAGTTTCTGGGAGAAAATCTGATCTCATGGTCCAGCAAAAGACAATCCACAATTGCTCTATCAACAACATAACCTGAATACATAGCAGCAGCTGGATGCAGCACACAAATGCTCTGGATGAAAAGTCAACTTGAGGACTTTCAGATATTTGAGAGTAACATTCCTATCCTCTGTGACAATACTTCTACTATTTGCTTAAGTAAAAATCCTATTTTACATTCTAGGGCTAAGCATATAGAAATAAAACATCATTTTATTAGGGACTATATTCAGAAAGGGATTTTAAAATTTAAATTTATTAACACAGACCATCAATGGGCTGATATTTTCACAAAACCACTTTCTGAAGATAGGTTCAACTTCATTCTGAATCATCTCAGCATGAAGCTCTGTCCAGAATAAAATTGTTTTAATTTTATATATTAACCTTCAGAATTGTGTTTATTTTCTGTGAACTACTGATCAATCTTCTTTCAAAACTTTAGAAATGCAGATTGTATCAGAATCTATCCATGAAGATCTGAGCGCTTCATTTCAAGGATAGAAATGTGCTGTTCACTCAAGCAAACAAGTGTCATCCAGTCATCAGCTATTTTTTGAGGCTGAACACGCGTTCACTTTTCTGAAAAGGCAAAGCGCTGATTGGATGCATTGAGACACATGTCATGGGTAACCGTTCCAGATATCTTTCTGAATCCCCTAAAATCAACTATCATTAAATGCTAATAATCATTATTAATTTCTCTCTCTTAAACGTTTATGTTTTCAAAACCTTTTTAGAAATCTATTTAAACACTTCACACCATTCACACACTTTTACCGTCACTTTCGTTTTCTCTCAATATTTCTGATTTCTGTGTTCTTCTTTCTCAAGAAACCCTTTCAATCTTTTTCACAAAAACCTCGTGTGAACATGGCTTCTTCCAGCATTCCTTCTTCAGGTTCCCAAAAAACTGTTTCATCTGAACAATATGAAGTACCCTTCAGAATGCTTCTAACTCCAATCAAGAATCTTGAAGTTCTGTCAGAATTAATAGTGGATTTCAACAGTCTCAAGGAGAATGGTTTTGATTTATCTGAAGAGGTTAAAGCTCAAGGTTGGGAAAAGTATTTTGATAGGCTGGTGCGTCCAACATTTCCTATTCTGGTAAAGGAATTTTGGATTCACGCTTCTTCTTCAAACCATCATGTCACTTCATATATCATGGGGAAGAAGATTGTTATCACTGAAGACCTCATTGCTCGCTTGATAGGCTACAATGGTGGTGGTGTTTGTTGTATTGATATGGCAGAAAGGTGTGCAGATGCTGCCATAATTGCAAGGGAAATTTTCACGATGGGGCTTCCCTCCAGCAATATAAGGGATTTGAAATACAAACACATAATTTGGGCCAAGATCATTCTGGGCTGTTTCAACCACAGGAAGCTTACCAGCTCTCCTGATTATATTAATATTGATCAGCAGTTTCTGATCTATTTTATCTCTCAGAAGGTCAAGATAAATCTAGCTCATCTTCTGTTCAACCATCTCAGAACAAGTGTTAAAGAAACAAGGGAAAAGGAACGTACAAAAAGGGATTGGATACCCTTGGGAAGACTGATATCAGATATTCTTACAGAGAATAGGCTGATTGATCATCTGACTGAGGCACAAGAAATCAACACTCTGGAACCTACTGTTGGCAAGCAGCTGAATGCCAAAAATCTGAAGAAAATGAAGTTGATAGAGAACATTAAGAAGGAGCCCAGCGTCACTCCTTTTGCTGAAATCTCCAGCAGAAGAGTCGCTCTGGACAACTTCCCTTTGTTCTCAGAAATTGACTCTAAGCCTGAAATCATTCTGAGATATCTGGACGCTTGCAAAGCTGATGGTACAACACCAAATATGAATATTCAAGATCTTCAGCAGAAGGCTCCAGAGGTTGTTCTGAAGAAGACAAAGAAAAGAAAAGCTGTTACAGAAGGATCATCTCAGCAGATTCCGAAGAAAAGAGGTAATCTTTCTTCTGTCACTGTTTTAGATTCAATTGTTGTTTCCACATCTATTCCAATTCCAATACCCACTCCATCTGAAATCCCAACACCTCAAACCTTTGATGATTTTGACCTTGACTTTGACCCTTCTGAGTCATTAACCCTTAGAAGATCCCGCTCCCAACCACAAAATCCAAATACTGAAGCCATACCAGAACAAGAACTTGCACAAGTTCTTTCTGATATAGACCAACACACTTTCGCTCCCGAAACAGAAAATCCAAATCCAAATCCAAACACAGAAGCTCAACCTAAAACTCCCCTCTCACCAATACCAGAAATTCCACTCTCTCCAGAACCAGAAATCCCACAACCTTCATCTCCCCAACCAGATATTAATCCACCCTCTCCTCAACATGAACAATCTCCACAACTTGAGACTCAAACCTCTGAGGCTCAACCCTCTGAATCTCCTGAACCATAACCTTTGGCCATTCAATTGCCCTGTGGTACCACTGTGAATATTCCTCAACTTCCCCCTTCACCAGAAATAACTCCACCAAATTCCCCATCAAGTCCAATCGTAATTCCTGACTCTCCCACTCCCTCACCTAATAAAAATTCAGAAGACCACAACAAGACTGTCATTGATTTAACAGTCTTTGAATGCCTTGCTGCCATCAACCACAAAACTGATATCCCTAAACCAAAACATCCAGATGTTGGTTCCAGCATATTGAACTTTGAAACAAATATACAGAAGTGGATCACTTCTCTGAAACAAGCAAGTCTGGAACTGGTTGATCCTGCTGTATCAGACCTCCTCTGGACAAAATTCAGAAGATGGGTATGCTCTGAAACCTTTAAGCTGCAAGACCAGAGCTACGGACAGGCTCAACAGAACTTCAGCAATCTGCTGAAAGAAATTGAAGGTCCAGTTCTGAGCAAGCTGCTTAAGGAAGAAGTTCTCCATCTGGACATTGCTCCTTGGTCTGAAAAGCGTCCAACATCCAAAGTTCAACCTGCAGAAGAACAGATGATTCCAGCTGAAGACTTGGGTCAAGAAGAAGATATTGAAGAAAGCTCTGAGAAGCATCCTGTATCTGAAGATCCTCAAGCTTCCTCTCTTGACAGGTAGACTCTGAAGGAATTGAAAAGATCTGATATGCTGATGAATGAAAGAATGGATAAGCAGGACACCAAAATTGATGCTATAACAAACATGGTATCTCAGCAACAGGAAACCAGCAATCAAATCAAGAGCATGTTGGAAGCTCTGTTCACACGTCTTCCACCTCCCTCTTAGAATTTTCTTGTGTTTTCCTTGTTTTCTTTACATGTTTGTGTGTAATATTTTACGTGTTATGAACTTTTCATTGCTTCTTTTTAATATAAACGCTTTTTTAGCTCTGATCATTTTAACTCTGATTATTTGTGCTTTTTGATAACTGACAAAAAGGGGGAAAAGAATGATATTTTTCAATAACGGATTACTGAGACATAAGTCTAAAACATTCTGATATATTTGAATTTCTTTCTTATGAAAAGCTTACAGGTACAAGAATCTGATGAATCTGATGAACTCTGATAAAGTAAAGTTCTGATGCTCAAGGTCTCATGGAATTAAAGGGAAGTAATCAACTCAGGGGGAGTTTTTCTCTTCGTTGCTCTGATACCTTTTATTCCTTATCTTCTTATCTCTGATACCTTTATTCGTTATTTGTTTATCTCTGATACCTTTTGTTCTTTAATTTTAATTGAAAAAAATCCGGTTTTTGTCATCATCAAAAAGGGGGAGATTGTTAGAACATAGTTTGATTCTACAACCCTCAGTTAGAGTTTTGATGATAACAAAATACAAGATTAAATAAATTGTAAGATTTATATAAGACATATATGCTACTTAAAATTATGTTGTGTATTTACAGAAACTCTGATGGAATCAGCGTCAGAATATCAACATCAGCATCAGAAGATATGTCAGCATCAGAAGATCAAATAACATGTGCTATACGCTGAAGCTTGATGAACAAAATCTGCGCATAAAATACTCTGACTTTGATCAAGATCCTAACCAAGTCATCAGCACTCAGAAGCGTCAGCATAAAGGAAAGAACACTCTGATTACCATAAGCAGAGAAGACTCTAAAGTGTCAACGTTACTATGCATTCAAGACAGATTAATTACCAACGACTTTATCCAAGACAAGATCTTCTCAAATAGGAAAGAACGTTATGATCATTGAAAGTGATTTATGGACAACCAACGTATCTCTTCCTAGGCTATATAAACAAGTCAGTGCGAGAAAAGAAAAGGCTAATAATAATCTTCACGCATATACACGCCTACGTAAATGATCTCACTCATACAAATTGCTAAAGCTTTCAACCACGCCTACTCAATAGCATTAGCAGTCTAGTTTCATTCTAAGCTTGATATTGTGTATTATCACAGTTGTGATATATATTTTTGTTAGAAAACATCAAACACACTTTTGTTCATTTATCTGTAAGAGAATTTCCTTGAGATAAATCGGTCTGTGGTTAGACTCAAGAAGGCTTTAACAGTTGTTAAAATAGTTGTTGTATTCAGTTGAATATAGTGGATTAAGACCTCGTTGGAGAGAGGCGAAATCACCTTGACGGATGGACTGGAGTAGTTTGAGATCAAACGAACCAGGATAAAAATACAGTGTTGTCTGCATTTGATTTTAAGTTTTACAATTTAACCCCCCTTCTTGTGTTTTTCACATCTTCAGATATTGCTCATCATCATAATCTGTATCATTATCAGAGTTGGCAGGACTGGGGCCCTTTTCTTCTTCTTGGTTCTCCCCTTCCTTGGATGAAGAGGTTAGATTAGCTTGCTGTTTCAACCTATCCCCAAACCTTTTACCCATATTCAGAAGAACGGCCTTCTTCTTCTTCTTCTTCTTCTTCTTCTTCTTCTTCTTCTTCTCTTTCAGAATGAGAGTTTTTTGATCCTCTTGCCCTTTAGCCAAGCTTAAGAACATCTGCTGGAATTGGGCATTTTGTGCCTGAAGATCTTTGATGGCTTGATCGGAAGACATTTCTGCTGAAATAAACAACGAAGAAGATGAGAAACCTGTAATGGTACCTGTAATGGTGTGCATGATAATGGGATACGTATGTAATGATTTCAAATACTTTGGGAGATTTAAATTTGCAAACCAAAAATAAACAAACTTTATTAGATTAATATGTAAAAGGGTTCAACAATGCCTTTGAGGCGTTACAAAGAAGTAAATGAAAAACAAATCTAAAACTAGAAAAGCAAAATCAAAAGTCCCATGGACGCTTCCTCTTTATGCTGACGTAGTCATTGATCACTCTTTTTTCCTCGAGCTTCCTGGTGAGTTTCAAGATCTTCGTTTCTTGTTCATGGTACTTCTCTCGGTAAGTGTCCCTCTCCTCTTTCAGCTGAATCCAAGACCTATGCAATTCCCCATGATCAGTGGGCATGTAAGGATAAAGAACTGTGTAAGGAATGCCTTCTTCATTAGTGGGCTCTACAATCACTGGCAATACGGCCTCATAAGTCATCCCAAGCTTCTGGGCACGAACTCGGACCCACTCGAGATAAGGTTGCATAGGGAGGGAAGTCCTTGGTCCTAGCTCTTGGGGGTCAGATCTATTCACCATGCCCCAAGCTCGTATAAACTTCCGACGGTGCTCGTCTATGTCCTCCTTGTAGTCAAATGCAATATCTGCAAGAAGTAGCTCATGGGGACCATCTCTCTGAGCACGACCAAATTGTCGCAAAGCTAGACAAGGATTGTAGGTTATTCCCCCTCTGATTCCAAGCAACGGGACATTAGGGTATCCCCCACAACGATCAATGACAGTAGTGTCTTCCATAGCCCGGGAACACCAAAGAATATCTCTATGGGCAAGTGACATTATCCTGTAGGACCATCCCAAACCTTCCTCGTTCTTCAGCACAGACTTAGGGAGGTGCGAAATAAACCACCTCAACAGCAATGGCATGCAACACATAAGAGTCCCTCTTCTTCGCACAGTACGAGTGTAGAGGGCATGCAAGATATCACCCAGTAGAGTAGGCACAAGATTACGATAAAGGAAAATATTGACCGCGTTCACATCTACAAAGAAATCTGGATTCGGGAAGAGAACCAAACCATAGATAAGGAGAGCCAAGATATCTTCGAAAGCCTGAAAATCCAAATTATCCCAGAATAGCTGAGCCTGGTCTATCAGAAACTTGGTTAAGAAACCTTTGACCCCGCTTCGTGTTTCCCAATTGGATACTACATCAACCCGTTTCAGATGCAGAGCTGAGGCAATGTCTTATGGTCTAGGAGTCTCTTCCATACCTGTGAATGGCACCTGCTCAAGGATGGATATGCCCAATAAGTGAGAAAACTCTTCCAAAGTGGGAACCAATTGGTAATCTGGAAAGGTGAAGCAATGATGCACAGGATGGAAGAACTGGAAAAGTACACTCATCATCTGCTCATCAAGCTTTGAGGTGACCAGGCTAAGAAGCTGACCATGTCTTTTAATGAATATATAAGTCTCAGAAACTCTTGAGGCTAACTCTTTAAGTTGAGCAGGTATTTGCACAAAGTTAACTAGGATGGTATTTCTGCGCACATAAGCCATAATCTGCAAAACATAACAAAGATGAATTCCCTTGGTCTTTGAAATGGTTAGTATAATGAAGTATGCATGCTATGTTATGATGCATGATGTCATGATAAACAACAACAGGTATAGCAGATAACAGGCATGGCAAAGGTAAACAAGTCACACAAAAGCCCTTAAGTTTAAGGCTTGCTTGGGGTCAAAGGTATTACCCTCTTGAAGTTTAGTTAGTTTCAACTTATCCTAGCAAAAGTAACCGGGTTATAGAGGTTCTCAATATCACTTACCATCCTCCATCAGTCATGGTTTCAGCTCACGCAATCTTTTCTTGCGGCCGAAACTATCTCGAGAGTATGGTCTGAATGAGTGTAGCATCGAGTATCAACCAGTTCTCAGCTTTACACCAAGGCCGGCTATCTCGCTACTTTCTAATGGCCAAGTTGGTCGATTAAAGGTTCTAAGGTCAGTTGATGCTTAACGACACACGTAGAGGCCCCATATTCTCCTCTTTTCTCCACAAGGGATATCGATACCAACCAATGTGCCACATCAATGTAGCTACTGCTTCAACCGTATCGGTCTACGCTGTACAGTTCCCTCACAGTTTATTGCTACTTACCTAAAAGGTGTCCCCAGATCCGGGTTAGGATCTATAGTAACTCCCAAACAAAACCCTTAAAAGTAAAGCAACCAAAACAAACAAGAGAAGCAATTTATGATGAACTAAATCCTAAGGTATACCCCACTTATTAAGTCCCCAGCAGAGTCACCAGTTTTGTGATACGGTGGCAGAACCGACTGTTTTTGCAAATGGTGGTTTATGTTTTGCGTTTGTGTTCGCAAAATTTCGCGGTAAGCAAGAGTCGCCACCGACTTTTATTTTATCCAACCGGAAAGGAAAAAAGCACAGGAAAAAAAAATCCTTTTTCGAGATATTATGAGTACGGGGGGTAGATTATAGAAAGGGAAGGTGTTAGCACCCTTTCTATCCATGGTATTCCATGGGCTCTTAGGTACTTGCTCATCTTTTTGAAATTGCTTGTGTGTGCTTGTTTTGAAAAAAAAGTTTTTGTTTTACTTCGTTTTAACCCTTGTTTTTGTCCTCAAGAGTGTTACGAAGTTGTTTTGAAAACTTTGTTTGGAAAGTGTTTGGTGTGAAAAAGTTTGTTTGTTTGAGCAAGTACCTACTAGCATCTACCTACTCGAAAAAAGATGGTTTCTGTTCTTGTTTCCTTTAGACAATGCTATCCTACTATTGAGAAATAGGTAGCATCGTCGTTGGAGTTGTAAAGGTCAATTCGTAAGGGACGTACGATCACTAAAGTAATGCTAGGACGTCTTAGTAATAACCCTAGTGTCTTAAGATCATATTCGAGGCAACATTTTCGAGGCAACCTTTCCGAGGCAACATTTCCGAACGAGACATTTGATCTTTGTTTAGACAGAAGGGCAACCATTAAGACACCCTATACTTAATGATCGTTTACCGAAGGCAACCGAAGTGAGAGTATACCCTAAGAGTGCGCATGTGCGAGTGATTTGGTTTCAGTTATTATCTTTGCACATTAGGGTTTTCTAGCCATTTTAAATTATCATGCAATCTTGTCATACAATCCTATTAACATACATCTAGCAGTTAATATTTGCAAGAATTAAAATGCGAGAAATAAAATCCACGCTATTACAAGTCTTCGGGGGAGGGATTAATTACATAGCCAAAAACCCGTAAAACAATAAATAAAAGAAAATCCTAATTAAACTATTACATACCGTGAGCAGTTACATTAATATTTGCAAAAATAATAAACGCGCGCGATGAATCGAAAATGAGAGAAATAGGGTTTTGACCTCGACTAAGTCTAAAAAGAAAAATCATTTTTTGGTGTTTTTGTGTTATTTGAGAAAAATAGAGTTTAATTGAATAAATAAATAAAAAACCTAATTACTAATTAATTTTAATTAAGAAAAATAATTAAATTGACCTATTTTTGTATTTTTTGTTTTATTTTGAGAAAGAAATAAAAATTAAATCAAAAGCAAACCCTAATTTTTTCTAATTGATTTTAATTATATACAAAAAGTTAGAATTACCCTAAATTAAATTTAAACTAATATTAAATTAAATTTGATAAAATAAAAACCTAATTCTAAATTTGTGAAACTTGATTTTATGATTTTTTTGTGAAAAAGGAAATTAATTTTGTTAGAAAATAATTTAAACAAATTAAATAAATAAAAGGAAATAGAAAAAAGAATAAGAATGAGCCTCGTTGCTGTTTAGCAAGAAAAGGGGTATGGTTGGCAATTATGAGCCCAACAATGCTCTTGGCCCCATTGACTTCGCCAGATCCTGTATGTCAGCTTGACTCAAGCGCATGGTAGTCCTTCAGGGAGAAGGCGTTGGATCTGAAGCCTTGATGATCTGATGGTTGGACGCTGATGATACATGGTGGACTCATTGGATACATGTACACTTGATTATGCAAAGTAAAACAATATAAAGCAAATATTGGGACCTGGGGATCGAACCCAAGTCCTTGAGCCTTCCCCCACTGCGCGCTTGCTAGCTGAGCTAGCCATATTAGTTATACAAATAATAACAAACAATTATTATATAATATAAACAAAAAGATAATCTCAAAACATGCAAATTTTCAAATTGGCCATTCACCACCTGCCACGCCATCATCTTCCTCGTTGCTTCTGTCGTTTTAGACAAAAGACCTTTACCTACGGACACCAGGCGTAGGTATAACCCTGTGCATCTCCAAAACCCTGTGTGTTGTATCCCAAAATTTGCCCTCCCATATCCTTCAAAATTTGCAAAGAGCAAGCTTCAAAATCTCCCCAAGGGTTGCACAGTTCAAGGGCCTCTTAACAGTCAAAAACTAGGGTTTTGGTTCTGACAAAGAAATTGATGTTTCCAAGGGTCTAAACAAGTCCCACATGCCTACAAACATGGTCAAGCATCCTCATACCAAGTTTCAAGACTTACAGCACAAAATTGCACAGTCAAAAACCCTAATTGCCATACAGTCAACTGTAGGGGCAAAATGGTCATTTGACAGTCAAAAGTTAAAATTTTTGGTCAACATCTCATTTTGAAGCCATAAACATCATTTGATCAATTCTTGATCATGATTTTCAAGGCATGGCTCAAAAAGTCTCAAGATGCAAAAGTTTCCATATTTGGACAGTTGAAAAAGTCAACTGTAACTTGACCAAGGCATAACTTCCACATGGTTTATCAGAAAAATTCCATCCAAAGCTCATTTTGAAGAGAAAGACATTTCCTACAACTCCTCTTCACACTTCAAGCCCAAGAAATGCTCTCACAAAAAGTTATCAATTTCAACATTATAGGTCATTTTCAAAAGTCAACAAAAAGGGACTTTAAGTCAAAGGCCATAACTTGAGATTGGTAAATCAAAATGACATGGGACCAAAGGAATTGGTTAGAGGACTTCAAGCCCTTTCCAAAATGTCAGAGAACATGATCAAAGCTTAAAAATTGAGCAAGATATGCCTTGTGGAAGTTGGGAAATTTTTGGGTATTTTGAAAAGTCAACTTTGCTTCAAAAGCCTTAAAATTGTTAATGGGCCACATTTTCTTCCAAGATTCATCATCCAAAGCATGTGCACGACCATTTGGCCCAAAGGGGATTTATTCATCATTTTTATTTATTTATTTGAATTTTTAATTACAATTAATTCATTTAAATTAAATAAAATATGGAAAAATACTAAACCAAAGTTTTTAAATCTTTTTGTGCAAGATAAACTCTTCTTAAAGGCTCAAGATTCGTGCATAATCAAAATTGGAAGGTTTTGCCATGATTGGAATCAAAAACATGTGAAAAAAGATTTGGAAGATATGCCATGAAAATCAAATATTGTTCTCATCAATGCAAGGATTTTTGGATTAAAACTCAACCCTAATTCACTCCATACATAAGCCAGATGCTAGACCTAATGCACAAGACCTGGAAGCTGCGCCCAAAGCTGAAGAAGAACATTGCACTTTTTGTGAAAAATTCCAAAACTGAAAACGTGATTACGAAGGGTTTCAAGACAAAATAATTATTCCATTGCCTTCCTGAGACATCAAGGAAGCTTCCTGGGTCAAAATCACTGCTTCTAACGCAAAGAAACGGTAGAATGCAGTTACCCTGTACCTGATTTTTTCTTTAATCGTATTCAAATCTACACGCCATATCCATGCATTTTTATTGTTGATTTATACTAATGAGTTGATTCTGAAGCTAGTAGTATGATTTAATTGAAGAATTATTGCATATATGAAGAGTTGCCATGAACGACGCCTAGGGTTTCAGAAACCTTGAATTGGGGTTTCTCAGTTATGGAAAAATTGGGACGTGAGACTTAGACCATTAAACTCAGGAAGCTTGGACGATCTTAACACACTATTCGCGCTCAATTTATGAGCCACCATATTCTATTCGCTATTTTTATGCTTGTTATTTAGTGGGGGTTTAAAACCCCCGCTATTCAATTTGTTTTTTGTTTCAGATGCAGCAAACCATTGGAGAAGATGGTGATGTGTAGGCCAATGATTAGCGCGTTTGAATTTCGCGCGGACAAATATCACTAACCCTTGTGTTGATTGATATTATTTATTTGTATATTATAAATAAAGCGCGTGGTTGGTACAGATGGTTAAGGCATGGTCTCATAAGGCACTGGGACCTGGGTTCGATTCCCGGGTCCCCCCAGATTCTTGATATGTTTTGTTTTAATATAATTGCATGCAACGTTCTCTCCAAACGTCCACCATACGCCCACAATCTCAGCATGCCACATGGCCAATGACTCCAATCCAAAGGTTGAGATCTGATGAACACCATGGACATTGGTCAATGTATGTACACGCGCCCAGAAAAGTCAAATAAAGCCTTGAAGCAATGGGCCAAAAATGCTGGACAACACATCCTGATTGGGGCAGAACCCCCCTAGTGTATTGTATCTCTTTCTCTTTTCTTTTTTCTATTTTCTTTATTATTTATTTTAATTCAATTGTTTTCTTTTAATTCATTAAAAATTAATTTCACCAAAATAACAAAAAAATCAGAAAAGACAAAAAAATAAAATATATTTCATTTAAATGTTATTTTTGTAAATAAATCTCATTAATTAATTTAGCTTTTTAAATTTAGGTTTAATTCAAATATTTTTCTTAATAAATTAAAAAAAGTGTAGAATTAGGGTTTTAAGTATTTTTTTATTCTTTTTCTTTTTTCTCTCACCATAATTAATTATTAAATATTATTTTTGTAAATAAAATTGTATTAATTAATTAGGTTAATTTTAGATTAAATTTTAATGCTTTTTTCTTAATAAATTAAAAATAGCTAGAATTAGGTTTTAAATTCCATAATCTTCTCATTAAAAATCCATAAATACAAAAAACTCAAAAATCTTTTCTTTTTACTTTACTTTAATTAATTTGTTAATCATAATTTAATTTCATTAAAAAAGGGTCCTACGCCCTCGCATTCGATCGTAATTCCAATTCGCGCGTTTATTTTATTTCCTCCTTTTATGTAATTCTCCCAAAGCCATGTAAATTCGATATTTATATTTCTCGCACTTTACTTTATTTTATGTCAAATCGGGTCCTGGATTTAATTTGGCGGTGTGGACCCGCGCCTTTGTAATAGTTTAGGAACTTTAATTCTCACCTCTTTTAACTGTTAATAATTGCATGCAAGAATGAATGTCAAAATAAAAGCAACGCGTAGATCACCCATGACATGATAAGACAAAAATAAATGAACATGACACACAAATCACACACCACCCCTAGGGTACGCCTCACTGTTGCCTTGCCCCTCGAAAGGTGATCGTCGAGTAGAGGATGTTTTAACAAGTCCTCATGATCCGGGAACCTGGCATGAGGGTAGCTTCTAAGGTATCTTCCTATTGCTCTGGTGATCACCATGTCCCGAACCTTCGAATTGACCCGAACACCTCCAACGGTGGTGCTACCTACCTCTCAATGGTGGGATGGCACTACTTTAAGGACATTTACACAGACGAATTCCTTAGGGTAGGTAGACAACTCTAGATGCTTGCTCTAATTTCAAAACAAATTCAAAAAATACTTTTCACACCGACACCTTTTCAAAAAAGCTTTCGAAAGCAACTTTTCAAACACTCTTGAGGACCGATACAAGAGTCGAACTAGAATTTTCAAAGAAACTTTTTAAAACCCACAATTGAAAAGCAAAAAAACCATTTTTGAAAACACAATGAGAAAGTATCTAAGAGCCCATGGATAACCATGGATAGAAAGGGTGCTAACACTTTCCCTTTCTATAAATCTACCTCCCGAACCGAGAGCAATATCTATAAAGAATTTTTCTGTGCTTTTGTCCTTTCCATTTGGAGAAAATAAAAGACGGTGGCGACTCTTGCTTCCGCGACATTTCGCGAACCAGCGTTAAACAGTCAGTTCCAGATCCACCGATCACAGAACTGGCGACTCTGCTGGGGACTTAAACTTAAAGTGAGGTGTACCTTAGGATAGTTTATAACTGTGTTTTCAATTGTATTGGTTTGCTTGCTTTAAATTGTGGGACTGTCTTGGGAGTTCTATAGATCCTAACCCGGATCTGGGGATACCTTCTTAGAAAGTAGCAACAAGGCTGTGAGGGAACTGTGCGGGGTATACTGACATGGTTGAAGCAGTCTGCTACGTTGATGTGGCACTTTGGTGTGTACCGGTAACCCTTGAGTTCAGTCAAGGAGAGTACGGGGCCTCCGCGTGGTGTCGTGAAGCATCAACAGACCTTAGGAACCTTAATTGAACTATCTTGGCCTCTTTAGGGTAGTGAGATAACTGACTTTGGTGTAGTCCGAGGTTGGTTGATACTCGATACTACACTCAGTTGAGGGTTGTTTTCTTGGAATATTTCGGTCGCCAGTTCAGTGGCTAAATCGAAACGATGAACAATGAAAGCAATCTAATGATATTGGGACCCTTAGAACCCGGTTACTTTGATAGGACAGGTTTGAGCCCACCAACTTCAAGAGGGTAATATCCAGACCCCATGCTGGCCTAAACTCTAAGGGATGTGGTGTAACTTGTGTGCTTTCATACTTGACTACTTGCATGCTTGTTATCTGACACTTGAGTTTCTTGCAGGTTTTGTTTATAGTCCTTAATTGGGACTTATAATAGGGTTGACCTACATTACCCCATGCATAGCATAACATCATACCATTGCATGCATCCCGCATAAGGACTAACCCATTTCAAGGATCTCAAGGGCTTGTGATGCAGGTCATGATGAACCAACATGTCTGGCAAGGGGCAAAGGGGATTTATTTTCCTCAAGCCAAGGTTGTCAGGGGCTATGACCCACTTGATATGGTGAGCCTTGACTCTTGAAGAAGGACTCTCAACAACATGAATTTCCTTCAATCAAGCTACCGGATTCAAATTCTAACAATTTTTCTTGTCTACCCCGCGAGATCCTTGAAAACATTGCATGCATATCATACATATCATCGCATTACAGGTACCCTTGTCGCAGGTTACTTACCTTCTCCGCTGTTTATTTCAGCAATGGCTTGCCAACCAGACAACCAGGACCTTCTTGCCCAAGAGACTCGGTTCGGGGAAATCCTCCTGAATCTATCCAAGGGGCAGGAGGAACTGAGGACACTTCTCATGGGGACTTTGGTCAGGAACAGTGCTGAGGATGAACGACTGAAACATCTGCAAGCTGAAGTGGATGCATTCAAAGCCCAGATGCTGGGGCAGGTGACTGTCATTCAAGGTTTAGCTCAAAGACAAGAAGAGGTCGGAGTTCTCATCAACCAACTGCTTCAGGGTAGCCAACTGGGGCAAATGTCTAAGGGTAAAGAGCCAGTCATCATTCAACCATCTTTGAGACAAGGAGGTGAGGGGAGAGCTCCTCAAATGGCTCCAATGTCACAAACTCAGCAGCAACTTCACCAGCTCCAACCAGACAAGCCCAGGAGGCAATTCACCCAGCTCAACATGTCACTGTTTCAAGCTTTACAACGCCTGTTGAGATTGAATCTGATCACATTAAGGGCTCATCCCCGGAACCCCAACACAGCATCTCCTATCTATGATCCCAATAAAAGGTGTGCCTACCACTCTGCCAGTCCAGGACATGATACAAATGAGTGTTGGGCTCTGAAGAATAAGATCCAGGACCTGATTGATGAAGGAGCATTGGAGTTCACACAAGATGGTCAGGCTGAGTTTTTCTACCATCCCTCCAAGGCTCACCATTTGAAGTAACAAGCCCTGAAGATGAAAAGACTTTTGTTCATTAGGATTTTTCAAGTTGTAATTTTCTTTTGTTCAAACATTTATTCATGTTAAACGTTGTTATTTCATTAATGCATCGCATATGTCTGTTTTGAAGCAATATATTCGTATTCACTATATGCAAATTATTTTCATATTTTTTCTGATGATCAACGCTCGATTAATAATTCTAGGCCTCTCGAGGGAGGATGACGAAAACGATACCATGATCTTTACAGTATGCTTTTGAACAGACCCCGCTGACGAGGTACAAGAATTGTTTCAATCCCTAAACACTGGAGTTATAAGGAAGATAATCCCTCGTCAACCCCTTCGAGCCAAAGAAGTAGGAGTTTTTCTTTTCGAAATTTAAAACCCTTAATCATAACCCGGAGCAGGGTAGTCTCTCAGTTGATCCAAGTGCATAACGAATGACACCAAAGAGGTCCTTACAAAACAAAAGACAGTGATGGTTCCGAACAATCATACAGACAAGCAGTCATTACTTCTCAAAATAAAAACCCAATAAGTCAAAACCTATGAAGGAGACTTACAAAACTGGGGCATCCCGCTGACTGTAAACTCAAAAAGAAACAGTTCAGGCAAAAACAGGGATAACAAAAACAAAAAAGAAAAGAAAAGAGGTCCTACAAACCCTCAAACAAAAAAAAAAGAAATGACTGCCTATTCAAAATAAATTATAAACATCCGAACCATCACGGGAATACCAGGACAAAAAAAAAACTCAAATAAGGTCTAACGCACGATCAGCTGAGTTTAGGATTGAAGAACATCACGAAGAGTGGGTGGGTACAAATAATTTGAGCCTTTACCCTTTGTTTCTTGAACCGTGAACCAGGCCACGTTATAACCCTCAAAAGTCCTAGCTGAAGCATGGGTTAGTTCGAAAGCATACTGTTACGAAAGGTATCCCGACTCCTTAAGGCCTACGGTAAATACAGAGTTGACATCGCGTTTTACAAACATTCACTTGTTTTATGAAAAAAACTGCATTTTCAAAAATCTTCGAAACAGACATAAGCTTTGCATTTTTAACATAACTTTGTTTGCATATGACTATTTGTTTGAACAGCAGGGAAATTCGCACGATGAAAGCCTAGTGAACAAAGGCACTTCCAATCAAGGGGCATGACATGATCAGGGTCTATCATCCGGGGCAGTTAAGTCAAGATTCAGAGAATCTCTCAAAATGTCAAATAGCCAGGGGCAAATCTCCGCCTGGGTCACTTGGGGCATTCCAACAACGAATCTTGCCTGATTAAACATCTTCTGGGGCATGACAAAACCCTTCTAACAGGGGCAACTCCCTACATTCTGAGAGCATGGATATAGTCGAAAAATACTACGCAAAATCAAAGACCCGCTAGGTTGACACACCTAGGCAAAAATAAGGGCTTCCCGGCGAACCAAAAGGGTTCGGGCAAAAGGAAGGGATGAAATGAAAAAAATCTGTACACCCGGCAAGTCGAAAACCTGAAAAAGCGGTTTGGGCAAAAATGGGTATCCCGGTGGACTGAAAACCTGAAAGGGCGCTCCAGGCAAAAGTGAGGGACTAAAGCGTACGACTATGTCCTGTCATCCTGTCACCTGCCTACCAGAAGAAGGTTTGTCCATCAACAATTATCAGCACCTCACAGGTCTTCCTCTCCCACCTCAGAAACAGGGGCAGTAACGAGTCGTCCAAACGGTCTAATTGTTCTGTCCTCCAAGGTATCAAGGTAGGTTCAACTGAAGAACACAACCAGTATATCTTAATTCCCCAGAGAGTGAGCCAGCAAGTCAGTACACTCTCCCCGAGCAAAGTTACAGTCAAACTTTAGAAAGTTGGGTATCCTCCCGCAGATCACAACATTCCCCAGCACATCATATATGCATTCTTAACGAGCATCCCCGACAGTCTTGGTCTAAAGATTGTTCCCCGGCGGCATATCAAACATTCAACGGAGTCACTTCCCGATACAGTTCAAAACTTCCCCAGGAGAGTCCAATCCAGTTTCCCCAGGAAAGTTGGAATCCATCTCCCCAAGCAGTAAGCTTATCCCCAGCAGATTCTGGAAGCTTATCCTCGCAGAGTACGAACGCGTCTCCCGACTTTATTTAAAGAGTTATTTCCCTACAAGGATATAACTGGGTTATCCTCAGCCAAAATCCACGGAAAGATCGTCCTCGGCGAAGTCTTCTTATCCCCAGCGAAGTCTATTAACATTTCTAACACAACAATAGTATCCCCAGCAAAATTATCATCAACATTTCAGCAAAGTATCTCTCTCCCCACAGGGTATTGCTTCCCAGAAAGATCGTTAGAGTACTTTTTTCCCCGCAGAGTAGTTCATTCGCCAAGTTTGTTCCCCAACAGAGTTATCTTCTCCTACCGGTATTCTTGCAACTATCATCCTCAGCGGAAGCAAAGATCCACTCTTCAACATCAGCCCAGGAGTGACTTCCCGACACACATCAAGGATTTATTTTCCTAAGACGAAAACATACATTCATGAACATCACATACATCATTATAGCATGCATATACGCATCATATCTCACAAATCTCATTTATGTTGAGAATATCATTGCTTGATCCATATCATGCATTACATATGACTGACTTTTACCTTTCAGGAAAGATCCAGTTAAGTTCTCAGCTATGTTTCAAGACCTTGACCGGTTCAGTTAAATCGACCCTAAGATTTTTCTGTTTCTTATCCAGTCAAAGGCCTTCTCTGGTTCAGTCAGATCGACCCTAAGATCTCCCTGTTTCTTATCCAGTTGAAGATTTCAAGACCTAGACCGGTTCAGTTAAATCGATCCTAAGATTTTTCTGTTTCTTATCCAGTCAAAGGCCTTCTCTGGTTCAGTCAGATCGACCCTAAGATCTCCCTGTTTCTTATCCAGTTGAAGATTTCAAGACCTAGACCGGTTCAGTTAAATCGACCCTAAGATTTTTCTGTTTCTTATCCAGTCAAAGGCCTTCTCTGGTTCAGTCAGATCGACCCTAAGATCTCCCTGTTTCTTATCCAGTTGAAGATTTCAAGACCTAGACCGGTTCAGTTAAATCGACCCTAAGATTTTTCTGTTTCTTATCCAGTCAAAGGCCTTCTCTGGTTCAGTCAGATCGACCCTAAGATCTCCCTGTTTCTTATCCAGTTGAAGATTTCAAGACCTAGACCGGTTCAGTTAAATCGACCCTAAGATTTTCCTGTTTCTTATCCAGTCAAAGGCCTTCTCTAGTCCAGCTAAATCGACCCCTAACAGATTTTCCTGATAAAGACTCAGTAGAAGATATCCAAGATTCTCTCAGCGTTACTGTTGAGGTAGTAATCGTCCAAGGTTCTCTCAGCGTTCCTGTTGAGGTAGAAGTCGCCCAAGATTCTCTCAGCGTTCCTGTTGAGGTAGTAATCGTCCAAGGTTCTCTCAGTGTTCCTGTTGAGGTAGTAATCGTCCCCAGATTCTCTCAGCGTTCCTGTTGAGGTAGTAATCGTCCAAGGTTCTCTCAGCGTTCCTGTTGAGGTAGTAACCATCCCTGGTTCATTCATCACCTTTTGAAAATCCAGATTCAGTTCCTGTAACCAGTCAGGACACATCTGCACGAAGAGTCTGAAGACCAGCTCCTGTAACAGGTCAGGTAATCATTTTCTTTTGCAGGTACGCAAGTTCTCGCTAAGGAATCTCTTACGCGATCAACACCCAGATGGCATCTATAAGCCCATCCACCTTTCATTAATCTCCAAATGGCATCTATAAGCCCATTCCACCATCACACTGCTACTATGTGAGCGCGAATTTCTGGGCACTCTAGTGTTCAATCATCTTCCACCTTCGGATTACGAAAGGCACGTCAGCCAATCTGCATCCTCAGGTCTAAGAAGATTGAACAGGGGCAACTGTTGTACCCCAAAATTTGCCCTCCCATATCCTTCAAAATTTGCAAAGAGCAAGCTTCAAAATCTCCCCAAGGGTTGCACAGTTCAAGGGCCTCCTAACAGTCAAAAACTAGGGTTTTGGTTCTGACAAAGAAATTGAAGTTTCCAAGGGTCTAAACAAGTCCCACATGCCTACAAACATGGTCAAGCATCCTCATACCAAGTTTCAAGACTTACAGCACAAAATTGCACAGTCAAAAACCCTAATTGCCATACAGTCAACTGCAGGGGCAAAATGGTCATTTGACAGTCAAAAGTTCAAATTTTTGGTCAACATCTCATTTTGAAGCCATAAACATCATTTGATCAATTCTTGATCATGAATTTCAAGGCATGGCTCAAAAAGTCTCAAGATGCAAAAGTTTCCATATTTGGACAGTTGAAAAAGTCAAATGTAACTTGACCAAGGCATAACTTCCACATGGTTTATCAAAAAAATTCCATCCAAAGCTCATTTTGAAGAGAAAGACATTTCCTACAACTCCTCTTCACACTTCAAGCCCAAGAAATTCTCTCACAAAAAGTTATCAATTTCAACATTATAGGTCATTTTCAAAAGTCAACAAAAAGGGACTTTAAGTCAAAGGCCATAACTTGAGATTGGTAAATCAAAATGACATGGGACCAAAGGCATTGGTTAGAGGACTTCAAGACCTTTCCAAAATGTCCAAGAACATGATCAAAGCTTAAAACTTGAGCAAGATATGCCATGTGGAAGTTGGGAAATTTTTGGGTATTTTGAAAAGTCAACTTTGCTTCAAAAGCCTTAAAATTGTTAATGGGCCACATTTTCTTCCAAGATTCATCATCCAAAGCATGTGCACGACCATTTGGCCCAAAGGGGATTGATTCATCATTTTTATTTATTTATTTGAATTTTTAATTACAATTAATTCATTTAAATTAAATAAAATATGGAAAAATACTAAACCAAAGTTTTTAAATCTTTTTGTGCAAGATAAACTCTTCTTAAAGGCTCAAGATTCGTGCATAATCAAAATTGGAAGGTTTTGCCATGATTGGAATCAAAAACATGTGAAAAAAGATTTGGAAGATATGCCATGAAAATCAAATATTGTTCTCATCAATGCAAGGATTTTTGGATCAAAACTCAACCCTAATTCACTCCATACATAAGCCAGATGCTAGACCTAATGCACAAGACCTGGAAGCTGCGCCCAAAGCTGAAGAAGAACATTGCACTTTTTGTGAAAAATTCCAAAACTGAAAACGTGATTACGAAGGGTTTCAAGACAAAATAATTATTCCATTGCCTTCCTGAGACATCAAGGAAGCTTCCTGGGTCAAAATCACTGCTTCTAACACAAAGAAACGGTAGAATGCAGTTACCCTGTACCTGATTTTTTCTTTAATCGTATTCAAATCTACACGCCATATCCATGCATTTTTATTGTTGATTTATACTAATGAGTTGATTCTGAAGCTAGTAGTATGATTTAATTGAAGAATTATTGCATATATGAAGAGTTGCCATGAACGACGCCTAGGGTTTCAGAAACCTTGAATTGGGGTTTCTCAGTTATGGAAAAATTGGGACGTGAGACTTAGACCATTAAACTCAGGAAGCTTGGACGATCTTAACACACTATTCGCGCTCAATTTATGAGCCACCATATTCTATTCGTTATTTTTATGCTTGTTATTTAGTGGGGGTTTAAAACCCCCGCTATTCAATTTGTTTTTTGTTTCAGATGCAGCAAACCATTGGAGAAGATGGTGATGTGTAGGCCAATGATTAGCGCGTTTGAATTTCGCGCGGAAAAATATCACTAACCCTTGTGTTGATTGATATTATTTATTTGTATATTATAAATAAAGCGCGTGGTTGGTACAGATGGTTAAGGCATGGTCTCATAAGGCACTGGGACCTGGGTTCGATTCCCGGGTCCCCCCAGATTCTTGATATGTTTTGTTTTAATATAATTGCATGCAACGTTCTCTCCAAACGTCCACCATACGCCCACAATCTCAGCATGCCACATGGCCAATGACTCCAATCCAAAGGTTGAGATCTGATGAACACCATGGACATTGGTCAATGTATGTACACGCGCCCAGAAAAGTCAAATAAAGCCTTGAAGCAATGGGCCAAAAATGCTGGACAACACATCCTGATTGGGGCAGAACCCCCCTAGTGTATTGTATCTCTTTCTCTTTTCTTTTTTCTATTTTCTTTATTATTTATTTTAATTCAATTGTTTTCTTTTAATTCATTAAAAATTAATTTCACCAAAATAACAAAAAAATCAGAAAAGACAAAAAAATAAAATATATTTCATTTAAATGTTATTTTTGTAAATAAATCTCATTAATTAATTTAGCTTTTTAAATTTAGGTTTAATTCAAATATTTTTCTTAATAAATTAAAAAAAGTGTAGAATTAGGGTTTTAAGTATTTTTTTATTCTTTTTCTTTTTTCTCTCACCATAATTAATTATTAAATATTATTTTTGTAAATAAAATTGTATTAATTAATTAGGTTAATTTTAGATTAAATTTTAATGCTTTTTTCTTAATAAATTAAAAATAGCTAGAATTAGGTTTTAAATTCCATAATCTTCTCATTAAAAATCCATAAATACAAAAAACTCAAAAATCTTTTCTTTTTACTTTAATTTAATTAATTTGTTAATCATAATTTAATTTCATTAAAAAAGGGTCCTACGCCCTCGCATTCGATCGTAATTCCAATTCGCGCGTTTATTTTATTTCCTCCTTTTATGTAATTCTCCCAAAGCCATGTAAATTCGATATTTATATTTCTCGCACTTTACTTTATTTTATGTCAAATCGGGTCCTGGATTTAATTTGGCGGTGTGGACCCGCGCCTTTGTAATAGTTTAGGAACTTTAATTCTCACCTCTTTTAACTGTTAATAATTGCATGCAAGAATGAATGTCAAAATAAAAGCAACGCGTAGATCACCCATGACATGATAAGACAAAAATAAATGAACATGACACATAAATCACACACCACCCCTAGGGTACGCCTCACTGTTGCCTTGCCCCTCGAAAGGTGATCGTCGAGTAGAGGATGTTTTAACAAGTCCTCATGATCCGGGAACCTGGCATGAGGGTAGCTTCTAAGGTATCTTCCTATTGCTCTGGTGATCACCATGTCCCGAACCTTCGAATTGACCCGAACACCTCCAACAGTGGTGCTACCTACCTCTCAATGGTGGGATGGCACTACTTTAAGGACATTTACACAGACGAATTCCTTAGGGTAGGTAGACAACTCTAGATGCTTGCTCTAATTTCAAAACAAATTCAAAAAATACTTTTCACACCGACACCTTTTCAAAAAAGCTTTCGAAAGCAACTTTTCAAACACTCTTGAGGACCGATACAAGAGTCGAACTAGAATTTTCAAAGAAACTTTTTAAAACCCACAATTGAAAAGCAAAAAAACCATTTTTGAAAACACAATGAGAAAGTATCTAAGAGCCCATGGATAACCATGGATAGAAAGGGTGCTAACACTTTCCCTTTCTATAAATCTACCTCCCGAACCGAGAGCAATATCTATAAAGAATTTTTCTGTGCTTTTGTCCTTTCCATTTGGAGAAAATAAAAGACGGTGGCGACTCTTGCTTCCGCGACATTTCACGAACCAGCGTTAAACAGTCAGTTCCAGATCCACCGATCACAGAACTGGCGACTCTGCTGGGGACTTAAACTTAAAGTGAGGTGTACCTTAGGATAGTTTATAACTGTGTTTTCAATTGTATTGGTTTGCTTGCTTTAAATTGTGGGACTGTCTTGGGAGTTCTATAGATCCTAACCCGGATCTGGGGATACCTTCTTAGAAAGTAGCAACAAGGCTGTGAGGGAACTGTGCGGGGTATACCGACATGGTTGAAGCAGTCTGCTACGTTGATGTGGCACTTTGGTGTGTACCTGTAACCCTTGAGTTCAGTCAAGGAGAGTACGGGGCCTCCGCGTGGTGTCGTGAAGCATCAACAGACCTTAGGAACCTTAATTGAACTATCTTGGCCTCTTTAGGGTAGTGAGATAACTGACTTTGGTGCAGTCCGAGGTTGGTTGATACTCGATACTACACTCAGTTGAGGGTTGTTTTCTTGGAATATTTCGGTCGCCAGTTCAGTGGCTAAATCGAAACGATGAACAATGAAAGCAATCTAATGATATTGGGACCCTTAGAACCCGGTTACTTTGATAGGACAGGTTTGAGCCCACCAACTTCAAGAGGGTAATATCCAGACCCCATGCTGGCCTAAACTCTAAGGGATGTGGTGTAACTTGTGTGCTTTCATACTTGACTACTTGCATGCTTGTTATCTGACACTTGAGTTTCTTGCAGGTTTTGTTTATAGTCCTTAATTGGGACTCATAATAGGGTTGACCTACATTACCCCATGCATAGCATAACATCATACCATTGCATGCATCCCGCATAAGGACTAACCCATTTCAAGGATCTCAAGGGCTTGTGATGCAGGTCATGATGAACCAACATGTCTGGCAAGGGGCAAAGGGGATTTATTTTCCTCAAGCCAAGGTTGTCAGGGGCTATGACCCACTTGATATGGTGAGCCTTGACTCTTGAAGAAGGACTCTCAACAACATGAATTTCCTTCAATCAAGCTACCGGATTCAAATTCTAACAATTTTTCTTGTCTACCCCGCGAGATCCTTGAAAACATTGCATGCATATCATACATATCATCGCATTACAGGTACCCTTGTCGCAGGTTACTTACCTTCTCCGCTGTTTATTTCAGCAATGGCTTGCCAACCAGACAACCAGGACCTTCTTGCCCAAGAGACTCGGTTCGGGGAAATCCTCCTGAATCTATCCAAGGGGCAGGAGGAACTGAGGACACTTCTCATGGGGACTTTGGTCAGGAACAGTGCTGAGGATGAACGACTGAAACATCTGCAAGCTGAAGTGGATGCATTGAAAGCCCAGATGCTGGGGCAGGTGACTGCCATTCAAGGTTTAGCTCAAACAGTGGTGCTACCTACCTCTCAATGGTGGGATGGCACTACTTTAAGGACATTTACACAGACGAATTCCTTAGGGTAGGTAGACAACTCTAGATGCTTGCTCTAATTTCAAAACAAATTCAAAAAATACTTTTCACACCGACACCTTTTCAAAAAAGCTTTCGAAAGCAACTTTTCAAACACTCTTGAGGACCGATACAAGAGTCGAACTGGAATTTTCAAAGAAACTTTTTAAAACCCACAATTGAAAAGCAAACAAACCATTTTTGAAAACACAATGAGAAAGTATCTAAGAGCCCATGGATAACCATGGATAGAAAGGGTGCTAACACCTTCCCTTTCTATAAATCTACCTCCCGAACCGAGAGCAATCTCTATAAGGAATTTTTCTGTGCTTTTGTCCTTTCCATTTGGAGAAAATAAAAGACGGTGGCGACTCTTGCTTCCGCGACATTTCGCGAACCAACGTTAAACAGTCAGTTCCAGATCCACCGATCACACTGTGCAAGCATGATAAATCACAACCAATGGTACCAATCAACTTGTTGCAACCTCACGAGAATCATGGTACCATTATCCATGCCTAATTGTACCTATACAAGAAACCCCTAAAAATAAAGCAAAAACCCTAACCATGGCATTTTCATGTTCAGTCAGTAAAAACGCAATTAAATATAACCATTAACTTGCAAACCTCACAAGGTTTAAGAATATTGCAATCAATCATGTTAAGGATGCCAGAATTAAGATTGTCAAATTCAAGAAAAGTGATAACCCGTATGAACCTTACAACGGGATTCTGAGTGTGAGGAGGCTTGCTAATGGTTGCAATACGATCCAGGGATATCCAACAAATGATTGGGACGGTTAGAATGGCTTCAGAAGGCCTGAAACCTTGAAATTGATTTGCAACTTTTTCTTCAATTTTTGAAACTGGTTCTTTCTCTTTTCACGCTTCTAGCCTCTTTGTTTTTGGTCTGCACTTGTTCCTTATGTATATTAGAATGCATTAGGGTTGCAAACTTGTATCAAATCTCTCTCAATTATGATTATTGATTCATGATTTGATCCTCGTGCAAAATATTTCCAAATCAAGCAAATTCAATCTTTTTGTTTCCATTTTAACCTTGCACGATTGATCTTGTTTCCAACTGTGTAATGAACCTAAACATGCACAAAATCTCAATATTTGATTAGTTTTTGATTTTTTTCATTATTTTATTTTGATTTTATTTGATTTAAATGAAATAAAATCAAAATAAATAACAAAAATAAAATAATGAAAAGTGGAAGGGCTAATGGGCCGTGGTTCACATTACAAACTCATTGCAAGCATAAAAAGTTAGGCCCATTTGACAAAAAATGCAATTTTGGGCACATTTGACTTTTGACAATTTTGCAAAAAGGGTCAACTTTGCCAATGCATAACTCCCTCAATTTTGATCCTAGAGAGGTGTTATTAGACTTTTTAGAAATCTTAATATGTCCTCTAAGCAACTATTTTGGTCTCATATCAATTGAGTCTTCCATGTTCATGGATGGAGCTTTAACCCAAAAGGTGTTTTTATTGACTTTCCAAAATGACCTATAATGTCCAAATACATATCTTCTTGTGAGCGAATATTTTGAACTTGGGAGATGAAGATGAATTGTAGGGAATTGCATCCTCTTCAAAATGAGATTTGGATGGGTCATTTTTGATAAAGTATGAGAAAGTTATGCCTGGTCAAAGTTGAGTTCGCTTTTCCTACAAAACCCTAATTTAGCAACTTTTGGGTTTTGATGAATTGTGAGCAATCATGATCAAACCTTGATAAAATGATGAATAATACTTCAAAATGAGAATGTTGACCAAAAATCTTGAAGTTTGAATGCATGTGGGCCACATTTGACTTTTGCCCTAGCACAGTCGATTTTCAGGCCTTTAAGCAATTGACTGAGCAAATTTCCTCTGCAAGGCTTGAAACTTGACATGGATGATCTTGAGAACATATTAGGACAATGGTGAGAATTTGGGATCCTTTGGACTCAAACATCTTGATGCAAACTGAAACCCTAATTTGAGGTAGACTGCCTTACGAGAGAGTTTGTCTGGTCAACCCTTGGACTTTCTTGAGCAATTGGAGGACCTCACTTGACATGTATTGGGAAATATGGGAGGAAAATTTTTGGGGTACAACAATATGCTTTTGGTACATCTGACTATGACAAACAACTTCTAACCTTTTCTCGTCAATCAAATTCAGTTGGTCAAGTCGAGTATGAATCCAATCATCTTTGTTTAAACCTGCATCCTTCATGATTCTCAAAGAAGGGACCTGGACCTCAATAGGTAGGACAACCTCCATACCATACACCAGAGAGAAAGGTGTTGCTCCTGTTGACATATGTGCTGAGGTGCGGTAACCATGAAGAGAAAATGGTAACATCTCATGCCAATATTTATATGTCACCGTCATCTTCTGGATGATCTTCTTAATATTCTTATTAGCAGCCTCCGTATCGCCATTCATCTTTTCCCGATAAGGAGAAGAGTTATGATGCTGGATATTGAATTGCTTACAGAGCTTGGTGATCATAGTGTTGTTGATATTTGTGCCATTATCTGTAATGGTTCTTTCGGGGATACCATACTGACAGATAAGGTTATGCTTGATGAACCGCGCCACAACATTCTTGGTAACAGAAGCAAATGAGGCTGCCTCAACCCACTTTGTGAAGTAATCAATGGCGAATATGATGAAGCGATGTCCGTTAGAAGCGATAGGTCTGATTTCTCCGATCATGTCAATACCCCACATTGCAAACGGCCAAGGAGCACTCAAGACGTTTAGAGGAACCGGAGGTACGTGCACCTTATCAGCATAAATCTGGCATTTGTGACAAGTCCGTGAATGTTGATAACTGTCTGCTTCCATAGTGGACCAATAGTATCCTGCCCATAGGATCTTTTTAGCCATGGTGTGTCCACTAGAATGGGTGCCAAAGGTACCTTCATGTAAATCCACCATAATCCTCTCTACTTCGCTCTTGTCTAAACACAGATGTAAAGTAGAGTCATGGTTGTGCTTGTAGAGAGTTCCATTACTGAAGAAGAACTCCACAGAGAACCTTCTCAGAAGCTTCTTATCATTGACAGATGCCCCCTCAGGGTATTCTTGAGCTTCGAGATACCTTTTCACTTCATGGAACCAAGGTTTGTCCGCTAATTCTTCAGTATAAATCTCGTGACAGTATGCTGGTTCATCCATTCTCTCAATAGTGATCCGAGGAGCCTCATTATCCCACCGGACCCTGAACATTGACGACATAGTGGCTAGCGCGTCCGCTAATTAATTTTCCACTCTTGGAAAATGCTCAAAAGTAATTTCTTCAAAGTATGGCATTAATTTTAACATATGCTCTTTGTACGGGATGAGATTAGGGTGCTTCGTATCTCACTCTCCTTTGATTTGACTTATTACCAAGGCCGAATCCCTGAAAATACTCAAGAACTTGAATCTTAGGTCAATAGCAGCTTTGAGACCCATGATACATGCTTCATATTCAGCCATATTGTTGGTACAATTGAAGCATAGCCTAAAAGTGAAAGGGGTATGACAACCCTCGGGAGATATGATTAGAACACCGATACCATTTCCAAGTGCGTTAGAAGCTCCGTCAAAAACCATGGTCCATCGGGATCCTTTTTCTGGTCCTTCATCCGGTCCAGGTTCTTCACAATCAGTTACTAACATGATGTTTTCATCCCGGAACTCAAAATTCATGGATTGGTAATCGTCCACCGCATGATGAGCCAAATGATCAGTTAATACACTTCCCTTGATTGCTTTTTGGGTTGTGTATTGGATATCATATTCGGTCAGGATCATCTGCCATCTTGCTATTCTTTTGGAGAGAGCGGGCTTCTCAAAGATGTATTTGATAGGGTCCATCTTAGATATCAACAAGATAGTGTGAGTCAACATATACTGTCTTAGCCGGCAAGCAGCCCATGCCAAAGCCCAACAAGTTTTCTCGAGCAGTGGGTATCTTGTTTCACAGTCGGTAAACTTTTTGCTGAAGTAGTATATTGCATGCTCTTTTCGACCATACTCGTCATGCTACCCCAACACACACCCCATTGAATTATCTAACACATTTAAGTACATTATTAAAGGTCTTCCTTTAATCGGAGGCATCCGAATTGGAGGCTCTTGAAGGTATTCCTTGATTATGTCAAAGGCAGTCTGGCATTCGTCATTCCACTTTACCACTTGATCTTTCTTCAGGAGTTTGAAGATTGGCTCACAAGTAGCAATTAGATGGGAAATGAACCTAGCGATGTAATTTAGGCGTCCCAAGAAACCTCTAACCTCCTTCTCAGTGTGAGGAGCCGACATCTCTTGTATAGATTTAACCTTTGCTGGGTCTACCTAAATACCCTTGTCACTGACAATGAAACCTAAGAGTTTACCAGACCTTACCCCAAAGGTGCACTTGTTCGGATTCAGCCTCAACTTGTACTTCTTCAGTCTATTAAACAACTTTTACAAGTGATCAAGGTGCTCTTCTTCCGTTTGAGATCTGGATATCATGTCATCAACATAGACCTCTATCTCATGGTGAATCATATCATGGAACAAAGCTACCATAGCTTGCTTATAGGTTTCCCCAGCGTTCTTCAACCCAAATGGCATCACTTTGTAACAGAAAGTGCCCCACTGTGTGACAAAGGTTGTTTTTTTTCCATGTCTTCGGGTTCCATCTTGATCTGATTGTAACTAGAGAATCCGTCCATGAAGGAGAATACCTTATGCTGTGCAGTGTTGTCAACCAGAATGTCAATGTGGGGAAGCGGGAAGTCATCCTTGGGGCTTGCCCTGTTCAAGTCTCTGTAGTCCACACACATACGCACCTTGCCGTCCTTCTTAGGCACCAGAACTACGTTAGAAACCTCAATATGGATAGGATGTGACAACTAAGAACCCAACATTGAACTGCTTCATAACTTTGGCTTTAATCTTATTTGACATTTCAGGGAGCATACACGAACCTTCTGTTTTACTGGGGGCAGTCCTCTGTTGTCGGTAGGTAATGAACCACAATATCAGTGTCAAGTCCTGGCATGTCTTCGTATGACCAGGAAAAGATCTCCACATAATCATGTAACATCTGTATTAAATGCTCCTTGACAATATGTTCCAAATTGGCACCTATCTTGACTTCTTTCTTGTCCTCTTCTGTACCCAGGTTCACTGTCTCAACTGGCTCTTCATGAGGCTGTATAGCCCTTTCCTCCTGTTGTAACAGTCTAGCAAGCTCTCCTGGTACCTCACAATATTCCTCACCTTTTTCCTTGGCTTGGTTGATTGGATTTTCAAAGTCATAACCAGCAATAGCAGAAACGTTATCTATGAGATCCAGAGTGGATATGGATCTGCAGTTTGATACGCGAGTGTGTTTAAGAGGATAGCTGCATTGATAAAGTAAAAGCAGAAAAGAAAAACAAAGAGCGCAAAATTTGTATGCAAAAACGTCCAATGCTTTATTAATGACATATGACATTGAAAAATGATAACCCTCACAAATAAACCATTGTGCCTCGGGTAAGACACAAGGCCATAAAGTTTATATTGTTCATTTATTACATATCCAGAAAAAAAAAGACAGTTACTCCTAAATAAAAGTAATCGACACAAAGTCTTTAGTTGTCCAGTTACTGGGTCCACCGTTTGTAGTAGGGAAGATCCAGTTGTCCATGTCATAGTCACCTGCACTGTCTTCTAAAGCGTTGATCCCATGATTACTAATGCATAGGGGAGGTCCTCCAGTGCGAACACGACGAACAACCCTTTGAGCCCCTGAAGTTCCAACCCGAACTTATCAGATTTGTATGGAATGTCAGGAAGTTGGCCCCAAATGGTACACCCACCTTCTTCAATTACTGCTTTTGCATCCTTTAGAGAAGCCATCTTCAATGGAGGTCTGGTTATCTTTGGCACACTAATAACAGTCTCAGTTACAACCATGGTCTGAGGCACCTCTTCAAAGTTCTGACAAGGGGTCTCGATGAACCCGCCATCCATTTCGACATACCTGAAAGAGTTCAGGTGGCTTACCATGTACTCCACCTCACCACGTACTGTGACAATCTTTCCCCTCACTGGGTACTTCAACATTTGATGCAGAGTTGAAGTAACAACTCCAGCCCCATGGATCCAAGGGCGTCCCAACAATCAGGAATAAGATGGTCGGATATCCATCACGTAGAAGGTGGATTCAAAGGTTTGGGAACCAACTTTGATAGGGATGTCCACCTCCCCGTGCACCATTCTTTTTGAACTATCAAAATCCCTCACCACAATGTTACTGGGCTTCAGAGTCAAACCTTCACAATCTAATATGTCAAGAGCCTTCTTGGGCAGAACATTCAGCGATGAACCGGTATCCACTAAAACATGGGCCAAAGTGGTGCCCCTGTATTCGATGGAGACATGCAACACATCATTGTGTTTTCTTCCTCTAGGTGTCAAATCAGCATCAGAAAAACCCAGTCCATTATCAGCGATCAAACTAGCCACACAATCTTCGAATTGATCAGCGGAGGTTTCTTGTGGCACATGAGCTATCTTGAGGAATTTTACCAAAGCCTTTGCATGGGCTTCCGAGCATAATAGTAGGGCAAACATTGAGATCTTGGAAGGAGTCTGCCCCAGTTGTTTGACCACATTATAGTCGCTCTTTTTAATTATTTTCAAGATTTCTTCCATTTCCTTCTTAGAAAACTCCGAATAGATTCTGAGTGCCCATTCGTATGGACAAGCTCAACCAATATCTCTTTACCCCAAGTCTCGTCTGACTGGGTGATAGGGGTGGCAACAGGGCTAATCACAGGAGTAGTAATGGTAGTATTAGCAGGAGCAGCAGCAGGAATGATCACAGGAGTAGTAACCGTTTTAGGGGGGATATCTCGAGAGAGAACACTCTTCCGCTTCTTGTTATTTTACTAGTCCCAACGATATTGCCGATGTCAGGATCAGTACTTCCAATAACTTTGTCTTCAGCAGCCAACAGGTCTTGCCTGACGCCATGGTAATAGATGTCAGCCCCATAATTCTAGGGAACAACTTTGTCCTAGGAATATGGTATTGGCCCTGGAATAGTGATGATCAGGGGAGCCAACTTTGGAGTAGATGTAATCCTGACGGGTCTTTTGGTGGAGACCCTGGGAGGATTGGCGGAAATGGTTATAATAGAAATGTCTTTACATGGAACACTTGTGACTGGAATCTTCTCCAACATAATCTCTTTATCATCCATCAGGCGCTGAACAGCTGCTTTCAACAAATGGAAACCAATTGGTAGAGATAAACATAAGTGGCAACCTTCACCATAGCCCGGAAATAAACCGGCTTGCAACAAACTCCTTTAACAGTCACGAGAGGAGTAACAAGTTCCCCAATAGAAGCAACAAACATATCATCGTCAACAACATTAACACCATGGCTGTGCCTGGGCATGGGGGCAGTTATAACATTAGGAGTCTCTGGAGCATCAAATTCAATCTCCGTTGCCTCGATCAGATCCTGCACCTTGTTCTTTAAATCCCAACAGTCATTTGTGTCATGGCCTGGACTTTCAGAATGGTAGGTGCACCGAGCCTTTGGATTATAGTGAGGAGATGTAGTGTTGGGATTTTTGGGAGCTTCCCTCAAAGTTACAAGATTAGATTTCAGTAAGTGTGGTAAAACTTGAGACAAGGTCATATTGATCCGAGTAAACTGTCTTATAGGCCTATATGCTTTAGGTTGATTGTTCCGCTGTTGAGTAACTGCAGGCTTGGATATCATTACATCCCCCACCGTTGTATGACATTCGGTTTTGCCCTGATTTCTTTGATTGTAAGAAGCACTGACCTATTTCTTTCCCATGAAAGGTATTTTTCATGCACTTGAAGAGGTATATTTTTGAATCTTTCCACTTTTAATACCAGCTTCCACTCTTTTTCCAGTTAAGATCAGCTCAGTAAAACCAGCTTAGGAGCTTCCAATCAGATGGTTGAAAAATGGACCAGATAGAGTACCCAAAAACATGTCTACTAACTCCCTATCAGACAGAGGGGGTTAGACTCTTCCTGCTAGGTCTCTCCACTTCTAGGCATAGTCTTTAAAACCCTCGCTAGAACCCACATACATACTTTGGAGTTGTGTACGAGTCGAAGCAAGGTCTGTATTATATTGATACTGATTATAGAAAGTAGTAGCCAGGTCTTCCCAGTTACGAATATTGGTTCCCTCCAGCTGATAGAACCACTCTAGTTGAGTCCCGAATAAATTGTCTTAGAATAAGTGGACCCACAAATCCCTGTCAGCGGTGTGAGGCTGAATTTTCCTCACATAAGATCGGAGATTCATCTTGGGACATGAGACCCCATCATACTTATCAAACACTGGAACCTTAAACTTCTGCGGGATGACAACCCCAGAAACCAAACCCAACTCTTCAAAATCTAGCCCAGGTACCCTATAGATTTCCATTACATTCAAATAATCCTCCAGCAGCATGATACTACTCCTCATTATAGTCAGATTCATTATCAGATTCCTTCGGGCTGAGGTCTTCCTCTCTTGTCTCCCCTTCTTGATTGTATCCTTCTTTTGATGAAGTTACTAGTTCTGAAGCTCGCCGCACTGGTCCTCTGATCCTTCTTCCTAAATTCACTACACCAGCTGGTTTCTTTGGCTTCTTTGTCTTTTCTTTGACAATCAAGGCTTTCAGCTCTTCTTTCCCCTTGGCCAGAGCCATGATCATTTGTTGAAACTGAGCATTTTGAGTTTGGATATACTTCACTGTTTGTTCGAGAGCTATTTCTTTACTTGCTGAAATAAACAGCGAAGAAGATGAGAAACATGCTCTGAAACCTGTTTAATGCAATGCCATATATGATATGTGTATGCAATGTTTTCAAGGATTTCTTAAGACTTAAATTTGAATAACCAAAGGGAAACACACGTTAATTGCATTAAGTAATTTAAACGGTTACAACGATTTCTCTTAGGCTTACAAAGGAAGTAACAAAGCAAAAATAAACTCTCAGAGCAAAGAAAGACTCAAGCTTCCCACAGGCGCATCCTATTTGGTGCAATGTAGGCATTTATACTCTTCTCTTCATGAAGTAACCTGGTGAGCTCTAGAACCTTCTTCTCGCTGGCGTAGAATTGGGTTTCAAAAGT
The DNA here is from genome assembly GCA_948472305.1 of Vicia faba. Lineage (NCBI taxonomy): Eukaryota > Viridiplantae > Streptophyta > Magnoliopsida > Fabales > Fabaceae > Vicia > Vicia faba. Next base: position 523,776,964 of record OX451737.1, read on the forward strand.
ATCCCAATCCTCTTTGAGTTGAATCCAAGATTTTTGTAGCTCCTCGAAATCAGTTGGCATGTCAGGATGAAGAATAATGTAAGGAGTGTCTCCCTCAGCAATTGGCTCCATAATCACAGGTAAGATGGCGGGGGTAAGGCATCATAAGACTTTGAACACAAGCTCGCACCCATTTGAGGTAGGGCTCAAGAGGGATGGAATTATTATGCCCCAGTGTCTTGCTATCAACTCTATTTACCATGCCCCAATCTCGAATGAACCTCTTACGATAACCCCGAACATCATTCTCATAGTCAAATACAGTTCCTTGTACGAGCGTATCATGAGGACCATCCATTCTAGCATAACCAAATTGTCGCAACGCTAAACAAGGATTATAAGTGATTCCTCCCCTAATGCCTAAGAGAGGGACATTAGGGAATTCCCCATAGCGATCAATGATAGTAACATTCTCCAAGGACCAAGGACACCAATGAATACCTGAATGTATAAGGGACATCAACCTATGAGACCATATCATACCCTGCTCATTCTTCAAAACAGGCCGAGGTAGGTGCGAAATAAACCACCTAGCCAATAGAGGAGTGCAACACTGAAGGGTCCCTATTCTCTTTAGAGTGCGAGTATGCAAAGAGTGTAGAATATCTCCAAGTAAAGTAGGCACCAGATTATAAGACAGAAAAACCTTGACCGCATTCACATCTATGAGTTGGTCCGGATTAGGAAATGGTACCATCCTATAGATGAGAAGGGCCAACACTTCTTCAAAAGCTTGTAAATCTAGGGTATCCCAAAAATGGTGAGCTTTCTCAAATAGAAACTTAGCTAGAAACCCTTTGATACCTCTTCTAGTTTCCCAATTTGCCACTACATCAAGATAGAGCTTGAGCAATCTCTTCAGGTTTTGGGTCTCTTTCCATACCGTTGAATGGTAATTGATTAAGTATAGGTACCCCTAATAACTGAGAAAACTCCTCCATAGTAGGTACTAACTGGTAATTAGGAAAAGTGAAGCAGTGATGTAAAGGGTCAAAGAATTGAAAGAGCACCTTTATCATTTCTTCATCAGGGTTTGAGGTGACCAAGCTGAGAAGTCGACCATGTATTTCAGTGAAGGGAGAGCTTTCAGGATCCTTGATGATAATTCCTTGAGTTGAGGAGGTACCCTTACAAGGTTGACTTGGATAGTGTTCCTGCGAGAGGATGTCATGTCCTACAAAACAAGACAAATATAAGCCCTAGAAAATCCTTGAAATGGTTAGTATGATATGCCATGTTATGATGTCATGATTATGCTAGGAAATTACAGATATAGCAAGAACAAGCAAATCACACAAAGACCTTAGGTTTAAGGCTTGCATGGGTTTAAGGTAATACCCTCTTGAAATTTGATTGGTTTAACCTGTCCTATAAATAGTAACCGGGTTCTAAGGGATCTCAATATCACTGATCTTTCCCACAAGTTTCGTTCCGATAGACAACTGACTTGCCACCAAACAAAACTCGGGAGTCAAATCTCAATGAGTGTAGTATCGAGTATCAACCGACTTTGGGGATACACCAAAGATGGCTATCTCACTACGTCCTAATGGTCAAGTTGTTCAATTAAGGTTCTAAGGTCAGTTAATGCTTCATGATGCCACACAACGCCCCCGTATTCTCCTTGATTAACTCAAGGGCTACCGGTACCCACTAAAGTGTCACATCAACATAGCTATCGCTTCAACCGTGTCGGTATACCCAACACAGTTTCCACGATCTATTGCTACTTACCTAAAAGGTTTCTCCAGATCCGGGTGTAGGATCTATAATAACCCAAACAATACCCTTAAAAGTAAAGCAATCAAAACAAACAAGGAAAAACAGATTGGAAATGAACTAGACCCTAAGGTAAACCCCACTTTAAAATATTCCTTAGCAGAGTCGCCAGTTCTGTGATACGGTGGCAGAAGCGACTGTTATACTAGTTTTGCATTTTATATTTACAAATGTGCGGTAAGCAAGAGTCACCACCGACTTTTCTTTTATCCAATAAAGGAAAGGGTGAAAAGAATAGAAAAGACCTTATTCGAGAGTTTCTGAGTAAGGGGGGTAGATTATGGAAAGGGAAGGTGTTAGCATCCTTCCCATCCTTGGTTTTCCACGGGCTCTTAGGTACTTGCTCATTTTTGAAAATTGCTTTCATGTTTGTGAGTTTTGAAAAGTTTTTTTTCTTTATGCTAACTCTTGTATCAGTCCTTAAGAGTATTGATAAAGCGTTTTTGAAAAATGTTTTGAAAGTGTAGTGTAAAAAAGATTATTTTTGAGCAAGTACCTAACAGTTATCTACCTACTCGAAAAAAGTTCGTTCTTTTCCTCTTTTCCTTTAGACAGTGCTATCCTACTATTAGTGAGTAGGTAGCCTTATCGTTGGATGTTGAGGGACTATCGAAGGGACGTTTACGGTCACTAAGGAAACTCGGAAAGAACTTTTAGTAATTGTCCTAAAGTTCTAAGATAACTTTTTAACTGAGGCAGCATCGAAAGGGTCATCGAGGGACTTGTGATCTCTTGAACTAAAGGACAACTACTAAAAATTCTCACATTTCGAGAATTGTGACTGTTTTCAAAGGCAACCGAAGTGGGAGATACCCTAGGGGTGAGCATGTCCAAGTGTATTGATTCATTTCATTTATCTTGCACATTTAGGGTTATCTAACATTTTAATTTCCAATCTTTTCATGCAATCCTATTAATCTAAGCAGTTAATAGTGCATCAAATAAATTGCGGAAAATAAAATTCCTAAGCTATTACAAGGCCTCGGGGAGGGGGATTATTTACATGTCCAAAACTTTGGGGAAGGAAAATAAAGAAAGCAGTAAAAGAGTTCTACTTAAACTATTACATCCACTAGACAGATACAATAATATGAATGCAAACACACGCGAAATGGAAAAAGAACGTCTAAAAATCCTAAGTGAAAGGAAATGTTTTTGTTGTTTTTTATTTATGCAAGAAAATGATTTAGTTAAAATCCTAAGTCTATTTAGTTTTAATTATAAGAAAAAAATGTTAAGATAATTAATAATTAATTGACAAAATTATTTTAATATAAAAAGCTAAGTGTGATCGGTGGATCTGGAACTGACTGTTTAACGCTGGTTCGCGAAATGTCGCGGAAGCAAGAGTCGCCACCGTCTTTTATTTTCTCCAAATGGAAAGGACAAAAGCACAGAAAAATTCCTTAAAGAGATTGCTCTCGGTCCGGGAGGTAGGTTATAAAAAGGGAAGGTGTTAGCACCCTTTCTATCCATGGTTATCCATGGGCTCTTAGATACTTGCTCATTGTGTTTTCAAAAAGGTTTGTTTGCTTTTCAATGTGGGTTTTAAAAAGTTTCTTTGAAAATTCCAGTTCGACTCTTGTATCGGTCCTCAAGAGTGTTTGAAAAGTTGCTTTCGAAAGCTTTTTGAAAAGGTGTCGGTGTGAAAAGTATTTTTGAATTTGTTTTGAAATTAGAGCAAGTATCTACGAGAACCTACCTACCCTAAGGAATTCGTCTGTGTAAATGTCCTTTAAAGTAGTGCCATCCCACCATTGAGAGGTAGGTAGCACCACCGTTGGAGGTGTTCGGGTCAATTCGAAGGTTCGGGACATGGTGATCACCAGAGCAATGGGAAGACACCTTAGAAGCTACCCTCATGCCAGGTTCCCGGATCATGAGGACTTACTAAGACATCCTCTACTCGACGATCACCTTTCGAGGCAAGGCAACAGTGAGGCGTACCCTAGGGGTGGTGTGTGATTTGTGTGTCGTTTTCAGATATTTTTGTCTTTTGTCATGTTATTGGTGATCTAGCGTTTGTTTTTATTTTTGTCCATTCATTCTTGCATGCATTTGTTAACAGTTAAAAATTGCGAAATGTAAAAGATTCTAAGCTATTACAGAAGGCGCGGGTCCACATCGCCAAAATTTCCAGAACCCGATTTGACAGAAAAATAAAGAATTAAAAGCGCGACAAATAAAAGATGTTACATGGCCTTGGGAGAGATACATAAATATTATAAAGAATAAAAAAATAAATATGCGAATTGGAATTAAAATTGAACGAGGGCGTTGGACCCTTTTTAACTAAATTAAATTACTATTAAATTAATAAAATTAAAAAGAAATTAGTTTTTGGTATTTTAAGATTTTAAATGGGAAAAAGAATTAAATGCAATTAAACCTAATTCTACAATTTTTATCTTATTATGAAAACATGTTAAAGTTTAACCTAAAATTAACCCTAATTAATTTACATGCAATTTAATTATAAAAAGTAAATAGTATTTTAATAATTAATTATTATGAAAGAAAAGAAAAAATGGATAAAAATTAATTAAACCCTAGTTCTACCAATTTTAGGTTTTTTATTGAAAAAATGTTAAGATTAAACCCTAAATTAAAACTAAGTGAATTAATGCAATTTATTTACAAAAAATATTAATTAAATAAAAATATTAATTTTTGTCTCTTTTCTGATTTTTTTTATTGTTGTGTTTTTTATGAAAAAAATAATTAAATTACAAGAATTAATAAAAAGAATAATAATTGAAAATAAAAAGGAATGAAAAAAATGAAAAATATTGCAAACCTCAGGGGGGTGTTGTCCCCAGTTGTGAGGTACAACCCAATGATTCTGGCCCATTACTGGAGGCCTTGTTGACTTTTTCAGGTAGCGTGTGGGAGCATTGACTAGAGTTCAACATATTCCACAGATCCTGTCCCTTGATTGAGCACAACTGGACATGTGGCGCGTTGGATTGAGGGGCGCATGATAGAACCTTGCATTGAACCTGCATGGGATAATACTTGAAAAAACAATATTGGAAAGGGGTGGGGACCTGGGATCGAACCCAGGTCCTGAAGGTCACCACTACACCTGCTTGCCACTGGACCACCTAACGCGCTTTGTATATATAATACAAGATAAACAATATAAAATACAAACAATGATTAGTTGAATTCCATCGCGAAATTTCAAATGGCCCTATCATGTTTTGCCACTTCATCATCTCCTTCGCTTGGCCTTTATTTTTCTGAAACAAAACATCATTAGCAACGGTTTTGGTACTGTTCCTTTATACCCCCTACTGAAAAATAGCGATTAGCTAAGGGTGGCTCATAAATTGAGCGCGACCCCATCACTGAGTTTGTATGAAGGTCCTGATTTTGATGGTCTGGGTCTTGTGCTCCAATTGTTCCTTAAATGCAAAACCCCAATTCACAGTTCTGCAAACCCTAACATACGACCATGGTGGAATCGTGTACAACGCTCAAAAACACAATTAATTTACATGGTTAGTATTAGAATCAAACAATGAATATGAATCAAACATTAAAAAGTGCCAAAAACGCATGATTCATGATGTACGAATGCAAGAAATCTTCTGTACAGGGCACGTTCGTTTTACCAATTCTTGATGTTAGGATGAATGATTTTGATTGGAAATCCTTCCTTGAAGCTTCAGGAAGGTGATGAGATGGTTATTTGGCCTTGAATCGTCCTTTATCCCTATTTTCAGTTTTCAATTTTTCAACCAAAAACTCAAGTTTTGTGCTTGGTCTGTAGCGCAGCTTCTAGTCAAAAAGCATGAGGGTTTGCATCCTTATATGTGTATGAATGATTAGGTCAAATAAAATTGGTCCAAAATCTTTGCATTCATGGTTTGTAAGATTTGATTTTTCAAGATCTTTTTTTCAATATTTTTTCATGCTATTTGATATCAAATCATGACAAAACCTTCCAAAAATGATTATGCACGAATCTTGAGTGTCCAATGAGAGTATTTTCTGCACAAAAAGATTTGATTTCATTAGTTTAGTATTTTTTCATTTTTTATTTAGTTTAAATGAATTAATTGTAATAAAAAATTCAAATAAATAAATAAAAATAATAAAAAAACTTCCCTTTGGGCCAAATGGTCGTGTGCATGTCTTGGGTGATGAATTGTGGAAGAAAAAGAGGCCCATTAGCAATTTTAGGTCATTTGAATCAATGTTGACTTTTTAAAATATCCAAAAATTTCCCAACTTCCACAAGGCATAACTTGCTCAATTTTTAAGCTTTGCTCATGTTCTTGGACATTTTGGAAAGTACTGTGAGTCCTCTAACCAATGTCGTTGGTCCCATGTCATTTTGATTTACCAATCTCAAGTTATGGCCTTTGACTTAAAGTCCCTTTTTGTTGACTTTTGAAAATGACCTATAATGTTGAAATTTATAACTTTTTGTGAGAGCATTTCTTGGACTTGGAGTGTGAAGAGGAGTTGTAGGAAATGTCTTTCTCTTCAAAATGAGCTTTGGATGGAATTTTTCTGATAATCCATGTGAAAGTTATGCCCTGGTCAATTTACAGTTGACTTTTTCAACTGTCCAAATAAGGAAATTTTTGCATCTTGATGATTTTTGAGCCAAGCTTTGAGAATCATGATCAAGCATTGATCAAATGATGTTTGTGGCTTCAAAATGAGATGTTGACCAAAAATTTGAACTTTTGACTGTCAAATGACCATTTTGCCCCTATAGTTGACTGTAGTGCAATTAGGGTTTTGACTGTGCAATTTTGTGCTGAAAGTCTTGAAACTTTGTATGAGGATGCTTGACCATATTTATAGGCATGTGGGACTTGATTGGACCCTTGAAAACTTCATTTTCTTGATCAGAACCAAAACCCTAATTTTGACTACTTAGGAGGCCCTTGAACTGTGCAACCCTTGGAGAATTTTGCATTTTTGACTTGGCAAACTTTGAAGAATATGGGAGGGCAAATTTTGGGGTACAACAGTTGCCCCTGTTCAATCTTCTTAGACCTGAGGATGCAGATTGGCTGACGTGCCTTTCGTAATCCGAAGGTGGAAGATGATTGAACACTAGAGTGCCCAGAAATTTGCACTCACATAGTAGCAATGTGATGGAAATGGGCTTATAGATGCCATTTAGAGATTGATGAATAGGATGATGGGCTTATAGATGCCATCTGGACGTTGATCGCGTAAGAGATTCCTTAGCGAGAACTTGCGTACCTGCAAAAGAAAAATGAGTACCTGACATGTTGCAGGAGCTGGTCTTCAGATGCTTTGTGTAGATATGTCCTGACTGGTTACAGGAATCGGATCTTCGAATTCTTCAGATGTGCCCTGGCTAGATACAGGAATCGAGTCTGGTAATGTTAGTCTTCCACGGATACACCCTGGCAAGATTCAGGTATCGGATCCTCGAACTCTTCAGACACACCCTGGCAAGATACAGGAATCGGATCTGGTAATGCTAGTCTTCAACGGATACACCCTGGCAAGATTCAGGTATCGGATCCTCGAACTCTTCAGACACACCCTGGAAAGATACAGGAATCGGATCTGGTAATGCTAGTCTTCAACGGATACACCCTGGCAAGATTCAGGTATCGGATCCTCGAACTCTTCAGACACACCCTGGCAAGATACATGAATCGGATCTGGTATTGCTAGTCTTCAACGGATACACCCTGGCAAGATTCAGGTATCGGATCCTCGAACTCTTCAGACACACCCTGGCAAGATACAGGAATCGGATCTGGTATTGCTAGTCTTCAACGGATACACCCTGGTAAGATTCAGGTATCAGATCCTTGAACTCTTCAGACACATCCTGGCAAGATACAGGAATCGGATCTGGTAATGCTAGTCTTCAACGGATACACCCTGGCAAGATTCAGGTATCGGATCCTCGAACTCTTCAGACACACCCTGGCAAGATACAGGAATCAGATCTTTAGTTGCGACCATTGATGGTAATCAATTTTGTACTTTTGTCCTGAAAAGACAAGCGTTAGTTGTATGCGATGTCATGTGGTATGACATGCGAGATGCTCTCTGAATACGTGAGGTTGTATGTTCATGATGCATATATGCATGCTATAATGTACGCAGATGTTTATGAATGTATTTTTTCGTCTAGGAAAGTAAATCCTTGACGGGTGCCGGGAAGTCACTCCTGGGCTGATGTTGAAGAATAGATTTTGATTCCACTGGGAATGATAATTGCAAGGATACCGGTTGGAGAAGATAACTCCGTTGGGGAATAAACTTGGCGAATGGAATAAATCTGCGGGGAGAAAGTACTCTAGCGATCTTGCTGGGAAGCAATACTCTGTGGGGAGAGAGATACTTTTGCTGAGTGTTGACAACTTGCTGGGGATATCTTTGCTGTGTTGGAAGTGTTAATAGACTTCGTTGGGGATAAGAAGACTGTGTCGACGATGATCTCTCCGTGGCTTTTGGCTGAGGATAACCCAGTTATATCCTGATAAGGAAATAATTCTTTGAATAGAGCCGGGCGATGCGTTCGTGCTCTGTGGGGATAAGCTTCCAGAATCTACTGGGGATAAGCTTACTGCTTAGGGAGATAAATTCCAACTTTCCTGGGGAACTGGATTGGACTCTCCTGGGGAAGTTTTGAACTGCGGGGGAAGTGATTCCTTTGAATGTTTGATATACCGCCGGGGAACAATCTTTAGACCAAGATTGCCGGGGATGCTTGTTAAGAATATACATGCTGCTGGGGAATGTTGATATCTGCTGGAGGACACCCAACTTCCTTAAGATTTGATAACTTTGCTTGAGGAGAGTGTACTGTCTTGATGGCTCACTCTCTGGGGAATTAAGATGTACTGGTTATGTTTTTTAGCTGAACCTACCTTGGTATCTTGGAGGACAGAACAATTAGATTGCTCAGACAACTCTTTATTGCCCCTGTTTCTAATGTTATCTGTAATTAATCCTTTGTTTCGTATGCAAATATTTATGAGTTAGCAAATTATTGTCAATGCATATATCACAAATTGAACCTTGGACGTTCTTCGCAAAACAAAACAGAAAAAGAAAAACAATTGGCACTTTTAACTGAAAAATATATTTGTATTGATTTTTGAATGGCCTGTAAATAGGCGTTTTGTGTACAAGAGGCTGACGTCCTAGTAAGAGAACGCCGCCGAACAAAAGAGTTTATACAAGTTTTGTACAAAAGAAAATAAAACAGCTGTGTGAAATGAATGATCCCACTGGGTTTCAACTCTGCTATTGCCTTTATAACTCCGAGCGTCTCATCACTTGATGACCTTGGTTGAGGGTGAAGCTGACTGATCGATGCTGTCTGAACTTGATATAGATATCGGATTCTGGATGCAGAGTGATCAATGAGACATAGTATTACGCTTTATCCCTAATTTTTGCCTGGACCACCCTTTCGGGTTTTCAGTCCACCGGGATACCCATTTTTGCCCAAGCCGCCTTTTCAGGTTTTCGACTTGCCGGGTGTACAGATTTTTTTTCATTTCATCCCTTCATTTTGCCCGAACCCTTTTGGTTCGACGGGAAGCCCTAATTTTTGCCTAGGCATATCAGCCTAGCGGGTCTTTTTTCATGCGTAGTATCTTTTTACTATGTCTGCATTGGCGGGGTGAGGAAGATCGTCACCATCCATGTTGGTTAGAATCATGGCTCCTCCTGAGAACACATGTTTAACCACAAATGGTCCTTCATACGTAGGGGTCCATTTGCCCCTTGGATCACTCTGAGGAAGGATGATTCGCTTGATTACCAGATCCCCAACTTGATATTCCTGTGGTCTGACCTTTTTGTTAAATGCCCTGATCATCCGTTTCTGGTACGTCTGACCATGGCAGATAGCGGCAAGTCTCTTTTCATCAATGAGGTTGAGCTGATCAAGTCGTGTCTGGATCCAATCATCTTCGTTCAGATTTGCATCCTTCATTATCCGGAGAGAGGGTATCTGCACTTCGATCGGTAAGACTGCCTCCATGCCGTAGACCAAGGAGAAAGGAGTTGCCCCGGTTGACGTCCTGGCTGAGGTACGGTACCCATGTAGAGCGAACGGTAACATCTCGTGCCAATCTTTATAAGCCACTGTCATCTTCTGCACGATTTTCTTGATATTTTTATTTGCTGCTTCTACAGCCCCATTCATCTTCGGTCTGTAAGGAGAAGAATTGTGGTGCTGTATCTTGAACTGCTCGCAGAGCTCAGTGATCATCTTATTATTCAGATTGGTACCGTTGTCTGTAATGATCCTCTCTGGGACGCCGTACCGACATATCAGATTATGTCGAATGAACCGTGCCACAACAGTCTTGGTTACCGTAGCATAGGACGCTACTTCAACCCACTTTGTAAAATAATCAATTGCCACTAGGATGAAGCGATGCCCATGGGATGCCGTAGGTTTAATCTCACCAATCATGTCTATGCCCCACATTGCAAACGGCCAAGGCGCAGTCAGAACATTCAGGGGAACTGGAGGAACATGCACTTTGTCTGCATAAATCTGGCACTTATGGCATGTCCTGGAATGTTGGTAACAGTCAGCTTCCATTGTGGACCAGTAATACCCTGCCTGAAGGATCTTCTTAGCCATAGTGTGTCCACTGGAATGTGTACCAAAGGTCCCTTCATGTAGCTCTTCCATGATCCTTTCTGCTTCAGTCTTATCCACACAACGCAGTAAGGTTGAATCATGGTTTCGCTTGTACAAGATGCCGTTGCTAAGGAAGAACTTTGTTGCGAATCTTCTCAGGAACTTCTTATCATTGATAGAGGCACCTTCAGGGTATTCCTGAGTTTCCAGATATTTCTTCACCTCATGGTACCAAGGCTTCTCAGTCACCAATTCAGTCTCGAGATCGCAACAGTATGCCGGTTCGTCCAGTTTCCAGATGATGATCCGGGGAGCCTCATTATCCCATTTAACTTTGAACATAGAAGACATTGTAGCTAACGCGTCCGCCAACTGATTCTCTTCCCTCGGGAAATGTTCAAAGGTTATTTCTGTGAAGTGGGGGATCAAGGTCAACACGCATTCTTTGTAAGGAATAAGATTCAGATGTTTCGTATCCCACTCTCCTTTGATCTGATTGATCACGAGAGCGGAATCTCCGAAGACACTCAGAAACTTGATCCTTAAGTCGATCGCAGCTTGAAGACCCATGATGCACGCCTCATACTCCGCCATGTTGTTGGTACAGTTGAAACACAGCCGGGCAGTGAGCGGAGTATGAGTGCCTTGTGGTGATATGATTATGGCGCCGATACCGTTACCCAAAGCATTGGAGGCTCCGTCAAAGTGCATAGACCATCGGGATCCTTCCTCAGGTCCTTCATCCGGTCCAGGTACTTCACAATCAGTCACTATCATGATGCTTTCGTCCGGAAACTCGAAGTTCATTGACTGATAGTCATCTACGGCCTGATGTGCCAAGTGGTCTGCCAATATACTTCCTTTGATGGATTTCTGGTTCGTGTACTGAATGTCGTATTCCGTCAAGATCATTTGCCATCTTGCAATTCTCCCAGACAGAGCAGGCTTTTCGAATATGTACTTTATAGGATCCATCTTTGAGATCAACAAGGTAGTGTGAGTCAGCATATACTGTCTCAGCCGGCGAGCAGCCCATACCAAAGCGCAGCAAGTTTTCTCAAGCAGTGAGTATCGGGTCTCACAGTCGGTAAACTTTTTGCTAAGGTAATAAATGGCATGCTCTTTTCGGCCAGACTCGTCATGCTGCCCCAGCACGCACCCCATTGAGTTGTCAAGTACTGTCAGGTATAGTATTAGAGGTCTCCCTTCAACTGGTTGCATAAGGATGGGTGGTTCTTGGAGATACTCCTTGATTCTGTCAAAAGCAGCCTGACATTCATCATTCCAACGTACTACCTGATCTTTCTTCAGCAGCTTGAAGATTGGCTCACAGGTAGCAGTCAGGTGCGAGATGAATCGAGCAATGTAATTCAGGCGTCCTAAAAAGCCTCTGACCTCCTTCTCTGTCCTAGGAACTGGCATCTCTTGAATAGCTTTGACCTTGGCAGGGTCCACTTGAATACCTTTATCACTGACAACGAAGCCTAGCAACTTCCCAGATCTTACCCCGAAGGTGCACTTGTTCGGGTTCAACCTCAACTTGTATAGTTTCAACCGGTCAAACAACTTCTGCAGATGATCTAGGTGCTCTTCCTCAGTCTGGGACCTTGCGATCATGTCGTCAACATACACTTCTATCTCATGATGGATCATGTCATGAAATAAAGCAACCATGGCACGCTGGTAGGTTGCCCCAACGTTCTTCAACCCAAATGGCATGACCTTGTAGCAGAAGGTGCCCCACTGAGTAACAAATGTAGTCTTTTCCATGTCTTCAGGTGCCATCTTGATCTGATTGTAACCTGAAAAACCATCCATGAAAGAGAATACCTTGTGCTGAGCTGTATTGTCAACAAGGACATCAATGTGAGGTAGGGGGAAGTCATCTTTGGGGCTGGCCCTGTTCAGATCCCTGTAGTCGACACACATTCTGACCTTACCGTCCTTCTTAGGTACCGGCATCACATTAGCAACCCACTGAGGGTATGAAGTCACTGCAAGGAACCCAACATCAAACTGTTTCATAACCTCGGCTTTAATCTTCTCAGACATCTCTGGACGCATACGACGGACCTTTTGCTTAACTGGATGGCAGTCTTCCTTAGTAGGCAAGTGATGGACCACAATATCGGTATCCAACCCGGGCATATCTTCGTAGGACCAGGCAAATATTTCCATATAATCATGTAACATCTGAGTCAACCGTTGCTTCACGCTGAGCTCTAGGTTGGCACCGATCTTTACTTCTTTCCTGTCTGCCTCAGTACCCAAGTTTATTGTTTCCACTGGCTCTTCATGTGGTTGAATTGCCCTCTCTTCCTGAAGCAACAATCTTGCAAGCTCGCCAGGCACTTCACAATCATCTTCACCTTCGTCTTCGGCTAAGTTGATCGGATTTTCGAAGTCATAATTGGCAGTAGCATAGTCGTTATCAGTGAGATCCAGAGTGGATTGAAACCTGTATGAGTGTGTGTGTGTGTAAATACAGCTGTTTTGAAATATATGTAAAGGAAAGAAAGACAGGAAAGGAGCATAAGATTTGCAATGCGAGAAAACGTCCAAGATTTTCATTTATGATATATGAAATGACAATTTATATGCCCTCACAAATAAAACCACGGTGCCTCGGGTAAGACACCGGGCCATAGAGTTTATTATTGTTTATTACAAAATAACAAAACAAGGAAGTTTATTACTGCGTAACAAAAGTAACAGGAGTATGGTCCTTAGCAATCCAATTGGTCAATCCGCCTTCAGTTGTCGGATAGATCCAGCTATTGAACTCAGCTTCATCCACTTCATTGTCTTCCCCAACAACATTCACTCCTGGATTTGTAATGAGCACAGGAGGTCTTCTGATCTTCGCCTTCCGCATAGCTTTCTGTCCCTCTGCAGTAAAACCCATCCCAAATTTGTCAGTTTTCTGTGTAAAGTCGGGAAGCCTGCCCCAGTTAGCATATTCACCTTTTTGAACCACAGCCCGGGCATCCTTCAGGGAAGCCATCTTCAAAGGAACATTCTCTTCTACTGCTGTTTCTGCTGCTGCTGAAATTGGAAGTACCTCCTCGAAATGCTGAAAGGGGGTTTCAATAAACTCCCCATCCATCTCAATGTACCTGAAGGAATTCAAGTGGCTCACCATATATTCCTCCTTTCCTTGCACAGTGACGATCTTCCCTCTGACGGGGTATTTCAGCTTCTGGTGCAAGGTATAGGTCACTGCCCCAGCTTTATGGATCCAAGGCCGACCCAGTAGACAAGAGTAAGATGGACGGATATCCATCACATAAAAAGTAGAGTCAAACACCTGAGAGCCCACACGAATAAGAATGTCAACCTCTCCATGCACCATCCTTTTTGAACTGTCAAAGGCCCTAACGATGATATTGCTGGGTTTTAATTCCAGGCCTTCACAATCCAAACGGTCTAAAGCCTTCTTTGGTAGAACATTCAAGGAAGAACCAGTATCCACCAATACATGTGCCAGAGTAGTGCCCCTACATTCGACAGAGACATGCAGGGCATCATTGTGGTCTCTTCCCTTTGCAGTCAGGTCAGCATCTGAGAAACCTAAGCCATTGTCTGCTATCAGATTTGCTACGCAGTCAGTGAACTGGACTGCAGATGTCTCCTGTGGCACATGGGCCGTCTTGAGAAATGAGATTAAGGCCTTAGCATGGGCCTCGGAGCATAGCAATAAGGAGAGCATGGAGATCTTGGAGGGCGTATGCCCCAGCTGTTCCACAACATTGAAGTCACTCTTTTTTATTATCTTTAGAATCTCCTCCATTTCTTGTTGGGAGGCTTCAGCAGTTATAGGTATAGGTGCCTCCATCCGGGCAGGCTCATCTTCAACTCCCTTGCCCCGAGCATTGGATGACTCGGCAGCAGGGGAAACAACTTGATCTGAAACAGGAACAGGTACACTTGTAGGTGTTATAAGGAGGGGTCTTCGAGTAGCGGGTGGCGCAATGTAGGGCGAGAAGAGCCTGCCGCTGCGGGTAACCTTGGCTGGGCCAGTGATGTCACAGATACTGGCGCCAGTGTTGAACTCTTGTTTAATCCCGTTTACATACACATCTTCCCCATAATGCCAGGGGACAACTTTATCAGATACATAGGGAAGAGGCCCCGGAACAGTGATAACAACAGGTGCGACAGTCATGATTGGGACAGGCTTCTTCGGGAGAGCCTTGATTGGATTATTGAAGATGGTAACCACGGAAACTTCTTCTACCGGAACCAACTGAACAACAGACTTCTTAAACAGAATCTCCTTACTATCCATTAGGCTTTGGATGCCTAACTTCAGCAAGGGACAACCGGATAGGGAAACAGCACAGAACAGGCAACCCTCACTGTAACCCGGAAATAAACCGGCCAGCAGTAGGTTCCTCTTGACGGTCTTCAAAGGAGTAGCTAGATCATCCACAGAAACAGCATAAACATCTTCGTCAATAGCATTTACTCCATGCTGGGGCATAGGAGCAGTAACCACATTCGGCCTCTCAGGCGCTTCAAACTGTATCTCTTTCGCGTCGATAAGGTCTTGCACCTTATTCCTTAATGCCCAACAGTCATCAGTGGCATGCCCCGGGCTATCGGAGTGATAAGAACAGCGGGCATTTGGATTGTATTTAGGAGATGTAGTATTTGAAAACTTCGGAGCCTCTCTGACGGTTACTAAGTTGGTTGAGAGCAACTGTGGTAAGATCTGCGACAAGGTCATGCTCAAACGGGTGAATTCCCTTCTGGGTCTCTCAACCCTTGGTTGGTTAGCTTGCCGGGGAGCGGCTGCAGGCTTCGCAATCACCAATGCGTTGACAGATTGGCGGCGCTCTGGTTTGTCTTGTCTCTTGGAACCATATACAGCACTAGCCTCCTTCTTGAAGGGTTTCTTCTCAGAACTAGACGATGTACCCTTCGGAATCTTTCCAGACTTCAACCCAGCCTCAATTCTCTCTCCAGTCAGGATCAGATCAGTGAACCCTGCAGACGAATTCCCGATAAGATGGTTGAAAAATGGCCCAGATAGGGTCCCCAAGAACATGTCTACCAACTCCCGATCAGTCAACGGAGGCTGCACCCTGCCAGCCAGATCCCTCCACTTCTGAGCGTACTCCTTAAAACCTTCACTTGAACCTAACGACATACCCTGGAGTTGGGTACGTGTAGGGGCAAGGTCGGCATTATATTGATACTGCTTATAGAAAGCAGTAGCCAACTCCTCCCAGTTACGAACCTTGGTCCCATCCAGCTGATAGAACCATTCGAGATGAGTCCCTGAAAGACTCTCCTGGAAGAAGTGGATCCACAAATTCTTATCCTCTGAGTACGGTTGAATCTTCCGAACATAGGACCTGAGATGTAGCTTGGGACAAGACGCCCCGTCGTACTTAGTGAAAGATGGTGCTTTGAATTTCCGAGGAATAATCACACCAGTAGACAAACCCAGATCTCCGAAATCCAGCCCAGGCACCTGTTGTATCTCCATAGCATTCAACCTATCCTCCAGTTGCTTGTATCTGTCTTCTGCAGGAGGGTACTGCTCTTCATCAAAATCAGTCTCGTTGTCAGAGACTACCAGACTAGGACCTTTTTCTGCTTGAGGAGTACTCTTGCCAATGGAAGAACCAGCCTCTTCATTCTGCAAAGTGTTGCCAAACCTTCGGCCCGAGCTAAAAAGAACAGTTCTTCTCTTCTTCTTCTTCTCCTTCTTCAGGAGCAGAGCCTTCAGCTCTTCTTGGCCTTGAGCCAAACCCTTGATTAATTCCTGAAATTGCACATTCTGCGCCTGAAGAGCTTTGATGGATGTCTCAGTTGATGATGAGTCAGGATTCATGATGCTGAAATAAACAGCGAAGAACGGTAAGCAACCTGAAAAGGAGAAAACCTGCTATGCACATGATGAATGGAATGCGTATGATTTATGTTTTCAAAGACAATCGGGAATCAACTTTGTAAACAAAAAGGAACACACTTCATTAGATTCAACTTTGCAACTGAAATTATTCAACAGGTTGCCCTTAGGCGTTACATGAAAGGAAATACTGAAAAGGGAAATAAAACTGTAAAAAGATCATCCGGAGCTCCTTATTTATCCCATGGTCTCCTCTTCTCAGTACGGATGTAAGCATTCAGAGCTCTCTCATTCTCCAACTGCTTTGTCAACTTCTGGATCTTTAATTCCTGCTCGTTGAACTTTTCCCGGTAAGAATCCCGCTCTTCTCGCAGTTGCGACCAAGATCTCTTTAATGTCTCATAATCAGTAGGTATCTGAGGAGGAAGAACAGTTGGAGGAACACCATCTTTGTCAGGGGACTCAAGAATGATGGGTCTGACGGCTTCGTACGGCATACCTAACTTCTGAGCACGGATGCGAACCCATTTGTAGTAGGCTTCCATAGGTAAAGAAGTCTTTGGCCCTAACTCCTGTGGGTCAGCTTTATGAACTTTTTCCCAAGCCTTGATGAACCTACGACGCAGCTCGTCACTATCCACCTGAAACTCAAAACTGATGTGAGGCACCAACATCTCATGAGGCCTGCTCTTCTTGCTCTTCCAAACTGACGGAGCGCTAGACATGGATTGTAAGAGATTCCTCCTTGGGTACCAATCAGAGGAACATTAGGGTATTCCCCGCATCGATCAATAACAGCTATCTCATCCAAACCTCTGCAAGTCCAAATGATGTCCTTATCGGTGAGAGACATTAACCTGTGAGCCCAACCTCTTCCTTCTTGGTTCTTTAGTACGAACTTAGGGAGGTGCGAAACAAACCACCTCACCAACAAAGGGATACAACACCATAGGGTTCCTCGTCTTCGGGTAGTACGAGCATGAAGTTGTTGCAAGATGTCACCCAAGAGAGTGGGCACAGGATTCTGAGACATGAAGATCCTTATGGCAGTGACATTGATGAAGTTGTCAGGATTAGGAAACAAGACTAACCCATAGATTAAGAGAGCCAAGATGTCTTCATATGCCCTAAAGTCCAGGTCATTCCAGAAACTGTTAGCTTTACCAATCAGAAACTTGGCCAAGAAACCCTTAACTCCGCTTCTAGTTACCCAGTTATCCATTACCTCTTGATGTGTCAAGGGAAGAGCTGCAGCAACATCCTCAAGCCTGAGGGTCTTTTCCCAACCAGTAAAGGGAGTCTGATCCAGGATAGGGATACCAAGCAAATCAGAGAATTCTTCCAGGGTAGGGACCAGCTGGAAGTCTTGAAAGGTGAAGCACTGGTACAGGGGGTCTTAGAACTGGGTCAGAACACTCATCAACTGTTGATCCCGCTTTGCAGTGACTAAACTGAGAAGAGAACCATGCCTCTGAATGAAGGAAGTGGTATTTGGAATTCTGCTAACCAACTCATCAAGCTACTCAGGTGAATAAACAAAGTTGAACCGGATAGTATTCCTTCGCACAGGCATCATGATGTCCTACAAAACAGAGCAAAGGTGAAACCCTCTTGTCTTTAAAATGGTCAGTCCTTATGCAGGATGCATGCAATGCTCATGATGTTATGATGTTATGATAAAGCACACCATAAATAGATACAAAGGCAAACATGGTAAGGCACACAAGTCACACAAGGCAAGCCCCTAAAGTTTAGGCCAGCATGAGGTCTAGGTACTACCCTCTTTCGGTTTGTTGGTTCATACCTGTCCTATCAAAGTAACCGGGTTCTTAGAGGATCCCAATATCATCGACTACCCTCAATCGGTCATAACTCGAGCATCGCAATCTTTTCTTGCGGCCAGAACCATCACGAGAGTTTAGCCTCAATGGGCGTAGCATACTGCTACTGTTCTAATGGCCAAGTTGTGTCATTTAAGGTTCTAAGGTTGTTGGTGCTTAATGACTCCTTAGAAGACCCATATTCTCCTTGTTGCGACACAAGGGATATCGGTACAGACCAAGGTGCCACACCAACGTAGCCACTGTTTCACCCGTGTCGGTCTACACCGGACAGGTCCCTCACAGCTTATGCTACCTAAACAGGGTATCCCCAGATCCGGGTTAGGATCTATGTAACTCCCATGCAACCCACAAATTTAAAGCAGACAAGTCAATACAATTGAAAACACAGTTATGAACTAACCCTAAGGTACACCTCACTTTAAGTTTTTCTCCCCAGCAGAGTCGCCAGTTCTGTGATCGGTGGATCTGGAACTGACTGTTTAACGCTGGTTCGCGAAATGTCGCGGAAGCAAGAGTCGCCACCGTCTTTTATTTTCTCCAAATGGAAAGGACAAAAGCACAGAAAAATTCCTTAAAGAGATTGCTCTCGATCCGGGAGGTAGGTTATAAAAAGGGAAGGTGTTAGCACCCTTTCTATCCATGGTTATCCATGGGCTCTTAGATACTTGCTCATTGTGTTTTCAAAAAGGTTTGTTTGCTTTTCAATATGGGTTTTAAAAAGTTTCTTTGAAAATTCCAGTTCGACTCTTGTATCGGTCCTCAAGAGTGTTTGAAAAGTTGCTTTCGAAAGCTTTTTGAAAAGGTGTCGGTGTGAAAAGTATTTTTGAATTTGTTTTGAAATTAGAGCAAGTATCTACGAGAACCTACCTACCCTAAGGAATTCGTCTGTGTAAATGTCCTTTAAAGTAGTGCCATCCCACCATTGAGAGGTAGGTAGCACCACCGTTGGAGGTGTTCGGGTCAATTCGAAGGTTCGGGACATGGTGATCACCAGAGCAATGGGAAGACACCTTAGAAGCTACCCTCATGCCAGGTTCCCGGATCATGAGGACTTACTAAGACATCCTCTACTCGACGATCACCTTTCGAGGCAAGGCAACAGTGAGGCGTACCCTAGGGGTGGTGTGTGATTTGTGTGTCGTTTTCAGATATTTTTGTCTTTTGTCATGTTATTGGTGATCTAGCGTTTGTTTTTATTTTTGTCCATTCATTCTTGCATGCATTTGTTAACAGTTAAAAATTGCGAAAAGTAAAAGATTCTAAGCTATTACAGAAGGCGCGGGTCCACATCGCCAAAATTTCCAGAACCCGATTTGACAGAAAAATAAAGAATTAAAAGTGCGACAAATAAAAGATGTTACATGGCCTTGGGAGAGATACATAAATATTATAAAGAATAAAAAAATAAATATGCGAATTGGAATTAAAATTGAACGAGGGCGTTGGACCCTTTTTAACTAAATTAAATTACTATTAAATTAATAAAATTAAAAAGAAATTAGTTTTTGGTATTTTAAGATTTTAAATGGGAAAAAGAATTAAATGCAATTAAACCTAATTCTACAATTTTTATCTTATTATGAAAACATGTTAAAGTTTAACCTAAAATTAACCCTAATTAATTTACATGCAATTTAATTATAAAAAGTAAATAGTATTTTAATAATTAATTATTATGAAAGAAAAGAAAAAATGGATAAAAATTAATTAAACCTTAGTTCTACCAATTTTAGGTTTTTTATTGAAAAAATGTTAAGATTAAACCCTAAATTAAAACTAAGTGAATTAATGCAATTTATTTACAAAAAATATTAATTAAATAAAAATATTAATTTTTGTCTCTTTTCTGATTTTTTTTATTGTTTTGTGTTTTTTATGAAAAAAATAATTAAATTACAAGAATTAATAAAAAGAATAATAATTGAAAATAAAAAGGAATGAAAAAAATGAAAAATATTGCAAACCTCAGGGGGGTGTTGTCCCCAGTTGTGAGGTACAGCCCAGTGATTCTGGCCCATTACTGGAGGCCTTGTTGACTTTTTCAGGCAGCGTGTGGGAGCATTGACTAGAGTTCACCATATTCCACAGATCCTGTCCCTTGATTGAGCACAACTGGACATGTGGCGCGTTGGATTGAGGGGCGCATGATAGAACCTTGCATTGAACCTGCATGGGATAATACTTGAAAAAACAATATTGGAAAAGGGTGGGGACCTGGGATCGAACCCAGGTCCTGAAGGTCACCACTACACCTGCTTGCCACTGGACCACCTAACGCGCTTTGTATATATAATAAAAGATAAACAATATAAAATACAAACAATGATTAGTTGAATTCCAGCGCGAAATTTCAAATGGCCCTATCATGTTTTGCCACTTCATCATCTCCTTCGCTTGACCTTTATTTTTCTGAAACAAAACATCATTAGCAACGGTTTTGGTACTGTTCCTTTATACCCCCTACTGAAAAATAGCGATTAGCTAAGGGTGGCTCATAAATTGAGCGCGACCCCATCACTGAGTTTGTATGAAGGTCCTGATTTTGATGGTCTGGGTCTTGTGCTCCAATTGTTCCTTAAATGCAAAACCCCAATTCACAGTTCTGCAAACCCTAACATACGACCATGGTGGAATCGTGTACAACGCTCAAAAACACAATTAATTTACATGGTTAGTATTAGAATCAAACAATGAATATGAATCAAACATTAAAAAGTGCCAAAAACGCATGATTCATGATGTACGAATGCAAGAAATCTTCTGTACAGGGCACGTTCGTTTTACCAATTCTTGATGTTAGGATGAATGATTTTGATTGGAAATCCTTCCTTGAAGCTTCAGGAAGGTGATGAGATGGTTATTTGGCCTTGAATCGTCCTTTATCCCTGTTTTCAGTTTTCAATTTTTCAACCAAAAACTCAAGTTTTGTGCTTGGTCTGTAGCGCAGCTTCTAGTCAAAAAGCATGAGGGTTTGCATCCTTATATGTGTATGAATGATTAGGTCAAATAAAATTGGTCCAAACTCTTTGCATTCATGGTTTGTAAGATTTGATTTTTCAAGATCTTTTTTCAATATTTTTTCATGCTATTTGATATCAAATCATGACAAAACCTTCCAAAAATGATTATGCACGAATCTTGAGTGTCCAATGAGAGTATTTTCTGCACAAAAAGATTTGATTTCATTAGTTTAGTATTTTTTCATTTTTTATTTAGTTTAAATGAATTAATTGTAATAAAAAATTCAAATAAATAAATAAAAATAATAAAAAACTTCCCTTTGGGCCAAATGGTCGTGTGCATGTCTTGGGTGATGAATTGTGGAAGAAAAAGAGGCCCATTAGCAATTTTAGGTCATTTGAATCAATGTTGACTTTTCAAAATATCCAAAAATTTCCCAACTTCCACAAGGCATAACTTTCTCAATTTTTAAGCTTTGCTCATGTTCTTGGACATTTTGGAAAGGTCTTTGAGTCCTCTAACCAATGTCGTTGGTCCCATGTCATTTTGATTTACCAATCTCAAGTTATGGCCTTTGACTTAAAGTCCCTTTTTGTTGACTTTTGAAAATGACCTATAATGTTGAAATTGATAACTTTTTGTGAGAGCATTTCTTGGACTTGGAGTGTGAAGAGGAGTTGTAGGAAATGTCTTTCTCTTCAAAATGAGCTTTGGATGGAATTTTTCTGATAATCCATGTGAAAGTTATGCCCTGGTCAATTTACAGTTGACTTTTTCAACTGTCCAAATAAGGAAATTTTTGCATCTTGATGATTTTTGAGCCAAGCTTTGAGAATCATGATCAAGAATTGATCAAATGATGTTTGTGGCTTCAAAATGAGATGTTGACCAAAAATTTGAACTTTTGACTGTCAAATGACCATTTTGCCCCTACAGTTGACTGTAGTGCAATTAGGGTTTTGACTGTGCAATTTTGTGCTGAAAGTCTTGAAACTTTGTATGAGGATGATTGACCATATTTATAGGCATGTGGGACTTGATTGGACCCTTGAAAACTTCATTTTCTTGATCAGAACCAAAACCCTAATTTTGACTGCTTAGGAGGCCCTTGAACTGTGCAACCCTTGGAGAATTTTGCATTTTTGACTTGGCAAACTTTGAAGAATATGGGAGGGCAAATTTTGGGGTACAACACTAAGCCTAATGTTTTTGTGGTTTTTTTTAATGTTAATTAAAGCTTAGAAGAAATAAATAAAAATAATCAAAAGAAAGGACAAAATCGAAAGACAAAAACAGAAAATGAAAAGAGTGCATTCTTGGAAGGAAGGCCTGGATCAAAGAGGCTTGGGATGCCTTTCGATCCAATGACGAGTATTAATCAAAGGTGCCTGAGAGACTGCACATCTGGGGGTGTTCGATCTGAATGTGTCATCCTTCGATCTGGGATACCAGATCTGCAAGGAATTCATTAGAAAAAGAAAACAAAACAAAATCTTGGACTTGAATCAAATCTGGTCCTGGATTCGATATCCTGGCTATGTCACCCTGAATCGAATCACTAGAGTCTGAATCAAAGGTTATTGGTAAAAGGTTCCTGCCACCTAGTTCGAAGCTTGGCTGCTTCGAAGCCCTACGATATTCTGTTGGGGAATACCCGAGAAACTGTTTCCTGCAACATAAACAAACATTAGAGATCCAGGGGGGACTTTACCCCCTGATTCGAATTCCTTCCCAATTCAAATCTCTCTCCAATTCGAATATGGGTTTGTTTGTCTTGGAACATCCCAGGTGAGATTCGAAGAAAAAAAATCAGATTGCGCCCTAACGATGGCATGATCTCATCCCTTCATTTTAGCTTACATGCAACACAAATATTGGAAATAACAAGAGTATACATGTAATGTATATCTAAATGGTATGAAGGTGCAGTTTTGGTTCTGCAAACCCTTACCAATTGAAGGTGTGTGATCTATGACTCTGAGCATGGAAATGTTTGCTTAGGAGTTGGCGTGGACTCTTGGAGAGGGGACCTGTAAAAGGTGTTTCAATTGGGAGGATTTTGAATTTGGTGTTTTGATATTTTTGATGTGCTTTTTGAGGCAGCGTGTGTGTATAATCTCTTCGTGTGCAATGTGTTATCCTGTGATACAGTATGCATGCGTGTGAGTCCCTGATATTTGAACAAACCAACCAAAAGACCCCATTGTGCCACACAGGGTCTCTGGTCGGTCAAACCACCTCAGACGGTGGCTCCGGTCACTATCTCTGGCTAGCCAAAAAAACAAAACCTGCAAATCACGCAAGATTAAGATTCAAAGGGTACCCTACCCCCTATTTCGAGGGCTGCAATCACAATGGTGATGTTCTTTTTGACTGAAATGGCTTGCAAGTTCAGATACGAAGAGAGGGAACCTTCATGCTCTAGTAATGGCATGTTTTTGTTCCTACGTCAAAACTTGATAACGATGGTCCAAAACCCTTGCAAACATGATGTTAAACACAAATATACGCAAATATATCATTTATATGCCATGAATAAAAAGTTTGAAGCAAGAGAATTTGGAAAATCGTGAGTTGTTGGAGAGCTGGTTCTGGGATCGTTTGGCCTTCAAGGATGGATGGGTTGGCTTACTGAGAGTCTCAGGAACGTGAATAGATGGCTGGAAGTGATTGAAATTGGCCGGAGAGAGAGATCTCGAGTTGCACCGCTTTGAACAATTTTTTAAACTTTGCTAGGGCTTGTTTCAGGCAGTTGCGCGTGTCCCTTTACTTCTGAATGGTTGTGCATATATATGAGACCACATTAGGGTAACAAATATGGAGAGATATCAATGCCTTCATGAAAGAAATATTTGATTTCCAAAATTTCCATTTTTAAATATTTCTTCCTTTTCATGGTCTTGCATGTTTCTTTTTGACACAATCATAATATATTGCCCAATATTTAATAGAAATATGATCTCAATCCAATCTTTTATTATTTCGATTATTTACTTATTTAATTTTGAATTTTGATGAATAAAAAAAATAAAAAAATAGCATAAATAATAGAATAATGCATGGGTGGGCTTAGAGATTGTGGACCATGTTAGAAACAAGTTTCAAACATAAAAAGATAGGCCCATTTGGAAAAATTCCAAGTTAGTTCAATATTTGCTTCATGCATTTTTCCAAAAATTGGTCAAGTTTAGCAATGCATATCTCTCTCCATTTTAACTCTATGAGGGTGTTCTTGTACTTTTTAGAGATCTTAGGATGTCCTCTAAACAACCCTTTTGGTTTCATCTCAATTGAATTTCCATGTTCATGTACCAAGCTTTGACCCAAAAGGTATTTTTGTTGACTTTTTGAAAGGACCCATAATGTCTGAGCTTGTATCTTTCAATTGGTGAATTTATTGAACTTGAGGGATGAAGAGAAGCTTTAGGGAATTGGACTATCTTCAAAATGAGCCTTGGTTGAAAAATTTCTAATAAAGTATGAGAAAGTTATGCCTGGTCAAAGTTTGGTTGACTTTTCCTATAGAAACCCTAATTAGCAATTCTTGACTTTTGATGAATTAGGAGCATTTCTTGAGGAATCATGATCAACCCTTGATAAAATGATGGATATCACTTCAAAATTTTTATGTTGACCAAAAATCTTAAAGTTTGACTGTATATAGGCCATAGTTGACTTTTGACCTAATATAGTTAATTTTCAGGCATTTGAGCAATTGACTAAGCAAACTTGTTATGTAAGGCATGAATTTTGTCATGGACAATCTAGAAGACATATTTGGACCATGGAAAAAATTTGAGACCAGTGGAGCTCACACATCTGGATGAAAATTGAGACCCTAGTTAGAGGTTCATTGCCTTACGAGGAGAATTTGTCTGGTCAATTCTAAGTCATCCTTAGGCAAGTTGGGGACCTCAATGGACATGTGTTGAGTAAAAAGGGAGAAAAAATTTTGGGGTACAAAAATTGGCATCCATACCAAGGACTCCTTGTCCTTTCACAACCTTCATCCGCTCTTCCAATAGCCGATATCTTTTGTCTTCTATTTGAACTCCCGGCTCAGAATGTCTCAGAGAAAATTGATCTTCACCTTGATCAAAATCATAATCCTGTTCTCGATAGTTCCTTACACCCTGATTGTCTCTCTGGCTACCCACAAGGCGAGGTCCCGAAGATGGAGGAAATTGCCCCATGTTACCGATACGCATAAAAGGATTGCCAGGAGGCCCATGAAGATTCACAAAAGGTTGGTCCCGTGCCTTCCCTTGTCCAACGTAAATGTATTGATAAAGCCCTTGATTTCCATCATCCACCTGGTTGTAGTGCTGATTATTAATTAGAGCAACCAATTCATCCTGTCGGTGATTCACATTAGTAATAACCTCCATGAATTGAGTCATTTGAGTGGCCATTTAAGCCCTCATTTCAGCGAGTTCAGTCTGGATCTGTTCCATCTGTCTTGGCAAGTTGGTCCTGGTTGAGTATCAGTGAGTTGTTGTCTTGAACTCTGGATAAGAAAGGAAGAATCAATCATAAGAATACTATCCTGAGATAACCTGTCATGTACGATATGTATGATATGTATGATATGTTTTTGTCATTTCCGAGTATTCAAAAGCTTTGCCTACCATCAAGGATATCTAACAAGCATGATAAAATAAGAAAAGAAAGAAATTAACAAAAAAGAAATCATAAAGTTTTTTTCTTTTCATAATGATAGTCCCCAGCATCAAATGAGTTCATACAAAATAAACCAAAATACAGAATAATATAAAAACAACCCCATCCAACAAGTCTGGTGGTGATTGACAAATATCGATGTAGTGGATATCTAATCTTTGTGTAGTACAAAGGTCCTCCTTGTCGAAAGTATTCTTCACTCCAATCTTTGGTTTCTTTGAACAACTTCTTTGTCTCCTCATGATCTTATCCCCGAGCAAAACTTTTGATCACCACGTCTTTTCGAAATAGTTGGCCTTCTAAATACTTATATTGTTTGAGAAAGCGATCATATTCCTTACATTTTGGAAAAAGGATATGCATGGGCATATTTTCCAGCTTCTCTATCTGGTCTTTGAGCTTAGCATTTTCTTCTATCACACGAGTCATCTGCTCTTCGTGCCTCTAGTCTTTCAACCTGACTTTGTTGAGTTTCCTTTCTAGTTCTTTAACCTTCTTTCTATGACATGCTTTTAACTTTATTTCTGTTGTTTGGGGACTCTTGATCTTTTGTTGAATCTTCAATAGGGCATCATTATGAAGATTAGTTATGCCAGAATTCTCAATCCTTGACCTCTTTGACTGCACAAACAATCCGCGACTCTCTAGTAGACAATCATTCTCCCAATTTTCTTGCAAAAGTCATTTCTTTTCTTGCAAAGTGAAGGAAAGTTCAATATTTGTATCCTCCATATTTGCTTGTAACTTAATATTCTCAGCTTTGACGTTTTTGAGGCATGCCATTGGTACAAATTCAGATTCTCCTGGCATATATGTCCTAGTGTAATACGATGGGAGAACTGACTTTACTGGTTTTGCATTTTATCTCAAATGTTGCGGTTAGCAAGAGTCGCCACCAAATTTTCTTTTATCCAACAAAGGAAAGGGTGAAAAGAACAGGAAAGACCTTTTTTTTTAAGATTTTGAGTTTGGGGGGTAGGTTATGGAAAGGGAAGGTGTTAGCACCCTTTCCATCCATAGTTATCTACAGGCTCTTAGTTTCTAGCTCACTTTTGAAAATGCTTTTTGTGTAAGTGTATTTTGAAAAATATTTTGAAAAGACGCCTTAGTGGCGAACTTTGTAATGTTTCTCATATCGTTGAGAACGTATACAAAGTGTTTCTTGTCATTGAAAATATTTATAAAAAAGAGTTTGTATATGTGTGAAAAATTGTTTTATTTGTTTTTTGTGAGAAAGCAACTATAATCGGTCTACCTACTCAAACAGTCTTTGTTCTTTTCTTCTTTTCCTTTAGACAATGCTATCCTACTATTAGTCGGTACGTAGCCCTATAATTGGATGTTTGAGGGACGAGCAAGGGTCATCGTACATCCACTAAAGCAACTCATAAGATACTTTAACAATTACCCTAAGGTTTTAAGATTAGTTACCGAGGAAACATCGAAAGGGTCATCGAGGGACTTATGATCTTTAAAACAAAGGTTTTATGCTAAAATATCTTACGTTCGAGAGACGTGAAAGCTTATTCCGAAGGCAACAAGTGGAGGTACCTCAGAGGTGCGCATGTGTAGGTATGTTGTATTTCAGTTATGTTTATCTTGAGTGTTAGGTTTTTTAATTTTTGTTTTTAAGTCTTTCTATACAAGCCTATTAGCATACATCTAGAAGTTAATTGTATATAAGTATAGAAAATAAAGTGCGGAAAGTTGAATCTACGCTATTACAAAGCTTCGGGATGGGGGAAATTACAAACCAAAAAATGGAGAAACAAAAATGTAAAGGGTCCTAAATTAAAGTATTACAACCTTTGGACAATTACATAATTTATGAAAATAATGCGAAGAAAAATAGATGAACGCGCGAAGAAGAGAAAGAACCCTAAAAAATATTTTTGTTGTTTTTGTGTAGGAAAAATAATGATTAAATTAACGGAAACCTAATTCTAATTAGTTTAATTAATTAAGAAAAAGATGATTAAAATAATTAATCAAAATTAATTTTAATTAATAAAACCTAAGTCTAATGTTTTTTGTGATTTTGATTTTATGATTTTGTTATAAAAGAAAAAGTAATTAATTAAAACAAAAGAAAATAAATAAAACAAAAAATAACATGGGCCATGTTGCCAAAAGGAAAATGAGGTGTGTGAATTGTTAATCCCATTTCAAAAGGGCCCAGAACTGTGTTGCAAAGAAGAGAGTTAGGGGGTGCGAAGGAAGCAAAAACATGAGCCCAATTTGTACAAGGCCCAGCCCTGCGCTG
The DNA here is from genome assembly GCA_948472305.1 of Vicia faba. NCBI lineage: Eukaryota > Viridiplantae > Streptophyta > Magnoliopsida > Fabales > Fabaceae > Vicia > Vicia faba. The sequence continues at coordinate 523,805,007 of OX451737.1, forward strand.
GATCCAGTATGGATTGACCTTGAAGGATGCATGATGGAGATGCAGGTCTGAAGCGCTGGATTTACATCCAAAGCGATCTGATGGTCAGGATGTGGAGCGCATCGTATGCATGCTATGAATGTCCATATTTAATATGCAAGTAGGAAATATGAGAAAAATAAAACTCCCTCGCGCCTGGATCGAACCCAGGACCTATAGGGAGTATTCCTTAAGTGTGCGCTTGTTTCCACTGAGCCAATCTGTTCATTCGTTAGTCCATATACAAATAAACAAATATATCATGAAAACTCAATCATATTTTAAAAATCAAAACGCGCGTGCCGGGTGGGCTCTGTTATTTTGAATGGGCTAATCAGCACAAGAGAGAGGAAGTGATAACTTTGACTGGCCAATCAGATGATCCGATTATGCCACGATTTCCTCTGACCAGTCAACGCCACCACGCACAGAGGAATCCACCATCTTCTCCGATGGTGATATTTTTGAAACCCTGCAAAACAAAAGAAAACGCCCAAATCCTTGGACCTACCCCCCCTAAATCGCATGCCGCGAGCTCACAAATGGAATTATTTTAGCCTGAAAGTTCTTGTACATGGAGATACGACCAAAATGTCACAAGCTTCCCTAGCAATGGTGTTCTTTGATTCCTTCCTTAAACCTTACATATGCTACATCAAAACAAATCTAAACAACAATATGAACATGGACCTATGCATCAAATCTATATAAATTACACGAGTTAAAAGATTCGGACGTGAGAAGTTTACCCAACCGGAGCGACATGGTCTGCTTGTTCTAGGATGATTCAAGCATTGAGAAGGGTTGGTATGAACTTTTGGGAGTCTCAGGAACACGAATTTGTGATTGGTTTTGATGGAGGATGGTTGGAAGGTTGATTTCGAATTTTGGCAACTTTGAGAATTTTTGTGAAATTTTGAGAGCTTTGGTGAGGAATTATATGCGTGTCCTTGGCTTCTGAATGTGCTGTGTATTTATAGAGGGAGGGATGCGAGTGAACAAGTATGGAAAAGGATCAAACATTAGCTTTGGTCTTAAAAGAAAAAAAAAATCAAATTTTGAAAAGTTTCCAAACTTCATGATCCCTTGCCATTTTCGTTTGCTGCATGAACCTGGCCATCTTGCATGTATCTTGCACGAATTTAGGCCTCATAGAGTCCATCCCATAAGCCTTGCGTGCTTAGTCCATTAGGTTTTCTTTTTATTTTGATTTAATTCATATTTAAATGAATAAAAATTCAAATAGATAAAAATTCAAAATCAAAATAATGCATGGATAGGTTTAGAGGTCCTTGGACATATCATGGACATATTTGAACTCCAAAAAGTTAGGCCCAATGTGATACGGTGGCAAAACAGACTGTTAATATTGGTTTTGCATTTGTGTTCGCAAATGTTGTGGTAAGCAAGAGTCGCCACCGACTTTTCTTTTATCCAAATTAATGAAAGGGTGAAAAGAACAGTAAAAGACCTTTTTGAGAGTTTTCTGAGTAAGGGGGTAGATTATGGAAAGGGAAGGGGTTATCACCCTTTCCATCTGTAGTTTTCTATGGGCTCTTATTTGATTGCTAGTTCACTTTGCTTTTGTTTGAAAATACTCTTGTGGTGTGAGTTTGAAAATACTTTGAAAACGTCTTTGTAATGATTCCCGTCTCTATAAGAATGCATACAAAGTGTTGGTTTTTAAAATAGATCAAAGAAGTGTTTGTGGAAGATGTTTTTGAAAGTGATTTTGAAAAGTGCCTTTGTAATGATTCTCGTCTCTATAAGAATGCGTACAAATGGTTTTGACTTTTGAAAATGTTTCAATTGAATGTGTATGTGTGAAAATGATTTTGTGAGCAAGCGAGAAACTATGAGCATCCTACCTACTCAAAAGGTATAACATTCTTTTCCTCCTCCTTTAGATGTTGCTATCTTACCATTGATTTGGTAAGAAGCCCCATCGTTGGATGTATGAGGGACATCGAAGGGACGTATAGTCATAAAGGCAACAATGTAGAGACGCTTTAGAAATTTCTGTTTAGGGACTAGATCATTTACCGAAAGGCAACTGTAGGGTCATCGAGGGACTATGATCTTTTGATTTATGGGTCTTTACTAAAGCATCCCTGTCTTGAGGGACATGAATGTTTTATTTCCGAAGGCAACCAAATTGGGGTACCCTACAGGTGTATATGTGCAAGTGTGCTATTTTCAGTTATTTTTATCTTTTGTGTTAGGTTTGTTAACGTTTTGTTATTAGTCTTGTCATGCAATCCTAGTTACTAGCAGTTAATATATATACAGGAATTTAATGTGCAGAAATGTAAAATGCGGGAGTGTAAATCCTACGCTATTACATGGCTTTGTGAGAGGTAATTATAGAAATACGAAAAATAAAGTCCTAGTTACTATTACAAACTGGGAAGCAGTTACAATAAGATGAAAAAAATGCGAAAATAAATAAATGCGCAAACAAATTAAAATGGACGTCTAAATCCTAAGGAAAAGAAATCTTTTTGTTTATTTATTTATTTATAAAAGAAAATAAAACTTAAGTCTATTTAATTTTAAATTAAGGAAAATGTTAAAATAATTAACTTATTCATTTACAAAAATTGATTTGATTAATAAAACACTAACCTGATATTTTTTATTTATTTTTGATTTAAAGTTGATTCAAATGATAAAGTCAATAAAGAAATAACAAAAAATAACAAAAATAAAATATAAAGGGGGGGCATCCTTCGATCCAGGGAGAATCATGGCCTTTCGATTCAGGGAAGCATGATGGTGTTTTTTGATCCAGGGGAGAATGGTATGTTTCGATGGAAGGAAATGCTTCCTTTCAATCTAGGAGAGGTTGGCTATCCTTCCATATAGTGAAAGCAGCTGCCCTTCAATCCAAAGAAAGGTGTTACCCTTCGATCCAATGAGGGATGTGGCTTTCGACCCAGAGGACATTGTCGAAACTGCCTGATAGATCACTTGTGAGGGCACTCAATCTATAAAGATATGTTAGCAAAAAAAATGTAGGACTTGGGTATCGAACCCAGGTCCTTCGATCCTGCACGCGTTGGGCCTATTCAGGCTATATCTGCAGCAAGTGTTAGAAACAAATAAAAATGCAGATCTGGGTGTCAAACCCAGGTCCTTAATCTTGAATACAAATCGAATGAACTACAAATGCTAATATGTCATGAAAATGTAAAGTTTGATCTTTTTACCAATTCTTACCAATGGTGGTGGATGAATTTGTGGCTTCAGGCGTGGGTACCTTTGTTTAAGGGTTGCTTCAATTTGGCACTTCTGGACGTGTGCTTACTCAGAGGTTGATGATGATTGGAAAAGCTTCAGGAGACCTCCAAGAATATGTTTGCAATTTCGTGTGACTCTTTCTCCAGTTGTGTCTAGCCTCCTTTGATCTGGCCAGTGTGTTCTTTATATAGAGGGGATGGAGGGGACAAGAAAACAAAGGTTTAAATAGCCATAAACAAGTGTTTTCAAAGCCATGAATGATGTTTTGTAACTTTTCCAAAGTCATGGAAACTTGTCTCTTTTTTTAATTTGAATGAATGTGGACAATTTTGACTTTCGAATACCTTCAGTCCACGCCCTTTGATTGGACCTCTTGTATATCCTTCGAATGGGCATTTGGTTACTGTTGTACCCTAAAATTTTCCCTCTCATTCCTCAAGACAATTCTCACAAAGGACTCCCAAAATCCAAGCTTACACAAATATATTTATATTTTTCAGCATTAAGATTAAGGAAGCAATTGATGAAAAAGGGCAAAACAAATGAAAATGCTCTTTTTGACAAAATTAAAGGAAAAGCAAGTTCTTTTCGATTTTGCATCCTTCGATTGGACACTTTGGCCTTGGTTGCATCTTTCGTTTGGGCGTTGGATTCCTTTGGGGCAAGTTCGTTTCATGCTTCGATTAAGGCATTGGACTCATTTGGATAAGATCATTTCCTGTTTCGTTTCAGAGCTAGACTTCGCTTGAATGTTTATGGAAATCTTTCGTTTGGCCACACAACATCTTCTCTGCGTGTTAGCAAAGGCATACAAGGAAAAATTTCCTACCATAATAGCATGCACAAGGCAAAAGTACCCTTTGAAGCAATTTGTTACAAGCTTCGACAGGGCAACACTTCCCATTAAACAACCTCAATTCACGAGGCAAAAATCCTCCTGATGATGTCCTTCGATTCAAGAGGCCAAAGCCTCCCTTTTCCCTCTTTCAATCACACGTTTTTTACCCTACAGGCCTCCTTCGTTTGAGGCAATGGCTTTCCTAATATTGCAAGCTTAGATTGAGTCTTTCATCCCTTGCATGCATCCTTCGTTTGGGGGTGTGATTCCTTCAGCACAAGTCTTTAGTCATGCCTTTCGTTTGGGCATGTGGCTTCCCTTTTACAAGTTTTCGTTTGAACATATTGGCATAAGGTCACAAAGCAGGAACCTCCTGCACACACCCTCTCGTTTGGCCACATGGGCCCTCTACATGCAAGATTGAGTGGGCAACATCCCCTTGAAAATAACTTGCTTCAACACAAACTCTGCACTATGCTATTGCCTCAAGCGAAGGAAGTACCATGGTGGTGCATTCGAAGGGCAGGCCAGGCATGTCTGGATGTCCCAATCGAATGACATATTTTATTGACCCATCCCAAAAGCATGAATTTAGACCATTCGAAGGAACCCATGAAGGGCCTGGTCGAAAGACTAATTTGGCCCCTTCAAAGGACATCCACGTGAGCCATTCAAATGACATTTCAAAATGGTTGTTGAAGAGTCTGGTCGAAAGGAAAGGCTAAGGGGTCAAGACAGAATGTTGAGATGCCAAAGGAATTTGTTGACCAAGTCCCAAGCGCTGCCAGGCTCAGGCCTGATACATTGGCCATAAAACTCCAAAACTGCTCCACAGCAGTCCTGCAATGTTGCCTTATTCCTTGCACCAAAATGGCAATAAAACACAATCCCTCGAAAGCTACAAATACAACATACCTTTTTTGTTTGAACCTTTTGTTTTCCCTCCCAAAGCATTAGCCCAAGCCATCTATAAATAAGAGGCATCACCACACATGTTAGAGGACGCCTAAAGAATTGCAAGAAAACACTTGTGAAAATTCTCAAAACTTCTCAAACACTTCCCAGCATTCTTTTTAAAACACTTCTATACACTAAGAAAAAAACCTTCGATTCACCCTCCAAGTAACCATCAAACTACCCTTCGACCCACTCCCCCAACTACTATACAGTAGGCCTTTGAGTTATTCCATCACTTGTTATAAAAGAGCTTTTAATCCACTCACACAACCTCTTTCGACCCAGTCACTGCTTTTATAAAGTAGCAACTAGACTAGCCTCAGGAAGGTTCCAATGAACTCCCATTTTCAGTCAAATAAAGCACTTACATCTCCCTTCGATTTAAGGAATTCAAGAGGTAAGTTTTCTTTCAAACTTGATTTTATTCTATTTTAATATCATGTGCACATACCAATAAAGAAAAATGTAGACATTTCTAGACCATGTTTTAGCTTTCGATTCTGGATGCCTATGTGTTGAAAACTCAACCTTAGTTTAGTTATGTCTTGGACTTTGAGACCCTTTAGTTTTCATGCTAACCCCTGGATTGTAGTTGTGTTTGGATATTGCATTTTTAGAATTTTAGACAGGTTTGTTACACCCTTCGATTAGCTAGCTGCACAAGCCTTTCGAATCACAATCTGAGGGCCCAATGTTCTTACAAAGAGTTAGCAAAGAGCCTATGGCAAAGCATGAGTTTTGTTGCTTCTAGGCCTCAAACGAAGGCCAGAACCTTGTTGTCTCCAAGCCCTAAACGAAGGCCAGAACTTTACTGTCTCCAGGTCCCAAATGAAGGCTAGAACCTTGCTATCTCAAAGTATCAAATGAAAGGCGTGACTATCCTGATTCCAACCCCCAGTCGAAGGAGACAGAAAGGAAAATCGAAAGGCATGACTCCACTGACTTCGGAACCCAAATCGAAGGAAGCCAAAGAATGCAGAATCGAAGGGCCTTTCTACCTGAATCGAAAGATCCATTTTTCTTTCCTTTATTTTATTTTTGCCTTTTTATTTCCATGCTATTCAATATGATTGTAATATTGTAGGATTTTATCTTTTTTTTGCATTTTATTATTTTTGTATAAATGTTAGTAACTAGGATGTATGGTAAGATAAAAACAACAAGTAGATAACCAAAAATCCAAAAGACAAAATACATGCAATCAAACACACTCCTCACACACGTGCACCCATAGGGTAATTCCACTTGTTTCCTCGGAAAAAATAGTCATGTCCCTCGAATATGGGCGTTTTAGAAAAAACCCTAAATAAAAGATCGTAGTCCCTCGATGACCCTCAATGTTGCCTTTGGTAAACGATCTAGACCCTAAACGACATTGCTAAAACGTCCCATAGGTTACCTTCTATGACTATATAAACGTCCCACGCCCGTCCCTTCACATCCAACGATGAGGCTTCTTACCAAAGCAATAGTAAGATAGAAACATCTAAAGGAGGAGGAAAGAACATTTAAGACCTTTTGAGTAGTTAGGTTGCTCCTAGTTGCTCGCTTACTCACAATAAAAACATTTTATACACCAACACTTTCATTTTGAAACATTTTCAAAAGACAAACACTTTGTACGCGTTCTTATAGAAATGAGAGCCATTACAAAGAACACTTTTCAAAATCTCTTTCAAAACCCACACCACAAGGACACTTTCAAACAAAAGCAAGTGATCTAGCAAGTAACTAAGAGCCCGTAGATAACTACGGATGAAAAGGATGCTGACACCTTCCCTTTTCATAACCTACCCCCCGAACTCAAGAAATAATCTCGAAAGGTGTTTCCTGTTCTTTTCATCCTTTCCTTATCGGATAAAAGAAAAATCGGTGGCGACTCTTGCTATCTGCAACAATTAAGAACAAATGCAAAACACCCAAGTCAGTTCTCCCACCATGTTACAGAACTGGCGACTCTGCTGGGGAGTTTACTTAAAAGTGGGGTTACCTTAGGGATAGATCACCTTTACTTGCTTTCTTTGTTTGACTTGTTTGCTTTACATTTTTTTGGGTCTTCGCCTGGGCTTTTGTTAAAGATCCTACACCCAGATCTAGGGCACCTTTTAGGTAAGTATCAATAAATCATGGAAGCTGTACTGTATAAACTGATATGGACAAAGTGATAGTTATGTTAGCGTGATACTCGGGCTTGTACTAATGTTCCTTGAGTTAGTCAAGGATAACATTAGGCTTCCTTATAGTGTCATTAAGCGCTAACTAACCTTTAGAACCTTTACTTGACTCATCCTAAACCATTAGAAAGTAGTGAGATAACCGGATTTGGTTCCAACCGAAGTTTGGTTAGCGTGATATGGACAAAGTGATAGTTATGTTAGCGTGATACTCGGGCTTGTACTAATGTTCCTTGAGTTAGTCAAGGATACCATTAGGCTTCCTTATAGTGTCATTAAGCGCTAACTAACCTTTAGAACCTTTACTTGACTCATCCTAAACCATTAGAAAGTAGTGAGATAACCGGATTTGGTTCCAACCGAAGTTTGGTTGATACTCGATGCTACATTCATTGAGATTGAACTTTTGGGATATTCTGGCCGAAATATTTCGGTGCTTGAGCTAGAACAATGCATAAAATAAAGGTCAGTGATATGAGACTCCTTAGAACCCGTCACTTTTAATAGGGCAGGTTGAGCCAACTAAACTTCAAGAGGATACTTACCTTTGAAAGACTCACGCAAGACATTAAACCTAGAGTCTTTTGTGCGACTTGCTTGATATGTATGTGATTTCAAAGCATAACCATAACATCATAAACATCATGACATACATGCTAACCAATTCAAGGGGCTGGAGATTTACCTTTCCTTTTTGTTTTGTAGGGTATGGATTCAACTCTCAGAAAGACCATCCGAATCAATTTTGTAGAGGGTCCTCCCAAACTCAAAGAATTGGTCCTGAGAATTCCCGAGAGCTCATCGTTCAACAAGAGATATGGTCACTTGCTCAGTTTGGTTACTACCGGGTTTGACGAAGGTTTGATGAGTGTTTTGTTCCAGTTCTTCGACCCTAAACACCATTGCTTCACTTTTCCAGATTATCATTTGGTGCCTACGCTGGAAGAATTCTCCAAAATACTTGGGTCACCTATATTGGAGCAAGTCCCTGTCACCGGTTTAGAACAATATCCAATTGCTGAAGGTGTTGCCATAGCCTTACATTTGAAACCATCTGACATTGAGTCTAATTGGGAAAGAAGAAGTGGAGTCAAGGGCCTCCTTGCAAGTTTTCTAATGAAAAAAGCTCAGATATTCTTAGATGCCATGAGTTTCCATGCCTTTGAAGATGTCCTAGCTCTCTTAATCTATGGAATGGTTCTGTTCCCCAATTCAGACCAGTTTATAGTTGTCAATGCCATCAACATATTCCTTGCTTGCAATCCAGTGCCTACATTGCTCAGAGACGTGCTGCATTCACTCCACACTTGTACCATGAAGTAACGAGGGACTCATATGTGTTGTACGTCTTTGCTCTATCGGTGGTTTATTTCACACCTCCCTCGGTCAGTAATGAAGAATGAATCAGGCTTAAGGTGGAACCAAAGGATAATGTCCCTTTCTCACTATGATATCTATTGGTTCCCTCGCTCTCAAGAAGACATCTCTTTTATTGATCGTTGCAGAGAATTCCCTAATGTGCCACTCCTTGGAATTAGAAGAGGCATCACTTACAACCCTTCTTTGGCCCTACGCCAGTTCGGCTATGCCCGGAGGGATGGTCCCCACGATATGCTCGTCCAGGGTATTGTGTTTAACTATTCAAATGATCTGCAAGGTTATCACCAGAGGTTCATTCGCGCTTGGAGCATGGTAAAGAAGACCAATATCAGTGCTTTGGGACGCAAAAACTCCATCCCTTTGGAGCCTTACCTCAAACGGGTACGAGCTTGTGCTCAAAATCTTATGATGCCATATGCTACTATCCTGCCAGTGATCTCAGAGTCTGTTGATCAAGAAGACGAACCTCACATCATTTTTCATCTTGATATGCCAACAAGCTTCAAAGAGTTGCAAAACTATTAGATCCAGCTCAAGGAAGAACGAGACACCTTTGAGAATCAATTCTACGTCAGTGAGAAGAAGGTTCTGGATCTCATGAAGCAGCTTCATGAAGAGCAAAGTTTGAACGCCTATATTGCGCCAAAGAGGATGCGTTCGACCTTTCTGTCTTAGGAGTTTTATTTATGTATTTTATTTCTTCCACTGTAAGCCCCAAGAGGCCTGACGTAATCAACTTTGATTTATTAATACAATGTGTGTTTCTTTTTGTCTAAGCAAATTTAAATCTCCTAGTTTCCTTGAAATCATTTGCATATGCAATTTCATTCATCATAACACAAACAGGTTTTCACAAACAGGTCTCCTTATCTTTCTACTATTTATTTCACTGAGATGGATATTGAATAAACAGTAAAAGATCTTCAAGCACATAAGGCTCAGTTCCAACAAATGTTCTTGGCTCTGGAAAAAGGACAAGAGGATTTAAAACTTTGTTGATCAAAGAGAAGGAGAAGAAAGCGAAGAAACCAGTCGGTGTTTTGAATCTGGGAAGAAGGTTCAAAGGACCAGCGAAACAAACTCTAGATTTCGCAACCTCTTCGGGTGAAGGAAATAACCAAGAAGGGAAAAACAATGAAGTAAATGACCACCCAGAGTCTGAAGAAGAGGAAGAAGTGGACTACTCTGAAGAACAGTATCCCTCAGCTGACGATAAATACAAGAAGCTGGAGGATAGCCTCAATACTATGGAGATCCAGAGGGTACCCGAATTAGATTTTGAAGAGCTAGGACTTGTCTCAGGGGTTTTCATCCCTCGAAAATTCAAGGTCCCCACTTTTGCTAAATATGACGGTGTCTCTTGTCCAAAGCTGCATTTAAGGTCATACGTCAGGAAAATTCAACCCCATACTGATGATAGGAACCTATGGGCACATTTCTTCCAAGAAAGCTTGTCAGGGACGCGGTTGGATTGGTTCTATCAGTTGGAAAGAACCAATATTCGCAATTGGGAAGATTTGGCTGCCGCTTTTTACAAGCAATACCAGTATAGTGCTGACTTAGCTCCAAATCGAACACAATTATAGGGCATGTCTATGGGTGTTGGTTAAGGTTTCAAAATTTATGTTAAAAAATGGAGGGATCTCGCGGGAAGAGTCCAACCTCCTCTATTTGACAGAGAATTGGTGGATATGTTCTTAGGCACGTTATCTGGTCCATTCTTCAACCATTTAATCGGAAGCTCTTCGGCTGGATTTACTGAACTAATCATGACTGGTGAACGGGTAGAAGCCGGTATAAAGAGTGGAAAACTCAAAGAGATGTATCCTCGAGCACGATGAAGAAACCCTTTACTGGAAAGAAGGAGGTCAGTGTTGCATATGACCACAGGAATCAAAACACAACTGAACATCGCCCGACGGTAGGGGCTTTTATGATTTCTAATCCTGTACCAAATTAGCAGCGAAACTATCAACACAGGCCAGAGGCGCCTGTGAGACGATTCACCCAGATCAACATGACATTGTCCCAAGTTTTTCCACACCTTTTGAAGTCCAATCTAGTGACTCTAAAGGAATCTCCCAAGAACCCCAATACTGCTTCTCCTCGCTACAACCCGAATGCTCGTTGTGCCTATCATTCTGAAAGCCCGGGGCATGATACAAACGATTGTTGGGCCTTGAAGAATAAGGTACAAGACCTTATCGAGGCGAAATAGATTGAGTTTGACCCCCCAGAAACACCTAATGTGATAACGACACAAATGCCCAAACACGGTCAAGTTGTCAATGCTGTTGATGATGATTGTTTTGTTTCCTCCGTGAATGATTTAACTACCCCTCTTTTGACTATTAAATGAAATCTCTTAGAAGCCGGTCTATTTTCAGGCTGTGATGAAAGTTGTCGCTTATGTATGTCTCTACCAAATGGCTATTTATTACTAAAGATGGGCGTCCAACGCCTGATGGATAACAAAGAAATCTTGTTTGAAAAAGTTCCTCTTACCAGAAATTCCTGTGAAGATATCTCAATAATCACCATTTCTGACAATCTTCCCAGGGTCTCCACCAAAAGACCCGTCAGGATTACATCCGTTCCAAAGTCTTCTCCCCTAATAATCACCATGCCGGGGCCAATACCATATTCTTCGGATAAAGCTGTTCCCTGGAACTATGGGGATGACGTCTATTATCATGGCGTCAGGCAAGATCTATTGGTTATCAAAGACAAAGTTGTGAAAGACACTGATCCTGACATCGTCAATATCGTTGGGACCAGTAAGATAACAAGAAATGGAAGAGTCTTCTCACCCGAGATCTCTCCAAAAACCATTTCTACTCCTGTAATTATTCCTGCTACCGCTCCTACCAGCATTCCCAGTGATACTCCCGTTGATAATCCTACTGCTATCTCTACTGCCGAGACAAGGGGCAAAGAGGTGTCATTTGAGCCTGTCCAGAAGAAGGAACATCTAGAGGTCATTCTTGAAGCTTCTAGCAAAGAGGTGGAAGAGATACTAAAAATAATCAAGAAAAGTGACTACAACGTCATGGAACAATTGGGGCAAACCCCCTCGAAAATATCAATGACCTTACTTTTGTATTCTGAGGCCCATGCCAAAGCCTTGGTAAAGTTTCTAAAGACCGCCCACGTGCCCCAAGAGACCTCCATTGATCAATTTGAGAATTTTGTGGCCAGTCTAACTGCTGATAAAGGATTGGGATTTTTTGACACTGATTTAAATCCCAAAGGAAGGAAACACAATGATGCCTTGCATGTTTCCATTGAGTGCAGGGGAACTACGTTAGCCCATGTTCTGGTGGATACGATTTCATTGCTGAATGTCTTTCCAAAGAATTCTCTTGATCGGTTAGATTGCGAGGGACTCACTTTAAAGCCTAGCAACATTGTGGTGAGGGCCTTTGATGGTTCTAAGAGGACAGTGCACGAAGAAGTTTACATCCCTATAAAAGTTAGAACTCAGAATTTTGATTCAATTTTCTATGTGATGGATATCTGCCCTTCCTATTCCTATTTATTAAGCCGACCCTGGATCCATGGCACTGGTGCCGTCACTTCTACCTTACATCATATGTTGAAGTACCCAATCGAGGGAAAGATCATCACTGTCTGTGGGTAGGAGGAATACATGGTTAGCCACCCAAACTCTTTCAGGTACGTGGAAATGGATGGTGAGTTCATTGAGACCCCGTGTAAAAATTTTGAGGAGGTCCCACAAACGGTCGCGGAAGCCAAGACTACTACCAAGACTCTAAAGGTTACCAGACCTCAATTGAAAATGGCCTATCTGAAGGATGCTAGAGCAGTAGTTGAGGAAAGGGGACATGCCATTTGGGGTCAACTTCCGGATATTCCTTACAAATCCAACAAATTTGGTTTGGGTTTTACTGCGGAGGCCCAAAGAGTTGTTCGACGTTCTTGCACCAGGGGACCACCTTTACGCATCAACAATCAGGGAGTCAATGCAGTGGAAGACAGTGATGGAAGCTGTGACATGGACGAGTGGATTTTTCCAACCATAAGCGGAGGACTCAACAATTGGGAGGCCAAAGAATTTATCCCTATTACTTTTATTCAAGAGTAATTGTCTTTCAAATTTTTCCAAATTGTAATATTTAAACAATTTAGACTTTAAAACCTTGTGTCTTACCCGAGGCACAATGGTCCATTTGTGAGGGTTGTTACTTCATATTCATATGTCATCAATAAATCATGGACATTTTTGCATAAAAATTTTACGCTCTTTGTTTTTCTTTTTCTACCTTTTATTTTATCAAAGATAGCTATGCTCTTATATATACTCACATATCAAAATGCAGATCCACATCCACTCAGGATCACATGGGTAACGATTCTGCTATGGCCTTTTGTGACTTTGAAAATCCGATCTACCAAGCCGAAGACGAAGGTGAGGAAGATTGTGAGGTACCAGGGGAACTAGCCAGGTTATTACAACAGGAAGAAAGGACCATACAGCCCAATGAAGAGCCGGTTGAAATAGTTAACTTAGGTACTGAAGAGGACAAGAAAGAAGTCAAGATAGGTGCCAACCTGGACCCTAGTGTCAAGAAGCGCTTAACTCAGTTACTACATGACTATGTTAAGGTCTTTGCCTGGTCCTACGAAGACATGCCAGGAATCGACACTGATATCGTGGTCCATCGTCTGCCAACAAAAGAAGATTGCCCTCTGATAAAACAGAAGATCCATCGCATGCGGCCAGAAGTGTCAGATAAAATCAAGACTGAAGTCATGAAGCAGTTCAATGCTGGATTCTTAGCTGTCACCTCCTATCCACAATGGGTCACCAATGTTGTTCCAGTGCCTAAAAAGGATGGTAAGGTACGTATGTGTATGGATTACAGAGACTTGAATAGGGCAAGCCCCAAGGATAACTTCCCGCTTCCCCACATCAATATTCTGGTTGACAACACCACACAATATAAAGTATTCTCCTTCATGGATGGTTTCTCCGGATACAACTAGATCAAAATGGAACCTGAGGACATGGAGAATACGACCTTCGTCACATAGTGGGGAACATTCTGTTACAAAGTTATGCCATTTGGGCTGAAGAATGCCGGGGGAACCTATCAGCGTGCCATGGTAGCTTTGTTTCACGAATGATCCATCATGAGATAGAGGTCTACGTGGATGACATGATAGCTAGATCTCAAACTGAAGAGGAACACCTTAACACCCTACATAAACTGTTTGAAAGACTGAAGAAATACAAACTAAGGCTGAACCCGAATAAATGCACTTTTGGAGTGAGGTCTGGCAAACTCTTAGGTTTCGTTGTCAGTGGCAAAGGTATCAAAGTGGACCCTGAAAAGTTAAAAGAAATACAAGAAATTCCTTCTCCTTGCACTGAGAAGGAAGTTAGGGGATTCTTAGGACGGCTAAACTACGTCGCCATGTTCATTTCCCATCTAACCGCTACTTATGAACCAATCTTCAAATTGCTGAAGAAAGATCAAGTGGTGGAATGGAACGAAGACTTCCAGGATGCCTTCAATAGGATCAAAGAGTACCTTCAAGAGCCTCCCATTTTGATGCCACCAGTTGAGGGAAGACCTCTAATCATGTATCTAACAGTCTTAGAAAATTCAATGGGGTGTGTCTTGGGGCAGCATGATGAGTCTGGCCGAAAAGAGCATGCAATATACTACCTGAGCAAAACGTTTACCGACTATGAAACCAGATATTCATTGCTCGAGAAAACTTGTTGTGCTCTGGCATGGGCTGTTCGCTGGCTAAGAAAGTATATGCTGACTCACACTACCTTATTGATATCCAAGATGAATCCAATTAAATACATATTCGAGAAGCCCGCCCTCTCTGGAAGAATAGTAAGATGGAAGATGGTTCTGACTGAATATGACATTCAGTACACTACCCAGAAAGAAATAAAGGGAAGTGTGCTAGCCGATCACCTTGCTCATCAGGCTGTGGATGACTATCAATCCATGAATTTAGAATTCACGGACGAAGACATCATGGTGGTAAACAATTATGAAGAACTCAGACCATATGGTGAACCTGAACAAGGATCCCGATGGACCTTGGTTTTTGACGGAGCTTCTAACGCACTCGACAATGGCATAGGAGCTATAATCATATCCCCCGAAGGCTGCCATACTCCCTTCATCGCTAGACTGTGTTTCAACTGTACCAATAATATGGCGAAATATGAAGCTTGTATTATGGGTCTCAAAGCTGCCATAGATTTGGGAATAGAGTCCTTAAGTGTATTTGGAGATTCAGCTTTAGTCATCAGTCAGATCAAAGGAGAATGGGACACGAAGTATCCTAATCTCATCCCCTACAAAGAACATGTGTTGACATTAATCCCATATTTTGAGGAAATTACCTTTGAGCATTTTCCACGAGAGGAAAATCAACTAGTGGACGTGCTAGCCACTATGTCATCCATGTTCAAAGTCAGGTGGGATAATGAGGCTCCCCAGATCACTATTGAGCAGATGGACGAACCAGCTTATTGTGACGAGATTGATACTGAAGAAGTAGTAGCCAAGCCTTGGTTCCATGAAATTAAGAAATATATCGAGGCCCAAGAATATACGGAGGGAGTTTCAGTCAACGACAAGAAATTCTTGACAAGATTCTCTGCTAAGTTCTTCCTCGGTAATGGGGTTCTCTATAAGCGCAATCACGACTCTACTTTGCTTCGGTGCATAGACAAGAGTAAGGCAGATAAGATCATGGCGGATTTACATGAAGGCACCTTTAGCACCGATTCTAATGGGCACACGATGACTAAAAATATCCTCTGAGCAGGATACTATTGGTCTACCATGGAAGCAGATTGTCATTAGCATTCACGAACCTGTCACAAGTGTCAGATCTATGCTGATAAAGTACATGTGCCTCCAGTTCCTCTAAACGTCCTGAATGCTCCTTAGCCATTTGCAATGTGGGGCATTGACATGATTGGAGAGATCAAACATACAACTTCTAATGGACACTGCTTCATCTTGGTTGCCAGCTGAAAACCTAAAAGGGCGGCTTGGGAAAAAAAGGGTATCCCGGTGGACTGAAACCCCGAAAGGGCGGTCTACGAAAAACTTAGGGATTTAAAGCGTATGACTATGTACCATCAGATCACCTTGTAGTCAATCTTCAGTATTAATTGTTAGACTCAAACGGTTCTGATTAATCCAATCAGCTTCGGACAAAGCAGCAGGTGGATGAGACACTCAGAGACATGAAGGCTATAGCAGAATGGGAAACCCATGGGATTATTTCACATAGCTGTCTTTTCTTTGTATCAATTTTCATTTTTTTATGACGACATTCCCTTACTAGGATGTTCGTCTCTTTGTACAAAAATACTTATTCAAGTTAATACAAAGATATTCCTTTAAAAGTACAAAACCATCTGTTATTCTTTTTACTTTCATGTTTTGTTTTCAAAAATGTCCAGCGATTATTTTTGAACATATGCATTTGAACGTAATTATTTCTTATAAATGAATGCATAAAAAAGGAAAAATAAACATAAAGGCAATTACTAATGGCTTTAAGAAACATGATAATATCTATGGGCCATTCCACAAAGTCCCCGCAAGTACTTTCCCTAACGGATAGGAAAAAAGACATCCTGCTACAAGATCATTGCTATATCGCCAGTATGTAGCCTAATGATATCTGTTGCTTTCATATCCCCGACAGATCAAGACCTCTAGTTACTGCTCCAAAGATTCCTCAATGAAAGTCACCCAGCTGCTTAGGAATTCCCCAGTAGGATTTCACCAAGTCCACAAGCAATGCACGACGTTTCCATTTCCCAACAGAGTTTACTTCTCTAATGACGCAAACCCATCTATCAATACTTCAATTTCAACAAAATATGAAGGCTTACACTCCACATTCCCAACAATAGTCAGGGATTTATTTTCCCTAATCTAAACAACACTGCAGCAAAACAACTAATATGTGCATACATTACATTCATACATCATAAACATCGACAACACAAATGCATATATCATAATCTCATTTATTTTGAGAAACATCATTACACCATGCATTTCATACATCATGGCATTACATAAACCTCACTCTTTAACTTTTCAGAAAAGACCAATCAATAAAAATTATCATCAAAATTTCAACAAGACAAGGCAATTATCTGTGAACAAATCAATGGTAGATCAATTCCCGAAACAGGACAGGGTGAATATCTACATGACAAATACTTCTTTTCCAGACCTCTACTGGTTCAGTTTAAATCTCTCAACATTTTATCCTGATTCTTTCCTGTAGACACTTTCTCTGGTTCAGATAAATCGCTCCAAGATTTATTCTGATTCTTTTCCAGACCTCAGCTATTTCAGTTTAAATCTATCAACGGTTTATCCTGATTCTCTCCTACAGACATCTTCTCTGGTTCAGATAATCGCTCCAAATATTTATTCTAATTCTTTTCCATACCTCTACCGGTTCAGTTTAAATCTCTCAACGGTTTATCCGTATTATTTCCCGCAATCATCTTCTCTGGTTTAGATAAATCGCCCCAAAGATTTATTCTGATTCTATTCTGGACCTTTGCCGTTTCAGTTTAAATCTCTCAACGGTTTATCCTGATTCCTGCCCATAGCCATTTTCTCTAGTTCATTTTAAATCTCTCAATGGTTTATCCTGATGCTTTCCCGGTAGACGCTTTCCCTGGTTCAGTTTTAAATCAACCAAAGATTTATTCTGATTCTTTCCAGTTAAAGATTATTCAAGACTTCTACTAGGTTCAGTTTGAAATCAACCAAAGTTTTATTCTGATGCTTTTCCCAGTTAAATTCAAGCTTATACTTAGTCCAATATCTGTCAACAATCACCTTCAGATGGCAACTATAAGCCCATACCCTCCAGCTCTCCACTATTTCTCCAATTGGCATCTTTAAGCCTATTCCTATCACTTCAAATATCAAGTGCAAGTTTCCTGGCACTCTAGTGTTCAATCATCTTCCACCTTCAAGTCACAAATGGCAGATTCACTAATCTAACTCTTCAGGTTTAAGAAGATTGAACAGGGGCAGCTGTTGTACCCCAAAATTTGCCCTCTCATTCCTCAAGATAATTCTTACAAAGGACTCCCAAAATCCAAGCTTACACAAATATATTTGGATTTTTCAACATTAAGATTAAGGAAGACATTGCTAAAAAAGGACAAAAAATAAATGAAAATGCCCTTTTTGAAAAAATTAAAGGAAAAGCAAGTTCCTTTCGATTTTGCATCCTTCGATTGGACACTTTGGCCTTGGTTGCATCTTTCGTTTGGGTGTTGGATTCCTTTGGGGAAAGTTTGTTTCATGCTTCGATTGAGGCATTGGACTCATTTGGCTAAGATCATTTCCTGTTTCATTTCAGCGCTAAACTTTGCTTGAATGTTTGTGCAAATCTTTCGTTTTGCCACACAGCATCTTCCCTGCGTGTTAGCCAAGGCATACAAGGAAGAATTTCCTACCATAATAACACGCACAAGGCCAAAGTTCCCTTTGAAGCAATTTGTTACAAGCTTCGACAAGGAAACACTTCCCATCAAACAACCTCAATTCACGAGGCAAAAAGCCTCCTGACGATGTCCTTTGATTCAGGAGGCCAAAGCATCCCTTTTACCCTCTTTTGATCACACGTTTTGTCCCCTACAGGCCTCCTTCATTTAAGGCAATGGATTTCCCAGTATTGCAAGCTTCGATTGAGCCTTTTAACCCTTGCGTGCATCCTTCGTTTGGGGGTGTGATTCCTTCAGCATAAGTCTTTAGTCACGCCTTTCGTTTGGGTATGCGGCTTTCCTTTTACAAGCTTTCGTTTGAACATATTGGCATAAGGTCACAAAGCAGGAACCTCCTGCACACACCCTTTCGTTTGGCCACATGGCCCCTCTACATGCAAGATTGAGTGGGCAGTATCCCCTTAAAAATAACTTGCTTCAACACAAACTCTGCACTATGCTATTGCCTCAGGCGAAGGAAGTACAATGGTGGCGCATTTGAAGAGCAGGCCAGGCATGTTTGGATGTCCCAATCGAATTACATATTTTACTGACCCATCCCAAAAGCATGCATTTGGACCATTCCAAGGAACCCATGAAGGGCCTGGTCGAAAGGCACTAATTTGGCCCCTTCAAAGGACATCCACGCGAGCCATTCGAATGACATTTCAAAATGGTTGTTGAAGAGTCTGGTCGAAAGGCAAGGCTAGGGGGTCAAGATAAAAGGTTGAGATGAAAAAGGCATTTGTTGACCAAGTCCCATGTGCTGCCATGCTCAGGCCAGATACACTAGTCATAAAACTCCAAAACTACTGCACAACAGTCCAACAATGCTGCCTTATTCCTTGCACCAAAATGGAAATAAAACACCGTCCCTCGAAAGCTACAAATACATCATACCTTTTTTGTTTGAACCTTTTGTTTTCCCTCCCAAAGCATCAGCCCAAGCCATCTATAAATAGGAGGCATCACCACACATGTTAGAGGACGCTTAAAGGATTGCAAGAAAACACGTGAAAAGTCTCAAAAATTCTCAAACACTTCTATACACTAAGAAAAAAACATTCAATTCACCCTCCAAGTAACCATCAAACTACCCTTCGACCCACTCCCCTAGCTACTATACAGTAGGCCTTTGAGTTATTCCATCACTTGTTATAAAAGAGCTTTCGATCCATTCACACAACCTCTTTCGACCCAGTCATTGCTTTCACAAAGTAGCAACTGGACTAGCCCCAGGAAGGTTCCAACGAACTCCCATTTTCAGTCAAAGAAAGCACTTACATCTCCCTTCAATTTAAGGACTTTAAGAGGTAAGTTTTCTTTCAAACTTGAGTTTATTCTATTTTAATATCATGTGCACATAAAAATAAAGAAAAATGTAGACATTTCTAAACCATGTTTTAGCTTTCAATTTTGGCTGCCTATGTGTTGAAAACTCAACCTTAGTTTAGTTATGTCTTGGACTTTGAGACCCTTTAGTTTTCATGCTAACCCCTAGACTCTAGTTGTGTTTTGACATTGAATTTTTAGACTTTTAGACAGGTTTGTTACACCCTTAGATTGGCTAGCTGCACAAGCCTTTCGAATCACAATCTGAGGGCCCAATGTGCTTACAAAGAGTCAGCAAGGAGCCTATGGAAAAGCATGAGTTTTGTTGCTTCTAGGCCTCAAACAAAGGCCAGAACCTTGATGTCTCCAGGCCCCAAATGAAGGCTAGAACCTTGATGTCTCCAGGACCCAAGCGAAGGCCAGAACCTTGCTATCTCAAAGCCTCAAATGAAAGGCGTGATTATCCTGATTCTAACCCCCAGTCGAAGGAGACAGAAAGGAAAATCGAAAGGCATGACTCCACTGACTTCAGAACCCAAATTGAAGGAATCCAGAGAATGCATAATCGAAGGGCCT
Source organism: Vicia faba (assembly GCA_948472305.1). Classification (NCBI taxonomy): domain Eukaryota; kingdom Viridiplantae; phylum Streptophyta; class Magnoliopsida; order Fabales; family Fabaceae; genus Vicia; species Vicia faba. Next base: position 523,825,054 of record OX451737.1, read on the forward strand.
TTCTACCTGAATCGAAAGATCCATTTTTCTTGCCTTTATTTTATTTTTTCCTTTTTATTTTCATGCTATTCAATATGGTTGTAATAGTGTATGATTTTATCTTTTTTTGCATTTTATTATTTTTGTATAAATGTTAGTAACTAGGATGTATGGTAAGATAAAAACAACAAGTAGATAACCAAAAATCCAAAAGATAAAATGCATGCAATTAAACATACTCCTCACACACGTGCACCCCTAGGGTAATTCCACTTGTTTCCTCAGAAAAAATAGTCATATCCCTCGAATATGGGTGTTTTAGCAAAAACCCTAAATAAAAAATTATAGTCCCTCGACGAACTTTCATGTTTCCTTCGGTAAATGATCTAGTCCCTAAACAACATTGCTAAAACATCCCATAGGTTGCCTTCTATGACTATATAAATGTCTCACGCCGATCCCTTCACATCTAACGATATGGCTTCTTACCAAATCAATGGTAAGATAGCAACATCTAAAGGAGGAGGAAATGAATATTTAAGACCTTTTGAGTAGGTAGGTTGCTCCTAGTTGCTTGCTTGCTCACAACAACAAAATTTTATACACCAACATTTTATTTTGAAAAATTTTCAAAAGACAAACACTTTGTACTCGTTCTTGTAGAAATGAGAGCTATTACAAAGAACACTTTTATAAATCTCTTTCAAAACCCACACCACAAGCACACTTTCAAAGAAAAAAAATGATCTAGCAAGAAACTAAGAGCCCATAGATAACTACAGATGAAAAGGGTACTAACACCTTCCCTTTTCATAAACTAACCCCCGAACTCAAGAAATAATCTCGAAAGGTCTTTCTTGTTCTTTTCAGCCTTTCCTTATTAGATAAAAGAAAAGTCGGTGGCGAATCTTGCTATCCGCAACAATTGTGAACAAACGCAAAACACCCAAGTCAGTTCTCCCACCGTGTTACAGTTACCTTCTTCGAAGGGGTCTTTTGAATGGACCATTTGTGTACCCTTCGAATGGACCTTTGGTTGCCTCCTTCGAATGGACCTTTTAAGTGTCTTTCATATGTATGCTTTGTGCCCTCTTCGAATGGACCACTAAGGCGTGTCCTTCGAATGGGATATCATGTGTGTTGAAGTGTGTACAACTGTTTCAAAGGGGGCCATTGCCCAGTCGATGCTGGCACAAAGGAAACCCATGCCTTGTGGATGTTAGCATGAGGCAGGTCAAAGCAAGCGTAAAGGAGGCCACTACCTAGTCGAAGTTGGAACAAAGGTAGCCAATTCCTTGTGGGTGGAAGGAAACTTTTTTTCCTGGTGGATCAAAAGAAGCTTTTTGCCTGGTGGATCAAAGGTAAATCTGAGGGAAACTCGGCCTTGTATGCTAAAGTCAAGCGGAAGAGGGGTCCTTTTTCCCAGTGGGAGTCTTGTAAACTAGGCTTAATTGAAGGATACTCAGTTCCTAATCTAAGATGGTATGCATGAGTTCATTGTTGGTGAATTGAAACATACTTGTATGGGATTCTTGTTTTGTGCGCTGAAGGCACGCACAAAGGGAGAATTTGCCTAGTCGAAGTAGGAATCACACTTGCTCAAAAGAAATCAAATTCCAAATCGAAGCAGGAATTAAGCTTGCATACAGGTAGCCATTGCATTATGAATCAAGCCAGTATGTAAAGCCAATGGTGCAATCGAAGGATGTATGCAGGAGGCCAGTTCCTTGTGCTTGCTGGCATGAAGGAAGTTCCTGCCTTATGAATAAAAGGAAAGCCTGAAGCAACCAATGCGCAGTCAAAAGCCTTGTGATTTGAACTTGTTCGAAGGGGCCCAACAACCAATCGAAGCTTATAAATCAGGCTTACGTCAAAGGAAGTTCAGCGCCCAATTGAAGCTTGCTCAGATGCCAATCGAAGCACCCTGTTTAGATGCCAATCGGAGGACATTGCTGAATTGCCAATCGAAAGACACTTTGCTAACATTAAAAAATTTCATTTTCTTTAGGAAAGTGCTTGTAAACACCCATATAATAGAAAAAACCTTGGGAAACATGAGAGGGAAAATTTTGGGTACAACGCCCAATAACTTAAAATCATAAATTTGCTCAATTGAGATTTCATGCATGTCATGAAAATTTCCCAACTTGTGCACCTCATAACTTGCTCAACTTTCATATTTTGAAGATGATCTTGAAATGTTTGGAAAGCCCAAGATGTCCTATACAATATCTATGTTGATAATATTTGCTTTTAAAGACCTTATCTTGATGTAAGTTGCCTTGACAAAAAGTCTCTTTTGTTGACTTTTGAAAATGACCTATAATGTATGAGATCATATCTTTCAAATGAAGAATTTTTGGACTTTAGAATAGTAGAAAAGTTGTAGGGAAATGAATTTCCTTAAAAATGGGCTTTGGTTAGGGAAAGGTTGATGAAGCATGTGAAAGTTATGCCTGGGCAAAGTTCAGTTGACTTCTCCTAAGGAAACCCTAATTTGACAATTCTTGACTTTTGATGATCTGAGGACTTTCCTTGGGGAATCATGATCAACCCTTGATTAAATGATGAATATCACTTCAAAATGTTAATGTTGACCAAAAATCTTGAAGTTTGACTGTATGTTGACCATAGTTGACTTTTTGACCAATACAATTGATTTTCAAACATTTGAGCCATTGACTAAGTAAACTTGTGATGTAGGGCATGAAACTTGACATGAACCTTGTTGAGGACCTATGAAGAACCATGGAAACAACTTGGGACCTTTTCAAATCACATTTCCTTGAGAAACTCCAAACCCTAGTTGTAGGCCTTTGGTTTAGAAGGTGCATCTTGACTAGTCAACCCTTGAGTGTCTTTACTACTTGAAGAGCCTTGAAAGAATGCTTTGAGAAAAACGTAAGGGAAAATTTTGGGGTACAACAGCTTCCCCTGTTCAATCTTCTTAAACCTGAAGAGCTAGATTGGCATGTCCGCCTTTCGTGACTTGAAGGTAGAAGATGATTGAACACTTAAGTGTCCAGAAATTTGCACTCGCTTGTGCAAGAAGTAATGATGTTGGTTAAGTATACTAGGAATGGGATTACATATGAAATTTTGATAAGAGATTCGTCGGATACGGGCTTATAGATGCCATCTAAAATAACTTATGACTCCAACTAGGAGAAGTATCAGAATAAATCTTTGGTCGATTTAACCTGAAACAGAAGAGGTATTTCACTTGTCACTAACTGGAAGAGATGAACCCATACCAGAAGAGGTCTTTCGCCTGTTATTAACTGGAAGAGATAAACCCATACCAGAAGAGGTCTTTCATATGTGATTAACTGGAAGAGATGAACCCATACCAGAAGAGGTCTTTTGCCTGTCATTAACTGGAAGAAACGAACCCATACCAGAAGAGGTCTTTTGGCTATCATTAACTGGAATAGATAAACCCATACCAGATGAGGTCTTTCGCTTGTGATTAACTAGAAGAATAAATTCATGCCAAAAGAGGTATTTTTCCTATCATTAACTGGAAGAGATAAACCCATACCAGAAGAGGTCTTTCTCCTGTCATTAACTGGAAGAATAAATCCATACCAGAAGAGGTCTTTCGCTTGTCATTAACTAGAAGAATAAATCCATACCAGAAGAGGTCTTTCGCCTGTCATTAAATAGAAGAATAAATCCATACTAGAATAGGTCTTTCGCCTTGTTGTAACCCGATTTTTCCCCCTAAGATCCCTTCATAATACCATGTTGATTCCATCACAAAAAGATCACATTAGGATTCTTGGTTCCCCTCCCTATATTTAGCTTTGCTCTTTGAGGAATCACCAAGCACCTTGACTAGTGTTCTTTTGTGATCATGAATATTTTTGTCTTGATTTTTTTTAATTAATAAAATGCAATGTTGGTTTGTCTTGCTTGTTACTCATGTAGGTAAAGGCAATAAGATTCAACAAGTTGCTCCATGGGTTAATGAGTTTATTTCCATGCCCTAGTCAATAAAGCTTGAGAAGTTCAAACCTCACCGTTGGATTTGTTTTGGAGGAAATGGCATGTTAAGGTTATTTTGGTTCACCACATTTTAATATTATCAAATTTGGTTCAAAAGCACAAGGGATTGATTGGAGAAGTTATCATGCTTGGACAAGACTTTGTTCCCATTGGTCACAAATGCATATTTCTCTCAATTCTCAAGATATGGAAGTGGTTATGGTTGCTATGAGTTCTCATTATCATCCTCAACAACTTATATTTACAAAGCATTTGTGTTGGTACAAGAAGTTTGTTCAAAATTGTCAAAGTTCCTCAAGGCATTTTTCTTGATCTAGGAGCTAGGGTTTTGAACTTAAAAGAAGCATATCTTGCTCATCTTTTGGTATTTTGGAGTGATTACAAAGACATACTTCTCTTAAAAGGGTTACCAACAAATCACTTCAAAAGTTCCAAGGAGTTTTCATGTGGAATAAACTTGATGAAGAAGAAAGATTACAAGTCCTTCAGATGAATCTCTAATTTTCTATGTGTGACTTCAAATGATCATAACTTGGTCAATTTTTATCACCTTGAGCCCATTATTTTTCCAAAATTATCTTGAGGATGTGAACTTTATGCCTTCTTTCATGTGCAAAGTGAGAAAATGGATGGAAGTTACCTTAAGGATACAAAATATTATAGGTCATTTCATGATTTTTTGCCAACTTCAACAATTCATAACTCTCTCAATTTTTGGAGATTTTGAATGTTTCAAGTCCCAAAATGGAATTCAAGAGGTCTATTTCATGCCATCTTTTTTGGTCAAGAGCAAATTCCAAGTGGAAGGCCATGTTTGGATGCAAGACATTATATGTCACTTTTGAAGAAAATTTTGAAATATTTCTAAGTATGAAAAGTCAACCCTTTTTCTCCAACTTTGACTCAACACAACTTTCAGCTCAAGCATCCATTTGATTCCATTCTTTTTCCATTGCAAAGCGTGTAACCCCATCTTTATAAAGCATCAAGAATCATGCCCTAAGATCCCTTGAGCCTAGAATACCATTGGATTGAGCTTGGTAACTTGGAAATGAAGTTTCCCCATAAGTCAGAATTTGAAGTCTTTGTTCTGGCTTCTAATCATAAGTTTTCCACGTGTTTATGCCTCAAAACATGTTTAATGAAGTTAAATAATTGATTAGCACAACAAAACGCGCGTTTTGGATGAGTTTTGATCAAATTAGAAGATACACTTTTCTTGTTTGCAACTTCACACGATTTCCCTCCAAACTTCATCATTTCAAACGCTTGGACATTTCATTTGATTCCCTACAAATAGAGGTTCATTCCCCATTCATTTCCTCAAGCTTGGATAGCCAGAATCATCCTGCCAAACTTATTCCATAACTCAAAATTCAGCAACTTTGAAATCTATTCTCAAGCCTTTTTCAATCCAACTTTTCCATCAATTCACCTTCCTTGATCTTCCCTGAAGCTAACCATATAATTACATTTAAGAATAGTGCCCTATATTGATCCATAGAAGTCCAGTTTCAGAGCTCTGCAACTCCTCTTCAATAGATAGATCCCTTCATCAATTCTTTAAAACTTTGATGTCATTGTAATGCTCTCATTGCCCTGGTTCTAGTCACAACACTTGATTTTTACTGGATACACATTTTGACCATGAAATTTCAAATCCCTTTTTAAAACTTTCCTTCCAAATTGTTTGAACTACAGTTTATATAAATTTGTCGCGAGCGTGTGGTTGTCTTTGTCTTGAAGAGACGAAACGAATGACATAGGTCTCGTGCTCTAATTTTACAGATTGAGAAATCTGGTTTTGGGACTGGCTGGAGGTTGAAGATAACCAATGTGTCATCCTTCAACCAATGAAACAGGGCCATTTGGATTTTTTTGAATTTTTGATTTATATTTGATTCAGTGCTTTGTTCACTAATGACCATGATATGCACAACGCGCCAGATTCCTTGGATTTGATTACTAAAGCGTTTTGACTCTCATCCAATGGTCCACATATTTTTGACTTTTATTTTCTTTTCTAATTTTTATATTTAATTGTTTTAAATTTCAAAAAATCATAGAAAATTCATTTTTAGTCCAAAAAATCTGAAAAAAATTATGAAAAATATTTTTGATTATTCTCTTTCTAATTTTTATTTTTTCACAATTTTATTTTGTGTTTTGGTATTTTTTTTATAAATTTTCACTTTATTTGATTTGTTTTAAATGTTTAAAAATACTTTTAAGCATTTTTAAATTATGAAAAAAATATGGAATGATCCAATGATATTGTGACAAATATTGGTGACCTTACTTATTTTTTATTTCTGACTTTGGTATTTCTTATCATTTTTGGTTTATTTTACTCATTTCTTTTAATTTTAAAAATAGTTTCTGACTTTAAAAAATTACCAAAAAAATTATAAAATATTTGAGTCCATTTCTGATTTTTCTATGGTCTTACTTTTTATTTCTTGATTAATTTGAACATAGTTTATATTTTTTTATCTCTTATTTCTATTTTAAATATTTCTAAAACCTTTTTTGATGTATATATAAAAATGAAATATTATTTTGTGATTATTTTCTGGCTAATCTTGGGTTGAGTTTTTGATCATGAACTTTATTAACATCATTGGATCCATGGTGTTGAGTTTAACTCCACAAAAATGGATGAATGATTTTAATAATAGTTTGATTAAATTTAATTCAAAAGTGGTTTGTATATTCTCTCCTACCACTCTTCATCTCATCCCTTTCTTATTGCGCTAAGTGTTATTGGAGCATGATCTCTATATCATGTCTAAAAACAAATGGTGCATAGATTGCTATTGACCGACCTCAAAATAGGTGCGACTTCTATATAAGTCCACTTACGATTGCTTAACATAGCGCTAAATTTTGTCCCGATTCGAATAAATGATCATTCGTGGCCCAAACTTATGTTTGCAAGCTCAAGTATGTTAATTTGATCACTTTGATCCAATAACCTTGAGATTCATTGCGTGGAGGCTTTGGTTCTACCAATCCTCTAATGGATCTACAACACCTTTGGTCAACGTGGATCACTTAAACATTGTTGATCATTAAATGGTACTTATGAGAATTCCAAATGGATGATATACTTGACAAAAAGCAAATGCAACTTGTTGTGAGGAGGCTTTGGTTCTACAAATCCTCTAATGAGTTCCAAATGCAAGTTTCAAGATGATCATCCAACTAACAACTAATCACTAATAATTGACTTTATCCTGTATCTTTTATTATATGCCCCTTTTATTTTTATGCACTATTTACTTTTAGCTTTTACATTTCATGTCATTTTCATCTTTGCTCATTTGCGCATTTACTTTCTTGTCATTTTTATTTTTCTCACTTGAGCTTTTCTTTTCTTTTCTTAAGATACTTAATAATCAATATGAACCATAAAATCCTTAATGATACTTAAACTATTTGGCTACTATCCTTGGCATTATGGAGCATTGGACTTCTTGGACTTAGGATTAGAAACCTTGGCCTATGATAGGAGACCTTGTGACCTTATCTGATTATTTTGTCTGGATCTCTTGAGGTTTACCTCAAGACATTGGGTTGTTTGTTTATTTTGTGTGCGGGTTATTGTGATTACACTCTTTGTTTGTTATCTAGAATTCACCCGTATATAGTCGTTACTCAGCCCAATTTTTGTGAAGACTTAATACACTTGAAGTTTGGTTCATTCAAGAGGTCTAGTATCTTTGCTTGCTTGGTTTCAATCCAAAGAATGGGAATTATATCTTGGCTCATAATGTCAAGTATGGGCTTCTTGTTGGTTATATGGTTCCTATCCCTAGCTTTTACCTTATGCTTTAGGATATTCTCTTCTTCTCCTCCCATCTTCTTTAATTTCAAAAAATTTCTCCCTCCTTTTGAAAACTCTTCTTGTTTTTTTAAACTTGAACCACTTTCATAATAAACTTGGACTTATGTCCATGCATTTTCAAAACATTTTCATAAATAAACTTCAATCAACTTAATAATACTTTGACATTTTTTGTGGGAAGACTAAAAGTCAATCAATCTCATTTCAAGCCAATTTGCCACTTTGGCTTTTTACTTTAAAAACTTTTCTCAAAAGATTAGACTCTTGTAAATCCTTGTAGTGATGCAAACAACTATACTTCTACAATATGTAGTAAAGAGAGATATTTTCCACTTGGGTGTTGAGTGAGGCATTGTTGATATTAAAATCCAAGCCATATCCTCCACTTTGAGATGATGCAAATTCTCCTTTCTCATGATTGTGGGTAGTAAGTATATTTTCCACACGGACAATGACGATGATGTCTTATCTCATAAAATTAACCAACACACTTGTGTTTTAAAATTTTTAAAGAGGAAATACGTGTGCTCTGATCCCCTATTGCACGGAAGGTGGTACATAGGCACTAAAGGTTCACAACCGCAGAGGATGCAAAAATCATAAAAAATATATTTCTTTCCTCACCTCCACCATCTATTTTTATACAACATTTTTTTATAGCCAAAATATACAGATTTTACAAAGAGGTTCTTGTGGAGTACCGTAGATGTTTAGGGTGCTAATACCTTCCCTTTGCATAACCAACCCCCTTACCTTGAATCTTTCCCCCCTCTTTTTTGGGTTACTCGCTATTTTCCCATTCCTTTCGAAATAATAAAGCGCGGTGGTGATTTTTATTTTTATATGTATAAGTCTAGTCAATCCCATGGCTTAGTCTTAAACATTTCTACCGCTATAGAAAAATGGCGACTTCACTGGAGACAGATTGACCTCTTGCTTGTCCATCCCTAAGTGGGTTAAGCCTATCTTTGTTTATATCTGTATATGTGTTATCATTGTTTATGTGTTATATGTTGTATATATGTTTGTCTTGATTTTCCTGGTTTTCAAGGTGCTTGGTGATTACTTATTAGTCCTATACCCAGACTTGGCAAACTTTAAGATAAGACGGGCGGTATAGTCATGTTAACTTTGAGGGAGTAATCCAAGAAAAGGAGGCATGAGATCCCCCACTCAGTGGAGGCCCCTTTGACTGTAGTGTCGTTTACCGAGTAATTAGGAAGACGTACTACTTTCGACCTGGGAGCCTGCTGAAGCTGAGGACCGTAATACCTAACCCATCATGGCCTCTTAGGTGTAGTGCGGAAGCTATGACGGAGTAATCCGGAAATAGTTGTCACGCGATACTACGCTCGAACGAGTTTTTCTTGAGAATATTACTAATTACCGAGTTAATCGGGAAGTTGGTAATATCCGAAGGAAGGATGTAGACTCTGAGAACCTCTAGAACCTTGTTCGACAGGTGATAACTTTTAGACCAATACCTTATGGGTAGTACCTTCGACCTCATGCTCGTGACGTTAAACCTATGAACCCTATATGTGTGATCTTGTGTGTGATTGATACATCATGCATCCATGCACTCATAAGCATCTTTTGAAGAGATCTTATTTCAAGGGATTTAAAAGTTGACCATCTGTGAATATCTCAGGTACTATTTAACCATGGATTCTGGAAAAAGAAAGACCGGGAAGTACAGTTTCAAGGATCCAAAGATAGATGAGTTGATCAGTCTAATTCCCGAGATTGAGTGTTCTGTAGATTTTCAGAAGAAGTATGGATCTGTCATTCCTCTCACGAAGCTGAAGATGAAGGAGGGTATTCTCTCGACCTTGGTCTAGTTCTATGATCCGATGTATCATTGCTTTACTTTTCCCAATTATCAGTGGATGCCTACACCAGAGGAGTATTCTTATCTGTTGGATTTACCCGTTACCGACCGTGTTCCTTTTATTGGTTTGCAGAGAGAGCCAAACCCACATGAGATTGCTGCTTTGATTCATCTGGGGAAGTCTGAGGTGGAAGCCCATATGACTACCAAAGGAGGGATTAAAGGATTACCAGCCCAGTTCTTATTGGAGAAAGCTTGCTACTTTGCCAAGATGAAGAGTATTGTCGCTTTTGAGGCCATCTTTGCTCTACTTGCTTATGGGTTGTTCTTATTTACTAATATGGACAAGTTTTTTGACATTAATGCTATCAGGATCTTCATGATTGGAAACCCAGTTCCTACATTGTTGGGTGATGCTTATTACTCTATTCATCTTCGGAATTCTTATCATGGGGGATGACTATCTGTTGCACGCCTCTGTTGTACCGGTGGTTTATCTCTCATATGCCCCAGTCTTATGCTTTTTGGGATGTCAAGAAGGAACCCCGTTGGGCTCCTAAGATCATGGCACTTACTCATTCAGATATTGATTGGTATCATCGAGCTTACCAGGATATAGAGATTATTGACAATTTTGATAGTTTCCCCAATGTACCTCTTCTTGGTACAAAGGGAGGAATTAACTATAGCCCTGTTCTTGCACGACGATAACTTGGTTATCTGATGAGGGATAAACCAAATAGTATTCATTTGAGTTGTTTCTTTTTGAAGGAGGGAGAAGACCATAGGGAAGCTAGGGAGCATATTGCGAAGGCTTGGCGTCACATTCATAAGAAGAGTACGAAGGATTTGGGACCTAGGGGTGCTGTTTCTTTGGAGCCATATCTTCAGTGGGTCCAAACGAGAGCTATTCAATTGTAGATGCCATATTCCCGGGAAACACCTATGCCTGATTTGTTTGTGAATACCACTCCTTCCTTGTTGGATGATCTAGAAGAGCTACAACTTGATTTAGTCAGGATGCAACAGGAAAAGGATGCTTGGAAGAACAAGTGCCGAACTTTAGAGATTTCTTATAGAGCAGATTTGAAGGAGAAAGACGACTTGATTGAGATTCTTGAGAGACGGGCTGTAGAGACCATGGAGAGGAAAGGGGATTTATTTTCTCCTAAGCCTTAGTCAGATGCCATTTGCTCACTCGCTGATTCAGGTGATTGGAAGGAGGTTTCCACCAGATATGCAGAAGAAAACCAGAGGTTGAAGGCTCAGATTTCCAGGCTCACAGGGAAGCACTAGCGTATAGAGTGATCTCCATCAGCTTTACTTATCAGGGTTTTAGATTTTATTTTCATCTTGTACTTGGGATCATTGAAACTTGTAATCCATTATGGAGTTATTATGATAAAAAATTTCAGTATTTTAAATGCGTTATTACTTTGATATTTGCAATATGTCCATAAATTTTAAATCCCTTGAAATATTAAATAATAAAATAAAATCATGTGCATTGCATACCATGCATCATATTGCACATATTTCTTGTATTTGTTATGCATATCCACGTGTCTTACCAAGCTTCTTTACTTCGTTCAGCAAGCTGACTCACCACTACAACACTCGGGCTAATTTCAGAAAGAAGATGGACTACTTAGACCAAGAGAATCGCGAGCTGTGCGAGGAGGTTTATGCTTTGAAGGCCGGCATGGCTAATCTTACGGCTCTGATGGAATCTCTGGTGGCTGATCAGAATCAGCCACCGAGTGTTCAACCTCAGCCAATAAGGGTAACTACTGAAGCTCTGATTGTTCCCGTATCTGCCACTCCAGCTGTTATTCAGAATCGCATGCCTCAAGGTTATCCATGGGGAATTCCAGATAATTTTGCACCTGAAAGTTTCAATCTTGGTCCTCAAGATACTCCAATTGTTCAGACTATTGTTCCTCCTGCACCTCCTGTGGTGCATGCTGCTCCTGCTGCACAGCCTTCGGTGAATATGATTTCGTTTGTTAATGATGATATGTGTCGTCCTTTCCCTCCACCGAGTGAAGACTTGGGTCTTTATGAAATAATGGATGATTTTCAAGAGCAGTTTGACAAGATGCAGAGAGAGATGAAGGCCCTCAGGGGAAAAGAGTCATTCGGGAAGAACGTGAATGAGTTATGCTTGGTCCCGAATGTTAAGATACCTGCTAAGTTTAAGGTCCCGGAGTTTGAGAAGTACAAGGGCAACACTTTCCCTCGTGCTCATCTGGTGATGTATGTAAGGAGAATGCCTACCCATACTGATGATCAGCGTATGCTGATTCACTTTTTTCAAGATAGTTTGACCGGCGCTGCGCTGAAGTGGTATATGAGTTTAGAAAATGTTAACATCCATACTTTCAATGATCTTGGAGAAGCGTTCATCAAACAATACAAGTACAACGTGCACATGGTGCCTGACCGTGATCAACTCAGGGCCATGGTTCAGAAAGACAGAGAATCATTCAAAGAATATACACAAAGATGGCTTGAGGTAGTTTCCCAAGTGATTCCTCCCATGGAAGAGAAGGAGATGAATAAGATTTTCTTGAAAGCTCTGGGTTCTTTCTACTACGAGAGGATGGTAGCAAGTGCACCAAGTGACTTTACTGAAATGGTAGGAATGGGTATCCGCTTAGAAGAGGCTGTAAGAGAGGGCGGTTTAACGAGAAGTGAAGGATCTAGAGGTGTGAAGAAGCCATCTTATGGGTTTATTAAGAAGAAGGAAGGGGATGCAAATTCTATTATGCAAGAGAGGAGGGTTAATACTCCTAGAAGGAATTATAAGCGTCATCAGCAAGTCGCCTCAGTTGCTACATTTGTGGGTGCAGCTCCAACTACCGTTACTTATCAGAGACCATCCCAACAGGAGAATCAAGGGTATAATCAGAGAAGGGAGAGTTATGACCCTATTCCTATGAGCTATACAGAGTTACTACCGACATTGATTCAGAAGAAGTTGGTTCAGACCCGACCACCTCCCACCGTACAATCACCATTGCCTTGGTATTACAAGGAAGACCAAACATGTGCATCAGGGAGCAACAGTGCATAATGTTGAGAATTGTTATCCTTTGAAGACTGAGGTGCAGAAATTGGTGAAGTCTGGTATTCTATCTTTCAAGGATGTGGGCCCTAATGTGAAAGACAATCCTCTACCCATGCATGGAGGAGTAAATGCTGCGAATATGGTGGTCGGTTGTCCAGGCGACTTCCAGATTTTTGATATCAATCTGGTTAGAGGAGATTTGGTGAAAATGCATGTAGACCTCTGTGATTTTAGATACTATACGCATGAACATTCCGGTTGTGCTATTTGCAGTATAGACATACATGGTTGCGAAAAGATAAAGGCTGGTTTATAGGAGGTGATGAATGAGGGCCTCATCCATATAATCAAGCCTAGGGCAGAGTATGAAGAGAAGGTGAATATGGTTTCTGGATGTCCTGGAGAATTCATAATTTTTGATGTAGAGTATATGAATGAGGACCTTGTGCAATTGCATGCTACTTTCTGCCATACGGCTGGTCAGGTAGAACACCATTATGGGTCTTGCGGAGTTTGTTGTCGAGATTCCCGATGATGTTTAATCATGAAGAAAGGTGTTCAGTTGTTGTTGGAAAATGGAACTATCAAGGTTACAGGTCAAAGGCATGATTACCATAAAGTTGATTTGATTGAGGTTTACTTGACTGAAGAAGAGTCGGATGAAGAGTATGCCTCTACAGATGAGTATTTCTCCTCAGATGAGGATTTGTTTTCTAGAAATGACTCAATAATGACTGATTGTGTTAAAGAAGGGGTAAACGTCATCGTACCTTGTTTTGGGGCACCCGCCCATCTTGAAGTTGAATATTAGAGCAAGCCAGCTGTTACCCCATTGGTGATTAGTTTGCTGGTTCATATCCCCTACAAGTCAGATAAGGTTATGCCCTATAAATACAACGCTACAATCTTAGAGGATGGAGTGGAAGTTCCCATCTAGCCAATGCCTGATGTTAGAAATATTGCTGAAAATAGAAGGGTGACCTGCAGCGGTCGTGTGTTTGCACAAGTTGTTCGAGGAGATGTTAGTGCTGGAAAGAAAATTGTTGAGAATATTGAACCCAAGAAGGCTACGGGTGAGACTAGTGGGGCTATGTTAGAGAAGAAGTGGATGATATATTGAAGATAATCAAGATGAGCGACTACAAAATTGTAGACCAGCTACTGCAGACTCCTTCAAAAATATTTATCTTGGCTTTATTGATGAACTCATCTGTTCACAGAGAATCCTTGATGAGGGTATTGGACCAAGCTTTTGTGGAGAGTGATATGCCAATAGACCAATTCAGCAGCGTAATAGGGAACATTACGTCATGTAATAACTTAAGTTTCTACGATGATGAATTTCCAGATGAAGGAAGGAATCACAACCTAGCCCTCCATATATCTATGAATTACAAGAATGATTCACTATCGAATGTGCTGATTGATAATGGATCCGCTTTGAACGTTATACCGAGGAGTACTCTTATGAAGTTGAAATATCAAGGAACGCCTATGCGCCCGAGTGGCATCATTGTGAAAGAATTTGATGGATCGAGGAAATCTGTTATTGGTGAAGTGGACTTGCCTATTCATATAGGACCACATTTGTTTCAGATAACTTTCCAGGTCATGGGCAATGTTCCCGCTTATAGCTATTTGTTGGTGTGATCGGTGGATCTGGAACTGACTGTTTAACGCTGGTTCGCGAAATGTCGCGGAAGCAAGAGTCGCCACCGTCTTTTATTTTCTCCAATATGGAAAGGACAAAAGCACAGAAAAATTCCTTATTGAGATTAGCTCTCGGTTCGGGAGGTAGATTTATAGAAAGGGAAGGTGTTAGCACCCTTTCTATCCATGGTTATCCATGGGCTCTTAGATACTTGCTCATTTGTGTTTTCAAAATATTTTTTTGCTTTTCAATCGTGAGTGGGTTTGAAAAAGTTTCGTTTAAGATTTCAGTTCGACTCTTGTATCAGTCCTCAAGAGTGTTTGAAAAGTTGTTTTTGAAAGCTTTTTGCAAAGTGTCGGTGGGAAAAGAAGTTTTTAATTTGTTTTGAATTAGAGCAAGTATCTACGAGTCATCTACCTACCCTAAGGAATTAGACTGTGTAAATGTCCTTAAGGTAGTGCCATCCCACCATTGAGAGATAGGTAGCACCACCGTTGGAGGTGTTCGGGTCAATTCGAGTTTGTAGGGACAGTGTGGTCACCGAGCAACAGTAAGACACCTTAGAAGCTACCCTTATGCCATTGATCTTTTTATTCCGAGGCAACTATTCTGAGGCAACTTGTTTCGAGGCAACTTGTTCTGAGGCAACCGTTTCGAGGCAACTAGATCAATGGGACATAAGGACTCACTAAGACGTCCTATACTCGACGACCACATTTCGAGGGGCAAGGCAACAGTGAGGCGTACCCTAGGAGTGGTGTGTGAATTGTGTGTCATTTTCAGTTATTATTTGTCTTGTCATGCATTGGGTGAGCTACGCTTTGATTTTATTTGGGCATACATTCTTTCATGTGATTAGCAATTTAAAGGGTGCGGAAATTAAAGTGCGGAAAATAAAGGTCCTACGCTATTACAAGGCGCGGGTCTATACATCGCCAAATTAAACAAAGACCCGATTTGAATAAAAGTGCGGAAAGTAAATGACCTAATTATCTATTACAAAGCTTTGGGGCAAATACATTATATTAAAAAAGGAAATAAAAGTAAACGTGCGAAAAGAAATAAGAATCGAGAGTGCGAGGGCATTGGACCCTTTAAAGAAATTAAATTGAAGTTGGAAGGTTAATTAATTATTTAATGAGAAAAGAAATTATTTTTATGTTTTTTGGTATTTATGAAAAAAAGAAGATTAATTGAAATTAGAAATTAAATAAACCCTAATTCTAGTTTGTTTTTAATTATTAAAAAAAATGTTTAAGTTTTGACCTAATTTACACTAATTATTTAATTACAAGTTTATTTACAAAATAAATTAATAGTTAATAATAATAAGAAGAAAAATTTAATTATTGAGAAAAAAAAGTAAAATGCTAAACCTAATTTTTATGTATTTTATTTATTTAAAAAAAACATTAAAGTTGAAGACCTAAAATTAAACTAATTTGGTTATTGCAATTTATTTTCAAAACTATTTATGAATTAAAAAATAAATAAACATATTTTATTTTTGACTTTTCTGATTTTTTTGTATTTTTGTGAAAAACATTTTGGTGAATTAATTAAAACAATAAAGCAAATTAAAAAGAATAAAAAAAAGAAAGAAGAAAATTAGGAGGAAGAGTACAAACAAAGGGGGTTTCTGGCCCAATTATGGAGGTCAATTGTAAGAAATTTGGCCCAAGAATTCCAAGCCTTTTGACTTTCTGGCACTTGTGTGTGGGACGTTTGACCAGGGTATATGGTGGATTGCTTGTGATGGCCATTGGATTGACCTTCAGGGACATGTGGCAGGCACTGACGTGAGGCTTCAAGATGGTCCTTGGAATGGAAGCTGCACAGAAGCACGTTAAGAAAAAATATATGAAGGAGTGGGGGACCTGGGAATCGAACCCAGGTCCTAATACCTGTAGGACAACGCACATGCCAGCTGAGCCATTGAGTCTCTTTGTTCATTTAGTGGACCATGATTATTATCAGAGAGAAACAAGTATTATGCTGGACAATAAAATAACGCGTCAATGTTTGAACTAACCAACCACAAGCCAACAACTCATCTTCTTCTCCCTTGCTTCTTCGTTTTTGCTTGAAACTAATATCAAATAGAGGGGGTTTTAAACCCCCACTAACTGCAATATTCAAAAATAGCGATTAGCACATGAGGGAATATAAAAAGGGCGCGAGGTGGTTGTTCAATTCGTTGGAAGGTCCTGGTTTCAGTGGTATAAGTTTTATGGCCTGATTTTTCCAGATGAGGAAAGCCCTAAATCAAGGTCTCTGAAACCCTAAGAAATGTCCATGGTGGATTCTCCTACAGACAGCCATTCTTCAATTGAACGATACCATTAGCTTTAGAATGATCATGTTAGTGTAAATCAATGGTTAAAAGTTACAAATAATGCATGGAAAATGGAATACGATTATCAAAATTTTCAAGAAAAGTAAAACACTGTTATACCAATTCCTTGCGTATGGAGGGTTGGCTTTGATTGGAATGGTTTCCTGGATGTGTCAGGAGTGTGATGGAATAGTTATTTGGCTTTGAAATGAGCTCTAGCTGTGAAAACAGTTTTCAATTTTTTTGGAAAAAATACAAAGTTGTTCTTATGCTTGAGGCGCAGCTTTCTTGTTCTTGGCATTAGGTTTGTGTTATGCTTATGTATGTGAATGATTTAGGTTAGAAAAACTGGCCCAAAATCCATGTATTCAATGCTTTTGAATTTGTGATTTTCCATGATCTTTTTCAATCCTTTTTGCCATGAAAACTTGCCTATTTGGAAGATTTGGTCCCTTTGATGTGGTACACGAAATATTTAGGCCTTAATGAGAGAATATGCTGCACAAAAAGATTTGGAAAACATGATTTAGTATTTTTCTTATATTTAATTTTAATTAAATGAATTAATAGGATTAAAAACTCAATTAATTAATTAAAAATAAGAAAATAACTCCCCTTTGGGTCAATGGGTCGTGCATAGCTTTTGGGTGATGATTCTTGGAAGAAATTGAGGCCCATTAGCAATTTTGAGGCATTTGAAGCAAAGTTGACTTTTCAAAATTCCCAAAAATTTCCCAACTTCCACAAGGAATATCTTGCTCAATTTTTAAGCTTTGATCATGTTCTTGGACATTTTGGAAAGGTCTTGAAGTCCTCTAACCAATTTCTTTGGTCCCATGTCATTTTGATTTACCAATCTCAAGTTATGGTCTTTGACTTAAAGTGCCTTTTTGTTGACTTTTGAAAATGACCTATAATGTTGAGATTGATATCTTTTTGTGAGAGCATTTCTTGGACTTGAAGTGTGAAGAGGAGTTGTAGGAAATGTCATTCTCTTCAAAATGAGCTTTGGATGGAATTTTTCTGATAAACCATGTGGAAGTTATGCCTTGGTCAATTTGCAGTTGACTTTTTCAACTGTCCAAAAATAGAAACTTTTGCATCTTGAGACTTTTTGAGCCATGCTTTGAGAATCATGATCAAGAATTGATCAAATGATGTTTGTGGCTTCCAAAATAAGATGTTGACCAAAATTTTTGACTTTTGACTGTCAAATAAACATTTTGCCCTTGTAGTTGACTGTGAAGCAATTAGGGTTTTTGACTGTGCAATCTGATGCTGTGAGTCCTGAAACTTGGCATATGGATGCTTGACAATGTTTATAGGCATGTGGGACTTGATTGGACCCTTGGGAACTTCAATATCTTTGCCAGAACCAAAACCCTAATTTTTGACTGTTAGGAGGCCATTGGACTGTGCAACCTTTGGGAGATTTTGAAGCATGCTCTTAGCAAATCTTGAAGAATATGGGAGGGCAAATTTTGGGGTACAACAGTTTCCCCTGTTCAATCTTCTTAGACTTGAGGATGTAGATTGGTTGGCGTGCCTTTCGTAATCCGAAGGTGGAAGACGATTGAACACTAGAGTGCCCAGAAATTTGCGCTCACATAGTAGTGTGATGGTGGGAATGGGCTTACAGATGCCATTTGGAGATTGGTGGATAGGAGGATGGGCTTATAGATGCCATGTTGAGAGGTGATGGATAGGAATATGGGCTTATAGATGCCATGTTGAGAGGTGATGGATAGGTGGATGGGCTTATAGATGCCATCTGGGTGTCGATCGCGTAAGAGATTCCTTAGCGAGAACTTGCGTACCTCAACGGGACGATGAGAGAACCTTGGAAGATTACTACCTCAACAGTAACGATGAGAGAACCTTGGGCGATTACTACCTCAACAGTAACGATGAGAGAACCTTGGGCGATTACTACCTCAACAGTAACGATGAGAGAATCTTGGATGTCTTCTACTGAGTCTTTATCAGGAAAATCTTTAGGAATCGATTTAACTGGACCAGAGAAGGCCTTTGACTGGATCGGCATCAGGAAAATCTTTAGGAGTTGATTTAACTGAACCAGGCAAGGTCTTGGAATCTTCAACTGGAATAAGAATCAGGGAGATCTTAGCGTCGATCTGAATGAACCAGAGAAGGCCTTTGACTGGATCGGCATCAGAAAAATCTTTAGGAGTCGATTTAACTGAACCAGGCAAGGTCTTGGAATCTTCAACTGGAATAAGAATAAGGGAGATCTTAGTGTCAATCTGACTGAACCAGAGAAGACCTTTGACTGGATCGACATCAGAAAAATCTTTAGGAGTCGATTTAACTGAACCAGACAAGGTCTTGGAATCTTCAACTGGAATAAGAATCAGGGAGATCTTAGGGTCGATCTGATTGAACCAGAGAAGGCCTTTGACTGGATCGGCATCAGAAAAATCTTTAGGAGTCGATTTAACTGAACCAGGCAAGGTCTTGGAATCTTCAACTGGAATAAGAATCAGGGAGATCTTAGGGTCGATCTGACTGAACCAGAGAAGGTCTTTGACTGGATAAGAATCAGAGAAATCTTAGAATTGATTTAACTGAACCAGATGAAAGTCTTGGGATGTCTTTGACTGGATAAGAATCAGGGAGATCTTAGGGTCGATCTGACTGAACCAGAGAAGGTCTTGGATTAACTTTGACTGGATAAGAATAAGAGAAATCTTAGAATTGATTTAACTGAACCAGACTAAAGTCTTGGAATATAGCTGAGAACTTAACTGGATCTTTCTTGAAAGGTAAAGGTCAGTCATATGCAATGCATGATATGGATCAAGTAATGATGTTCTCAACATAAATGAGATTGTGTGATGCGTTTATGCATGTATCATGATGTATGTGATATTTATGAATGTATGTTTTCGTCTTAGGAAAATAAATCCTTGATGGGTGCCGGGAAGTTAAATCTTGGGCTGATGTAGAGCTTCTGTTTCCACTGGGTAGTGATGGTTGCAAGAATACCGGTAGGAGAAGATAACTCTGTCGGGGAATAAACTTGGCGAATGGATTACTCTGCGTGGAAAAATTACTCTAGCTACCTTGCTGGGGAACAGTACTCTGTGGGGAGAGAGGTACTTTACTGGGACGTTGATGATAACTTCGCTGGGGATACCGTTGTTATGTTGGAAGTTTTGGTAGACTCCGCTGGGGGTGAGAAGACTTCGTCGAGGACGATCTTTCCATGGCTTTTGGCTGAGGATAACCTAGTTATATCCTGGTAGGGAAATAACCTTTGAATAAAGCCGGAAGACGCGTTCGTGTTCTGCAGGGGGGAAGCTTCCAGAGTCTACTTGGGATAAGCTTACTGCTGGGGAGATTGATTGAAACTTTCCTGGGGAAATCTTGAACTATGCTGGGCTCTCCTGGGAAATTTTGAGATGTAATGGGAGTGACTCCACTGAATGTCTGGTATACCGCCGGGGAACAGTCTTAGACCAAGACGGTCGGGGATGCTTGTTAGGAATGTTGAGATCTGCGGGAGGATACCCAACTTCCTTAAGGCTGACAATATGGCTTTGCTTGGGGAGAGTGTATTGACTTGCTGACTCACTCTCTGGGGAATTAAGGTATATTGGTTATGTTCTTCGGCTGAACTTACCTTGGTACCTTGGTGGACATAACAATTAGATTGCTTAGACCACTCCTTACTGCCCCTGTTTCTGATGTTACGTGTGGTTAATCCTTTGTTTCGTATGCAAACATTCATGAGTTAGCAATTATTGGTCAAATGCATATATCACAAATTGAACCTTGGACGTTCTTCGCAAAACAAAACAGAAAAGGAAAAACAATTGGCAATTTTAACTGAAAAGTGAATTTATATTGATTTTTGAATTTGCCTGTAAATAGGCGTTTATATACAAGAGGCTGACGTCCTAGTAAGAGAACACCGCTGAACAAAAGAGTTTATACAATTTGTACAAAGGGAAAACAAAACAGCTGTGTGAAAAGAATAATCCCACTGGGTCCCAACTCTACTATCGCCTTTATATCCTCGAGCGTCTCATCACTTGATGACCTAGCTGAAGATGAAGCTGATTGATCGAAGCCTTTTGAACTTGATAATTGATACCGGATTCTGGATGCAAAGTGATCCAATGAGACATAGTATTACGCCTTAATCCCTAACTTTTGCCTGGACCGCCCTTTCGTGTTTTCGGTCCACCGGGATACCCATTTTTGCCCAAGCCGCCTTTTCAGGTTTTCGACTTGCCGGGTGTACAGATTTTTTTATTTCATCCCTTCATTTTGCCCGAACCCTTTTGGTTCGCCGGGAAGCCCTAATTTTTGCCTAGGTATGTCAACCTAGCGGGTCTTTTATCATGCGTAGTATCTTTTTACTATGTCTGCATTGGCGGGGTGAGGAAGGTCGTCACCATCCATAGTGGTCAAGATCATGGCTCCTCCTGAGAACACATGTTTAACCACAAATGGCCCTTCGTATGTGGGGGTCCATTTTCCCCTTGGATCACTCTGAGGAAGGATGATGCGCTTGATTACCAGATCCCCAACTTGATACTCTTGTGGTCTGACCTTTTTGTTAAATGCCCTGATCATCCGTTTTTGATACGTCTGACCATGACAAATAGCAGCAAGTCTCTTTTCGTCAATTAAGTTTAGCTGATCAAGTCGTGTCTGGATCCAATCATCTTCGCTCAGATCTGCATCCTTCATTATCCGGAGAGAGGGTATCTGCACTTCGATCGGTAAGACTGCCTCCATACCGTAGACCAAGGAGAAGGGAGTTGCCCTGGTTGACGTCCTTGCTGAGGTACGGTACCCATGTAGAGCAAACGGTAACATCTCGTGCCAATATTTATAGGTCACTGTCATCTTCTGCATAATTTTCTTGATATTTTTATTCGCTGCTTCTACAGCCCCATTCATCTTCGGCCGGTAAGGAGAAGAGTTGTGGTGCTGTATCTTGAATTGCTCGCAGAGCTCAGTGATCATCTTGTTGTTAAGATTGGTACCATTGTCCGTAATGATCCTTTCCGGGACGCCGTATCGACAGATCAGGTTATGCCGAATGAACCGTGCCACGACATTCTTGGTTACAGTAGCGTAGGAAGCTGCTTCAACCCACTTCGTAAAGTAATCAATCGCCACCAGGATGAAGCGATGCCCATTGGACGCTGTAGGTTTAATTTCACCGATCATATCTATGCCCCACATTGCAAAAGGCCAAGGTGCAGTCAGAACATTCAGAGGGACTGGAGGAACATGCACCTTATCTGCATATATCTGACATTTATGACATGTCCGGGAATGTTGGTAACAGTCGGTTTCCATTGTGGACCAGTAATATTCTGCCCGAAGGATCTTCTTTGCCATAGTGTGTCCACTGGAATGTGTTCCGAAGGTACCTTCGTGTAGCTCCGCCATGATCCTTTCTGCTTCAGTCTTATCCATACAATGCAATAGGGTCGAATCATGGTTTCGCTTGTACAGAATGTCGTTGCTAAGGAAGAACTTCGCTGCGAACCTTCTCAGAAACTTCTTATCATTGACAGAGGCACCTTCAGGATACTCCTGAGCTTCAAGTACCTTTTTACCTCATGGTACCAAGGTTTCTCAGTCACTACTTCAGGCTCAAGATCACAACAGTATGCCGGTTCGTCCAGTTTCCAGATAATGACCCGGGGAGCCTCATTGTCCCATTTGACTTTGAACATAGAAGACATCGTAGCTAACGCGTCCGCCAATTGATTCTCCTCTCTTGGGAAATGTTCAAAAATTATCTCTGTGAAGTGGGGGATCAATGTCAACACACATTCTCTGTAAGGAATAAGATTCGGATGTTTTGTATCCCACTCCCCTTTGATCTGATTGACCACGAGAGCGGAATCTCCGAAGACACTCAGAAACTTGATCCTTAAGTCAATCGCAGCTTGGAGACCCATGATGCATGCCTCATACTCCGCCATGTTGTTGGTGCAGTTGAAACATAGTCGGGCGGTAAGTGGAGTATGAGTGCCTTTAGGGGATATGATTACAGCGCCGATACCGTTTCCCAAAGCATTGGAGGCTCTATCAAAGTGAATAGACCATCGGGATCCTTCCTCAGGTCCTTCATCCAGTCCAGGTACTTCACAATCAGTCACTATCATGATACTCTCGTCTGGAAACTCGAAGTTTATTGACTGATAGTCGTCTACTGCCTGATGTGCCAAGTGGTCTGCCAATACACTTCCTTTGATGGATTTCTGAGTTGTGTACTGGATATCATATTCTGTCAAGATCATTTGCCATCTTGCTATTCTCCTAGACAGAGCAGGCTTTTCAAATATGTACTTTATTGGATCCATCTTTGAAATTAACAAGGTAGTGTGAGTCAGCATATACTGTCTCAGTCGGCGAGCAGCCCATACCAAAGCACAGCAAGTTTTCTCGAGCAGTGTGTATCGGGTCTCACAGTCGGTAAACTTTTTGCTAAGGTAATAAATGGCATGCTCTTTTCGGCCATACTCGTCATGTTGCCCCAGCACACACCCCATTGAGTTGTCAAGTACTGTCAGGTATAGTATTAGAGGTCTCCCTTCAACCGGTGGCATAAGGATGGGTGGTTCTTGGAGATACTCTTTTATTCTGTCAAAGGCGGCCTGACATTCATCATTCCAACGTACTACCTGATCTTTCTTCAGCAGCTTGAAGATTGGTTCACAGGTAGCAGTTAGGTGCGAGATGAATCGGGCAATGTAATTCAAACGTCCTAGAAAGCCTCTGACCTCTTTCTCTGTCTTGGGAACTGGCATCTCTTGAATGGATTTAACCTTGGCAGGGTCCACTTGAATACCCTTATCACTTACAATGAAGCCTAGCAACTTTCCAGATCTAACCCCGAAGGTGCATTTGTTCGGGTTCAACCTCAGCTTGTACAACTTCAGACGGTCAAACAACTTCTGCAGATGGTCAAGGTGTTCCTCCTCAGTTTGGGACCTTTCAATCATGTCGTCGACATACACTTCAATCTCATGATGGATCATGTCATGAAATAAAGCAACCATGGCACGTTGGTAGGTTGCCCCAGCATTCTTCAGCCCGAAAGGCATGACCTTGTAGCAAAAGGTTCCCCACTGAGTAACAAAGGTAGTTTTCTCCATGTCTTCAGGAGCCATCTTGATCTGATTATACCCTGAAAAGCCATCCATGAAAGAAAACACCTTGTGCTGAGCAGTATTGTCAACCAGAACGTCGATGTGAGGTAGGGGAAGTCATCCTTGGGGCTGGCCCTGTTCAGATCCCTGTAATCAACACACATTCTGACCTTACCGTCCTTCTTTGGTACTGGTACCACATTAGCAACCCACTGAGGGTAAGAAGTCACTGCGAGAAAACCGGCATCAAACTGTTTCATAACCTCAGCTTTGATCTTCTCAGACATCTCTGGACGCATACGGCAGACCTTTTGCTTAACCGGAGGGCAGTCTTCCTTGGTAGGCAAGTGATGGACCACAATGTCGGTATCCAACCCGGGCATGTCTTCATAGGACCAGGCAAATATCTCCACATAATCATGTAACATCTGAGTCAACCGTTGTTTCACGCTGAGCTCCAGATTGGCACCAATCTTGACTTCCTTCCTATCTGTCTCAGTACCCAGATTTATTGTTTCCACCGGCTCTTTGTGTGGTTGAATTGCCCTCTCTTTCTGGAGTAACAGTCTTGCAAGCTCACCAGGCACTTCGCAATCATCTTCACCTTCGTTTTCGGCTAAGTTGATCGGATTTTCGAAGTCATAACTGGCAGTAGCAGAGTCGTTACCAGTGAGATCCAGAGTGGATTGAAACCTGTATGGGTGAGTGTGTGTAAATATAGTTGTTTTGCAATATATAACGAAAGAAAGAAAGAAAGGGAGCACAAGATTTGAAATGCGAAAAACCGTCCAAGATATTTATTCATGATATATGTAAATGACAGTTATAAGCCCTCACAAATGAAGCCAACGGTGCCCCGGGTAAGACACCGGGCCATAAAGTTTCAATTCATTGTTTATTACAGATAACAAAAACAAAGGAATTCATTACTGCGTAACAAAAGTAACAGGTAGGTTGTCTTTTGCAATCCAATTGCTAGGTCCACTGTCGGCTGTCGGATAAATACAGCTGTCGAACTCTGATTCCTCCACTTCATCATCATCCCGGATAGCATTCACTCCATGAGCAGGCAGGGGAGCTGTTACCACATTAGGCTTCTCAGGTGCCTCAAATTGTACCTCCTTTGCATCAATAAGGTCTTGTACTTTATTCCTTAAGGCCCAGCAATCATCAGTAGAATGCCCCGGGCTATCGGAGTGATAAGCACAGCGGGCATTTGGATTATATTTGGGAGAGGCAGTATTCACAACCTTTGGAGCCTCTCTAATAGTCACCAAGTTGGTGGATAGCAACTGTGGCAAGATTTGTGACAAGGTCATACTCAGCCGGGTAAATTCTCTTCTGGGTCTCTCAGCCCTTTGTTGATTGGTTTGTCGAGGAGCGGCAGCAGGTTTAGCAATCACCACCGCGTTGACAGATTGGCGGCGCTCTGGTTTATCTTGCCTCCTAGGCCCATACACAGCACTGGCCTCCTTTTTGAAGGGCTTCTTCTCAGAACTTGAAGATGCACCCTTCTGAATCTTTCATGACTTCATGCCAGCCTCTATCCTTTCCCCAGTCAGAATGAGGTCAGTAAACCCGGCAGACGAATTACCGATAAGATGATTGAAGAATGGCCCGGATAGGGTCCCCAAGAACATATCTACCAGCTCACGGTCAGTTAACGGAGGCTGCACCCTTCCAGCCAGGTCCTTCACTTCTGCGCATACTCTTTAAAACCTTCGCCTGATCCTAGCGACATACCCTGGAGTTGGGTACGTGTAGGAGCAAGGTCGGCATTATATTGATACTGCTTGTAAAAAGCAGTAGCCAACTCCTCCCAGTTACGAACCTTGGTCCCATCCAGCTGATAGAACCATTCGAGATGAGTCCCTGAAAGACTCTCCTGGAAGAAGTGGATCCACAAGTTTTTGTCCACTGTATACGGCTGAATCTTCCGCACATAGGATCTGAGGTGTAGCTTAGGGCAAGACGCCCCGTCATACTTGGTGAAAGATGGTGCTTTAAACTTGTGAGGGATGATCACACCAGTAGATAAACCCAAGTCTCCGAAATCCAAACCAGGCACCTGCTGAATCTCCATGGCGTTCAGCCGGTCTTCCAACTGCTTGTACCGGTCTTCAGCGGGAGGATACTGTTCCTCATTAAAATCAGTCTCGTTGTCAGAGACTACCGGACTTGGAGCTCTTCCCCCCTGGGGACTGTCTTTGCCTACAGAAGAACCAGCTTCCTCATTCTGCAGAGTGTTACCAAACCTCCGGCCCGAGTTGAATAGAATGGTTCTCTTCTTCTTCTTCTTCTCCTTCTTCAGGAGCAAAGCCTTCAGCTCTTCTTGACCTTGAGCCAAACCCATGATCAACTCCTAAAATTGTGCGTTCTGCGCCTGAAGGGCCTTGATAGACATCTCGGTTGATGATTCAGGGTTCATGAT
The DNA here is from genome assembly GCA_948472305.1 of Vicia faba. Lineage (NCBI taxonomy): Eukaryota > Viridiplantae > Streptophyta > Magnoliopsida > Fabales > Fabaceae > Vicia > Vicia faba. The sequence continues at coordinate 523,851,348 of OX451737.1, forward strand.
GCTGAAATAAACAGCGAAGAACAGTAAGCAACCTGAAAAGAAGAGTACCTGCTATGCACATGATGAATGATATGTGTTTATGCAATGCATTCAAGGGTTCGAAAGTTCAAATTTGTTGTAGACAAAAAGGAACACACGTTATCATTAAGGAAATAATTGTTTGATACATCAAAGCCTCATGGGTACAACATTACAAAGCAAATCAATCCCAAAAGACACTACGCATCCTCTTCGGAGCAATGTATGTGTTGAGATTCCTTTCCTCGTGCAGTAGGCGGGTGAGCTCCAAGACCTTCTTTTCACTAGCATGTAGACTGGTCTCGAGAGAATTCCGTTCTTCCTTAAGCTGGATCCAGCTCTCCTGCATCTCTTCCCAGGATGTGGGCATGTCAGGATGTTGAATGGTATATGACACCTCTCCTTCCAAGACTGGCTCTTTGATCACCGGGAGAACATGAGGATATGGCATCACTAACTTCTGGGAGCGGGCTCGTACCCACTTGAGATAAGGCTCCAACGGGATGGAATTCCTGTGCCCCAGCGTCTTGCTGTCTATCCTACTTGGCATCCTCCAAGCTCTGATAAATCTCTGGCGAAGTCCTTGTGCATCGTTGTCGAAGTCAAAAACTATGTCAGGAATTAACATGTCATGAGGGCCGTCCCTCCGAGCATAACCAAACTGTCTCCAAGCCAGGCACGGGTTGTAAGTAATACCTCCTCTGATTCCAAGTAAAGGAACATTAGGGTACTCCCCGCAACGATCAATGATAGTGACATCTTCTCTGGAACGAGAGCACCAATGTATATCTGCATGTGTAAGAGTCATCAATCGTTGTGACCATCTCAAACCCCGCTCGTTCTTCAAAACTGATTGTGGAAGGTGCAAAATAAACCACCTTCCCAAGAGAGGAGTACAACACATAAGAACACCTCTTTTTCTCATGGTTCGAGTGTAACATGAGTGAAGGATGTCCCCTAGCAACGTAGGTATAGGGTTCCTGGACATGAAGATCTGGACAACACTGATATCTATAAGCTGATCTGGATTAGGGAACAACACCAAACCGTAGACAAGGAGGGCCACAACTTCTTCAAAAGCTTGTAGGTCAAGGGAGTTCCAACATTCTTGGGCCTTCTCAAACAGAAACCTGGCTAAGAACCCTTTGATACCACTTCTAACTTCCCAATGTCCCTTGAGGTCAGATGGCTGTAGGTGTAGTGCTTTAGCAATCTCTTCAAGCTTGGGTTCCTTTTCCGTACCGTTGTATGGTAGTTGATCAAGGATAGGGATCTTCAGAAGCTGGGAGAACTCTTCCAATGTAGGTACCAGTTGATAATCCAGGAAAGTGAAACCGTGATGCAGAGGGTCAAAGAACTGGAACAGGACTTTTATCATATCTTCCTCAATGTTGGTGTTGACCAAGCTGATGAGTCTTCCATGTCTCTCACTGAATGAAGAGCTCTCGGGAATCCTGGATATAAGCTCCTTAAGCTGAGGAGGGATCCTTACAAGGCTGATCTGAATTGTCTTTCTGCGACCAGTTTCCATGTCCTACAAAACAAGAACAAAGATGAAGATTCGAACCCCTGAAATGGTTAGTCAATGCATATGATGCTGTATGATGTCATGATGCTATGATTAAACACACCACAAATATTTACAAAGGCAAACATGATAAGGCACACAAGTCACACCAGACAAGCCCTTAGAGTTTAGGCCAACATGGGGTCTGGGTATTACCCTCTTGAAGTTGGTGGGCTCAAACTGTCCTATTAGAAGTAACCGGGTTCTAAGGGTCCCAATATCACTGGATTGCTTTCATTGTTCATCGTTTCGATTTAGCCACTGAACTGGCGACCAAAATATTCCAGGAAAGCAACCCTCAATTGAGTGTAGTATCGAGTATCAACCAACCTCGGACTGTACCAAAGTCAGTTATCTCACTACCCTAAAGAGGCCAAGATTGTTCAATTAAGGTTCCTAAGGTCAGTTGATGCTTCACGACACCACGCGGAGGCCCCGTACTCTCCTTGACTGAACTCAAGGGTTACCGGTACACACCAAAGTGCCACATCAACGTAGCAGACTGCTTCAACCATGTCGGTATACCCCGCACAGTTCCCTCACAGCCTTGTTGCTACTTTCTATAAAGGTATCCCCAGATCCGAGTTAGGATCTATAGAACTCCCAAGACAGTCCCACAATTTAAAGCAAACAAGTCAAAGCAATTGAAAACACAAGTGATCTTAGTCCTAAGGTACACCTCACTTTAAAGATATCCCCAGCAGAGTCGCCAGTTCTGTGATCGGTGGATCTGGAACTGACTGTTTAACGCTGGTTCACGAAATGTCACGGAAGCAAGAGTCTCCACCGTCTTTTATTTTCTCCAATATGGAAAGGACAAAAGCACAGAAAAATTCCTTATTGAGATTAGCTCTCGGTTCGGGAGGTATATTTATAGAAAGGGAAGGTGTTAGCACCCTTTCTATCCATGGTTATCCATGGGCTCTTAGATACTTGCTCATTTGTGTTTTCAAAATATTTGTTTGCTTTTCAATCGTGAGTGGGTTTGAGAAAGTTTCGTTTAAGATTTCAGTTCGACTCTTGTATCAGTCCTCAAGAGTGTTTGAAAAGTTGTTTTTGAAAGCTTTTTGCAAAGTGTCGGTGGGAAAAGAAGTTTTTGATTTGTTTTGAATTAGAGCAAGTATCTACGAGTCATCTACCTACCCTAAGGAATTAGGCTGTGTAAATGTCCTTAAGGTAGTGCCATCCCACCATTGAGAGATAGGTAGCACCACCGTTGGAGGTGTTCGGGTCAATTCGAGTTTGTAGGGACAGTGTGGTCACCGAGCAACAGTAAGACACCTTAGAAGCTACCCTTATGCCATTGATCTTTTTATTTTGAGGCAACTATTCTGAGGCAACTTGTTTCGAGGCAACTTGTTCCAAGGCAACCGTTTCGAGGCAACTAGATCAATGGGACATAAGGACTCACTAAGACGTCTTATACTCGACGACCACGTTTCGAGGGGCAAGGCAACAGTGAGGCGTACCCTAGGAGTGGTGTGTGAATTGTGTGTCATTTTCAGTTATTATTTGTCTTGTCATGCATTGGGTGAGCTACGCTTTGATTTTATTTGGGCATACATTCTTTCATGTGATTAGCAATTTAAAGGGTGCAGAAATTAAAGTGCGGAAAATAAAGGTCATACGCTATTACAAGGCGCGGGTCTATACATCGCCAGATTAAACAAAGACCCGATTTGAATAAAAGTGCGGAAAGTAAATGACCTAATTATCTATTACAAAGCTTTGGGGCAAATACATTATATTAAAAAAGGAAATAAAAGTAAACGTGCAAAAAGAAATAAGAATCGAGAGTGCGAGGGCGTTGGACCCTTTAAAGAAACTAAATTGAAGTTGGAAGGTTAATTAATTATTTAATGAGAAAAGAAATTATTTTTATGTTTTTTGGTATTTATGAAAAAAAGAAGATTAATTGAAATTAGAAATTAAATAAACCCTAATTCTAGTTTGTTTTTAATTATTAAAAAAAATGTGTAAGTTTTGACCTAATTTACACTAATTATTTAATTACAAGTTTATTTACAAAATAAATTAATAGTTAATAATAAGAAGAAAAATTTAATTATTGAGAAAAAAAAGTAAAATGCTAAAACTAATTTTTATGTATTTTATTTATTTAAAAAAAACATTAAAGTTGAAGACCTAAAATTAAACTAATTTGGTTATTGCAATTTATTTACAAAACTATTTATGAATTAAAAAATAAATAAACATATTTTATTTTTGACTTTTCTGATTTTTTTGTATTTTTGTGAAAAATATTTTGGTGAATTAATTAAAACAATAAAGCAAATTAAAAAGAACAAAAAAAAGAAAGAAGAAAATTAGGAGGAAGAGTACAAACAAAGGGGGTTTCTGGCCCAATTATGGAGGTCAATTGTAAGCAATTTGGCCCAAGAATTCCAGGCCTTTTGACTTTCTGGCGCTTGTGTGTGGGACGTTTGACCAGGGTATATGGTGGATTGCTTGTGATGGCCATTGGATTGACCTTCAGGGACATGTGGCAGGCACTGACGTGAGGCTTCATGATGGTCCTTGGAATGGAAGCTGCACAGAAGCACGTTAAGAAAAAATATATGAAGGAGTGGGGGAGCTGGGAATCGAACCCAGGTCCCAATACCTGTAGGACAACGCACATGCCAGCTGAGCCATTGAGTCTCTTTGTTCATTTAGTGGACCATGATTATTATGAGAGAGAAACAAGTATTATGCTGGACAATAAAATAACGCACCAATGTTTGAACTAACCAACCACAAGCCAACAACTCATCTTCTTCTCTCTTGCTTCTTCGTTTTTGCCTGAAACTAATATCAAATAGCGGGGGTTTTAAACCCCCACTAACTGCAATATTCAAAAATAGCGATTAGCACATGAGGGAATATAAAAAGGGCGCGAGGTGGTTGTTCAATTCGTTGGAAGGTCCTGGTTTCAGTGGTATACGTTTTATGGCCTGATTTTTCCAGATGAGGAAAGCCCTAAATTAAGGTCTCTGAAACCCTAAGAAATGTCCATGGTGGATTCTCCTACAGACAACCATTCTTCAATTGAACAATACCATTAGCTTTAGAATGATCATGTTAGTGTAAATCAATGGTTAAAAGTTACAAATAATGCATGGAAAATGGAATACGATTATCAAAATTTTCAAGAAAAGTAAAACACTGTTATACCAATTCCTTGCGCGTGGAGGGTTGGCTTTGATTGGAATGGTTTCCTGGATGTGTCAGGAGTGTGATGGAATAGTTATTTGGCTTTGAAACGAGCTCTAGCTGTGAAAACAGTTTTCAATTTTTTTGGAATAAATACAAAGTTGTTCTTGTGCTTGAGGCACAACTTTCTTGTTCTTGGCATTAGGTTTATTTTATGCTTATGTATGTGAATGATTTAGGTTAGGAAAACTGGCCCAAAATCCATGTATTCAATGCTTTTGAATTTGTGATTTTCCATGATCTTTTTCAATCCTTTTTGCCATGAAAACTTGCCTATTTGGAATATTTGGTCCCTTTGATGTGGTACACGAAATATTTAGGCCTTAATGAGAGAATATGTTGCACAAAAAGATTTGGAAAACATGATTTAGTATTTTTCTTATATTTAATTTTAATTAAATGAATTAATAGGATTAAAAACTCAATTAATTAATTAAAAATAAGAAAATAACTCCCCTTTGGGTCAATGGGTCGTGCATAGCTTTTGGGTGATGATTCTTGGAAGAAATTGAGGCCCATTAGCAATTTTGAGGCATTTGAAGCAAAGTTGACTTTTCAAAATTCCCAAAAATTTCCCAACTTCCACAAGGCATATCTTGCTCAATTTTTAAGCTTTAATCATGTTCTTGGACATTTTGGAAAGGTCTTGAAGTCCTCTAACCAATGTCTTTGGTCCCATGTCATTTTTATTTACCAATCTCAAGTTATGGTCTTTGACTTAAAGTGCCTTTTTGTTGACTTTTGAAAATGACCTATAATGTTGAGATTGATATCTTTTTGTGAGAGCATTTCTTGGACTTGAAGTGTGAAGAGGAGTTGTAGGAAATGTCATTCTCTTCAAAATGAGCTTTGGATGGAATTTTTCTGATAAACCATGTGGAAGTTATGCCTTGGCCAATTTGCAGTTGACTTTTTCAACTGTCCAAAAATAGAAACTTTTGCATCTTGAGACTTTTTGAGCCATGCTTTGAGAATCATGTTCAAGAATTGATCAAATGATGTTTGTGGCTTCCAAAATAAGATGTTGACCAAAAATTTTGACTTTTGACTGTCAAATGACCATTTTGCCCTTGTAGTTGACTGTGAAGCAATTAGGGTTTTTGACTGTGCAATATGATGCTGTGAGTCCTGAAACTTGGCATATGGATGCTTGACAATGTTTATAGGCATGTGGGACTTGATTGGACCCTTGGGAACTTCAATTTCTTTGCCAGAACCAAAACCCTAATTTTTTACTGTTAGGAGGCCATTGGACTGGGCAACCTTTGGGAGATTTTGAAGCATGCTCTTAGCAAATCTTGAAGAATATGGGAGGGAAAATTTTGGGGTACAACAGTTGGGACAGCCGTGGATTCATGAGGCAGGGGCTGTAACTTCAACTTTACACCAGAAACTGAAATTTGTACGTGAAGGGAAAGTAGTAATCATAAATGGGGAACATGCATTATTGATATCTCACTTGTCCTCTTTCAGCATTGTAGAGGCAGATGAAGTTGCTGTTCGAACCCAGTTCCAAGCCTTATCCATTGAAAACATAAGAGGAAATGAGAATTCCATGGTTTTGCTTAAGGATGCGCAATAAGTTGTGCGAAAGGGTCATAGAGAGGTATGGGGACAGATTGTGGATCCACCTGTAAAGAAGAACATAGTCGGCTTGGGGTTCTCTTTGAAGAATGACAAATGTAAGAGCATGAAGCCGAAGTCTGCTGCAGGAAAGTATCAAGACATCCTCTGTAGCGGGGGTTATCTTCATCCAACTGTTTCTGGGATTAATGCCATTGTGGAAGATGAAGCAGAGCAGGAAATGTCGAATTATGTGACACACGGAGTTAGGGTTCAGAACTGGATCGCCATTGATGTTCCCTCTTGCGTACATGTTTCAAAGTAATTTGTTTTATTAATCTTTTTAAAAAGCTTTCACTCTGCCCAAGGTGGAAGTATTAATGTTGTAGGGCTTATCTGTTTACTGTGACTGTTAAAATCAATAATAAAAGTTGTCTTTGTTTCCATAATTATGTCTTTATTTTCTGCTTTTTTTGGAAAATGCTAATCAGAAAAAACCTTTCAAAATAAATAATAACTGAAATTCAATTTGCATGATCATTTGTTATATGTGTCAGTTTCTAAAAGCAATCATAAATCATATGTGCAGGTTAATCAAAAAACCCGTTGAATACAATGACCCTACACCCTCTCCCAACTTTAAATGTCCTGTGTATGGGGCCGAAGAAGAAGAATATGATGAGATTCTAGAATAGGTCTCACGGTTTCTTGAGCACGAGGAAAATACCATTTAGCCATATAAAGAGCCATTGGAAGTGATCAATTTGGGTTCAAAAGAAGATCCGAAAGAACTCAAGATTGGAGCATCACTGTATCTTGATGTGAAGAGCAGGTTGATTGAGCTGTTGAAAGAGTATGTGGATATTTTTACTTGGTCTTACCAAGATATGCCTGATCTAGATACAGATATTGTGGAGAACTGTTTACCGTTGGAACCACAGTGTCCTCCAATCAAACAAAAGTTGAGAAGAACTCACCCAGATATGGCAGTAAAGATTAAAGAGGAGGTTCTAAAGTAGAATAATACTGGTTTTCTTGTGACGTCAGTGTATCCTCAATGGATTGCCAATATTGTCCCAGTACCGAAAAAAGACGGAAAAGTCCGCATGTGCGTAGGTTACATAGATCTAAATAAAGCTAGTCCAAAATATGATTTTCCATTGCCACACATTGATATGTTAGTGGATAGCACATGAAAATTAAAAGTTTTCTCATTCATGGACGGATTTTCCAGTTATAATCAAATAAGAATGGCTCTGAAGGACATGGAAAAAACAACATTTATCACACCCTAAGGAACATTCTGTTACAGAGTGTTGCCCTTCGGGTTGAAGAACACTGGTGCAACGTACCAGAGGGTTATAACAACCCTATTCCATGATCTGATGCACAAGGAAATCAAGGTATATGTTGATTATATGATTGCTAAATCCCAGACTGAAGAAGGGCATGTAGAAGATTTATTGAAGTTGTTTCAACGTTTGAGGAAGTATCGTCTCTGCTTGAATCCAAATAAATGTACCTTCGGTGCTCGATCAGGAAAATTGTTGGGTTTCATCGTTAGCCAGAAAGGAATTAAAGTTGACCCTGATAAAGTCAAAGCAATTCAAGAGATGCCAGCGCCAAGAACTGAAAAGCAAGTCAGAGGGTTCCTCAGGCGTTTGAATTATATTTCCAGATTCATTTCCCATATGACTGCAACATGTGAACCAATCTTTAAGTTGTTAAAGAAAGATCAAGGTTGTGTGTGGACGGATGACTGCCAAAGGGCATTTGAAAGTATTAAAGAATATCTGTTTGAACCTCCTATCTTGCTCCCTCCTGTCGAAGGAAGACCGTTGATTATGTATTTGGCAGTGTTAGATAATTCCATGGGTTATATTCTGGGACAACAAGATGAAACATGGAAGAAAGAGTTTTCCATTTATTATCTCAGTAAAAAGTTCACTGATTGTGAGTCGCGGTATTCCATACTGGAAAAGACATGTTGTGCTCTAGCCTGGGCGGCGAAACATTTGCGACAATATATGTTGAATCACACTACTTGGTTGATCTCCAAAATGGATCCAATCAAATACATTTTTGAAAAGCCTGCTCTTACTGGGAGAATTTCCCGCTAGCAGATGTTTCTATCTGAATATGATATTGAATACCACACTCAAAAAGCTATTAAAAGCAGTGTGTTGGCAGATTATCTTGCTCACTAACCGGTGGAGGATCATCAGTCTGTAGAGTATGAATTCCCCGATAAGGATGTGATGTTCTTGAAAGTGAAAGATTATGATGAACCATTGCCCGAGGAAGGTCCTGACCCTGGATCTCGTTTAAGTATGATATTTGATGGAGTTGTGACTGCTTATGGTAAAGGAATTGGTGTTGTGATTGTCACTCCACATGGATTGCACATTCCTTTTACTGCAAGGTTGACATTTGATTATACTAATAATATGGAAGAATATGAGGCTTGCATCATAGGTCTCGAAGAAGCTATTAATCTCAGAGTTAAAATTCTAGATGTGTATGGTGATTCAGCTTTGGTAATAAACCAGATTAAAGGAGAATGGGATACTCGTCACCCCAACTTGATCCCCTACAAAGATTATGCTAGAAGGTTGTTACCCTTCTTTAATAAAGTCGAATTCCATCACATTCCTAGAGATGAGAATCAGATGGCGGATGCTCTGGCAACTCTGGATTCTATGTATCAAGTGAATACTTGGAATGATATACCTCGAATTATGGTTTGGCGACTGGATAGGCCCGCTCATGTGTTTACAACAGAACAGGTAGCAGATGAAAAACCTTGGTATTATGACATCAAGCATTTTCTTCAGACCCAGGAATACCCGATCGGTGCATTGAAGAAGGATAGAAAGACATTGAGAAGATTGGCTGGCAGTTTCTTCCTCAGTGAAAATGTGTTGTATAAAATAAATTATGACATGGTCTTGCTCAGATGCGTCGATAGACACGAAGCAGACATGTTGATGCATGAGGTTCATGAAGTTTCATTTGGCACTCATGCCAATGGACATTCGATGGCTAAAAAGATGCTAAGGGAGGGTTACTATTGGCTGACAATGGAATATGATTGTTATAAGTTTGCAAAGAAGTGCCATAAATGCCATATTTACGTGGACAAGGTCCATGTGCCTCCGACACTTCTCAATGTGATTTCCTCCCCATGGCCTTTCTCCATGTGGGGTATTGACATGATTGGGATGATAGAACCCAAAGCTTCGAATGGACACTGTTTCATCTTGGTAGCAATTGATTACTTCACGAAGTGGGTGGAGGCTGCTTCATATGCTAATGTCACTAAGCAGGTGGTGGTGCGCTTCACCAAGAATAATCTTATATGTAGGTATGGTGTGCCGAGCAGAATTATCACTAACAATGGATCGAATCTGAATAATAAAATGATGACAAAACTTTGTGAAGAATTCAAGATTGTCCATAATAATTCCTCTCTGTACATGCCAAAGATGAATGGGGTTGTTGAAGCTGCTAATAAGAATATCAAGAAGATTATCCAGAAGATGGTTGTTACTTATAAGGATTGGCATGAAATTCCCCCTTTTGCTTTGCCTGGATATCGAACATCTGTCCGTACTTCAACAGGAGCAAAGCCATTCTCCCTTGTGTAGAGAATGGAAGTTATGCTCCCAATCGAGGTTGAAATTCCCTCTTTGCGTGTGATAATGGAAACCAAGTTGATAGAGGCTGAATGGGTCCATAACCGGTTTAACCAATTGAATCTGATCGAAGATAAGAGAATGACAGCTTTGTGTCATGGACAATTATATCAGAAAAGGATGAAGAAAGCTTTTGATAAGAAGGTCAAACCTCATGAATTTAGAGAAGGAGACCTCGTGCTCATGAAGATCATGTCTTTCAACACTGATTCTAGGGGCAAGTGGACTCCCAATTTTGAAGGCCCATATGTTGTCAAGAAAGCCTTCTCTGGAGGTGCATTAATTCTTGAAACTATGGATGGCGGGGAGTTCCCATGTCCCATGAATGCTGATGCAGTCAAGAAATACGTCGCCTAAAGAAATAAAAGAACAACTCGCTAAGTTGAAAACCCGAAAGGGCGGTCTAGGAAAAAATTAGAGACATAAATAGAATAAATTTCCCGCTAAGTTGAAAACCTGCAAGGGCAGCTTAGGCATACGTTAGGGACTTTCTTGGCAAGTAACTACATCAGACAAGACTTGATCATGGGAGAAACAATCTTCTCGGATCCTCATCATACTTCAACAGAAGCTGCTACTCAAGATTTCAAAAGTTGTTAGAGGGGATAGTGGTCATTGTATCTCAATGTGTCTTTTCCATTATATCTTACCATTTTTTGAACTTTGTAATCATCCATGGAGTCTCGCCATTTGCACACTACCATTCTATTAATGAAATTTGAGCTTTTACCCAATTCTTTGTATTTTTTTATTTTATTTAGCTTGCAAAGACTCCATTTATTATTGATAATAACTTTCAAAGCAAAAAGATTAAATAACAAAATTGATTTTCAAAAAGAATTTACAATTTGCTTTTACTTTAAAATTTGTGACGAAAGAGAAAAAAACAAAAGTGGTGTTCCCAGGAATGGACGGACTCCAGTTGTTTTAAGAAGTTTTTGTTCCCCTCTGGAAGGTTTACTCAGGATGATTCTCCATATTGGGTTCGTGACTCCGGTATCCTCGGTCATGTTTGGATTAATTTCTCCTCTTTTCTGAGTTTTCATGATATGAAGTTTCAATCCGAGATTTCTCCAGTAATGTTTTTCGTTTGTTTAATGGAAGTTCCTTTTCCAGAGAAGTTGGTACCATAATAACTCTTGAAGAATGCAGGTCCCCGGTTTCTCTAGTGAAGAGCGTATTGTGGTTTTCCCTTTGAGGATGTGGTGTTAACCTCCCCATTAAAGTGGGCCTGAATTCCCCAGTGAATTTTTTGATGATTTGGTGTCCATCTGCTTTACTTGAGATTGGTTTTGCAATCCCCAGTAGAAGTGATACTTTTGAAAAGATTTTTTCCCCCGGTGAAACCTGGAGAAGGATGTTCTATCCCTGTATCTGTACTTTTCTGTCACTTTGTTTTGTTACTTCCGGATTATGTTTCTCCCCAGTAAAGCTAAAGCAGGCAGTAGGTTTTGTTTCCTCAATTGGCATTTTTTTTGGAATGATCATCTTGGATGTGGTTTAGCCGAGTGTTGTTTGTGCCCGAGTTGGTTTTTCTTGGTTATTCCCAGTGTTATATATCTGTTTTATCAGCATACGCACAATAACATATACATTCATACATACATCATGCATGGTTAATTTTAGAAGATCATTGCCCATTCTCATTATTTAATATTTTTTTTGACATATTACCCTGTTTTGCAGAGTTCTGTTGTCCTCTCTCCAATAGAGTGCCAACCTTAAGCAGAAAGAATATATTCTTTCAATTTACCCACTGAGTTATCCCTCGTGGAAGATTTTTGCTTTAGCCTTCCTGTACAGCTTCTTGTTTGGATGGCTTTGGTTTTCCCTCTTGAGTTTATTTCTCAAAGGATGTATTTTGATTGACTGTTTCATTCCTGTTTATTTCTGGTTTGAATCTTTGGTTCCACAACAATATTATTTACTTTGGATTTTTGAAAGCTTCGAGTTTTGGTTTGTGCATTTATTTTGAACGAGAATACTTTATCTCCTAAGCGGGAATATAGTGGCATTTCCCCAAGAAGTCATATTTCTTTCCCCAGGAAGCCATATTTCTCTCCCCATAAAGTCATTTCTTTTTACAATCCTCCATAAACAATAAGTAGTAGGTCTCTTTATTTGAGCAACCTATACTTCCCTATAAAAGTCGGTATTACCCTTTTTGCTATCTTCACTATGAGAAAATAGTTTGCAGTTTGTTGCCAAAATTACTCTAGTGGATGGCAAGTCTTTCGATATCGCAGAGACAATTCATTGTGAAGTCTTTATAAGTGGTAGTCTCTTTATTTGAGACAACTTATATATTACCCTTTCCAGGAAGAATGCCTTGGTTAAAGAAGAAGTTGAAACCCGTTCTAGGCGAAATGCCAGAATTTTAGGGAAACTTGTTATCTTTTTGCTACCTTTAGTGAATGTTGGCAGTTCGTCGTTAGTGAACAATGATGCTATGATATATTTTCTCTCTACCTTTAGTGAAAGTTGGTAGGTCATCGATAGTGAACGTCGATGATTGTTATCTTTTTGCTACCCTTAGTGAACGTTGGTAGTTCATCGTCAGTGAACAACGATGCTATGATATATTCTCTTCCTACCTTCAGTGAAAGTTGGTAGGTCATCATCAGTGAACATTGATGATTGTTATCTTTTTGCTACTCTCAGTGAACGTTGGTAGTTCATTGCCAGTGAACGACGGTGCTATGAAATATTCTCTTTCTACCTTCAGTGAAAGTTGGTAGGTCACCTTCAGTGAAAGTTGGTGATTGTCATCTTTTTGCTACCTTCAGTGAACGGTTGTAGTTCATCGTCAGTGAGCGGTGGTGCTATGATATATTTTCTTTCTACCTTTAGTGAAAGTTAGTAGGTCATTGGCACTGAACACCGATGATTGTTATCTTTTTGCTACCCTCAGTGAACGTTGGTAGTTCATTGTCAGTGAATGGCGATGCTCTGATATATTTTCTTCCTACCTTCAGTGAAAGTTGGTAGGTCATCGGCAGTGAATGTCGATAATTGTTATCTTTTTGATACCCTCAGTGAACGTTGGTAGTTCATCTTCAGTGAACGACGATGCTATGATATATTTTCTCTCTACCTTTAGTGAAAGTTGGTAGGTCATCAGCAGTAAACATTGATGATTGTTATCTTTTTGCTACCCTCAGTGAACGTTGGTAGTTCATCGTTAGTGAACGACGATGCTATGATATATTCTCTTCCTACCTTCAGTGAAAGTTGGTAAGTCATCGGCAGTGAACGTCGATGATTGTTATCTTTTTGCTACCCTCAGTGAACGTTGGTAGTTCATCATCAGTGAACGGCGCTGCAATAATATATTTTCTTTCTACCTTCAGTGAAAGTTGGTAGGTCATCAACAGTGAACGTCGATGATTGTTATCTTTTTTCTACCTTCAGTGAACGTTGGTAGTTCATCATCAATAAACGGTGGTGCTATGATATATTTTCTTCCTACCTTCATTGAAAGTTGGTAGGTCATCGATAGTGAACATCGATGATTGTTATCTTTTTGCTACCCTTAGTGAACGTTGGTAGTTCATTATAAGTGAACGATGATGCTCTGATATATTTTCTTCCTACCTTCAGTGAAAGTTGGTAGGTCATCGGCAGTGAACATCGATGATTGTTATCTTTTTGATACCCTTAGTGAACGTTGGTAGTTTATCGTCAGTGAACAGCGACACTATCATATATTTTCTCTCTACCTTCAGTGAGAGTTGGTAGATCACCATAAGTGAAATTTGGTGTTTGTTATCTTTTTGCTACCCTCAATGAACGTTGGTAGTTCATCGTCAGTGAACGGCGATGCTCCGATATATTTTATTCCTACCTTCAGTAAAAGTTGGTAGGTCATCGGTAGTGAACATCGATGATTCTTTCTCTCTGCCTTCAGTAAACGTTGGTAGCTTCGCCTTCAGTGGAAGTTGGTGTATCCTTTGACCATTTTACCATCCTCTCTGATTCAGGTCTTTTTGATCCACCAATGATTTATTTTCCTGGTTGGGTTACTCTTTTGTTTCTTTATTTTTTGTTACATCCCCAATGGTGTTTTGTGTCTCTTTGGTCTTGTTCATATGCATTCATGCTCATAATCATTGCATGGCATCTTAGGGACAAAAATAGGGTTTGTTTTATATTTAAGTATCTCCGAACGCGTCGACACGAAGAATTTTAACCTTCATATCTTCGGATAGAAGAAACTTAAATAAGGGCATCTGTTGTACCCCAATTTTTGCTCCTAAGATCCCTTCATCATACCATGTTGATTCCATCACAACAAGATCGCATTAGGATTCTTGGTTCCCCTCCCTATATTAAGCTTTGCTCTTTGAGGAATCACCAAGCACCTTGACTTGTGTGCTTTTGTGATCATGAATATTTTTGTCTTGATTTCTTCTTTTAATTAATAAAATACAATGTTGGTTTGTCTTGCTTGTTACTCATGTAGGTAAAGGCAATAAGATTCAGCAAGTTGCTTCATGGGTTCATGAGTTTATTTCCATGCACTTGTCAATAAAGCTTGAGAAGTTCAAACCTCACCATTGGATTTGTTTTGGAGTAAATGGAATGGCAAGGTTATTTTGGTTCACCACATTTCAAGATTATCAAATTTGGTTCAAAACCACAAGGGATTGATTGAGGAAGTTGTCATGCTTGGACAAGGCTTTGTTCCCATTGGTCACAAATGCATATTTTTCTCAATTATCAAGATATGGAAGTGGTTGTGGTTGATATGAGTTCTCATTATCATCCTCAACAACTTATATTTACAAAGAATTTGTGTTGGTACAAGAAGTTTGTTCAAAATTGTCAAAGTTCCTCAAGGCATTTTTCTTGATCTAGGAGCTAGGGTTTTGAACTTCAAAGAAGCATATCTTGCTCATATTTTGGTATTTTGTAGTGATTCCAAAAACATCCTTCTATTCAAAGGGTTACCAACAAATCACTTCAAAAGTTCCAAGTAGTTTTCATGTGGAAGAAACTGGATGAAGAAGAAAGATTACAAGTCCTCCAGATGAATCCCCAATTTTCCATGTGTGACTTCAAATGACCATAACTTGGTCAATTTTTATCACCTTGAGCCCTATTATTTTTTCAAAATGATCTTGAGGATGTGAAATTTATGCCTTATTTTATGTGAAAAGTGAGAAAATGGTTGGAAGTTGCCTTAAGGATACAAAATATTATAGGTCATTTTATGATTTTTTTCCAACTTCAACAATTCATAACTCAATTTTTGGAGATTTTGAATGGTTCAAGTCCAAAAATGTCATTCAATAGGTCTATTTCATGCCATCTTTTTTGGTCAAGAGAAAATTCCAAGTGGAAGGCCATGTTTGGATGCAAGACATTATAGGTCACTTTTGAAGAAAAATTTGAAAAATTTCTAAGTATGAAAAGTCAACCCTTTTTCTCCAACTTTGACTCAACACAACTTTCAGCTAAAGCATCCATTTGATTCCATTCTTTTTCCATTGCAAAGCTTGTAAGCCCATCTTTCTAAAGCATTAAGAATCATGCCCTAAGACTCCTTAAGCTGAGAATGCCATTGGATTGAACTTGGTAACATGGAACTGAAGTTTCCCCATAAGTCATAATTTGAAGTCTTTGTTCTGGCTTCTAATCACAAGTTTTCCACGCATTTATGCCTCTAAACATGTTTAATGAAGTTTCAGAATTGATTAGCACAACAAAATGCATGTTTTGGATGAGTTTTGATCAAATTAGAAGTCACACTTTTATTTTTTGCAACTTCACACGATTTCCCTCCAAACTTCATCATTTCATACTCATGGACATTCTATTTGATTCCCTATAAATACAAGGTCATTCCCCATTCATTTCCTCAAGATTGGATAGCCAGAATGACCCTGCCAAACTTGTTCCATAACTCAAAGTTCAGAAACTTCGAAATCTATTCTCAAGCCTTTTTCAATCCAATTTTTCCATCAATTCACCTTCCTTGATCTTCCCTGAAGCTAACCATATAATTACATTCAAGAATCGTGCCCTATATTGCTCCATAGAAGTCCAGTTTCAGAGCTATGCAACTATACTTCAATAGGTAGATCCCTTCATCAATTCTTCAAAACCTTTATATCATTGTGATGCTCTCATTTCCCTGGTTCTAGTCGCAACACTTGCTTTTTACTGGAAACACGTTTGACCATGAAATTTCAAATCCCTTTTCAAAACTTTCCTTCCAAATTGCTTGAGCTACAATTTATATAAATTTGTCGCGAGGGTATGGTTGTCTTCGTCTTGAAACGATGAAACGAATGACATATGTCTCATGCTCTAATTTTACAGATTGAGCAACTTGGTTTTGAGACTGACTGGAGGTTGAAGATGACCAACGTGTCATCCTTCAACCAATGAAACAACGCCATTTGGATTTTTTGCATTTCTAATTTACATTTGATTCAGTGTTTTATTCACTAATGACCATGATATGCACAGCGCGCCAGATCCCTTGGATTTGATTGATAACTCATTTTGACTCTCATCCAATGGTCCACATATTTTTTACTTTTATTTTATTTTCTGGTTTTTATATTTAATTGTTTTAAATTTCAAAAAATCATAGAAAATTCATTTTTAGTCCAAAAAATCTGAAAAAATTATGAAAAATATTTTTGATTATTCTCTTTCTGATTTTTATTTTTTTCAAAATTTTATTTTGTGTTTTGGTATTTTTTATAAATTTTCACTTTATTTGATTTGTTTTAAATGTTTAAAAATAATTTTGTGCATTTTTAAATTCTGAAAAAAATATGGAATGATCCAATGATATTGTGACAAATATTGGTGACCTCACTTATTTTTTATTTCTGACTTTGATATTTTTTTATCATTTTTGGTTTATTTTACTCATTTCTTTTAATTTTAAAAATAGTTTCTGACTTTAAAAAATTACCAAAAAAATTATAAAAATATTTGAGTCCATTTCTGATTTTTCTATGGTCTTACTTTTTATTTCTTGATTAATTTGAACATAGTTTATATTTTTTATCACTTATTTCTATTTTAAATATTTATAAAACCTTTTTTGATGAATATATAAAAATGCAATATTATTTTGTGATTATTTTCTGGCTAATCTAGGGTTGAATTTTTTATCATAAACTTTATTAACATCATTGGATCCTTTGTGTTGAGTTTAACTCCACAAAAATGGATGAATGATTTTAATAATAGTTTGATTAAATTTAATTCAAAATTGGTTTGTATATTCTCTCCCACCCCTCTTCATCTCATCCCTTTCTTATTGCACTAAGTGTTATTGGAGCATGATCTCTATATCATGTCTCAAAACAAATGGTGCATAGATTGCTATAGATCGGTCTCAAAATAGGTGCGACTTATATATAAGTCCACTTACCATTGCTTAACATAGCGCTAAATTTTGTCCCGATTCAAATAAATGATCATTCGTGGCCCAAACTTATGTTTGCAAGCCCAAGTATGTTAATTTGATCTCTTTGATCCAATAACCTTGAGATTCATTATGTGGAGGCTTTGGTTCTACCAATCCTCTAATGGATCTACAACACCTTTGGTCAACGCGGATCACTTAAACATCGTTGATCATTAAATGGTACTTATGAGAATTCCAAATGGATGATATACTTGACAAAAATAAAATGCAACTTATTGTGTAGAGGCTTTGGTTCTACCAATCCTCTAATGAGTTCCAAATGCAAGTTTCAAGATGATCATCCAACTAACCACTACTCACTAATAGTTGACTTTATCCTGTATTTTTTATTATATGCCCTTTTTATTTTTATGCACTATTTACTTTTAGCATTTACATTTCATGTCATTTTCATCTTTGCCTATTTGAGCATTTAAATTCTTGTCATTTTTATTTTGCTCACTTGAGCTTTTCTTTTCTTTTCCTATGATAATTAATAATCAATATGAACCATAAAATCCTTAATGATACTTGGACTATTTGGCTACTATCCTTGGCATTATGGAGCATTAGACTTCTTGGACTTAGGATTAGAAACCTTGGCCTATGATTGGAGACCTTGTGACCTTATCTGATTATTTTGTCTGGAGCTCTTGAGGTTTACCTCAAGACATTGGGTTGTTTGTTTGTTTTGTGTGAAGGTTATTGTGATTACACTCTTTGTTTGTAATATGGAATTCACCCGATACAACCATTACTCTGCCCAATTTTTGTGAAGACTTGATACACTTGAAGTTTGGTTCTTTAAAGAGGTCTAATATCTTTGCTTGCTTGGTTTCAATCCAAAGCATGGGAATTCTATCTTGGCTCATAATGTCAAGTATTGGCTTCTTGTTGGTTAGATGGTTTCTATCTCTAGATTTTACCTTATGCTTTAGGATAGCCTCTTCTTCTCCTCCCATCTTCTTTAATTTCAAAAATATTCTCCCTCCTTTTGAAAACTCTTCTTGTTCTTTTAAACTTGAGCCACTTTTATAATAAACTTGGACTTATGTCCATGCATTTTCAAAACATTTTCATAAATAAACTTTAATCAACTTAATAATACTTTGGCATTTTTTGTGGGAAGACTAAAAGTCAATCAATCTCATTTCAATCCATTTTGCCACTTTGTATTTTTACTTTAAAAACTTTTCTCAAAATATTAGACTCTTATCAATCCTTGTAGTGATGCAAACAACTATACTTCTATAATATGTAGTAAAAAGAGATATTTTCCACTTGGGTGTTGAGTGAGGCATTGTTGATTTTAAAATCCAAACTATATCCTCCACTTTGAGATGATGCAAATTCTCCTTTCTCATGATTGTGGGTAGTAAGTATGTTTTCCACACGGACAATGACGATGATGTCTTATCTCATAAAATTAACCAACACACTTGTGTTTTAAAATTTTTAAAGAGGAACTACGTATACCTTGATCCCCTATTGCACGGAAGGTGGTACGTAGGCACTAAAGGTTTGCAACCGCATCGGATGCAAAAATCATAAAAAATATATTTCTTTCCTCACCTCCACCATCTATTTTTATACAACATTTTTTTATAGCCAAAATATATAGATTTTACAACGAGGTTCCTACAGAGTACTGTAGATGTTTAGGGTGCTAATACCTTCCCTTTGCATAACCAACCCCCTTACCTTGAATCTTTCCCTCCTCTCTTTTGGGTTACTCACCCTTTTCCCATTCCTTTGGAAACAATAAAGCACGGTGGCGATTTCTATTTTGATCTGTATAAGTCTAGTCAATCCCATGTGTGATCGGTGGAAATAGAACTGACTGTTTTTAATGCTGGTTCGCGAAATGTCGCAGTAAGCAAGAGTCGCCACCGTCTTTTATTTTCTCCAACAAGGAAAGGACAAAAGCACAACAAAATTCCTTTTCGAGATGTTTCTCGGGTTCGGGAGGTAGATTATAGAAAGGGAAGGTGTTAGCACCCTTTCTATCAGTGGTTATCCACGGGCTCTTAGGTACTTGCTCACTGTGTTTTCAAAAAGTTTTGCTTTTCTTGTGTTTGGGGGTTTTGAAAAAAAGTTTTGTTTGAAAACTTCGATTTAACTCTTGTATCAGTCCTCAAGAGTGTATGAAGTATTGTTTGAAAACTTTTGTTTGAAAAAGTGTAAGTGCGAAAAGTATTTTTGTTTTGAAAGAGCAAGTACCTGAGAACTTCTACCTACTCAAAACAAATTAAGCTGTGTAAATGTCCTTTAGACAGTACTATCCCACTATTGAGAAGTAGGTAGCACCGTCGTCGGAGTTTTTGGGTCAATTCGATTTTAGGGGCATGTGGTCACTAAAGCAATGGTAGGACGCCTTAGCGGTAACCCTAATGTATTAGATCGTTTTATCCGAGGCAACCGTTTCGAGGCAACTTGATCTTTAGACAGGAGGGCGACCTCTAAAACACCCTATACCCAATGACCACGTCGAGGCAACCAAGTGAGGCGTACCCTAAGAGTGGCATGTGCATGTGTGTCAGGTTTCAGTTTATGTTATCTTTGTACATGTTATGGTGAGCTACGATTGATTTTATTTTAAGACAAGTCTTGACATGCATAGCCTAGTTAACATACATCTAGCAGTTAATAGTTGTGGAAAATAAATCTACGCTATTACAAGGCGTCGGGTATTTACATCGCCAAAAACAAACCCTTGAAAAAAAGTAAATTGCAGGAATTTAAATAAAAGCGATAAAAAGTCCTAATTAAAGCTATTACATCCTCGGAGCAAATACATAAATATGGATCAAAAATTAATAAACAAACATACGCGCGAGAAAAAAAAGTCGAATCGGAGAGTCTTTAGGGTTTTGACCCTTTTTTGAGAAAGAAAGAGACTTTTTATGTTTATGAGGTAAATTAAATGAAACCTAAAACTAATCAAATTAATAAAAAGAAATATTTTTGGTTTTTTAATGTTTTAAGGAAAATAAAATAAAAAAAAATGATTAAAATTGTCAAGAACCCTAATTCTATGTTGATTTTAAATTATTGCAAAAAATATCAAATTTAACCTAATTAAAACTAAATAAATTATGTTAGTATTTATTTACAAAAATAATAAAAGGGTGAAATTAATTTTAATAACTAATAAAAATAATATTATTTTTAGTTTTCTGATTTTATTATAAAAAAAAAATTAATTTGGTTAATTAAATAATAATAATAATAATTAATAATAAAAATAGTTAAATGGAAAATATAAAAAGAGAAAAAAGAATAACCCAGGGGGTGTTGGCCCAAGTTAGGAGGTGTTCTTGGCAATTCTCAGGCCCATTTTCATCCCAGCCACGTTGACCTTGGTGGATTGTCCATGCATGTGTTGACTAAGGACCATGGTGGTCTCCCACTCATAACCACTGGATCCAAGCTTGGAGACACATGGCGCATTGATATTTGAGGTATATGGTAGACCTCACTTTGGAACCTGCATGTGAACACGTGAAGAAAAAGAAAATAAATGTTTTGGGGGGACCTGGGATTCGAACCCAGGTCCCAATGCTTTCAAGCCAACACACCAACCACTACACCACTTGCATGATTTTTATATTATAATGATAAGCAATTATTATATTGGAAATTTAATCAATATGCTGTAAAACACAAAACCACGCGCACTTTTTTCAAACTGTCCAATGGCATGCTAACACGTCCTCGTCTTCTTCCTTTGTACCTGTAAAATAATATCAGATAGCGGGGGTTTTTAACCCCCACTAACCACTACAACGAAAAATAGCGATTAGCACTACATGGTATATAAATATTTCTTGAATGGTTGGTCTTGTTCGTCTTGGCCTAATGATTCCAACCATGTGTCTTAGGAGTCCTAATTTTGCCTGGTTCAGAAAGCCCCAATTTCAAAGCTTAAGAACCCTAGAAATTGTTCATGGCATCTTGTGATTCAGGGAGTTATGGTTCAATTAAATGATACCATTAGCTTCGTATGGTTCCTAGCAACACAAATCAATTAAGAAAATACGTTAAATATGTATGATTTAAGAGTTACGATTTTGGATAAAGATGGCAAACCGTGGTTCTGTAGTTCTTGATTTCTTAAGCTTTGATGTCTGAATTTGATGGCAAAACACTCCTGGGAACTCCTGCAAGATGTTTGAATTAAAAGCACGCCTTGAATTGGCCTGGAATGCAAAGATCAGTTTTCACTTTTTCTTGAAATTTCATGAATATGTTAGGGTCTTTTCTGCAGCTTTCTTCCGTCCTCTTGATCAGGGTTAGCTTGCTTGTATATAAGAGAATGGAATTAGGTCAAAAGCTTGGGCAAAAATTCATTGTATTGATGATTGAATCTTTGATTGGAAATCAAATATTTTTGAATCTTCATGATTGGAAAATGTTGCCAATTTTGGATTTTTTTCATATCTTTGACTTGTGCACGAAATTACCAGCATGATTAGGTCCTATTTGCTTCACAAAAAGATTGAAAACATCAAATCATCTATTTTCCTACAATTTAAATTAATTAAATGAATTAATATTAATTAAAAATCCAATTAATCAATAAAAATAAGAAAATAAATTAAATTAATCTTGATGGGTCGTGCATAGGTCATGGATGAAGTTTCAAGAAGATATTTGAGGCCCATTAGCAAAAATAAGGTATTTTGAGCAAAGTTGACTTTTGCAAATTCATGAAAATTTCCCAACTTCTCCAATGCATATCTTGCTCAATTTTGATCATATGACCATGTTCCTTGACATTTTGGAAAGATCTTGAAGTCCTATAACCAATTCCTTTGGCCCCATGTCGTTTGGATTTACCAATCTCAAGTTATGGCCTTTGACTTAAAGTGCATTTTTGTTGACTTTTGAATTTGACCTATAATGTCAAAATTGGTAACTTCTTGTGAGAGCATTTATTGGACTTGGAGTGTGAAGATGGATTGTAGGAAATGGCATCCCCTTCAAAATGAGAATTGGGTGGAATTTTTCTGATAAACCATGAAAAAGTTATGCCCTAGTCAAAGTACAGTTGACTTTTCTACTGTCCAAAAATAGTAACTTTTGCATCTTTGATGATTTTTGAGCTATTCATGTGGAATCATGATCAAGACTTGATCAAATTATGATTGTGGACTCAAAATAAGATGTTGACCAAAAATTCTAACTTTTGACTGCAAAATGACCATTTTGCCCCTGCAGTTGACTGTGGATCAAATGGAGCTTTTGACTGTGCAAATTGGCATTAGGAGTCTTGAAACTTGGCATGTAGGTGCTTGAGGATGTATGTAGGCCTATGAGACTTGATTGAACCATTGGAAATCCCAAATTCCTTGAAAGAACCAAAACCCTAATTTCAGTTGTCTTAGGAAGTAGTTTGACTGTACAACCCTTGAGCCATTTTGAACAATTTGAGGATTATGGGAGGGCAAATTTTGGGGTACAACAGTTGCCCCTGTTCAATCTTCTTAAACCTGAGGATGTAGATTGGCTTGCGTGCCTTTCGTGATCCGAAGGTGGTAGATGATTGAACACTAAAGTGCCTAGAAATTTGCGCTCGCATAGTATAGTATCAGCAATGTGATGTCGGGAATGGGCTTACAGATGCCATTTGGAGAGATGATGGGTAGGAGGATGGGCTTATAGATGCCATCTGGAGATTGTTGGTAGGTAGTTTTGTCTTGGTTGACGGGTTTGATGATTGTCAGAATTATGTCTGCCTCTGGAGCGCATCTGAAACATGAGTGACAGAATGACATCCGAATCTGGATCATATCTGAACTGTGCTTGAATGAGTGGCAGAATGACATCCGAATCTGGATCGTATCTGGACTTTATTTGAGAGAGTGACAGAATGATATCTGAATCTAGGTCGTATCTGAACTGTATTTGAAATTGAGATCTGTATGAGTAGCAGAATGACTTCCGTGTCTGGAACGTATCTGTGCCGTAACTGGGATCTGGATAAGTGACAGAATGACTTCCGTGTCTGGAGTGTATCTGCAATTGGAGTTGATAGTTGAATCTGAATGAGGAATAGAATGGCTTCCGTGTCTGGAGCATATCTAGTCTGTATCTAATTGCTGACGTCTGAATGAGTAGTAGAATGACCGCCGTGTCTGGGGTATATCCATACTATATCTGAATGAGTGACAAAATGACATCCGAATCTGGATCGTATCTGGACCGTCTCCTGAACGAATCTGGAATAAGTATCAAAATTTCGCCGTATCTGGGTCACATCTGAACCATCTCTAGAAGGAATCTGGAATAAGTATCAGAATATCGCCATGTCTGGGTCACATTTGAACCATCTCTAGAAGGAATCTGGAATAAGTAATAGAATAGCATCCGTGTCTGGATCATCTCTAAGCTGTCTCTGAAAGGAAATCTGGAATAAGTATCGGAATGTCGCCATGTCTGGGTCGCATCCGAACTATCTCTAGAAGGAATCTGGAATAAGTATTAGAATGTCACCACGCTTGGGTCACATCTGAACCATCTCTAGAAGGAATGATGATTTTTGTCTGTTGATTGATCTTTCCTAAAAAGGTAAAGAGTTAATTGTATGCAATGTCATGATGTATGAAATGCATGATGTCATGATGTTCTCAAAAATAACTGAGATTGTGTCGTATGATGCGTATGCCTGTCATGATGTATGAGGATGTGATGTTTCTAGCTGAGGAAAATAAATCCCGGAGCTGTTGGAGAATAGAGTTGAGTTCTTAGTTTCCGCTGGGGATGGTGAACGAGGATGATTGCAAGAATAAATCTGTAGGAGAAGATGACTCCGTTGGGGAACAAACCTGGTGAAGAGATTACTCTGCAGGGAATTACTCTGTGGGAAGAGATGCTTTGCTGAGATTTTAACGATAACTCCACTGGGGATTCCGTTGATAAGCTTTGTTGGGGATAGAAAGAACTTCGCTGGGGATGATCTTTCAGTTGCAACTTGCTGAGGATGACCCAGTTAGACTCTTGTGAGGATAACCTCTGAATTTGGCTGGGGAGATGCATTGGTATTCTGCAGGGGACAAGCTTCCAGTATCTACTGGGTAAGATGGTTCAACTCTGGCGGGGAAGCTTCTTTAGACTGCGCTGGGAAATGGCTCCATTGGGGGTATCTTGTATTCCGCCGGGGAACAATCTTGTATTTCGTTGAGGAATATTAAGACTGCCGGGGATGCTTGCTGAGGAATACCTGTATACTCCGATGGGGAATATTAAGATCTACTGGGGATACCCAACCTTTTGAGGGCTAACGATAGACTAACTCTGCTTGGGGAGAGTATTGCAGATTTGCTGGTGATTGCAGGTCTCAGTGGGGAAAGCTTCCATTATTGTCTTACTCTTGGGGAGTGAAGGTATCTTGGTCCTATTCCTTAGCTGAATCTACCTTGTACCTGGAGGACAGAGCAGTTTGTACAGTTCGGACAATTCCTATTGCCCCCGTTTCTGCGGGAGAAAGTGCTTGCGGAGGTCTTGTGGATCGAGTATTATCCCAACCTATGAGGTGCTTGGTATCTTTCGATTGAAATGACAAGTCTTCTTCTGGTAGGCAAGTGACGAGATGACGGGACATAGTCGTACGCTTTTGATCCCTAACTTTTGCCTGGACCGCCCTTTCGGGTTTTCAGTCCATCGGGATACCCTTTTTTGCCCAAGTCGCCTTTTTAGGTTTTCGACTTGCCGGGTGTACAAATTTTTTCATTTTTTTATCCCTTATTTTTGCCCGAACCCTTTTGGTTCGTCGGGAAGCCCTTATTTTTGCCTAGGCCAGTCGACCTAGCGGGTCTTTGATTATGCGTAGTATTTTTTTTCAACTATGTCCACGCTCTCAGGATGTAAGGAGTTGTCACTGTCGGCAGTATTATGTTGCCGTATCACCAGAAGATGTTTGATTATGCAAGGTTCGTTGCTGGAATTCATGTCCAATGCCCCAAGTGACTCAGGCAGAGATTTGCCCCTGGCTGTTTGGCATTTTGAGAGATTCCTTGAATCTTGACTTGACTGCCCCAGATGATGGACAATGCTCATGCCGTTCCCCTTGGTTGGAAGTGTTTTTTCCACTTGAGGTGACTCTTTTTATTGAGAAGGTTTTTGTTCACTAGATATTCGTCGTGTGAATTTCTCTGCTGTTTGAACAAATAGCCATATGCAAACAATGTTATTTTAAGAATGCAAATCTTATGTCTGTCTTGAAGTTTTTTAAGCAGTTTTCAATAAAACAAGTGAATTTTTGTAAAATGTGATGTCAACTCAAGATTTTACAGCAAGCCCTACAGGAGTCAGGATACCTTTTGTAACAGTATGCTTTCGAACTAACCCATGCTTCAGCTAGGACTTTTTAAGGGTTATAACGTGGCCTGGTTCACGGTTTAAGAAAAAAAGGATAAAGGCTCAAAATTTATTTGTACCCACCCGCTCTTCGTGATGTTCTTCGATCCTAAACTCAGCTAATCGTGCATTAGATCTTGTTTGAATCTTCGCTCTGATATACCAGTGATGGTTCAGATACTGACAATTTATTTTGAACAAGCAGTCATTTCTTTTTTGTTGAGGGTTTGTAGGACCTCTTTCTTTTTGATTTTATTATCCTTATCTTTTGCCTGAACTGTTTCTTTTGTGATTACAGTCAGCGGGATGCCCCAGTTTTTTTTGTAAGTCTCCTTCATAGGTTTTGACTTGTTGGGCTTTTGTTTTTGAACGATGATGACTGCCTGTCCTTATGATTATACGGAACCAACACCGTCTTTTGTTTCAGAAGGACTTCTTTGATGCCATTCATTGTGCACCCGGATCAACTGAGAAAACTACCCCGCCCCAGGTTATAATTAAGGGTTTTAATTTGTGAAAAGAAAAACTCCAACTTCTTTGGCTCAAAGGGGTTGACTAGGGATTATCTTCCTTATAACTCCACTGTTTAGGATTTGAAACAATGCCTGTACCTCATCAGCGGGGTATATTCAAAAGCATATTGTAAAGATCGTGGTATCGTTTTCGTCATCCTCCCTCTAAAGGCTTAGAATTTTTTAATCGAGAGTTGATCATCACAAAAAATGAAAGCAATTTGAATATAGTGAATACGAATGGATTGATTCAAAACAGACATATGCAATGCATTGATAAGGTAATAAAGTTTGACATGAATAAATGTTTAAACAATCAAAAGAAAATTACAAATTTAAAATTCTAATGAACAAAAGTCTTCTCGTCTCAGTACTCATCACTTCGAATGGTGAACCTTGGAGGATGGTAGAAGAACTCAGCCTGACTATCTTGTGTGAATTCCAATGTTCCTTCATCAATCAGGTTTTGAATTTTGTACCTCAACTTCCAACAGTCGTCAGTATCATGCCCCGGAGTGTTAGAATGGTATGCACACCTTGCATTGGGATTGTAGTTGGGTGAAGAAGTCTTAGGATTCGGGTGAGGTCCTACCAACGTCACCAAATTCAATCTCAACAGGTGTTGCAAAGCTTGGGACAGCGACAAGTTGAGCTTGGTAAATGGCCTCGGAGTAACCTGTTGTTTATGGCATGGTTATTGTTGGACCTGTGAGGTAGTAGAAACTTGGAGAGGTCCATTCTTCGTCAACCCAAACCTCTGACTCCTCGGAAGTTGATTAATGACTTGACCCTCAGCCTTGACTATTTGCTTCATACTCTTGTATCTCTCTTGATGAAGCTTGTTGATCATGGTTCTCAACTCTTCTTGCTCCCGAGCTAAGCCTTGAATAAGAGCCATCTGCCCCAGCATCTGGGTTCTCATTGCATCTACTTCAGCTTGCAGATGTTTCATCCGTTCGTCCTTACTGTCTTCAGGACTCTTCTTGACCAAATTCCCCATGAGGAGTGTTCTCAACTCTTCCTGCCCCTTGGATAGGCTTAGGAAGATTTCCCTGAACTGAGTCTCTTGAGTATGAAGATCCTGGTTGTCTTGTTGGAGAGCCATTGCTGAAATAAACAGCAAGAATATGAGAGACCTGTAAAGGGTGACCTGTTATGCAATGATATGTATGATATATGTATGCAATGTTTTCAAGGATCTCGTGGGGTAAACAAAGAAACTTGTTAGAATTTGAATCTGGTAGCTCGATTGAAGGAACTTCATGTTGCTGAGAGTCCTTCTTCAAGAGTCAAGCTCACCATATCGAGTGGGTCATAGCCCCTGACTCAAGTTATCATGTTTTGATTCAAAGCAACCTTGGCTAGAGGAAAGTAAATCCCCTTTGCCCCTTGCTAGACATTTGGTTCATCATGACCTGCATCACAAACCCTTGAGATCCTTGAAATGGGTTAGTCCTTATGCAAGACGTATGCATTGTTATGATGTTATGATGTCATGATAAAGGCACACCACAAGTATTCACAAAAGGAAAACATGGTAAAGGCACACAAGTCACACAAAAGAGCCCTTAGATTTCAGGCTGGCATGAAGTTTAGGTACTACCCTCTTTAAGTTTCAGTTGGTTAAGACCTGTCCTAAAAAATAGTAATCGGGTTCTAGAGGATCTCAATATCACTGACTACCCTCAATCGGTCATAATTCCAGTTTGGCAACCTTTTCTTGCAACCGGAACCATCGCGAGAGTTTAGCCTCAATGAGTGTAGCATACTGCTACTGTTCTATGGCCAAGTTGGTCAATTTAATGTTCTAAGGTCAGTTGGTGCTTAATGACTCCTCAGAAGACCCATATTCTCCTCGTTCCAACACAAGGGATATCGGTACAGACCAAGGTGTCACACCAATGTAGCTACTGCTTCACCCGTGTCGGTCTACGCCTGACAGGTCCCTCACAGTTTATTGCTACTTACCTAAAAAGGGTACCCCAGATCCGGATTAGGATCTATGAAACTCTGATACAAGCCCACAAAATTTAAAGCATACAGAGCAATACAATTGAAAACATAAGTGATCTTATCCTAAGGTACACCTCACTTATAAGTCCCCAGCAGAGTCTCCAGTTCTATGATCGGTGGAAATAGAACTGACTGTTTTTAATGCTGGTTCGCGAAATGTCGCGGTAAGCAAGAGTTGCCACCGTATTTTATTTTCTCCAATAAGGAAAGGACAAAAGCACATCAAAATTCCTTTTCGAGATGTTTCTCGGGTTCGAGAGGTAGATTATAGAAAGGGAATGTGTTAGCACCCTTTCTATCCGTGGTTATCCACGGGCTCTTAGGTACTTGCTAACTATGTTTTCAAAAAGTTTTGCTTTTCTTGTGTTTGTGGGTTTTGAAAAAAAAATTTGTTTGAAAACTTCGATTTAACTCTTGTATCAGTCCTTAAGAGTGTATGAAGTATTGTTTGAAAACTTTTGTTTGAAAAAGTGTAAGTGCGAAAAGTATTTTTGTTTTGAAAGAGCAAGTACCTGAGAACTTCTACCTACTCAAAAGAAATTATGCTGTGTAAATGTCCTTTAGACAGTACTATCCCATTATTGAGAAGTAGGTAGCACCGTCGTCGAAGTTTTCGGGTCAATTCGATTTTAGGAGTATGTGGTCACTAAAGCAATGGTAGGACGCCTTAGCGGTAACCCTAATGTCTTAGATCGTTTTATCCGAGGCAACTGTTTCGAGGCAACTTGATCTTTAGACAGGAGGGCGACCTCTAAAACATCCTATACTCAATGACCACGTCGAGGCAACCAAGTGAGGCGTACCCTAAGAGTGGCATGTGCATGTGTGTTAGGTTTCAGTTTATGTTATCTTTGTACATGTTATGGTGAGCTACGATTGATTTTATTTTAAGACAAGTCTTGACATGCATAACCTAGTTAACATACATCTAGCAGTTAATAGTTGCGGAAAATAAATCTACGCTATTACAAGGCGTCGGGTATTTACATCGCCAAAAACAAACCCTTGAAAAAAAGTAAATTGTGGGAATTTAAATAAAAGCGATAAAAAGTCCTAATTAAAGCTATTACATCCTCGGAGCAAATATATAAATATTGATCAAAAATTAATAAACAAACATACGGGCGAGAAAAAAAAGTTGAATCGGAGAGTCTTTAGGGTTTTGACCCTTTTTTGAGAAAGAAAGAGATTTTTTATGTTTATGAGGTAAATTAAATTAAACCTAAAACTAATCAAATTAATAAAAAGAAATATTTTTGGTTTTTTAATGTTTTAAGGAAAATAAAATAAAAAAAATAAATTAAAATTGTCAAGAACCCTAATTCTATGTTGATTTTAAATTATTGCAAAAAATATCAAATTTAACCTAATTAAAACTAAATAAATTATGTTAGTATTTATTTACAAAAGTAAATAAAAGGGTGAAATTAATTTTAATAACTTATAAAAATAATATTATTTTTAGTTTTCTGATTTTATTATAAAAAAAAAATATAATTTGGTTAATTAAATAATAATAATAATAATAATTAATAATAAAAATAGTTAAATGGAAAATATAAAAAGAGAAAAAAGAATAACCCAAGGTGTGTTGGCCCAAGTTAGGAGGTGTTCTTGGCAATTCTCAGGCCCATTTGCATCCCAGCCACGTTGACCTTGGTGGATTGTCCATGCATGTGTTGACTAAGGACCATGGTGGTCTCCCACTCATAACCACTGGATCCAAGCTTGGAGACACATGGCGCATTGATATTTGAGGTATATGGTAGACCTCACTTTGGAACCTACATGTGAACACGTGAAGAAAAAGAAAATAAATGTTTTGGGGGGACCTGGGATTCGAACCCAGGTCCCAATTCTTTCAAGCCAACGCACCAACCACTACACCACTTGCATGCTTTTGATATTATAATGATAAGCAATAATTATATTGGAAATTTAATCAATATGCTGTAAAACACAAAACCACGCGCACTTTTTTCAAACTGTCCAATGGCATGCTAACACGTCCTCGTCTTCTTCCTTTGTACCTGTAAAATAATATCAGATAGCGGGGGTTTTTAACCCACACTAACCACTACAACGAAACATAGCGATTAACACTACAAGGTATATAAATATTTCGCAAAGATTTGGTCTTGTTCATCTTGGCCTAATGAATCCAACCATGTGTCTTAGGAGTCCTAATTTTGCCTGGTTCAGAAAGCCCCAATTTCAAAGCTTAAGAGCCCTAGAAATCGTTCATGGCATCTTGTGATTCAGGGAGTTGTGGTTCAATTAAATGATACCATTAGCTTCGTATGGTTCCTAGCAACACAAATCAATCAAGAAAATACGTTAAATATGCATGATTTAAGAGTTACGATTTTGGATAAAGATGGCAAACCGTGGTTCTGTATTTCTTGATTTCTTAAGCTTTGATGTCTGAATTTGATGGCAAAACACTCCTGGGAACTCCTGCAAGATGTTTGAATGAAAAGCACGCCTTGAATTGGCCTGGAATGCAAAGATCAGTTTTCACTTTTTCTTGAAATTTCTTGAATATGTTAGGGTCTTTTCTGCAGCTTTTTTCCTTCCTCTTGATCAGGGTTAGCTTGCTTGTATATAAGAGAATGGAATTAGGTCAAAAGCTTGGGCAAAAATCCATTGTATTGATGATTGAATCTTTTATTGGAAATCAAATATTTTTGAATCTTCATGATTGGAAAATGTTGCCAATTTTGGATTTTTTCATATCTTTGACTTGTGCACGAAATTGCCAGCATGATTAGGTCCTATTTGCTTCACAAAAAGATTGAAAACATCAAATCTTCTATTTTCCTACAATTTAAATTAATTAAATGAATTAATATTAATTAAAAATCCAATTAATCAATAAAAATAAGAAAATAAATTCAATTAATCTTGATGGGTCGTGCATAGGTCATGGATGAAGTTTCAAGAAGAGATTTGAGGCCCATTAGCAAAAATAAGGTATTTTGAGCAAAGTTGACTTTTGCAAATTCATGAAAATTTGCCAACTTCCCCAATGCATATCTTGCTCAATTTTGATCATATGACCATGTTCCTGGACATTTTGGAAAGATCTTGAAGTCCTATAACCAATGCCTTTGGCCCCATGTCATTTGGATTTACCAATCTCAAGTTATGGCCTTTGACTTAAAGTGCATTTTTGTTGACTTTTGAATTTGACCTATAATGTCAAAATTGGTAACTTCTTGTGAGAGAATTTCTTGGACTTGGAGTGTGAAGATGGATTATAGGAAATGGCATCCCCTTAAAAATGAGCATTGGATGGAATTTTTCTGATAAACCATGAAAAAGTTATGCCCTAGTCAAAGTACAATTGACTTTTCTGCTGTCCAAAAATAGTAACTTTTGCATCTTTGATGATTTTTGAGCTATTCTTGTGGAATCATGATCAAGACTTGATCAAATGATGATTGTGGACTCAAAATAAGATGTTGACCAAAAATTCTGACTTTTGACTGCCAAATGACCATTTTGCCCCTGTAGTTGACTGTGGATCAAATGGAGCTTTTGACTGTGCAAATTGGCATTAGGAGTCTTGAAACTTGGCATGTAGGTGCTTGAGGATGTATGTAGGCCTATGAGACTTGATTGAACCATTGGAAATCCCAAATTCCTTGAAAGAACCAAAACCCTAATTTCAGCTGTCTTAGGAAGTAGTTTGACTGTACAACCCTTGAGCCATTTTGAACAATTTGAGGATTATGGGAGGGCAAATTTTGGGGTACAATAGTTGTCCCTGTTCAATCTTCTTAAACCTGAGGATGTAGATTGGCTTGCGTGCCTTTCGTGATCCGAAGGTGGAAGATGATTGAACACTAAAGTGCCCAGAAATTTGCGCTCGCATAGTATAATATCAGCAATGTGATGTCGGGAATGGGCTTACAGATTCCATTTGGAGAGATGATGGGTAGGAGGATGGGCTTATAGATGCCATCTGGAGATTGTTGGTAGGTAGTTTTGTCT
The DNA here is from genome assembly GCA_948472305.1 of Vicia faba. Classification (NCBI taxonomy): domain Eukaryota; kingdom Viridiplantae; phylum Streptophyta; class Magnoliopsida; order Fabales; family Fabaceae; genus Vicia; species Vicia faba. The sequence goes on from OX451737.1 coordinate 523,883,715, forward strand.
TCGTTGACGGGTTTGATGATTGTCAGAATTGTGTCTGCCTCTGGAGCGCATCTGAAACATGAGTGACAGAATGACATCCGAATCTGGATCATATCTGAACTGTGCTTGAATGAGTGGCAGAATGACATCCGAATCTGGATCTTATCTGGACTTTATTTGAGAGAGTGACAGAATAATATCTGAATCTATATCGTATCTGAACTGTATTTGAAATTGAGATCTGTATGAGTAGCAGAATGACTTCCGTGTCTGGAACGTATCTGTGCCGTAACTGGGATCTGGATAAGTGACAGAATGACTTCTGTGTCTGGAGTGTATCTGCACTTGGAGTTGATAGTTGAATATGAATGAGGAATAAAATAGCTTCCGTGTCTGGAGCATATCTAGTTTGTATCTAATTGCTGACGTCTGAATGAGTAGTAGAATGACCGCCGTGTCTGGGGTATATCCATACTATATCTGAATGAGTGACAGAATGACATCCGAATCTGGATCGTATCTGGACCGTCTCCTGAACGAATCTGGAATAAGTATCTGAATGTCGCCGTATCTGGGTCACATCTGAACCATCTCTAGAAGGAATCTGGAATAAGTATCAGAATGTCGCCATGTCTGGGTCACATTTGAACCATCTCTAGAAGGAATCTGGAATAAGTAATAGAATAGCATCCGTGTCTGGAGCATCTCTAAGCTGTCTCTGAAAGGAAATCTGGAATAAGTATCGGAATGTCCCCATGTCTGGGTCGCATCCGAACTATCTCTAGAAGGAATCTGGAATAAGTATCAGAATGTCGCCATGCTTGGGTCACATCTGAACCATCTCTAGAAGGAATGATGATTTTTGTCTGTTGATTGATCTTTCCTGAAAAGGTAAAGAGTTAATTGTATGCAATGTCATGATGTATGAAATGCATGATGTCATGATGTTCTAAAAAATAACTGAGATTGTGTCGTATGATGCGTATGCCTATCATGATGTATGAGGATGTGATGTTTCTAGCTGGGGAAAATAAATCCCGGAGCTGCTGGAGAATAGAGTTGAGTTCTTCGTTTCCGCTGGGGATGGTGAACAAGGATGATTACAAGAATAAACCTGTAGGAGAAGATGACTCCGTTGGGGAACAAACATGGTGAAGAGATTACTCTGCAGGGAATTACTCTGTGGGAAGAGATGCTTTGCTGAGATTTTAACGACAACTCCGTTGGGGATTTAGTTGATAAGCTTTGTTGGGCATAGAAAGAACTTCGCTGGGGATGATCTTTCAGTTGCAACTTGCTGAGGATGACCCAGTTAGACTCTTGTGAGGATAACCTCTGAATTTGTCTGGGAGATGCATTGGTATTCTGCAGGGGACAAGCTTCCAGAATCTACTGGGTAAGATGGTTCAACTCTGGCGGGGAAGCTTCTTTAGACTGCACTGGGAAATGGCTCCACTGGGGGTATCTTGTATTCCGCCGGGGAACAATCTTGTATTTCGTTGAGGAATATTTGTATACTCCGATGGGGAATATTAAGATCTACTGGGGATACCCAACCTTTTGAGGGCTAACGATAGACTAACTCTGCTTGGGGAGAGTATTGCGGATTTGCTGGTGATTGCAGGTCTCGGTGGGGAGAGCTTCCATTACTGTCTTACTCTTGGGGAGTGAAGGTATCTTGGTCCTATTCCTCAGCTGAATCTACCTTGTACCTGGAGGACAGAGCAGTTTGTACAGTTCGGACAATTCTTATTGCCCCCGTTTCTGTGGGAGAAAGTGCCTGCGGAGGTTTTGTGGATCGAGTATTATCCCAACCTATGAGGTGCTTGGTATCTTTCGATTGAAATGACAAGTCTTCTTCTGGTAGGCAAGTGACGAGATGACGGGACATAGTCGTACGCTTTTGATCCCTAACTTTTGCATGGACCGCCCTTTCGGGTTTTCAGTCCATCGGGATACCCTTTTTTGCCCAAGTCGCCTTTTCAGGTTTTCGACTTGCCGGGTGTATAAATTTTTTCATTTTTTTATCCCTTATTTTTTCCCGAACCCTTTTGGTTCGTCGGGAAGCCCTTATTTTTGCCTAGGCCAGTCGACCTAGCGGGTCTTTGATTATGCGTAGTATTTTTCTTCAACTATGTCCACGCTCTCAGGATGTAAGGAGTTGTCACTGTCGGTAGTATTGTGTTGCCGTATCACCAGAAGATGTTTAATTATGCAAGGTTCGTTGCTGGAATTCATGTCCAATGCCCCAAGTGACTCAGGCGGAGATTTTCCCCTGGCTGTTTGGCATTTTGAGAGATTCCTTGAATCTTGACTTGACTGCCCCAGATGATGGACAATGCTCATGCCGTGCCCCTTGGTTGGAAGTGTTTTTTCCACTTGAGGTGACTCTTTTTATTGAGAAGGTTTTTGTTCACTAGATATTCGTCGTGCGAATTTCTCTGCTGTTTGAACAAATAGCCATATGCAAACAATGTTATTTTAAGAATGCAAATCTTATGTCTGTCTTGAAGTTTTTTAAGCAGTTTTCAATAAAACAAGTGAATTTTTGTAAAATGTGATGTCAACTCAAGATTTTACAGCAAGCCCTACAGGAGTCAGGATACCTTTTGTAACAGTATGCTTTCGAACTAACCCATGCTTCAGCTAGGACTTTTTAAGGGTTATAACGTGGCCTGGTTCACGGTTTAAGAAACAAAGGATAAAGGCTCAAAATTTATTTGTACCCACCCGCTCTTCGTGATGTTCTTCGATCCTAAACTCAGCTAATCGTGCATTAGATCTTGTTTGAATCTTCGCTCTGATATACCAGTGATGGTTCGGATACTGACAATTTATTTTGAACAAGCAGTCATTTCTTTTTTGTCGAGGGTTTGTAGGACCTCTTTCTTTTTTATTTTATTATCCCTATCTTTTGCCTGAACTGTTTCTTTTGTGATTACAGTCAGCGGGATGCCCCCGTTTTTTTTGTAAGTCTCCTTCATAGGTTTTGACTTGTTGGGCTTTTGTTTTTGAACGATGATGAATACCTGTCCTTATGATTATACGTAACCAACACCGTCTTTTGTTTCAGAAGGACTTCTTTGATGCCATTCATTGTGCACCCGGATCAACTGAGAAAACTACCCCGCCCCAGGTTATAATTAAGGGTTTTAATTTGTGAAAAGAAAAACTCCAACTTCTTTGGCTCAAAGGGGTTGACTAGGGATTATCTTCCTTATAACTCCACTATTTAGGATTTGAAACAATGCATGTACCTCATCAGCGGGGTATATTCAAAAGCATACTGTAAAGATCGTGGTATCGTTTTCGTCATCCTCCCTCTAAAGGCTTAGAATTTTTTAATCGAGAGTTGATCATCACAAAAAATGAAAGCAATTTGAATATAGTGAATACGAATGGATTGATTCAAAACAGACATATGCAACGCATTGATAAGGTAATAAAGTTTGACATGAATAAATGTTTGAACAATCAAAAGAAAATTACAAATTGAAAATTCTAATGAACAAAAGTCTTCTCGTCTCAGTACTCGTCACTTCGAATGGTGACCCTTGGAGGATGGTAGAAGAACTCAGCCTGACTATCTTGTGTGAATTCCAATGTTCCTTTATCAATCAGGTTTTGAATTTTGTACCTCAACTTCCAACAGTCGTCAGTATCATGCCCCAGACTGTTAGAATGGTATGCACACCTTGCATTGGGATTGTAGTTGGGTGAAGAAGTCTTAGGATTCGAGTGAGGTCCTTCCAACGTCACCAGATTCAATCTCAACAGGTGTTGCAAAGCTTGGGACAGCGACATGTTGAGCTTGGTAAATGGCCTCGGAGTAACCTGTTGTTTATGGCAAGGTTGTTGTTGGACCTGTGAGGTAGTAGAAACTTGGAGAGGTCCATTCTTCGTCAACCCAAACCTCTGACTCCTCGGAAGTTGATTAATGACTTGACCCTCAGCCTTGACTATTTGCTTCATACTCTTGTATCTCTCTTGATGAAGCTTGTTGATCATGGTTCTCAACTCTTCTTGCTCCCGAGCTAAGCCTTGGATAAGAGCCATCTGCCCCAGCATTTGGGTTCTCATTGCATCTACTTCAGCTTGCAGATGTTTCATCCATTCGTCCTTAATGTCTTCAGGACTCTTCTTGACCAAATTCCCCATGAGGAGTGTTCTCAACTCTTCCTGCCCCTTGGATAGGCTTAGGAAGATTTCCCTGAACTGAGTCTCTTGAGTATGCAGATCCTGGTTGTCTTGTTGGAGAGCCATTTCTGAAATAAACAGCGAGAATATGAGAGACCTGTAAAGGGTGACCTGTTATGCAATGATATGTATGATATATGTATGCAATGTTTTCAAGGATCTCGTGGGGTAAACAAAGAAACTTGTTAGAATTTGAATCTGGTAGCTCGATTGAAGGACCTTCATGTTGCTGAGAGTCCTTCTTCAAGAGTCAAGCTCACCATATCGAGTGGGTCATATCCCCTGACTCAAGTTATCATGTTTTGATTCAAAGCAACCTTGGCTAGAGAAAAATAAATCCCCTTTTCCCCTTGCTAGACATTTGGTTCATCATGACCTGCATCACAAACCCTTGAGATCCTTGAAATGGGTTAGTCCTTATGCAAGACGTATGCAATGTTATGATGTTATGATGTCATGATAAAGGCACACCACAAGTATTCACAAAAGGCAAACATGGTAAAGGCACACAAGTCACACAAAAGAGCCCTTAGATTTCAGGCTGGCATGAAGTTTAGGTACTACCCTCTTTCAGTTTCAGTTGGTTAAGACCTGTCCTAAAAAATAGTAACCGGGTTCTAGAGGATCTCAATATCACTGACTACCCTCAATCGGTCATAATTCCAGTTTGGCAACCTTTTCTTGCGACCAGAACCATCGCGAGAGTTTAGCCTCAATGAGTGTAGCATACTGTTAATGTTCTATGGCCAAGTTGGTCAATTTAAGGTTCTAAGGTCAGTTGGTGCTTAACGACTCCTCAGAAGACCCATATTCTCCTCGTTCCAACATAAGGGATATCGGTACAGACCAAGGTGTCACACCAACGTAGCTACTGCTTCACCCGTGTCGGTCTACGCCGGACAGGTCCCTCACAGTTTATTGCTACTTACCTAAAAAGGGTACCCCAGATCTGGGTTAAGATCTATGAAACTCGATACAAGCCCACAAAATTTAAAGCATACAGAGCAATACAATTGAAAACATAAGTGATCTTATCTTAAGGTACACCTCACTTATAAGTCCCCAACAGAGTCGCCGGTTCTGTGATCGGTGGAAATAGAACTGACTGTTTTTAATGCTGGTTCGCGAAATGTCGCGGTAAGCAAGAGTCGCCACCGTCTTTTCTTTTCTCCAACAAGGAAAGGACAAAAGCACAACAAAATTCCTTTTCGAGATGTTTCTCGGGTTCGGGATGTAGATTATAGAAAGGGAAGGTGTTAGCACCCTTTCTATCCGTGGTTATCCACGGGCTCTTAGGTACTTGCTCACTATGTTTTCAAAAAGTTTTTCTTTTCTTGTGTTTGTGGGTTTTGAAAAAAAAATTTGTTTGAAAACTTCGATTTAACTCTTGTATCAGTCCTCAAGAGTGTATGAAGTATTGTTTGAAAACTTTTGTTTGAAAAAGTGTAAGTGCGAAAAGTATTTTTGTTTTGAAAGAGCAAGTACCTGAGAACTTCTACCTACTCAAAAGAAATTAAGCTGTGTAAATGTCCTTTAGACAGTACTATCCCACTATTGAGAAGTAGGTAGCACCGTCGTCGAAGTTTTCGGGTCAATTCGATTTTAGGGGCATGTGGTCACTAAAGCAATGGTAGGACGCCTTAGCGGTAACCCTAATGTCTTAGATCGTTTTATCCGAGGCAACTTGATCTTTAGACAGGAGGACGACCTCTAAAACACCCTATACTCAATGACCACGTCGAGGCAACCAAGTGAGGCGTACCCTAAGAGTGGCATGTGCATGTGTGTTAGGTTTCAGTTTATGTTATCTTTGTACATGTTATGGTGAGCTACGATTGATTTTATTTTAAGACAAGTGTTGACATGCATAACCTAGTTAACATACATCTAGCAGTTAATAGTTGCGGAAAATAAATCTACGCTATTACAAGGCGTCGGGTATTTACATCGCCAAAAACAAACCCTTGAAAAAAAGTAAATCGCGGGAATTTAAATAAAAGCGATAAAAAGTCCTAATTAAAGCTATTACATCCTCGGAGCAAATTTATAAATATGGATCAAAAATTAATAAACAAACATACGCGCGAGAAAAAAAAGTTGAATCGGAGAGTCTTTAGGGTTTTGACCCTTTTTTGAGAAAGAAAGAGATTTTTTATGTTTATGAGGTAAATTAAATTAAACCTAAAACTAATCAAATTAATAAAAAGAAATATTTTTGGTTTTTTAATGTTTTAAGGAAAATAAAATAAAAAAAATGATTAAATTGTCAAGAACCCTAATTCTATGTTGATTTTAAATTATTGCAAAAAATATCAAATTTAACCTAATTAAAACTAAATAAATTATGTTAGTATTTATTTACAAAAATAATAAAAGGGTGAAATTAATTTTAATAACTAATAAAAATAATATTATTTTTAGTTTTCTGATTTTATTATAAAAAAAATTAATTTGGTTAATTAAATAATAATAATAATAATTAATAATAAAAATAGTTAAATGGAAAATATAAAAAGAGAAAAAAGAATAACCCAGGGGGTGTTGGCCCAAGTTAGGAGGTGTTCTTGGCAATTCTCAGGCCCATTTGCATCCCAGCCACGTTGACCTTGGTGGATTGTCCATGCATGTGTTGACTAAGGACCATGGTGGTCTCCCACTCATAACCATTGGATCCAAGCTTGGAGACACATGGCGCATTGATATTTGAGGTATATGGTAGACCTCACTTTGGTACCTGCATGTGAACACGTGAAGAAAAAGAAAATAAATGTTTTGGGGGGACCTGGGATTCGAACCCAGGTCCCAATGCTTTCAAGCCAACGCACCAACCACTACACCACTTGCATGATTTTGATATTATAATGATAAGCAATTATTATATTGGAAATTTAATCAATATGCTGTAAAACACAAAACCACGCGCACTTTTTTCAAACTGTCCAATGGCATGCTAACACGTCCTCGTCTTCTTCCTTTGTACCTGTAAAATAATATCAGATAGCGGGGGTTTTTAACCCCCACTAACCACTACAACGAAAAATAGCGATTAGCACTACAGGGTATATAAATATTTCGCGAAGGGTTGGTCTTGTTCGTCTTGGCCTAATGATTCTAACCATGTGTCTTAGTAGTCCTAATTTTGCCTGGTTCAGAAAGCCCCAATTTCAAAGCTTAAGAACCCTAGAAATCGTTCATGGCATCTTGTGATTCAGGGAGTTGTGGTTCAATTAAATGATACCATTAGCTTCGTATGGTTCCTAGCAACACAAATCAATCAAGAAAATACGTTAAATATGCATGATTTAAGAGTTACAATTTTGGATAAAGATGGCAAACCGTGGTTGTGTATTTCTTGATTTCTTAAGCTTTGATGTCTGAATTTGATGGCAAAACACTCCTGGGAACTCCTGCAAGATGTTTGAATGAAAAGCACGCCTTGAATTGGCCTGGAATGCAAAGATCAGTTTTCACTTTTTCTTGAAATTTCTTGAATATGTTAGGGTCTTTTCTGCAGCTTTTTTCCGTCCTCTTGATCAGGGTTAGCTTGCTTGTATATAAGAGAATGGAATTAGGTCACAAGCTTGGGCAAAAATCCATTGTATTGATGATTGAATCTTTGATTGGAAATCAAATATTTTTGAATCTTCATGATTGGAAAATGTTGCCAATTTTGGATTTTTTCATATCTTTGACTTGTGCACGAAATTTCCAGCATGATTAGGTCCTATTTGCTTCACAAAAAGATTGAAAACATCAAATCTTCTATTTTCCTACAATTTAAATTAATTAAATGAATTAATATTAATTAAAAATCCAATTAATCAATAAAAATAAGAAAATAAATTCAATTAATCTTGATGGGTCGTGCATAGGTCATGGATGAAGTTTCAAGAAGATATTTGAGGCCCATTAGCAAAAATAAGGTATTTTGAGCAAAGTTGACTTTTGCAAATTCATGAAAATTTCGCAACTTCGCCAATGCATATCTTACTCAATTTTGATCATATGACCATGTTCCTGGACATTTTGGAAAGCTCTTGAAGTCCTCTAACCAATGCCTTTTGCCCCATGTCATTTGGATTTACCAATCTCAAGTTATGGCCTTTGACTTAAAGTACATTTTTGTTAACTTTTGAATTTGACCTATAATGTCAAAATTGGTAACTTCTTGTGAGAGCATTTCTTGGACTTGGAGTGTGAAGATGGATTGTAGGAAATGGCATCCCCTTCAAAATGAGCATTTGATGGAATTTTTCTGATAAACCATGAAAAAGTTATGCCCTAGTCAATGTACAGTTGACTTTTCTACTGTCCAAAAATAGTAACTTTTGCATCTTTGATGATTTTTGAGCTATTCTTGTGGAATCATGATCAAGACTTGATCAAATGATGATTGTGGACTCAAAATAAGATGTTGACCAAAAATTCTGACTTTTGACTACCAAATGACCATTTTGCCCCTGCAGTTGACTGTGGATCAAATGGAGCTTTTGACTGTGCAAATTGGCATTGGGAGTCTTGAAACTTGGCATGTAGGTGCTTGAGGATGTATGTAGGCCTATGAGACTTGATTGAACCATTGGAAATCCCAAATTTCTTGAAAGAACCAAAACCCTAATTTCAGTTGTCTTAGGAAGTAGTTTGACTGTACAACCCTTGAGCCATTTTGAACAATTTGAGGATTATGGGAGGGAAAATTTTGGGGTACAACACCATGGCTTAGTCTTAAACATTTCTACTAATATGCGCCTGTCATTAACTGGAAGAATAAATCCATACCAGAAGAGGTTTTTCGCCTGTTATTAACTCAGGGAATAAATATATACCAAAAGAGGTCCCCCGCCTGTCATTAACTGGAAGCATTAATCCATACCATAAGAGGTATTTCACCTATCATTAACTTGAAGAATAAATCCATTCCAAAATAGGTCTTTCGCCTGTTATTAACTGGGAGAATAAATCCATACCAAAAGAGGTCATCCGCCTGTCATTAACCAGAAGAGATGAACCCATACCAGTAGAGGTCTTTCGTTTGTCATTAACTGGAAAAATAAATCCATACTAGAAGAGGTATTTTGCCTGTCATTAACTGGAAGAATAAATCCATACCAGAAGAGGTTTTTCACCTGTTATTAACTGGAAGAATAAATCCATACCAGAAGAGTTCTTTCACCTGTCATTAACTAGAAGAATAAATCCTTACCATAAGAGGTCTTTCGCCTGTCATTAACTGGAAGAATAAATCCATACCAGAAGAGGTCTTTCACCCGTTGTTAACTGGAAGAGATGAACCCATACCAGAAGAGGTATTTCGCCTATCATTAAGTGGAAGAGATAAACCCATACCAGAAGAGGTATTTCTCCTGTGATTAACTTGAAGAATAAATTCATGCCATAAGAGGTCTTTTTCCTATCATTAACTGGAAGAGATAAACCCATACTAGAAGAGGTCTTTCCCCTATCATTAACTGGAAGAATAAATCCATACCAGAAGAGGTCTTTCTCATGTCATTAACTGGAAGAATAAATCCATACCAGAAGAGGTATTTCGCCTCTCATTAACTAGAAGAATAAATCCACACCAGAAGAGGTATTTCGCATGTCATTAACTGGAAGAATAAATCCATACCAGAAGATTTTTTTTGCCTGTTATTAACCGGGGGAATAAATCCATACCAAAAGAGGTCCTTCTCCTGTCATTAACTGGAAGAATAAATCCATACTAGAAGAAGTCTTTCGGCTGTCATTAATTGGAAGAATAAATCCATACCAGAAGAGGTCTTTCGCCTGTTATTAAATGGGAGAATAAATCCATACCACAAGAGGTCCTTCGTCTGTCATTAACCCGAAGAGATGAACCCATACCAGAAGAGGTCTTTCGCCTGTCATTAATTGGAAGAATAAATCCATACTAGAAGAGGTCTTTTTCCTGTCATTAACTAGAAGAATAAATCCATACCAGAAGAGGTCTTTCACCTGTCATTAACTGGAAGAGTAAATCCATACCAGAAGAGGTCGTTCGCCTGTTATTAACTAGAAGATTAAATCCATACCATAAGAGGTCTTTCGCCTGTCATTAACTGGAAGAATAAATCCATACCAAAAGAGGTCTTTCACCTGTCATTAACTGGAAGAGATAAACCCATACCAGAAGAGGTCTTTCGAGAATGAGCTTTTGAGGAAATTGTTGAAATAGCTTTTCGTCAGATGTAGCCTTTGAGAAGACTGTCATGCCATATAAGAGGTTGATGATATTTATCTGTTGACTGATCTTTCCTGAAAAGTTAAAGAGTTAGCTGTATGCAATGTCATGATGTATGAAATGCACTGTGTAATGATGTTCTCAAAAATAAATGAGATTATGCTATATGCGTTTCGTATGCATGTGATATGACATTTTGTAAATGATGTATGAATGTGGAATGTTATTAAGGTGCATTTGTAAATTCGAGCATCATCTTTGTCCGGGGAAAATAAATCCCTGACTGTCGCTGGGAATGGAAAGTATGTGTAATCTTCAATATTTTGGGGATTGTTTCCACTGGGGATGCCTGCTTCCTTGTTTGAGGGAACTCCACTGGGGAATATTGATTTCTGCTTTTTGCTTGAGGAAATTCTATTGGAGAATGTTAATTCGTACTTAGGGAAAAAAGTTCAAGAATATTGGTTGTTTATTGCTCTATTGGGGAATTTATACCCTGACCGGGGATAGAAGATATGGATAACCTTCTGGCTCGTCCGGGGAAGATAAGGTTGACTGGTATTTAATTTGATTCCATGTTACATAGAAACTTTCTGGGGATAGTGGCAATTTCAATGGGGAGAGAATTTTAGCCGGTGATTTATGGTAAAAGCATACTTAAGCTGGGGAGTGTCAGAATAAATCTATGCCTTGATTTTATCTAAAGATGTATTGAATGGGTATCAGAATGATATCCATATCTGGACTATATCTGAACTGTATCTGAAAGATGTACTGAATGAGTATCAAAATGGATCTGTATCTTGGTCGTATCTGAATTGTATCTGGAAGATGTACTGAATGAGTATCAGAATGAATCTGTATCTTGATCGTATCTGAACTGTATCTGGAAGAGAAATCTGGAATGAGTGTCAGAATGAATCTGTATCTTGATTGTATCTGCACTGTATCTAGAAGAGAGCCTGGAATGAGTGTCCGAATGAATATGTATCTAGATCGTATATGAACTGTATCTAGCAGAGAATCTGGAATGAGTGTCAGAATGAATCTGTATCTTGATTGTATCTGCACTGTATCTAGAAGTGGGTCTAGAATGAGTGTCATAATGAATTTGTATCTTGATTGTATCTGCAACGTATCTAGAAATGGATCTGGAATGAGTATCAGAATGAATTTGTATCTTAATCGTATCTGAAATGTATCTGGAAGATGATAAACTGTTGGAGAAATAAACAATGTTGGGGAAATACTCTTGTTGAGGAAACACCCTTGTTAAGGAAATGAACACTGCTGGAGAAAAGAAGTCTGAAAGGGGGGTTTTACAACCTTGGAGGAACAAGCTCAGTTGGGGAAGAGAAACTTCATGAACTGTATTGATTGGAACTCCGTAGGTTGGTGATATTTCTGGGGATAAAATCACACTCCTTTATCATCCAGAGTGATCTTTCATGGCAATTTCGGGGAATGTGTGAACTTGTGAAGATTACTCTGTGGGGATAATCTCATGGAAGTGGCTCTATGGGGATCAGTGGAAACTTGAACATACCTCTACTTCTATAGCCCTTGGTGAATGGTGATTAGGGCGATAAGTCTTCTACTGATAGACAAGTGACGGGATGATGGGACATAGTCGTATGCTTTAATCCCTAACTTTTGCCTGGACTGTGCTTTCAGATTTTCAGTCCACCGGGATACCCTTTTTTGCCCAAGCCACCTTTTCAGGTTTTCGACTTGTCGGCTGTACAGTTTTATTTATATATCCCTAATTTTTTCCCGAACTTTTTTGGTTCGTTGGGATGCCCTTATTTTTCCTAGGCCAGTCAACCTAGCGGGTCTTTTTTTTATGCGTCGTATTTTCCGACTATGTCCGTGTTCACAAGGTGCAGAGAATTGTCACTTCCATAGTAGTAAGTGTTGCAACACTGCCAGGAAATGTTTGCTTGATCATATCATTGCTGAAATTCATGTTTAATTCCCTAGGTGATTCAGATGGAGATCTGCCCCTTGCTATTCAGAATTTTTGAGAGATTCTTTGAATCTTGACTTGACTGCCCCGGATCAGTTAGACACCATGTCATGCCCCCTAGATTATGAAAGGCCTGTTACTGGAAATGTCTTTTCATCTGAGGAGATTCTGTTCATTGTGAGGATTTGTGTTCATTGAATATCTGATGTGTGAATTTCTCTGTTGTCAAACAATTAGTCGTATGCAAACAATGGCATTTTTTTCAAAATGCAAATCTTATGTCTGTCTTAAAGTTTTGAAAATGCATTTTTAGTAAAAACAAAATTTTGTAAGAATGTGAATTCAACTCAGGATTTACAGTAAGCCTTACAGGAGTCATGATACCTTTTGTAACAGTATTCTTTCAAACTAACCTATGCTTCAGCTAGGACCTTTAAGGGTTGTAATATGGCCTGGTTCATGGTTTGAGAAACAAAGGATAAAGGCTAAAACTTTTATTTGTACCCAACCCGTTCTTCGTGATGTTCCTCAGTCTTATACTCAGTTAATTATGCGTTTTGGATTCCAATTGAGTATGGAATCTTGGCCCTGATATTCTGGTGATGGTTCGGATACTGAAAGTTTATTTGAGAAGGAAGACATCATTTTTTTTGTAATATATTTTTTGTCGAGGATTTGTAGCGACCTCTTTTTTGACTTTATTATCCCTATTTTTTGCCTGAACTATTTTGAGATCATAGTCAGCGGGATCCCCTAATTTTTCCTAAGTCTCCTTCATAGGTTTTGACTTAGCGGGCTTTTATTTTGAGAGATGATGACTGCTTGTTTTAGTGATTACGGGGAATCATCAATGTCTTTTGATTTAGAATAGCATCTTCAGCATTATTTGTCGTGTACGAAGGCAGAGCTTGTGATTGAATGCACCATTGAATTAACTGAGAAACTACCATGCCGAAGGTTATGATTAGAGGTTTCAATTTGTGTGAAAAAAGAAAACTTCTACTTCCTAGGCTCAAAGGGGTTGACTAGGGCTTATCTCCCTTATAACTCCATTGTTTAGGATTGGAAATAATGCCTGTAGATCGTCAGCAAGGTCTGTTCAAAAGCATACTGTATGAGATTCTGGTATTGTTTTTGTCATCCTCTCTACAAAGGCTTATAGCTTTTTATTGAGAGTTGAATATCAGATAAAGGAAGTAAAAGCATGGTTTCATTATAGTGAAAACGAATGGATTAATTCAAGACAAACATATGCAATGCATTAATGGAATAACAAAGTTTGACCTAAAATAAGTGTTCGAAGTAATCAAAAGAAATTACATTTGAAAATTCTAATGAACAAAAAGTCTCTATATCTGAGCTCGTCACTTCAGATGGTGTGCCTTTGAGGGATGGCAAAAGAATTCAAACAGACCATCTTGTGTGAACTCCAACAGTCCTTTCTCGATCAAGTCTTGAATCTTATTTTTCAACGCCCAATAACTATTAGTGTCATGCCTAGGACTATTGGAATGATAAGTGCATCTCACATTATGACTGTACTAAGGAGAGGAGGTGTTGGGATCTCGAGGAGGATCCTTCAGCGTAATCAACTCCATCCTAAACATGTGTTGCAATAATCGAGCCGAAGACATGTTGATTTTGGTGAATTGACTTTTGGGTGTGTCCTGATTACGCTGATTGCCTTGTCATTGTTGTTGCACCGGTGCTGGATTAGATGTGCGCACTGCCCCTACAGATTGGTTGAGATCACTATTATGACGATCCTTTGGGTCGTACACAGTACTGGACTCCTTCTTTCCATTGTATAATCTCTTCTGAGTACTTGAAGATGCGGTCCCCTGAATTTCACTGCTCATGAGTTTATTTTCAACATGTTCTAGCGGTTAATTGTATATAAGTACGAAAAATAAAGTGCGGAAAATTGAATCTACGCTATTACAAAGCTTCAGGATGGGGGGAAATTACAAACCAAAAATGGAGAAAGAAAAAATGTAAAGGTTCCTAAATTAAGATATTACAACCTTTGGACAATTACATAATTTATGAAAATAATGTGAATAAAAATAGAGGAACGCACGAAGAAGAGAAAGAACCCTAAAAAATATTTTTGTTGTTTTTGTTTAGGAAAAATAATAACTAAATTAATGGAAACCTAATTCTAATTAGTTTAATTAATTAAGAAAAAGATGATTAAAATAATTAATCAAAATTAATTTTAATTAATAAAACCTAATTCTAATATTTTTTGTGATTTTGATTTTATGATTTTGTTATAAAAGAAAAAGGAATTAATTAAAACAAAAGAAAATAAATAAAACAAAAAATAACATAGGCCATGTTGCCAAAAGGAAAATGAGGTGTGTGAATTGTTAAGCCCATTTCAAAAGGGCCCAGAACTGTGTTGCAAAGAAGAGAGTTAGGGGTGCGAAGGAAGAAAAAGCACGAGCCCAATTTGCACAAAGCCCAGCCCTACGCTGGATCCAGTATGGATGCACCTTGAAGGATGCATGGTGGAGATACAGGTCTGAAACGCTGGATTTACGTCCAAACCGATCTGATGGTCAGGATGTGGAGCGCATCGTGTGCGCGCTAGGAATGTCCACATTGAATATGTAAGTAGGAAATATGAGAAAAATAAAACTCCCTCTCATTTCTCAAAGGATCAACCTGGACCCTCAGGTGTAGTTCCATCCTATTTCAAGCCTTGAATTGCAAATTTTCCAAGAAAGTCATTCACAAGGGCAAAATGGTCATTTGCACACTAAAAAGTCAAACTTTGACTTTTGGATCAAAAAAATCAAGTTCCAAGAATTATATTTCATCAAGGCATGAAATTGGTTCATAAAAAATCAGAAGTTAGAAGTTACTTTGAAAAAAATCAAATTTCTAAGTGTTTAGAAAATTTTCTAAGTGTCAAGGGAATATGGTACTTCAGAACTTCTGAGCCAGCCTCTACGCAAGTGCAGTCAGAGGTTGCAAACATGGTTCAAAACATGACGCTTAAATCAAAATATATGGAAGCGATGTTCTCCGGTTCAAAACATGATGCTTTAATCATAACATGTGGAAGCAATGTTCTCCGGTCAGAACATGCCCCTTCAGCATTTGGAGTTTACGTTTCTGATCTTTTGTGATCAGAACCTCACCAAATCTCAAGACCTCGTTTAAACAACCTGCTGCACTGCTGCACTACATTACTCTAACCAGTAGTTAATCCAGTCCACGCCAATGATAGGGCTTCTTACCAAAACAATGGTAAGATAGCAACATCTAAAGAAGGAGGAAAAGAACATCTAAGACCTTTTTGAGTAGGTAGATTCACTCCTAGTTGCTCGCTTGCTCACAATAAAAACATTTTATGCACCAACACTCTCACCTTGGAACATTTTCGAAAGACAACACTTTGTACTCGTTCTTATAGAGACGAGAGCCATTACAAAGGAAACCCTTTTCAAAATCACTTTCAAAAACACGTCCCACAAACACCTCTTTGAACTATTTTCCAAACAACACTTTGTACGCATTCTTATAGAGACCAGAATCATTACAAAGTCACATTTTCGAAATACTTTCAAAACCCACATCACAAGCACACATTCAAACAAAAGCAAGTGATCTAGGAAGCAACTAAGAGCCCATGGAAAACCATGGATGAAAAGGGTGCTAATACCTTTCCTTTTCATAATTTACCCCCCAAACTCAAGAAAACATCTCTAAAGGTCTTTCTTGTGCTTTTTCACCTTTCCTTGTTAGATAAAAGAAAAGTCAGTTGTGACTCTTGCTCAACCACAACATTTGTGAACACAAACACAAAATCATTAAGTCAGTTCTCCCACCACATCACAGAACTGGCGACTATGCTGGGGAGTATTCTTAAAGTGGGGTTACCTTAGGGTAGATCATATTTACTTGCTTTACATTATTATTCTTTGTTTGGGCTTGCTTTGATCCTCCACCCGGATCTGGGACACCTTTTTAGGTATTTAGCAATAGATTGTGGAAACTGTACGACGTAGACCGATATGGTTGAAACAATGGCTACGTTAGTGTGACACATTTGTGGGTACCGGTATCCCTCGTGGTGAATCGAGGAGAATACGGGGCCGCTGAGTGGCATCGTGAAGCACTAATTGCCTTTAGAACCCTAATTGAACAATTTGGCCATTAGGACGTAGTGAGATAACCGGTTTCGGTGTAGAGCTAAAAATTGGTTGATACTCAATACTACACTCATTGAGGCTGGACTTTTGGGATATCTCGGCCGTAAGAAAAGATTGATTGTGCTGAGACAATGCCTAAAAGAATGGTCGGTGATATTGAGATCCTTTAGAATCCGATCACTATTACTAGGACAGGTTGAGCCAACTAAACTTCAAGAGGGTACTTACTTATAAAACCTCATGCAAGCCTAAAACATAGGGATTTATTTTCTTTATGTGTATATATTTACTTGTACATAACATTATAAACATCATAAGCATCATACGCATGCTCACTAACCATTTCAAGGATTTAGAAATTTATCTTTGTTTTTGTTTTGTAGGTCATGGATTCCGTCCGAAGGAACACCATCTGAATCAGCTTTGTAAAAGCACACCCCCAGCTTCAAGAATTAGCCTCAAGAGTGCCAGGGGATTCTCCTTTTACCAAGAAATATGGTCGACTCCTCAGTTTGGCTACATCCAGTTTCCAAGAAGAAATGATGTGTGTATTGTTCCAATTCTTCGACCCCGTACATCATTGTTTCACCTTCCCGGACTATCAGTTGGTACCTACGCTGGAAGAGTTCTCTCTACTCTTAGGGGTGCCCGTGCTTGATCAGATACCATTCACCAGTCTAGAAGGGATTCCAAAACTTGAAGTCCTCGCCGAAGCTTTGCATACGAAGAGAGTCGGCGTCATAGCCAATTGGGAGACAAGAAGCGGGGTTAAAGGTTTCCTAGCAAAGTTTCTATTGGAGAAGGCTCGTTCATTCTGGGACGACATGGATTTCCAAACTTTTGAAGACATCCTAGCTCTTCTCATTTATGGTTTGGTTTTGTTCCCCAACTCAGACCAATTCATAGATGTTAACACCATCAAAGTCTTTCTCTCTCGCAATCCTGTACCTACCTTACTGGGAGACATCTTGCATTGCCTTCATACCCGCACCATGAAGAAAATAGGTACTCTTTTGTGTTGTATTCCCCTACTCGCTAAGTGGTTCACTTCACACCTACCTCAATCAGCATTGAAGAACGAGCAAAGACTGACATGGTCTCAAAGGATGATGTCCCTCACCCATTCTGACATCCACTGGTGTTCGAGATCCTTGGAAGATGTCTCTATCATTGATCACTGCGGGGAATTCCATAACGTCCCTCTACTTGGTATTAGGTGAGGTATCACCTACAATCCTTTCTTAGCTCTTAGACAGTTTTGGTATGCCCGAAGAGACTGCCCTCATGAGATGCTCATTCAAGGTCTGGTGTTCTACTACGACAAGGAAGACCAAGGTTATCGCCAGAGGTTTACACGAGCTTGGAGAATGGTGAACATGTTGGATAACAGGACTTTGGGACACAAAAACTCTATCCCACTCGAGCCTTACCTTAGGTGGGTATGGGCTCGTGCTCAAAGTCTCTTAATGCCTTACCCTTCCATCCTCCCTGTTATCATAGAGCCTGTTGTCGAAGGAGACGTCCCATACACTGTCCTTCATCCTGACATGCCTACCTCCCTCGAAGACTTGCAGAAATCTTGGGTTCAGTTGAAGGAAGAGCGGGACACCTTTGAAGCCCAATTTTACGCCAGTGAGAAGAAGGTTCTGGAACTCACCAAGAAGCTTCATGAAGAATGAAATCTGAACACCTACATTGAGCCAAAAAGAATGCGTTCAACCTTTTTGTCTTAAGAGTTTTGCTGTATTTTTGTTTCTCTCATTGTAAGCCCAAAAAGGCATAATGTACTCAAGCTTGGATTTGTTAATATGACGTATGTTTCTCTTTTGGTCTGAACAAATTTAAATCTCTAAATTCCTTGAAATCATTGCATACGCATACCATCCATGACATTGCATAAGCAGGTTCTGTTACAGGTTTCTCATCTCCTCCGCTGTTTATTTCAAGCAAATATGTCTTCTGAACAAAGCATCAAAGATCTTCAGGCACAAAATACCCAATTTCAACAGATGTTCGTAACTCTGGAAAAAAGGAAGGAGGATCTGAAAGCCCTCATCCTGAAAGAAAAAGAGAAGAAGAAGAAGAAGAAGAAGCACGTCGGTGCCCTTAATATGGGCAGAAGATTCTGGGGACCACTAAAGCAATCAGTTGATGTAACTTCCTCATCCAAAGAGGGGGGAAATCAAGAGGGGCAGACAAAAGAAGAGGACCCCAGTCCTGAAGTCTTTAACAATGATATCGACTACAATGATGAGTAGTATCCTCCCACTGAGGATAGGTACAAGCAGTTAGAAGATCAGTTAAGTGCTATGGAGATCCAGAGAATACCAGGGCTGGATTTTGAAGAACTAGGGTTTGTGTCCGGGGTAGTCATCCCACGAAAATTTAAGGCTCCAATCTTCGCAAAGTAGGGTGTCTTGCCCGAAGCTTCATCTTTGTTCCTATGTAAGGAAGATCCAGCCCAACACCGCTGATAGAAACTTGTGGGTTCATTTATTTCAAGACAGTCTATCAGGGACTCGGCTTGAATGGTTCTACCAATTGGAGGGAATCAATGTCCGAAACTGGGAGGATTTGGCTGCCGCTTTTTACAAGCAGTACCAATACAATGCCGACCTGGCCCCTACTCGTACTCAACTCCAAAGTATGTCCATGGGTGCAGGTGAAGGCTTTAAGATCTACGCGCAGAAGTGGAGAGACTTGGCTGGGAGAGTTCAACCCCCATTATCTGACAGGGAGTTTGTTGACATGTTTCTTGGGACATTGTCTGGTCCATTCTTCAACCATTTAATCGGTAGCTCGTTGGATGGTTTCACTGAGCTGATATTAACCGGAGAAAGGGTAAAAGCTGGGATTCGGAGTGGTAAAATACATAAAGATACCTCGTCAAGTTCAGCGAAGAAACCTTTCACTGGTAAGAAGGAGGACAATGTCATCTATAGCCCGAGAGATCAAAGCAGAGCGGGATACCATCCAACGGTAAGTGTTGTAATAATACTGAGGCCTGCGGCTGCCCCACAATGCAACAATCAACAAAGGGTAGAAAGACTACAAAGGCAGTTTACCCGGATTAACATGACATTGACAGAGGTTCTACCCATCTACTGAGATCCAACTTGACAACTTTGAAAGAGGCTCCCAAGAATCCTAATACCTCATCTCCTCGGTATAACCCTAACACTCAGTGTGCCTACCATTCTGAAAGTCCTGGTCATGATACAAATGACTGCTGGGCTCTGAGAAATAAAGTACAAGATTTGATTGAAGCCAAGGAGATTGAGTTCGACGCTCCGGAGAAGCGCAATTTCATAACTGCTCCCATGCCTAGACACAACCGTGGAGTTAAGCCATTGATACCAATCTGTTCGTGACCTCAGTTGATGAAGTTTCTACTCCTCTTATGACTGTTAAGAAGAATTTGTTGTTGGCTGGTTTATTTCCAGGTTGTGATGAAAATTGCCACATATGTTCATCTCTACCTTCTGGTTGCTATCTGCTAAAGACATGTGTCCAACGCCTGATGGACAACCGAGAAATTTTGTTCGAAAAGACTTTGATTCCAACTGTTCCATGTGAAGATATTGCTATTATAACCATTTCCTCAAATCCTTCCAAAGTTTCCTCGAGAAAACCTGTTAGAATTACACCCACTACGAGAATCGCTCCGTTGATAATCACATGTCCTGGTCTTGTCCCGTACACCTCGGACAAAGCTGTCCCTTGGCATTATGGCACCGATGTTTACTATCATGGCATTAAACAAAACTTGAATACCGAAGAAACTGATCCTGATGTCGGTAACATTGTCGGGACCAGCAAGATCACTAGAAGTGGAAGGGTTTTCTCTCTTGAGATCTCCCCAAAGACTGTCACTAAGCCTATCGTTATTTCATCTTCTGCTCCCACTAGTACTTCAGTTACCATTCCTGTTCTTACTCCTGCTGTTACTCTGCCGATAAGTCATCTGGGACTCGAGGCAAAGAAGTTGTAGGTGAGCCTGCCCGGACGGAGGCACCTAGAAAAATTGTTGTGGAAGCCTCTAAATAAGAGATAGAGTAAATACTGAAAATCATTAAGAAGAGAAACTACAATGTGGTCGAGCAGCTGGGGAAAACCCCATCAAAGATATCCATGTTATCCCTGTTGTTGTGCTCCGAGGCCCATGCGAAGGCTTTGATTGCATTCCTCAAAACTGCGCACTTGCCACAAGAGACTTCAGCTGATCAATTTAAAGATTGCATGGCTAGCCTGACTGCTGACAATGGGCTGGGTTTTTCATATGCAGACTTGACACCGAAAGGGAGAAAACACAATGATGCTTTGCATGTCTCGATCGAATGCAGGGGCACTACCATGGCTCATGTGCCGGTGGATACTGGGTCTTCATTGAATGTTCTGCCCAAGAAGGCATTGGACCATTTGGATTTCAAGGGTTTGAGTTTAAAGCCTAGTAACATTGTGGTAAGGGCTTTTGACGGGTCGAAAAGAATGGTGCATGGGGAAGTGGAAATCCCTGTCAAGATAGGCTCTCAGACTTTCAGGTCCACCTTCTATGTGATGGACATCAGGCCGTCATATTCCTGTTTGCTGGGTCGTTCTTGGATCCATGAGGCTGGGGAAGTTACTTCCACACTCCACCAAATGCTGAAATATCCGGTAAAAGGGAAGATTGTCACTGTATGGGGTGAAGAGGAGTATATGGTGAGCCATCTCAATTCTTTCTGCTACGTAGAGATGGACAGAGAATTTATAGAAACTCCTTGTCAGAACTTCGAAGAGGTCCCGCAGATCTTGGCATCAACTGAAACTACTACTAGCAACAAACCTCCTCTGAAGTTGGTTTCTCTCAAGGACGCTAGGGCCGTGATTGAAGAAGGTGGGTGCGCAAATTGGGGTCAGCTCCCTGATTTCACTAACAAAACTGAGAAATTTGGCTTGGGCTCAAAGGGTTGTTCGACGCGCTCGAATTGGAGGACCTCCCCTACACATCAGTAATCATGGGGTCGACGCTATTGAAGACAGTTAGGAAGACCCTGACATTGACAGCTAGATCTACCCGACTACCAATAGTGGACCGAATAACTGGACGACTAGGGATTTTGTTCCAGTTTCTTTTATTTCGCAATAATTATCTTACTTTTTTTCTGAGTTTGTAATGAATAATTTAAACTTTTTGGCCTTGTGTATTACCCGAGGCACGATGGTTCTATCTGTGAGGGTTATTATATGTCATCTCATATTTCATCAATGAAGAATTGGACGTTCTTTGCATACAAATTTTGCGCTCTCTGTTTTTCTTTTTTGCCTTTACTTTATCAATACAGCTATGCTCTTACACACACTCACGTATCATACTGCAGATCCATATCCACTCTGGATCCCATTGATAACAGCTTTGCTATTTACATTTATGACTTTGAAAATCCAATCAACCAAGCCGAGGACTAAGGTGAGGATGATTGTGAGGTACCTGGGGAACTTGCTAGACTACTGCAACAGGAAGAGAGGGCCATACAGCCTCATGAAGAGCCGGTTGAGATAGTGAATTTGGGTACTGAGGAGGACAGAAAAGAGGTTAAAATAGGTGAAAATCTGGAGCTCAGCTTCAAATAGAGGTTGTTGTACCCCAAAATGTTCCCTCTCATTTTATCAAGATTCTCCTCACAAGACTCTTTGGACTCCAGACCAGATTATGGTTTGCTCAGCTCAAGACATCTCTTTGCACTGATGACCTGAAATTAAGGTTTGAGTTTGCACAAGGATTTTTAGACTTTCAATGCCTCATGTGACTTTCATACTTCATGTTGGACCACTAAGATTGCTTATACCAAGTTTCAAGCCTTGAATCAAATTTTTGCCCAGTCAATTGGACAATTGACCTAAAAATCAATTGTATTAGGGAAAAAGTCAACTGTGGCCAATTTACAGTAAAACCTCATAATTTTTTATCCACATCAATATTATAGACTCATATGAACCATTTGATCAAGTTTGGACCACAACTCCTCAAGAAATTTGATCAGATCTTCAAAAAGGGCAAAATGGTCATTTTTAGGGTTTTGACTGTAGAAGAGCAATTTCTGATTTTTAACCTAGCCAATGGCAAATTGGGTTCAATAATGGCTTAAAGGAATCAATGGCATCATCTTGACCTAATCACAAGGTTCAAAAGATTTCAAACGCATTGGATTGACAAATGAATTTTCTAGTCAACTGATCAAAAATCAACTGTACACTGAAAAGTCAAACTTTGACTTTTTGGTCAAAATCAAGTGCCAAGGGTCATTTTTCATCAAGATGTGTCAAAACATGAAACTTGTTCACCATGAAACCTAAAATTGGAAATTAGGGTTTAAAATGGAAAATTTTCATAACTTGGAAATTTTCTAAGTTATGGAAATTTCTTATTTTTTTTCCCAACTTTGCCCAACTTTTTCACCATGATGAAATTGGATTCAAAGAAAACTTCCAACATGAAAGTCGTAGTCCTCCACAAAATCTATAACTTTGATTCACAAAGTTTTACCAAAAGATGCTTGGATCTCATGTTATGATTTTGTGAATAAGGGTCCATGAAACTTTTAACTTAGTGAAATTTTGCCCTAGTTTAGGCAGGATTTTGACCTATCTTCATGGAAACTTTTCACATAGTTCCATGGGGAATCTCAAAATTCATTTCAAATATGGATTATAGATCATGTTACAATCTTTCCAAAATGTCAAAGAACTCTCCAAGATCATTTATGGTTAGGGAGAATCGAAAGTTTGAAAATGGAAAATCATCACTTTTGTCCAAGGCATTTTGCACCATGTTACAACTTGCAAATCTGTCCTAAGCATGCTTGTACTTGGTTTACAGGTTATAATCTCTTCTACACTCAAAAATTAAATTCAAATACAATGGTTAATGGCATTGTTTTGATCTTTGAAGCTTTGTACAAAGGTTTAATCCAAAAATGGCAAAAAGGCAACATTGCTACTTTGATAAAAGCATGCTTTATGTCATTTTGTTTATCTTGAGCATTAAACCCAATCTCTTGCAGCAAACAAAGTCCATGAATATCAGGCAATTGGTACCAACCCTATGCAGACCTTGAGCTAGCCTGTACAGGCTTTGGCTTTGTCAACTCAACCTTTTCTTAAAAAACAAGCCAACTTGCAAAAGTGAACACAACTTGTGCATCTGTTAAAACCAAGCTTTGCTACATTTTCAAACAAGTTCAACATAATATACCAAGCCTAAAACACGAGCCCTTAGCATATCAAACACCCTTAAGCACAAAAATCATAAGTTCTTGCAAAAACAGGGCAAGCTCTACAAAACCACTTCCAAAACAAATTTGCCTCGTGCGTTTTGCTTGAAACCACTTCAAATACATTCAATACAATACACCTAAACTGTCCAGGCCCTTACTTTGCAACTGTAACCTCATTTGAACACTTCACCATTTTCATTTTGAAGCTTTGCAGGTTGACTTCTACAGGCACATTCAGGGAAGTTCAAAGCAAGCTAAGCATTGGGAAAGCTCAAGGGAACTTCAAGCAAGCTCAAAAGACCTTCAGACCTCACTCAAAGCTGCTACATTGCCATATTCGAACTTGACTGAAACAAGTAATTTTCAAACTTCTATCTCCTTATTTAGGCATCATTAGGCTTAGGTTTGTGAAGCAAAAATGTAGTCCTTAAGTTCCTTGAGTTGTACATATGCGTAGATTTCATTTATGTTAACCGAGCTAGGAGTATTTGATAGTTGAAGTTGCTGAAAAAACTAGGTCAAGATTTAGGGCCACTGAAATTCTCTCTGGTCTTTGAGAGTTATATCAAGTTTTTTATATCATTAGAATCGTGTGATGATGAGCTATAACTTTCATGTTGCAAGATTTTGTTTTTAAGCATGTATGCAGGAGATACAGTTTTGAACATGGCGCGCGCGTTTTGGCTCTATTCTGAGGACAGGGACAAAGGACATTGGGCTTGGGCTTGTTTGCTTCTGCTTTTGACACCCCCTATTGTGTTATTTGCACCCCCTTGGCCCATTTCTCTTATTTTTTATATTTTCTCATTTATTTTATATTTTCTGACTTTTATTATTTTTTCTAAATATTAAAAATAACCAAAAATATTTTCTTAATTTTTACATTTACATTTTATTTTTTTTATTTTTTTTTGGGCATAAAAATAGTTTACTAATAATATATACTTTATTTTTCTTAAATAAATTGCAAATAATATTAAAATACTTACATATTTTATTTTATTATATTATACATATAAAATAATATTTTCTCACATATTTTGTTTTTTTAAACATTTTTGCATATATATTTATTTATTTTCTTGTACATAAAAATGAATAAATAAATAATTAGAATATATATTTTCTTTAAAACAAAAAAACTAGGGTTTCCACCCATTCAAAAAATAATCATTTTATTTTCTTATTTTTAAGACATAAATAAATTTATTTTACATACATAAAATAAATACAAAAACATTTTTGCATATTTACATTTATTTGCGTATTTAAATATTTGCTTATTTTATTTATTTGTACAAATAAATTCAATATGGTTGTAATAGTTTTAGGATTTTATTTTGAGCAATATCCCCCTATTCAAACTTGTACCCCTTCCCATAATAATGTTGTAATAGTCTTAGATTTACTTTTACGCATTTTATCGCTTTCAAATGCCATGATAGTAAATTAGGGTTTCGTATGCAAAGACCAAAATCAAAACAAATAGCATGACTAAACACAAGACAAAAATGCATGAAAAATGACAACACCTTGCACACGAGCACCCCTAGGGTTTCATCCACTTTGTTGCCTTAAAATGGCCATGGTATGCATGCTAGGTATCTTGGCAAAACAAAAACAAAACAAAAGATCATAGTCCCTCGATGACGCTATCTTGGTTGCCTATACAAAAATGATCTTGTCCCTCAAAAAACTTGCTAAGATACTTGGCACCATTGCTATCATGGTCATACGATGACCCACGCCCGTCCCGTTTAACATCCAAACACAAGGTTGTTTACCAAATACAATGGTAAAACAACAATGTCAAAGGGTTAAAAATGTACAAGAAAGATCTTTGAGTAGGGTAAACAACTCCTAGTTACTTGATCAAATTTGCAAACATCCTTGCTATTTTCAAACACACACACAATTTCAAAACAATTTCCCAAAACAAACTTTCAAACATTGAAACATTTTTCAAAAGACAAACATCTTTGTATACATTCTTCAAACAAGAATCATTACAAAGATTGCCAAAACAATGGCCTCTTTTCAAAATACTTTCAAAACCATACAAAGCACCATTTCAAACAATTGGAAAAGCAAAGCAAGTGATCTAAACAAGTAACTAAGATCCCATGGAAAACCATGGATGAAAAGGGTGCTAGCACCCTTCCTTTTCATAATCTACCCCCGAACCCAAGAAAACATCTCAAAGGTCTTTCCTGTGCTTTTTGACCTTTCCTTTGGATAAAATAAAAAGTCGGTGGCGACTCTTGCTAAACTAAAACATTTGCGAACACAAACGCAAAACCTCTAGTCAGTTCTCCCACCGTATCACAGAGGTTAATATAGATACTGCGCGACTATGTTGAGATCTTCGCCTGGTCCTATGAAGACATGCCTAGTTTGGGCACTGATATTGTGGTACATCGCCTACCAACTAAAGAAGAGTGTCCTCCGATTAAACAGAAGGTCCATCGTATGCGTCCCAAAATGTCAGAGAAGATCAAGGAAGAGGTTATGAAACAGTTCGACGCAGGATTCTTGGCTGTCACTTCTTACCCACAGTGGGTTGATAACGTTGTTCCGGTACCTAAAAAAGACGGCAAGGTACGGATGTGTGTGGATTACAGAGATCTGAACATGGAAAGCCCCAAGGATGACTTCCCGCTCCCCCACGTCGATGTTTTGCTTGACAACACCGTACAACACAAGATCTTATCCTTCATGGATGGTTTCTCCAGTTACAAGCAGATCAAGATGGCTCCTGAAGACATGGAGAAGACGACCTTCGTCACACAGTGGGGGACCTTATGTTATAAGGTGATGCCTTTTGGGTTGAAAAATGCTGGGGCAACCTATCAACGAGCCATGGTCGCTTTATTCCACGATATGATTCACCACGAGATCGAAGTCTATGTCGATGACATGATAGCCTGGTCTCAGACTGAGGAAGAGCACCTTGATCATCTCCAAAAGCTGTTCGACAGGTTGAAAATATACAAGTTGAGGTTGAATCCGAACAAGTGCACCTTCGGGGTAAGGTCTGGTAAACTTATGGGTTTCATCGTCAGTGACAAAGGTATTCAGGTAGACCCTGCAAAGGTAAAGGCTATACAAGAAATTCCAGCTCCCCGTACGGAGAAGGAAGTTAGAGGTTTCTTAGGACGCTTGAATTATATCGCCAGGTTCATTTCACATCTGACTGCTACTTGTGAGCCAATCTTCAAGCTTCTGAAGAAAGATCAAGTGGTAAAGTGGAATGATGAATTCCAGACCGCTTTCGAAAGAATCAAGGAATACCTTCAAGAACCACCAATTCTGATGCCTCAAGTTGAAGGAATACCTTCGATATTGTACCTAACAATGCTAGATAATTCAATGGGGTGTGTGCTGGGGCAGCATGACGAGTCTGACCAAAAAGAGCACGTCATTTATTACCTTAGCAAAAAGTTTACCGACTGCGAGACACGATACTCACTGCTCAAGAAAACTTGTTGCGCTTTGGCATGGGCTGCTCGCCGGCTAAGACAATATATGCTAACTCACACTACCTTGTTCATATCAAAGATGGATCCGATCAAGTACATATTCGAGAATCCCGCTCTCTCCAGAAGGACAGCAAGGTGGCAAATGATCTTAACTAAATATGAAATACAATATACAACCCAAAAAGCAATAAAGGGGTGTATTGGCTGATCATTTGGCTCATCAGGCCGTGGATGACTACCAGCCCATGTATTTTGAGTTCCCGGATGAGAACATTATGTTGATGACTGACTATGAAGGACGTGGACCGGATGAAGGACCTAAGGAAGGATCCCGATGGTCTATGTATTTTGATGGAGCCTCAAACGCATTGGGTAACGGTGTTGGCGCTGTGATCAAATCTCCTGAGGGTTGTCATACTTCGTTCACTGCCTGTTTATGTTTCAACTGCACCAACAACATGGCAGAGTATGAAGCATGTATCATGGGTCTTCGAGCTGCTATTGACCTAAGGATCAATTTCTTGAGTGTATTAGGGGATTCCACTCTGGTGATAAGCCAGATCAAAGGCGAGTGGGATACGAAGCACCCGAATCTCATTCCTTACAAAGAGCACGTACTGACTTTTCTCCCACACTTTGAGGAAATAACCTTTGAACATTTCCCACGAGAGGAGAATTAGTTAGCAGACGTGCTAGCCACCATGTCTTCTATGTTCAAAATCCGATGGGACAACGAAGCTCCTCGAATGACCATTGAGAGGTTTGATGAACCAGCACACTACTGCGAGATAAATAGTGAAAAGGTAGCAGACAAACCTTGGTTTCACGAAGTCAAAAGGTATCTCGAGGCTCAAGAGTATCCCGAAGGGGCATCTGTCAATGATAAGAAGTTTCTGAGAAGGTTCACTGCGAAATTCCTCCTCAGTAATGAAATCCTCTATAAACGCAACCATGACTCCACACTATTACGGTGTGTAGACAAGGGCGAAGTAGAGAGGATCATGACAGATATACATGAAGGCACCTTCGGAACCCATTCTAGTGGACATACCATGGTTAAGAAGATCCTACGGGAAGGATACTACTGGTCCACTATGGAAGCCGACTGCTATCAGCACTCTCGAACTTGTCATAAATGCCAAATCTATGCTGATAAGGTGCATGTACCTCCAGTTCCTCTGAATGTATTGATGACTCCTTGGCCCTTTGTGATGTGGGGCATCGACATGATTGGAGAAATCAGGCCCACCGCTTCCAATGGACATCGCTTCATCCTAGTGGCCATTGATTACCTCACAAAATGGGTGGAGGCGGCCTCTTTTGCTATTGTTACCAAGAGTGTTATGGCGCGGTTTATCAAGAATAACATGATATGTCGGTATGGCGTGCCAGGGAGAATTATCACCGATAATGGTACGAATCTCAATAACGCAATGATCATCGAGCTCTATAAAACAATTCAAGATACAACATCATAACTCTTCTCCCTACCGGCCGAAGATGAATGGCGCTGTCGAAGCAGCTAAGAAGAACATTAAGAAGATTGTACATAAGATTATTGTGACATATAAAGACTGGCATGATATGTTACCATTTGCTCTGCATGGGTACCGTAGCTCAGCACGAACATCGACAGAGGCAACCCCCACTCTCTAGTATATAGCATGGAGACAATCCTACCCATCGAAGTCCAGATACCTTCTCTCAGGATTATGGAGGATGCAGGTTTGAACAAAGACGACTAGATCCAAACCCGACTTGATCAGTTAAATCTAATCAATGAAAAGAGACTCACTGCTATCTTCCATGGTCAGACGTATCAAAAGCGAATGATCAAGGCTTTTAACAAGAAAGTCAGGCGTCAAGATTATCAAGTTGAGGATCTAGTAATCAAACGCATCGTACTGCCACAAGGTGATCCTAGGGGAAAATGGACCCCCACGTACGAAGGGCCATTCGTGGTTAAAAACATTTTCTTGGGAGGAGCTATAATTCTAACCACCATGGATGGTGATGACCTGCCTCACCCTGTCAATGCAGACATAGTGAAAAGATACTACACCTAACTAAAAGACCCGCTAGGTTGACTGACCTAGGAAAAAATAAGGGCTTCCCGGTGAACCAAAAGGGTTCGGAAAAAAGTAAGGGATGAAAATGAAAAAATTTGTACACCCGGCAAGTCGAAAACCCGAAAGGGCGGCTTGGGAAAAAGGGGTATCCCAGTGAATTGAAAATCCGAAAGGGAAATCCAGAAAAAAGTTAGGGATTAAAGCGTACCACTATGTCTCATTGGATCATTTGGCGACCAGACTTCAGTATCGACTATCAAGCTCGGACGACACCAACCAATCTGATCAACCGTCGGCCAAGTAGCAAAGTGACGAGACGCTTGAAGATATAAAGGCAATAGCAGAGTTGGAACCCAATGGGGTTGTTTCACATAGTTGTTTTTCTTTCTTTTACACAAATTGTATAAATTCTATCTTTCGGTGGCGTTCTCTTACTAGGACGTCAGCCTCTTTGTACAAAACGCCTATTACAGGCCAACTTCAAAAATCAATACAAGTCATTTTCACAAGAAACTTCAGTTCATTTTTATTTTTATATTTTGTTTTGCAAGAACGTCCATTGATTTATTCTTGATATATGCATTTGAAAATAATTGTTTCTCATAAATATTTACATAAGAAACAAAAGACAAATGCTCGTAATTCCAGAAACAAAGAAAAATAAGAAGTGCCAAACCCCACAGTTACTCTGCCCAACAGGTACCGGGATAGAGCCAGCTTAGAAACATAATTGTTTGTACGTACACTCCCCATAGAGTAAGGGTATCTGAAGGCATTGATGTCAGCTTTCCCGAAATAGGGCATAACTATCCCCAGTCAAGGTTCGTAATCACAGGCGAGCAACAATTTTCACCTCCCCGAGCAGGGTCTATTTCTCTGGGTACGAAAGCTCAATCTCTAGCAGAGCTTAACATCTCTGGCAACGGAATTTCATCCCCAGCTGAGTTTATTCCTCCAAGTCATAAGGTCTACCAACGGAGTATCTCTTCCTCTAAGTTGGTCGCTGCAGAGTTATCCCCCAGCATCTCGTCTTTACAGAATATTTATTCTCCAGCAGCAGTCAGGGATTTATTTTCCCCGACTCGGATTTGTCACAACTAGCATCTCGTGTTCATAGATCATGACATGCACACACATATCACATACATCATAATCTCATTTATGTTGAGAACATCATCTCACAATGCATCTCATGCCTCACATATGATTAACCCTGTTGTCTTTTCAGGAAAGACAACTATCACCAATAATTCCAGCAATTATACATGTCATACCTGCAGACATCTAAAGAAAAATCAGTTCCCGAAACTAAACGGGTCAACTAATCTACATGATCAAGCGAAGTAAGCCCTACTATCCAAGCATTCATCTCGAAGTAACCCTACTATCCAGGTTCCTTCACTAAGCCCTACTATCCAGGCTTTCATGTCGAAGTAACCCTACAACCCATGTTCCTTCACCAAGCCCTACTATCCAGGCTTTCATCTTGAAGTAACCCTACTACCCAGGTTCCTTCACCAAGCCCTACTATCCAGGCTTTCACCGTGAAGTAACCCTACTACCCAGGTTCCGTCACCAAGCCCTAATATCCAGGCTTTCACCTCGAAGTAACCCTACTACTCAGGTTCCTTCACCAAACCCTACTACTCAGGTGTACTTCCATCCTATTTCAAGCCTTGAATTACAAATTTTCCAAGAAAGTCATTCACAAGGGCAAAATGGTCATTTGCATACTAAAAAGTTAAACTTTGACTTTTGGATCAAAAAAATCAAGTTCCAAGAATCATATTTCATCAAGGCATGAAATTGGTTCATAAAAAATCAGAAGTTAGAAGTTACTTTGAAAAAATCAAATTTTTAAGTGTTTAGAAAATTTTCTAAGTGTCAAGGGAATATGGTACTTCAGAACTTGAGTCAGCCTCTACGCAAGTGCAGTCCGAGGTTGCAAACACGGTTCAAAACATGACGCTTCAATCAGAATATATGGAAGCGATGTTCTCTGGTTCAAAACATGATGCTTTAATCAGAACATGTGGAAGCAATGTTCTCCGGTCAGAACATGCCCCTTAAGTATTTGGAGTTTACGTTTCTGATCTTTTGTGATCAGAACCTCACCAAATCCCAAGACCTTGTTTAAACAACCTGCTGCACTGCTACAGTACAATACTCTAACCAGCAGTTAATCCAATCCACGTCTGATTTCTCCCAAATCCTGTATTTGCACCAAATACAAAAAGTTGTGATCAAAAAGCAACGGAACAGTGTGCCAAAAAGTTTAAATCCCATTTGTCCCCCCCCCCCCCCAAAAAAAACCACAACAAATTCACCTAAAATTAGTTTCTCCATCACACTTGCAAGGGGTTGGCTTTTGGAGAGAGAGAAATTGTCAAAAAGAGAGAAAAGAAAGTTGTGATACCTCCATAAAAAATCAAGAATTCCTAAACAGAAAACTAAAACCCTTATTCTTCCCTTGAAGTAAAAGAACTTGGTATTTTCTCTTTCGTTGCTCTTGCTGACTCCAGAATATCTAAAGGCAGCAGATCAAGTCCCAAACACACGCTCCAGGTTCAAGGCAAGTCTCCCTGACTCTTCTTCTCCTTATTCAGAACATCATTAAACATGTAAATATCATAGTATTGATGTTGTCCATATCACTGCGTAAGTAGAAAAACTGTGGATCAGAACTTCCTGATTAAGGCTAGACTCAGGACCAGGATCAGAACTTCCATAAACTATTATGCTTTTATCCTTCTGATTTTCTGTTTGCTGAAAACTAAATAAGTTATCATTGTGCTGATTGATATAAGGAAAGAGTTGAAATGTAACACAGAACTTCTGTTTTTTCACTCACCATTCTAACACATAGAATTTCCATGATTCACTCACTGTTCTAACCCAACACAGAACTTCTGAGTTCTCCCTACATGTCAAATAGACTGAACTTTTGATGTTTTCACTCGTTGTTTTTTACACACTCAGAGTTTCTGATTTTTACATGCTGACAATACACTGAATTTCTGGGGTTTATTCACTGTTTTAGTGTAATACAGAACTTCTGACTTCTGGTCCACTGTCTGAATACCACCCAGAACTTTTTTGTTTCCCCTCTAATGTTCCTTGCAGGACCCCAGAGTTTACCAACTCAGAACTTCTGGCACCCACTGACGTCCCCTGCTGAGTCACAACGCTCTTGGCTTCAGAACTTCTGATCCTTGTTGTTTTGCTTGTAGCAGCACATTGTTCATATCTTTCATTTCTTTTTATTTTTATCATTTTTAATATTAACTCTTCTTTTATTAACATAAAAAGACATAAAAATATTTTCTTTCTTTTATTAATTTATTTATTTTCTTCATTGAGACAAAAACATTTTTTTAAACAAATCCTTTTTCTTTCTTATACTATACATTTCAATATGGTTGTAATAGTAACTTAGGATTTAATTTTATTCGCAACCCCCATTCATGAATATGTACCCCCATCCCTAAAATATTGTAATAGTGTAGGACTTTACATTTCCGCAATTTATCGCTTTCAAATATAAATGCTAGTAATTAAGGTGTGTATGGCAAGACATGAAAACAACAAATAGACAACTTAAAAATCAAGACTAAATGCATGAAATCAAACACACTTGCACACTAGCACCCTTAGGGTAATCTCACTTGTGGCCTATCAAAATAGTCATGTCCCTCGAACATGGGCGTTTTAGCAAAAAACCCTCGATAAAAGATCGTAGTCCCTCGATGACCCTCGATGTTTCCTTCGGTAAATGATCTAGCCCCTAAAATGACATTGCTAAAACGTCCCATAGGTTGCCTTCTATGACTATACAAACGTCCCAACACCCGTCCCTTCACATCCAACGATGAGGCTTCTTACCAAAACAATGGTAAGATAGCAACATCTAAAGAAGGAGGAAAAGAACTTCTAATACCTTTTTGTGTAGGTAGATTCGCTCCTAGTTGCTCGCTTGCTCACAACAAAAACATTTTATACACCAACACTCTCACCTTGGAACATTTTCGAAAGACAACACTTTGTACGCGTTCTTATAGAGACGAGAGCCATTACAAAGGAAACCCTTTTCAAAATCACTTTCAAAAACACGTCCCACAAACACCTCTTTGAACTATTTTCAAAACAACACTTTGTACGCATTCTTTTAGAGACGAGAATCATTACAAAGTCACATTTTTGAAATACTTTCAAAACCTACATCACAAGCACACATTCATGAATATGCTGTGTATTTATAGAGGGAGGGATGAGAGTGAACAAGTATGAAAAAGGATCAAACATTAACTTTGGTCTTAAAAGAAAAAATCAAATTTGAAAAGTTTCCAAATTTCATGATCCCTTGCCATTTTTGTTTTCTGCATGAACCTGGCCATCTTACATGTATCTTGCACGAATTTAGGCCTCATAAAGTCCAGCCCATAAGCCTTGCATGCTTAGTCCATTAGGTTTTCTTTTTATTTTGATTTAATTCATATTTAAATGAATAAAAATTAAAATAGATAAAAAAATAAAAATCAAAATAATTCATGGATAGGTTTAGAGGTCCTTGGACACATCATGAACATATTTGAACTCCAAAACGTTAGGCCCAATAACTTAAAATCACAAATTTGCTCAATTGAGATTTCATGCATTTCTTGAAAATTTACCAACTTGTACACCTCATAACTTACTCAATTTTCATCTTTTGAATATGATTTAAAACTTTTAGGAAATCCCAAGATACCCTCTACAATATCTATGTTGATCATTTTTGCTTTTGAAGACATTATCTTTATGTAAGTTGCCTTGACAAAAAATATCTTTTGTTGACTTTTGAGATGACCTATAATGTATTAGATCATATCTTCCAAATGAATCATTTTTTGGACTTGATAATAATAGAAAGTATATATAGAATTGAATTTCCTTCAAAATGGGCTCTGGTTGGGGAAAAGTTGATGAAGCATGTGAAAGTTATGCCTGATCAAAGTTTAGTTGACTTCTCCTAAGGAACCCCTAATTTGGAAATTCTTGACTTTTGATGATCTGAGGACTTTCCTTGGGGAATCATGATCAAACCTTGATCAAATGATGAATATAAATTCAAAATGTTAATGTTGACTAAAAATCTTGAAATTTTACTGTATGTTGACCATAGTTAACTTTTTGACCAATACAGTTGATTTTTAAACGTTTGAGCCATTGACTGAGTAAACTTGTGATGTAGGGCTTGAAACTTGACATGAACCTTGTTAAGGACCTATTAAGAACCATGGAAACCACTTGGGACATTTTCAAACCACATTTCCTTGAGAAACTCCAAACCCTAGTTGTAGGCCTTTGGTTTAGGAGGTGCATCTTGACTAGTCAACCCTTGAGTGTCTAGACTACTTGAAGAGCCTTGAAAGAATGCTTTGAGAAAAATGCGAGGGAAACTTTTGGGGTACAACACCTAGAATGGAAAAGATGATTAACCCCCTTTCATAAGATGGGAAATTATCTGTCAATGGATCATACACAGGCTGCAGGTACAACAATTTATCCCTCTTATAAGGTAATAACAACACCTTCACCCGATTCTGAATCCATTTTGAATAGGCATCAAGAGCCACGCCTATACTTCTATCGAAAGACTGCTTTTCTTTTTGATGAATGTGTTTCCATCAGACCATTACTCTTTTGAAAATAGTATCATTTCCTCCTTTACCAAAATAAACAGTTTCCCTTACCTCCCGCTCAATAGGCCCACTTGTCATTACGAACCCAAATTGGCGACACACCAAAATGGGATTATAGTTGATACATCCTTTCGTTCCCATGAGTGGAACATTAGGAAACTCTCCATAACTCGTAATGAACTCTTTCAGAATTCCCATGTTGTGCCAGACAATGTCGTAGGAAGTGAGTCCCGTGATCCGCGGGGCCCAAATAGATTTCTCAACAGTGTCAACAAACGGTCCTCTTGTAGGCATGTGCATCATAAACCACTTGTAGAGTAAAGTTCTACCGCATAAAACATCCCCCCTCTTACCATGTCGAGAAGGAATAGTATAATAAGTATTAACTAATAAGTTTGGTACCATATTATCATTCATAATGATACAAATTGCTACTAAATCCACAAACTTTTCAACAACAGGTAAGAGGATTAAGCCATAAATCAACACGACCAGTAATGCATTGAAAGCTATCCAATTCCCTTCTTCTGCAAACCTTTTGGATTTGTTTATCATATAATCCCGCGAAATACCCTACATGTCACATTTCTTGATCCAATTTCCTTCCACTTTGCTAATGGTCAAATAAAGAGTGTAACACAGTGGGAGAACTGACTTGGTTATTTTGTGTTTGATCGTAAATGTTGCGGTTAGTAAGAGTCGCCACCGACTTTTCTTTTATCCAAAAGGAAAGGCTAAAAAGAACAAGAAAGATCTTTGAGACGTTTTCTTGAGTTATGGGGGTAGATTATGAAAAGGGAAAGTATTAGCACCCTTTTCATCCATGGTTTTCCATGGGCTCTTAGTTACTTTCTAGATCACTTGCTTTTGTTTGAAAATGTTCTTTGTGTGGTTTTTGAAAGTATTTTGAAAAGGTGCCATCGTTTAGGAAAACTTTGTAATGATTCTCGTTCGTAAGAATGTATACAAAGTGTTTTGTCTTTTGAAAATGTTTTCAAGTTTTGAAAGATGTTTTTGAAAGTGTTGGTGTTTTATCTTGAAAATAGCAAGGATGTTTTAGTTTGAAAATGAGCAAGTAACTAGGAACATTCTACCTCAAAAGTCTTTCATGTTCATTTCCTATTTCCTTTGACATTGTTATCTTACCATTGATTTGGTAAGTAACACTATCTTTGGATGTAAAAGGGACGGGCGTGGGTTATCGTATAACCATGATTAGCAATGTTGTAAGATATCTTAGCATTTTCTTTAAGGGACTAAGATCATTTTGAAAGGCAACATGGATAGCATCATCGAGGGACTATGATCTTGTATTTTGCTTGTTTTTGCTAAGATAACTCACATGCATAATATGGCCATTTTTGTAAGGCAACAAAGTGGGTTTACCCTAGCGGCGTTTCTGTGCAAGTGTATTGGTTTACATGCTTGATTTATCTTTAAATTAGGGTTTTCTAAGCATTGATTTTAATCTTTCCATACAAACCCTAATTACTAGAATTTGTATATAAAACATTTAAATTGCGGAAAATAAAAATACTAAGTGTGATACGGTGGGAGAACTGACTTAGGTTGTTTGCGTTTGATCGTAATTGTGCAGTTAGCAAGAGTCGCCACCAACTTTTCTTTTAGCCAAAAGGAAAGGTAAAAAAGCACAAGAAAGACCTTTCGAGATTATTTCTTGAGTTCGGGGGGTAGATTATGAAAAGGGAAGGTGTTAGCACCCTTTTCATCCATGGTTTTCCATGGGATCTTATTTACTCTCTAGATCACTTGATCTTGTTTGAATGTGCTTGGTGTGTGGTTTTTGAAAGTATTTTGAAAGTGTCTTTGCAATGGTTCTCGTCTCTATAAGAACGCATACAAAGTGTTGTTTCGAATAATAGTTCAAAGAGGTGTTTGTGTATTGTGGTTTTTGAAAAGATATTTTTGTAATGGTTCTCGTCTCTATAAGAACATATACAATTTTATTTTATCTTTTGAAAAAGGTTTTGATGTAAAAGTATTGGTATAAAATGTTTGGTTGTGATCAAACGCGTAATTAGGAGCAAATCTACCTACTCGACGGGTCTTAAATGTTATTTTCCTCCCTCCTTTAGATATTGCTATCTTACCATTAATTTGGTAAGAAGCCCATCGTTGGATGCGAAGGGACAGGCGCGAGACGTTTGTACAATCATAGGAGGTAACTTGTGAGATGCTTTAGCAATTTTCGTAAGGGACTAGATCATTTTATCAAAGGCAACATTGATGGATATCGAGGGACTACAATCTTTTTTATCGAAGAGTTTTTGCTAAAGTGTCCCATATTCGAGGGACATGACTATTTTCCGAAAGGCAAACAAAGTGAGATTACCCTAGAAGTGCTAGTGTGCAAGTGTGTTTGTTTGCATGCATCTTGTCTTGTATTTAAAGATTATCTATTTGTTGATTTTATCTTTCCATACATCCTATTTACTAGCAATATATGAAAGCAAAAATAAAATACGGAAAATAAAATCCTAAGCTATTACATCTTTAGGGGGATGGGGGTATAATTTTCAAACAGGGATGAAATAAATGTCTAATTATTACAACCACATCGAACTAATGGCCAGCAATGAAAATATATGCATAAACAGTGTAGAAAATGGGAGAAACTGCCTTTTGAACCATTATGTGTCGACACATGCTGTTATGCATCGACACATAACTTTTCCTTGCTCCTGTAAAGAAAGATTAGTTCAGTATGTGCCGACACATAATGGGATGTGTCAACTCATACACCTTCTTTGTATCGACACATACACTTTTTGTGTCTACTCATAGACTTTTCAACCTTCTGTTTTGGGACCTGAAATCAGTATGAATCGATGCATGGGGTTTATGTATCAACTCATACCCTGTTTTTTTTACTAGGATGAGTCGATGCATGTGTGTATGTGTCGATACATACTGCATTTTTATGCCTTAAACATTTTTTTATTTTCCATACATGTCAGTTTACAGCATATGATTAATAAACATATAGAGCAAGAAAATGGTTAGCTAAAAGGGGCAATGATTATTACATATTATCTTCAAGAATAAATCGTTAATGATGTATGAAAAAATACCAGGTCAAGAAGACTTACCTTGAAACTACACTTGGTGTTTGAAATCTGAATGCCTTTCAAGATGATGTGAGGGCTCCAATGAATCTCCAGGCAGCTTGTTCCAAACTGTTGAAACCCAGCCAAGTTGTACAATATTGTTTTTATGTATGGATGGTGAGGACAATGGCCCTGGTAGAAACTGTTTTAGTGTTTTTACAATCTCTATGTGCTAAGGTGTTTGGTTTATGGGAATGTTTGTAAGATGGAATAATGGGTTGAAGTTCTGTTTTGAATGATATTAGAGTTGGTTTATTTTTCTTGAATGGGCCAAAGTTCAAAGAATACTATTTTTTCTGTTCAAAGCCTCTCTCTTCCCTCCCAAAATTCCAACCTCTATGTCTTATGAGAACAATCCCTTTTGTAAACCCATGACCGAGGTTTAGGGGGGAAACAAAATAAGTCATTTTGAATTGTTTTTGCCTACTGTTTTGATACTTTATTCACACAATTTTCTTTTTGCCTTTTTGGTACAATTTTGGGGCTGTTATGATGCAGGTTGGGGTAGACTGCATAGAGCAGTTTTGGACTGTATAGGACAGCATATGCAGATTTGTGGTGCAGCATAGCACAAGGTTTTTTTGTAGGACAATGTGGAGTAGGTTTTGGGGTGTTGTGGCAATGCAACATATCATACTTTGTTCAACTTGGACATCAAGATTTATAGCATGAAACAAACTTAGTCTTGTGGAGTATTTTATGCACATTGTATCAAGGACAAAATATTGTGACAAGGTTTTGAGTCAAAGGGAAAAATCCAAGCAATACCAAGTTTAGGATTTGTAAACATGCAAAAAAATGTCACTTTATAATAACTTGAATTATTTGCCTCATTTTAAATTATTTGGAATTATAGTAAAATGTGTCATAAAGCAAATGAAATAAACAAGTATAGAAAATACTTAGAAAAATTTCAAAGTCTTGGAAAAGATAGATTTTTTTGATTTCTTGATTTTTGATGATCAAATTTCACATTTTGGATGTCTTGACGCAATGTGATTTTTGGGACTCAAACTTGGTCAAAAAGTCAAAGTTTAACATTTCAGTGTGTTTTTTTTACCATTTTGCCCTTATGAATGATTTTCTTGAAAAGTTGTAATTCCATACTTGAAACTTGATAGAAGTAAACCTGAGGGTCCAGGATGGTCTTTTGAGAAATGAGAGGGAAAATTTTGGGGTACAACAGCTGCCCCTGTTCAATCTTCTTAAACTTGAAAAGTGAGATCGACATGTTCATTGTTCGTAGCTTGAAAGTGGAAGATGATTGAACACTAGAGTGCCCAGAAATTTGCACTCAATGATGTGGTGGTTTATTGTGTAGGGAATGGGCTTAAAAGATGTCATTCAAAGAGATAACAGAGAGTTGTTGGAAATAGGCTTAAATATGCCATTCGAAGGTGGTTGGCAACAGAAAATAGACCAAGTCTAAGCTTGACTTTAACTGAGGAAATATGAAATCAAACGTATCTGGTCGGGTCCAGGTCTTATAGGGTTATAAACTGTTGTCTAGAGAGCAGGGCTACTTCGAAGGGAAAGCCTGGACCCAAATGAGTATCAGGATGGCATTCGTATCTAGAGTGGATATAAATTGTATCTGAAAGCTGAATCTGAATGAGTACCAGAATGGCATCCGTATCTGGAGCGTATCTGAACTATATCTGAAAGATGAATTTGAATGAGTACCAGAATGGCATCCATGTCAGGAGCGTATCTGAACTGTTTATGAAAACTGAATGAGTACCAGAATGGCATCCGTATCTGGAGCGTATCTGAACTGTATCTAAAAACTGAATCTGAATGAGTACCAGAATGACATCTGTATCTGGAGCGTATCTTAACTGTATCTAAAAGCTGAATTTGAATGAGTACCAGAATGGCATCCGTGTCAGGAGCGTATCTTAACTGTATCTGAAAACTGAATCTGAATGAGTACCAGAATGGCATCCGTATCTGGAGCGTATCTGAACTGTATCTAAAAACTGAATCTGAATGAGTACGAGAATGGAATCCGTATCTGGAGTGTATCTGAACTGTATCAGAATGACATCCGTGTCAGGAGCGTATCTGAACTATATCTGGAAACTGAATCTGAATGAGTACCAGAATGGCATCCGTATCTGGAGCATATCTGAACTGTATCTAAAAAATGAGTCTGAATGAGTACCAGAATGGCATCTGTGTCAGGAGCGTATCTGAACTGTATCTGGAATCTGAATCTGAATGAGTACCAGAATAGCATCCGTATCTGGAGCATATCTGAACTGTATCTGAAAACTGAATCTGAATGAGTACCAGAATGGCATCCTTGTCAGGAGCGTATCTGAATTGTATCTGAAAACTGAATCTAAATGAGTACTAGAATGGCATCTGTGTCAGGAGCGTATCTGAATTGTATCTGAAAACTAAATCTGAATGAGTACCAGAATGGCATCCGTGTCAGGAGCATATCTGAATTGTATCTGAAAACTGAATCTGAATGAGTACTAGAATGGCATCCGTGTCAGGAGCGTATCTGAAAACTGAATCTGAATGAGTACCAGAATGGCATATGTGATATGGTGAGAGAACTGACTTGAGGATTTTGCGTTTTATCGCAAATGTTGTCGTTAGCAAGAGTCGCCATCGACTTTTCTTTTATCCAAAAGGAAAGGTGAAAAAGCACAGGAAATACCTTTGAGATTGTTTCTTGAGTTCGGGGGTAGATTATGAAAAGGGAAGGTATTAGTACCCTTTTCATCCATGGTTTTCCATGGGCTCTTAGTTACTCGCTAGATCACTTGCTTTTGTTTGAAATTGTGTTTTGTGTGGTTTTGAAAGTATTTTGTAAAAGAGGCCATTGTTTTAGGCAATCTTTATAATGATTCTCGTTCGTAAGAATGTATACAAATATGTTTGTATTTTTTGAAAATGTTTTCAATGTTTGTAAGGTGTTTGGAAATGTGTGTGTTTGTTTTCGAAAATAACAAGGATAGTTGTTTTGAAATGGAGCAAGTAACTAGAAGTAATCTACCTACTTAAATGTCTTTCTTGTTCATTCTCTTTTCCTTTGACATTATTGTCTTACCATTGATTGGGTAAGAAATCCTATCTTTGGATGTAAATGGGATGGGCGTGGGTCATCGTATAGCCATGATTAGTAATGTTGCAAGGTATCTTAGCATTTTTGAGGGACTAAGACCATTTTGTAAGGCAAATTTGAATAGCGTCATCGAGGGACTATGATCTTGTTTTTTTGTTTGTTTTGCTAAGATACCTTACATGCGTAATAAGGCCATTTTTTGTATAAGGCAACCAAGTGGAGTAACCCTAAGGGTGCTTGTGTGCAAGTGTGCCATTTTCATGCTTGATTTCGTCTTGAATTAGGGTTTTCTATTTGATTGGTTTTATCTTGCCATACAAACCCTAATTACTAACATGTTATGTAAAAGCGATAAATTGCTAAATTTAAAGATTACTACGCTATTACAACACTTTGTGGGAGGGGGTATACAATTTATGAATGGGGATTTGCAAGAAAGTAAAAACCCTAATTATCTATTACAACCATATCTAATTTATCAATTGTACAAAGAAACGAATATAAATACAATGTGTAAGAAGTGAAATAAATATAATGTACAAGTATGAATGAACAAGGCCATGGATATTGTTTGACTTTAATTAACTTAGGAGAAAAAGAACTAATTAATTAAACAGAAAATTTCTAAATGAATAATAATCACAAACCTAATTTAAATATTTGATTAAATTAAAAAAGAATTTTAACAAGAAAATATTTTAGTCTATTAAACAAACATGAATATATTTAATATACATATATGCATAAATAATATTATTTTTTTGAGATTTTTTATTTATAAAAATATTGTTGTAATATTAATAATAATAATTAAAAAAAGTAAATAAATAAAAATAAATTATATAAAATAGGTTAAGGGGGTTAATGAGTAAAAAGGGTGTTTGAAGAAAGAAATTAAAAAAACTATTGGGCTTTCAGCCCAAAAAAATCATAGTTAAACAAAAAATCAGATTTTTTAAGGGGATGGGGGTGTAGCGAATCAGAGGGGGTTGGTTTCAGCATTTTTGGTTTTGGGCCTGAATGAGCAGGCCCAGTTGTTTTAGACAAAATAACCAGGGTCCAAGGGCGTGGTTCATTTTGCTGTTTTGCTTCTCTCTCTCATTTATGATTCCCTCTCTCTGGTTCTCTGAAATCCCTCCACCAGAGAAGAAAAAAGGGTCGTGTCAGAAATCGCCTTGCGGCGGTGACGGCGGCTGCTGGGTTCAAAACCTCAAATTTTTTACATTAATACCTTCCTCTCTTCTTCCTCATTATTAATTCATTGCTTGATTGTGCAGAAAACAAAGGATTCGGCCTAGATCTAAAAGGGGACAACCGGAACCCTAGGGGTTCTGATTTGCATCTTCTACATGACTTGGTGAGATCTCTCATTTCTTCGCTAGTTCTGAGGGGTTTGGCTCTTTGAAAATGATGATAAATTTTTTTAGGGTTTATGTTTTGCATGCATTAATGTATTTCTATCTTGTATGCTTATGATGATGATTGTCGGTTTGCAAAAATTAAAACCTGAGGATTTGTTGTTCTGAGTAGTTCGTATTTTTTATAAATGATTTTTTTGAAGGTTTTGGCTCTGTTTGTTCATAAGGCTTGGTTTCTGTATTTCTGTATTGTGGGCTTTTGTTATGTTTTTCTTTGTAAAATTGAAAAGAAAAATGTGTGTGATGATGGCTCTTGGATTTTCTGTTTTGGTGATGATGATCTGGCTTAGAGTTTTGGCTCTGTCTGTTGTGATTCTGACTTTGTATATTTTATAGAAGAAGAACTTGAAATGATTTTGAGGTTTTTGACAGTTTGTATTGGAATCTCTGTATATTTTTTCTGTAAAAGGAAAATGATGCTTGTTTGCTGATTCTTTCTTGAGGTAAATGAAACGTGGCTTGGTGTTTATTTCAGTTAGAAGTTTTTCTGTCCCTTTGGCTTTTTTAATTGAAACTAAACTATATGTTTTGCAAAAAAGAATGCTAAGAAACAGTTTTCACAAAGTTTGTATATTTCTATGAAAAGAATTTGGAAATAGTTTGAGAAATTACCTTTGTTGCTGTGTTTGGGATATCCCGTGGCTTGTTGAATGTGATCTTTGATGGTCTTGTGATGAAAATAGTGGCCTGACTTTTATCTCTTCTGTATGTTCTTCTTGCTTGCCCCAAAACAAAAACCTCTCTTTTGTGCACAATATGGATGCCTTTTATATTGGTTGGTTTATGCTAGTTGACTTGGCTTGTTTGTAGTTGGTATAATTCTTGTCGTACTGACTTTGCTTTTTTTGTACTTGCTGTATATTTTATGACTTTGGCTTCTCTTGTGATCCAAAACTTAAATGCTTGAGATTTTGTACAGCCAGCCCCCCCCCCCCTCTTTTGAGTTTGCTCCCTTACTTTGTGATTTTCTGCATTGCTTCCTTTCAAACTTGTATTTGCTGATAGTCTTTTATATTTAGTTAGTTGTGGACTTTTGCTATGAACCAAACTTTGCTTTGAGATTTGTGGTAAAGTACTTTAGGCCTATGACATGACTTTACAAATTTTGAGGCTCTTTGATTGTTGATTGTACTGGTTTTCTTGTTGAGACCATTTTCTGATTTGAAACAACATGAGACTTTTGCTTGTTGATTTGATACTTTCTGATTTGAAGCAACATGAGGCTTTTGCTTGTGGATTTGGTGCTTTCTGATTTTG
Source organism: Vicia faba (assembly GCA_948472305.1). Classification (NCBI taxonomy): domain Eukaryota; kingdom Viridiplantae; phylum Streptophyta; class Magnoliopsida; order Fabales; family Fabaceae; genus Vicia; species Vicia faba. Next base: position 523,927,589 of record OX451737.1, read on the forward strand.
TTTTTATCTCTTGTGAACCAAGATTTGAGATTTGCAAGAGATTAACCCTAGTTAATAATGCATGATCCTGATTTTCTGTTGTTTGCTGTATTGGTTTGCACCTTTTAGTTTGTTGTGAACCATTTTTTTTTAGATTTACAATATAACTTTAGCCTATGATGAAACTGAAATTGTATGAGAATTTTTTGAATTGTTTTAAATCATGTTGGGCTGAAATCTGTTGGGCTTGTACTTGTGTTGGGCTTGAAACTCCATTTGCACTATTGTGAACCAATTCTTTTGAGATTTGCAATGTAATTTTGGCCTATGATAGAACTGAAATTGTATGAGGCTTTTCAACACAAGACCTTCTTTTTCTGAACTTCTGGTATTTTGCTGCCTATTGTGAAACTTGCCCTGTTGTTTGTTGCAGTTTGCTTGCATTGTTACCTTGCTGCCTGTTATGCTTGCCCTGTTGTTTATTGCAGTTTGCTTGCCTTGTTGGTGAACCAATTTTCCCCCTTGTGATTTACAAACTATGAACCCTTAGGCCAATGATTAAGAAAAAATGCATGAGGCCTTAGCATACAAAACCTTCTTTTCTGATTCAGCAGAAACCACCACAATGATGATTTTAGGATTACCTTTGTATGTTTTGCTCATTTTTTCCTGAATGTTTGAACTACTAACAAACTTTTCCTTTTCTATTTTCATGAACATGAAGCATGGATGGCAAGCAAAGGCTGGAGAGATTGCTGGAGGATGAAGACTTAGGATTTATCTTTTAAACAATTTTTGTAACTTATTGCATTGGTAGATATTTCTTTTTTTGTAAAATTCAAAATTTGTAATGTAATGTATACAATACTTTTGAATAATATTGTGAAAATATTGTACCAAATTCAATCTTTGAATCTTGTAACTCTTATGTTTTTTTTGTTGAGTAAGAAACCTCATTCTAGGTAACTTATATTTCAAGCAATCACCAAAGATGATCAAATAAAACAAAACTCTTTGCACTCCAATCAAACCTTTAAATCAAAAAATGAAATTTTGAGAATTCCATTTGATTAACTTAACCTCAAAGGCCTATGATAAAAAAAAACTTAATCTTCAATTCTTGTTCAAAGCTAGACTGGTAACCACAATGAGTTCGCATGTCATTCTTGATTCAAACGGGATTTCATCATCTATCAAACATGTTTTAAGAACAATCGTCAGTCTTGTAGACTTTACAAACTTCAGATAACTGTGTTCAAGAACACTTGAAATTTTGAAGACTCAATTATTCCTGAGAAATCCCAAACCATAATCATTGATCTGCCATCTAGGAAGAGAGTCTGTTTGATCGACCCTCGAGCTCATTGTACGCACTTGAAACCCTAGGATAGCATCTTGTATGAAAATTTAAAGGGCAAATTTTAGGGTACAACAGCTGCCCCTGTTCAATTTTCTTGCACTTGAAACGCGAAATTGTCGTGTTTGTCGTTTGTAGCTTGAAAGTGGAAGATGATTGAACACTAGAGTGCCTGAAAATTTTCACTTTTTGGTGTACGAAGTAATGCCTCGAATCTATTGTATCGGGAATGGGCTTAAAGATGCCATTGAATGAATTGAGGGATATCTGTCGGAGACGGGCTTACAAATGCCATTGAATGAACTGAGGGAGATTTGTTGGAGACGAGATTACAGATGCCATTGAATGAACTGAGGGATATCTGTCCGAGACGGGCTTACAGATGCCATCTAAGGGTGACTGTTTGACAGGAAACAGACTAAGTCCGACCTTGACTTCAACTGAAAGAGTGTCAGGATGGCATACATGTCTAGAGCGTGTCTGAACTGTATCTGTAAGATGCTCTGAATGAGTATCAGAGTGGCGTCCGAGTCTGGAGCATGTCGGAACTGTATCTGAAGATTGAATCTGAATGAGTATCAGAATGACGTTCGTGTCTGGAGCGTATCTGAACTGTATCTATAAGATGCTCTGAATGAGTTATTAGAATGGCATTCAAGTCTGGAGCGTATCTGAACTGTATCTGAACTTTATCTGAAGATTGAATCTGAATGAGTGTCAGAATGGCCTCTGAGTCTGGAGCGTATCTGAACTGTATCTGAAGATTGAATCTGAATGAGTATCAGAATGGCGTCCGTGTCTGGAGCGTATCTGAACTGTATCTGTAAGATGCTCTGAATGAGTTATCAGAATGGCGTCCGAGTCTAAAGCGTATCTGAACTGTATCTGAAGATTGAATTTGAATGAGTATCAGAATAACGTTCGGGTCTGGAGCATATCTGAACTGTATCTGAAGATTGAATCTGAATGAGTATCAGAATGGCGTCCGAGTCTGGAGCGTATCTGAATTGTATCTGTAAGATGCTCTGAACGAGTTATCAAAATGGCGTTCGAGTCTGGAGCGTATCTGAATTGTATCTGAACTGTATCTGAAGATTGAATCTGAATGAGTATCAAAATGGCGTTCGAGTCTGGAGTGTATCTGAACAGTATCTGAAGATTGAATCTGAATGAGTATTAGATTGGCGTCCTTGTCTGGAGCGTATCTGAACTGTATCTGTAAGATGCTCTGAATGAGTTATCAGAATGGCGTCCAAGTCTGGAGCGTATCTGAACTGTATCTTAATTGTATCTGAAGATTGAATCTGAATGAGTATCAGAATGGCGTCCGAGTCTGGAGCGTATATGAACTATATCTGAAGATTGAATCTGAATGAGTATCAGAATGGCGTCCGAGTCTGGAGCTATCTAAACTGTATCTGTAAGATGCTCTGAATGAGGTATCAGAATGGCGTTCGAGTCGGGAGCGTATCTGAACTGTATCTGAAGATTGAATCTGAACTGTATCTGTAGATTGAATCTGAATGAGTATCAGAATGGCGTCGGAGTCTGGAGCGTATCTGAACTGTATCTGAAGATTGAATCTGAATGAGTATCAGAATGGCGTCCGGGTCTGGAGCGTATCTGAACTGTATCTGAACATTGAATCTGAATGGTAGCTGTTAATCTTATCCTTAAAAGAGTAAAGTGTTAGCTAATATACAAAGTCATGACGTATGGAATGTATGCATAATGAGATTATGTTGTATGCATTCGTGTTATCAATGATTATGATATATGGATGCAATGTATGTGTATGCGAGCTAATCTGCTGCATTGTTGTTGGATTGAAGGAAATAAATCCTTGGATGCTGCTGAGGATATATGAGCATTCGTGTTTAGAAGTTGAAGTATTGATGGATTTCTGCCGAGAGAAATAAATTCTTCTGTAAGGGCAATGCCAAGTACTGCTTGTAAAACCTGTTGGGGGATTTTGAGGAATTTTGACAATTTCTACTGGGGATCAATAGTTTTAAATTTTGTTCCATTGGGGATTTAAATGACGTACTGTAGGGATCACTTATGGAATAGCCTAGAGACATTTTCCTATTCTTTTAACCTATCAGTAATTATCTTCTCATTTTGTTTATTTGTAAACCGTAATCATGTTCAAATGCATATGTTCATCAATGAATCATTGGACATTTTTTGTAAAAAAAACACAAGCGTAATAAAAAGACAAATAGTTTTTCGCACTTTCAAAGGGGTATCTTTGCATTGACTTTGAATAAAATATTTTATACAGAGGGGACAAACATTCTAGTAAGAGAATGTTGTCGTAAAACAAGAAAATTTATACAGAGAAGGATAGCTACGTGTAATAATCCCATGGGGTTCCCATTCTGCTATAGTCTTCGCATTCTCCGAGTATCCTGTCTATTTTCCTTGTCCGAAAATGATTGAATTGATCAGAAACTCTGAGTTTGTCAGTGGAAGCCAAATGTTGTTTGTCAACTGATCCGACGGGACACAGTCATACGCTTTAATTCCCTAACTTTTTCCTGGACCGCCCTTTCGGGTTTTCAGTCCACTGGGAAACCCTTTTTTGTCCAAGTCGCCCTTTCAGGTTTTCAACTTGCCAGGTGTACAGATTTTTTATATTTTATCCCTAATTTTTTCTCGAACCTTTTGGTTCGCCGGGATGCCCCTTGTTTTTCCTAACTGTGTCAACCTAGCGGGTCTCTTATGCGTAGTATCTTTTGACTATGTCTGCGTTCGCAGGGTGTGGCAGGTCGTCGCCATCCATGGTGGTCAAGATCATTGCCCCACCGGAGAATATGTTCTTGATTACAAATGGTCCTTCATATGTAGGAGTCCATTTTCCCCTGGGATCACTTTGTGGAAAAATGATACGCTTGATCACTAGATCCCCAACTTGATATACTTAGCGTCTGACTTTCTTGTTGAAAGCCTTGATCATTCGTTTTTGATACATCTAACCATGGAAAACAGTAGTAAGTCTCTTTTCATTAATTAAGTTCAGTTGATCAAGTCGAGTCTGGATCCAATCGTTTTCATTCAATCCTGCACCCTTCATAATTCTCAGAGAGGGGATCTGAACCTCAATAGGCAAGACAACCTCCATGTCGTAAACCAAAGAATAGGGTGTTGCCCCGGTTGATGTGCGAGTTGTAGTACGATAACCGTGGAGAGTGAATGGTAGCATCTCATGCCAGTCTTTGTATGTGACTGTCATTTTCTGTATGAACTTCTTAATGTTTTTATTTGCAGCTTTGACAACACCATTCATCTTTGGCTGATGGGGAGAAGAATTGTGATGCTGAATCTTAAATTGCTCGCATAATACGATGATCATAGTGTTGTTGAGATTTGTACCATTGTCAGTGATGATCCTTTCCGGGATACCGTACCGGCAAATAAGGTTTTGCTTGATGAAACGGGCAACAACATTCTTGGTAATGGAAGCGAAGGAGGCTGCTTCAACCCACTTTGTAAAATAGTCAATGGCCACTAGGATGAAGCATTGTCCACTGGAGGCTGTCTGCTTAATTTCCCCAATCATATCAATTCCCCACATAGAAAAAGGCCAAGGAGCCGTCAAAACATTCAGAGGAACCGGGGGTACATGTACTTTATCGGCATAAATCTGGCATTTATGACAGGTTCGAAAATGTTGATAGCAATCTGCTTCTATGGTAGAATAATAATAGCCTTCCCGTAGGATTTTCTTTGCCATCGTATGCCCACTGGAATGGGTGCCAAAAGTACCTTCATGTAATTCAGCCATGATCTTTTCAGCTTCAACCTTATCCACACACCGAAGCAAAATGGAGTCATGATTGCGTTTGTACAGGATGTTGTTACTAAGGAAGAATTTAGGAGAGAATATCCTTAAGAACTTCTTATCATTGATTGAAGCTCCTTCTGGATATTCTTGAGCCTCGAGATACCTCTTGACCTCATGAAACCAAGACTGGTCCACTATCTTTTTAGTATTAATCTCGTGACAATGCGCTGATTCATCCATTCGTTCGATGGTGATTTGGGGAGCCTCATTATCCTAATTAAGTTTGAACATAGACGACATTGTGGCTAGAGCGTATGCTAGCTGATTTTCTTCTCGCGGGAAATGCTCGAAGGTAATCTTCTCAAAATGTGGTAGCAATGTCAAAACATGTTCTTTGTAAGGGATAAGATTTGGGTGTTTAGTGTCCCATTCCCCTTTTATCTGACTGATGACCAAAGCTGAATCTCCAAACACATCTAAAGATTTGATTCCCAAATCTATGGCAGCTCTGAGACCAAAGATGCACACTTCGTATTCCGCCATGTTGTTTGTACAGTTGAAGCAAAGTCTGGAAGTAACGAGAGTGTGACACCCTTCCGGAGATATGAGTACAGTGCCTATACCATTACCAAGTGCATTGGATGCCCCATCAAAGAACAGGGTCCATCGGGATCCTTGTTCAGGTCTGTCATATGGTCTGATTTCTTCACAGTTGTCTAATGTCATGATGTCTTCATCCGGAAATTCAAACTTCATGGACTGATAGTCTTCTACAGCTTGATGAGCATGATGATCAGCTAGCACATTGTCCTTTATAGCTTTCTGGGTAGTATGCTGTATGTCGTACTCTGTCAGGATCATCTGCCATCTAGCTATTCTCCCTGAAAGAGCAGGCTTCTCGAAGATGTATTTTATTGGATCCATCTTAGATATCAACAAGGTAGTATGAGTCAACATATACTATCTTAGCCGGCGAGTACCAATGCCAGACGCAACAATTTTTCTCGAGCAGTGAATATCTAATTTCACAGTTGGTAAACTTTTTGCTCAGGTAATAAATAGTGTGCTCTTTTCGGCCAGACTCATCATGCTGCCCCAATACACACCCCATCGAGTTTTCTAAAATAGTCAGATACATGATCAACGGTATTCCCTCGACTGGTGGCATCAACACAGGAGGCTCTTGTAAGTACTCTTTGATTTTGTCAAAAGTAACCTGGCATTCATCATTCCATTTGACTACTTGATCTTTCTTCAATAGCTTGAATATTGGCTCACAAGTAGCTGTTAGGTGATAAATGAATCTGGCAATATAGTTCAAGCGTCCCAAGAATCCCCTGACTTCTTTCTCAGTACGAGGAGCAGGCATCTCTTGTATTGCTTTAACTTTGGCAGGATCGACTTCAATACCCTTGTTACTGACGACAAAACCTAAGAGTTTACCGGACCGTACTCCGAATGTGCACTTGCTTGGATTCAACATCAGATTGTACTTCTTCAGTCTCTCAAACAGGTTTTGTAAGTGATCCAAGTGTTCTTATTCTGTTTGTGATTTGGCTATCATATCGTCTACGTAGACCTCTATTTCATGATGTATCATGTCGTGAAATAAAGCTACCATGGCACGTTGATAGGTTACCCCAGCATTCTTCAATCCGAATGGCATCACCTTGTAGCAGAATGTGCCCCACTGTGTGACAAATGTTGTTTTCTCCATGTCCTCATGTTCCATTTTGATTTGGTTGTAACCTGAGAATCCGTCCATAAAAGAAAACACTTTGTGTTGGGCCGTATTGTCAACCAGGATATCGATATGGGGGAGTGGAAAATCATCTTTAGGGCTTTCCCTATTCAAATCTCTATAGTCCACACACATTCGTACTTTTCCGTCTTTTTTAGATACGGGAACAATGTTGGCAACCCATTGAGGATAGGATCTGACAGCCAAGAATCCAGCATTAAACTGTTTCATGACCTCCGCTTTGATCTTTTCTAACATATCAGGCCTCATGCGGCGAACTTTTTTTTTTACTGGCGAGCAATCTTCTCTTGTTGGCAGACGATGTACCACGATGTTTGTATTAAGTCCCGACATATCTTCATATGACCAAGCAAAGATCTCAACATAATCATGCAACAGCTGAATCAGATGCTCCTTGACACTAGGCTCCAGATTGGCACCCACCTTGACCTCTTTTTTATCCTCCTTGGTACACAAGTTGAATGTATCCACAGGTTCCTCATGAGACTGAATGGTTCTTTCCTCTTGTTGTAGTAGTCTGGCAAGTTCCCCTGGTACTTCACAATCTTCCTCACCTTCGTCTTTGGCTTGGTAGATTAGATCCTCAGAGTCACAAAAGGCCATAGCAGTATCGTTACCCATGGGATCCAGAATGGAGGGGTACCTGCATTTGTGAGTCTAGGTGTGTGTAAGGGTATAGCCATCCTTAAAAATAAAATGTAAAAGAAAAACAATGAGCACAAAAGTTTGTATGCGAAAAACGTCCATGATTCATTGAATGTCATATGAAGATGAAATAATAACCCTTACAAATGGACCATTGTGCCTCGGGTAAGACACAAGGTTTTTAGAGTGCGAATTGTTTTTAAATATTACAGATCCAACAAAATGTAAAGATAAATTACTGAGGGATGAAATTTATTGGGACAAAGTCTCTGGCCTCCCAATTGCGAAGTCCTCCGTTGATAGTAGGAAAGATCCAATCTTCCAAGTTGCAATCCTCTTCACCATCTTCTACCGCATTGACCTCTCGGTTGCTAATCTTCAAGGGTGTCCCTCCAGCACGGGCACGGCGTACAGCCTTCTGAGCACTTGAAGTAAAACCTAAGCCAAACTTGTCAGATTTATATGGAATATCCAGAAGTTTCCCCCATATGGTACATCCACCTTCTTTTATTACTGCTTTGGCGTCCTTTAAAGATGACATCCGGAGTGGAAGCCTTGTAATCTTGGGAATCTGGGACATAGTCTTGGTCACTACTACCTCTTGGGGGACCTCTTCAAAATGTTAAAAAGGAGTTTCAATGAACTCGCCATCCAATTCCACATACCTGAAGGAATTCAGGTGGCTAATCATATATTCTTCCTCTCCGTGGACAGTGATAATCTTTCCTTGGACCGGATATTTCAGCATCTGGTGCAGTGTAGAGGTGACAACGCCAGCATTATGGATCCACGACCGTCCTAGCAGACAGGAGTAAGAGGGGCAGATGTCCATTACATAAAAGGTTCAATTGAAAGTTTGAGTCCCAACCTTTATGGGGATATCCACCTCCCCGTGTACCATCCTCTTTGAGCCATTAAATGCCCTTACGACTATGTTACTTGGTTTCAACGTCAGTCCTTCGCAGTCCAGTCTGTCGAGAGCTTTCTTCGGTAAAACATTCAAAGATGAGCCAGTGTCCACCAAGACATGGACCAGAGTTATGCCTCTACATTCCAAAGAGACATGTAATTCCTCGTTGTGCTTTCTTCCCCTTGGTGTCAGATCAACATCTGAGAAGTCTAGGCCGTTATCCGTTGTCAAGCTGGCCACGCAATCTTGAAATTGATCAGCGGATGTCTCTTGAGGCGCATGGGCTGTCTTTAGGAACTTCACCAGGGCTTTCACATGTGCCTTTGAACACAACAGCAATGCCAGCATGGAGATCTTAGAGGGAGTTTTCCCCAACTGTTCGACTACATCGTAGTCGCTCCTCTTTATTATTTTTAGAATCTCCTCCATTTCTTTCTTGGAGGTCTCGGGGATAATCTGTGATTGAGCCTTCGTCCGGACAAGCTCCACTTGAATACTTTTTCCTCGAGTTTCAGCAGTAGGAGTGTTGGTAGGAATGACAGTAGGGGTTGTATCGTCTTCGTCAATAGGAGCACTTGCAGGGATGATTATTGGTACATAAATAACCTTTGAAGTAGCCACGGGTCCAAAAACTGCCTTTGGGGGGGAAATTTCTGGAGAAAAGATTATACCGCTTCGGGTAATCTTACTAGTTCTGGAAATATTGCTAATATCAGGGTCTTCTTTTTCGGAGCTTATCTCTTTGGAGGCCAGCCCATCTTGTTTGATTCCATGGTAGTAGATGTCCGCACCGTAATTCCACGGTACAGTTTTGTATGATTCATATGGGACTGGCACATGCATTGTGATTATAAGAGGAGTAGTTTTTGGAACCGATGTAATTCTAACGGGTCTTTTGGGGACCCTGGAAGAATTGGCGGAGATGGTGATGATTGAAACGTCTTCAACAGGAACCGGTGAAACATGAGTACTTTCAAATAGGATCTCTTTATTGTCTATCAAGCGTTGAATGCATGTTTTCAACAAAGGGAAAACAGTTGGTGAGGATAAGCAGAGGTGACAGTCTTCATTACAACCCGGTAATACACCGGATTTCAACAAGTTTATCTTAATGATTGGGAGTGGAGTTACGAGTTTATCAACAGTGGTAACAAACAAACCTTCTTCAATAGCATTAGTGTTGTGACCATGTCTGGGCATAGGAGCAGAAATGACATTTGGCTTCTCGGGCGCATCAAACTCAATTTCTTTCGCCTCTATAAGATATTGAATTTTGTTTTTCAAGGCCCAACAGTTGTTAGTGTCGTGACCCGAACTTTCAGAGTGATATGCGCAACGGGAATTTGGGTGATAATGAGGGGACACTATGTTGGGGTGTTTTGGAGCTTCTTTTAAAGTTGCCAAATTGGATTTCAGAAGATGCGGTAATACTTGGGACAAAGTCATATTGATTCTGGTGAATTACAGAACTGGCCTTTCCACCCTCGGTTGATTACTTCTTGGTTGATCATATGTAGGCTTTGGGATCATAACAGCCCCTACCATTGGTCGGCGTTCGGCTCTCCCTTGGTTCCTTTGTGGATATACAGCAGCTACTTCTTTCTTCCTAATAAAAGGCTTCCTCACAATTGTAGAAGAAGATGAATCCTTCTGAATCTTTCCACTTTTTATGTCAGCCTCCACCCTTTCTCCGGTCAGTATTAACTCAGTAAATCCTGCAGATGAGCTTCCAATTAAATGGTTGAAGAAAGGGCCCAATAGAGTTCCTAAGAATATGTCCACCAATTCCCTTTCAGACAGAGGGGGTTGAACTCTTCCAGCTAGATCTCTCCATTTCTGCGTGTAATCCTTGAAACCCTTATTGGAAGCCATAGCCATACTCTGAAGTTGAGTATGGGTAAGCGCCGAATCAGTGTTACATTGATATTGCTTGTAGAAAGCTGCGGCAAGATCCTCCCAATTGTGGATGTTGGCCCTTTTCCAGTTGGTAAAACCAGTCCAGTTGTGTTCCAGATAGACTATCTTAGAAAAAATGCACCCATAGGTCTTTATCGGTGGAGTGTGGTTGGATCTTTCTCACATATGATCAGAGGTGCATCTTAGGACATGACACTCCATCATATTTTGCAAACAAAGGCACTTTGAATTTTGGAGGAATCACAATCCCCGACACAAGTCTAGACCTGGAACCTTTTGTATTTCCATAGTGCTCAAACGCTCTTCAAGATGTCTGTACTTATCATCAGCTGGAGGATACTGTTCCTCAGAGTAGTCTTCCTCTTCTTCCTCCTCTTCAGATTCTGACGGGACCGTAATTTCCTTTCCTTTCCCCTCTCCTTCACCGGATGTTGTTGCAAAATTCAAGGTTCTTCTAATTTGTCCCTGAAACCTTCTCCCCATGTTTAAAACCCCGGTGACCTTCTTTATTTTCTTTTTTCTTTCCTCGGCCAGCAGAGTCTTCAACTCTTCTTGCCCCTTGGCTAGGGTCATGAGCAACTGTTGAAACTGCATGTTCTGAGCTTGGAGATCTTTGATTGTCTATTCGAGATCCATCTTACTGAAATAAACAGTAGAGAGATGAGGAAACTCGTTGCAAAAGACCGGTTTATGCTATGATGAATGATATGTGCATATGCAATGTTTTCAAGGATTTTAAAGATTCAAGTTCGTTTTAGACAAAAAGAAACACACGTTATATTAATAAGATAAAGTTTGAGTACATCAATGCCCCTTGGGCAAAATAATACAAAACTCTAAGATAAAAAGTAGTGTGCATCCTCTTTGGTGCTATGTAGGAATTTAGAGTCTGCTCCTCATGAAGTAGCCTAGTGAGTTCCAAAACCTTCTTCTCGCTTGCGTAGAATTGGGCTTCGAAAGTATCTCGCTATCCTTTGAGCTGTAACCAATCCCTTTGTAGGTCTTCAAGATATGTGGGCATGTCATGATGTAGGATAGTGTATGGAACATCTCCCTCCTTAACATGCTCAATAATTACCGGAAGAATGAAAGGATAAGGCATCATAAGACTTTGAGCGCGGGTTCATACCCATTTGAGGTAAGGCTTAAGAGGGATGGAATTCTTGTGCCTAAAAGTCTTGCTATCCACCTTGTTTAGAATCCTCCAAGCTCGGATGAATCTCTGGCGAAGACCTTGATCGTTGTTGTCGTAGTCGAATACCAAACCTTGAATCAGCATCTCGTGCGGGCCATCCCTTCGGGCGTAACCAAACTGTCTTAAAGCTAAGCATGGGTTGTAGGTGATTCCTCCCCTAATTCCAAGTAGAGGGACATTATGGAATTCCCAACAATGGTCAACAATGGTAACATTCTCTTTGGATCGGGAGCACCAATGAATATCTGAATGTTTGGGCATCATTAACCTTTATGACCACCTTGAACCTTGCTCATTCTTTAAGATTGATTAGGGAAGATGAGAAATAAACCATCTTTCCAGGAGAGGAGTGCAACACATAAAGACACCTCTTTTCCTCATTGTGCGAGTGTGAAAAGAGTGTAGGATATCCCCTAGCAATGTAGGCATCAGATTGCGTGACATGAAGATTTTGACGGTGCTCACATCTATGAGTTGGTTAGGATTGGGAAATAAGACCATCCCATAGATAAGAAGATCCACAATTTCCTCAAAGGCTTGCAAGTCTAAGGAATTCCAACAGCTTTGGGCTTTCTCAAACAGGAACTTTGCTAAGAAGCCTTTGACACCACTTCTAGTTTCCCAATGAGTTGTAACATCAGATGAGTGCAAGTGCAGAGCTCGAGCAATCTCTTCTGGCTTTGGGTCTCTTTCCGTACCGTTGAAAGGTAGTTGATTGAGAATGGTAATCCTAAAGAGTTGAGAGAATTCTTCCAAAGTATGCACAAGCTGATAGTCGGGAAATGTGAAGCAATGGTGCAAAGGATCAAAGAACTAGAAGAGCACATTCATCATATCCTCATCTGTGTTGAAGGTGACCAAGTTGAGTAGGCGGCCATGCCTCTCAGTGAATGGAGAGTTCTCAGGGATCCTTGAAGCTATCTCCTTAAGTTGTGAAGGAATTCTTACAAGGTTGACTTGGATAGTTTTCTTGCAAAGCGAATCCATATCCTACAAAACAAGAACAAAGATGAATCTCCAAAAATCCTTGAAATGGTTAGTAGATGTATATGATGTTCATGATGTCCATGATGTTATCTACAAGTATGCATATACAAGTAAAACAAACAAGTTCTTAATTTAGGCTTGCATGGGTTTTATAAGTAAGTACCCTCTTGAAGTTTAGTTGGCTTAAACTTGTCCTAGTAATAGTAACCGGGTTCTAAGGAGCTCAATATCACCGGATTGTTTCCTTGGTCATTGTTTCAGCTCAACCCTCTTTAATGGCGACCGAAATATCCCAAGAAACCAAACCTCAATGAATGTAGTATCGAGTATATACCAACTTCGGACTGCACCAAAGTTGGTCATCTGACTACATCCTAAAGGCCAAGTTGGTCAAGTTAAGGGTTCTAGAAGTTCATTAGTGCTTCATGAAATCACTCAGCGGCCCCGTATTCTCTTTGATTAACTCAAAGGCTACCGATACCCACAAATATGTCACACTAACATAGCTATTGCTTAGACCATGTCGGTATACCCCACACAGATTCCACGACGTATTTCTATTTACCTATAATGTATCCCAAATCCAGGTAGAGGATTCCAAACCCAAACAAAGAGACATAATTTAAAGCATACAAGTCAAACAATGTAAGCAAATAAATGTGATCTAGCCTTAAGGTAACTGTTGTACCCCAATTTTTTCCTCTAAGATTCCCCCATCATATCATGTCAACTTGATTATAACAAGATCACATTAGGTTTGGTTTTTCCTCTTTTTTCTATCTTCTATCTTTAAGTTTTCTCTTGAGGAATTTCCAAGCACCTTGGTTGTGTATTTTGTATATGTGTTTTTGACTAACTTCTAATCAAAATACAAAAAATATTTGTCTTTGTCTTTGTATATTTTTGTTTTGTAGGTACCAAGTCGAAGCATCTGACAAATAAGGTTTTCCGTATGTATCGACACATGAATGTTGTGCGTCGAACTCATGCAAAGCAATCAATTCTGTATTGTGTTGAAAGGCAGCTTGTATCAATCCATAGAGGCTTGTGTCAAACTCATGCAAATTGATTGATTTTGTATTGTGTCGAAAGGCAGCTTGTATTGATCCATAGAGGCTTGTGTCGAACTCATGCAAGTTGATTGATTATGTATTGTGGAGAAAGACAGCATGCATTGACCCATAAAGGTACGTATCGACTCATCCTGTTGTGTATAACTAGCATGTGTTGACACATGCATGTTATGTATCGACTCATCCTATTTGTATAACTAGCATGTGTTAACGCATACGTGTTATGTGTCGACTCATGCAGATTGTTTGATTCTGTATTGTGTTAAGATAGCAGCTTGTGTCGATACATAGAAGCTTGCGTCGACTCATGCTGTGTTATACAACTAGGACGTGTCGATGCATACGACTCATGTGTCGACTCATAGCAGCAAAATACATGTGATTTTTGAAAAAAAGCCAGCAATTTCAAATTGTCATCTATTTGGCTCCAATTTTTCTGCATAATTTGAAATTATATCATTAATTCAATTTTTGGATCCAAGAATCAATTACCAAATTACCACTAATCCCAATCCTAAAACTCTATAAATAGAGACCTTATTTCATTCAAATTACAAGCTTTTGATAGCCAAAATCACTTTGCTAAAAAATCTCTCAATTATCTCCATCTACCAAATTCACTCAAAGCTCCATTTTCAAAAAAGGATAGTAAGCTTTGCATTGAAGCTTACTAATCTTTGAGCTAAACTTTCATCCAAACACTTTTTCTTCATCAATTTTCTATATCTAAGCTTTGGTAATTGATTCTTATGGTTGAATTGAAGCAAATTCTGGTTGTTTGATAATTCTCTAATTCTACCTTTGGTAAGTTAGATCATCATCTTTCACAGTTTGATCTCTTGTGGATTTCTGGCTTTGATTCATTGAGCACTGCTTTATGATTCCATTAGTGCTATTTTCTCATAATTTGATGGAATTTTCATGCTCAATTGGATCCATGATCATAAGGTGTTTGATGAAAAGTTGGAACAAGAATTTGATCCTTGAAATGCTGTTTTTTTCTACTGATTTTAACAAGTTGCAATCAATTGTTGTAACATTGCAATTGTTTGTCACCGAAAATTGATTTTTTTAAAAAGCTGCATTGATGCAATAGGTTGCTGTCGAAGCACAATCGATTGCAACAGTGTTGAAAATATTTTTTCTGCCATATTTTGGGGCTGTTTCGACTCAAATATTATTTCTGCTCACTCTCTTTGATGGATAATTTGGATTGCAATTTTAAATGTCCAATTTGTCTTTAAACTCAATGGACTTTGTAAGTGTTTAGTTATTGGCATGTATTTTTGGTAAAACCAGGTGTGTGAATGTCATGACTGATGTCATAACATTCTGGTTTATTAGGTACTTTATGCAGAAAAATTATGGCATACAGTAGCTACTGTTTATGAGTGTGTATCTGAGAAATTTGTAATGATCACATTTATTGCCTTCTACCAAAATCAGTAAACAGGAATTCTGATGTCATAACAAATGTTGAGACATCCTGTACTGATCTAACAGTTATGCAGTTTGGTTAATTCTGAGATTTTTCAGGAAGTTGGGTCATTCTTTCCAGAACAGAATCTCACGTGGACCTTAGGTTAACCTAGCTCAACCCTAATCTGGTTGATAAAGTCTTGTGACCAAGTCTCAAGGTTAACCCTAGCTTTTTGTGGAAACCCTAACTGAAGAAACAGTTGCATATATATTCAACAGGAATGCTGGTTGCAGAGTAACTCTTTTGACTGAAGATCAATTAGGAGCTGTATAGTTTTAACTATTGTAATCCAAGCAAGTATCATTGTGATAAGTGACTTGGAATAGGTTTTGATTGTAAGGGTTTTTGTATCACTCAAAGCTTTGAAGCAAGAGTGTTTGTGTCTCTTGACTAAATCTTTAAAGCAAAGTCAAGTTAGGTTTATGTATCACTCAAAGTTGTGAAGCACGAGTGTATGTGTTACTTGATTAAAAAGCTGTGAAGCATAATCAAGTATATGTTCTGAAGAGTGTCTTCATTAATTCCTTAGTCAATTGTTTTAAGTATCACTGTTGTGATTGAGGGGGAGTGAGTAGGAACTCAGGTTTAAGTTGAACTTAAATTGAAGTTGCATTGGGTAGGTCTTAAGTGAAGGAGATAAACTGGTTGGTTTATTCCTGAATTTATATCTCTTATAGTGGATTTCCTCCCTGGCTTGGTAGCCCCCAGAGTAGGTGTTGTTTCACACTGAACTAGGTAAACAATTGACTGTGTTCTTTACTGTTTTTATTTACTGTCTTATAGAAAGTCAGATACGGTGTCATAACATTCACTGTGACATTGAGTATCTACTGCCAGAATTTCAATTGGCATCAGAGCAGGCACCCTGCCTGTATTACTGGGTGAGATCTAGGGATATCACTTTCTGGCACTATGGACAAAGAAGGAGTTTTTGGAAATAGACCACCCATTCTGGAGGAACAAATTATGACTACTGGAAACCTCGTATGATTGCCTTCTTAAAATCACTGGACAAAAAGGCTTGGAGAGCTGTTGACAAAGGATGGAACCATCCCACCATAACTGAGAAAGATGGGACAATCAGTCTGAAGCCTGAGGAAGAATGGAGCAAAGAAGAAGATGAGTTAGCCCTGGGTAATTCCAAAGCTTTAAATGCCTTGTTCAATGGAATTGACAGAAACATATTCAGACTAGTACATCAATGTGAACTTGCCAAGGAAGTGTGGGACACTCTCAAAACTACCCATGAGGGCACATCCAAAGTAAAAATGTCAAGGCTTCAGATGCTGACTACCAAGTTTGAGAACCTAAGGATGAAGGAAGATGAAACCATTCATGAGTTTCACATGAACATCTTGGAGATTGCCAACACCTCAGGAGCATTGGGAGAAAAGATGTCTGAAGAAAAACTGGTGAGAAAGATTCTCAGATCCCTGCCTAAAAGATTTGCAATGAAGGTAACTGCTATAGAGGAAGCCCAGGATATCAGCAAGTTAAAGGTGGATGAACTCATTGGGTCTCTTCAGACTTTTGAGACGGGGATCAGTGACAATGCTGACAAGAAAAACAAGAGCATAGCACTTGTATCCAACACTGAAGATGAAAACAAGGAGGATGAAGAAGAAAATATTTCAGAAGCTATAGCCATGCTTGGAAGACAATTCAACAAACTCATCAAGAGAATGGATCCAAAGTCAAGGTCAAATGTTGAGAACATCCCCTCTGACATTAACAGATCTTATGACTCCAGCAGAAGACCAAGGCCTGAAGAGAAGGGAAATCAAGGCAGAGGAATTCAATGCCATGGTTGTGAAGGATATGGGCATATTCGAGCTGAATGTCATACCTTTCTTAAGAAACAAAAGAAAGGAATGACTGTTACCTGGTCTGACTGTGATTCAGAAAGTAATTCTGAAGAAGAATCTGCCAAACTAGTTACTGCACTAACTGGTGTTTGTACCTCTGAAAGTGACACTAGTGATGAGGAAGTGACATTTGAAGAACTGGATGATACTTACAAGAAATTGTGTATCAGAAGTGCTGAAGTCTGTGTGCAAAATGAGAGACAAACAAAACTCATCATAAAGTTGGAGGCTGAAAAAAGGGCAGACCTTGAAACTACAAGTCATCTAGAAGGGGAAGTTCAATTGCTGAACTCAAAACTGAACCAAATGACCAAATCTGTCAAGATGTTGACAAATGGAACTGACAAATTGGAAGAAATCCTTCAGGTTTGACAAAATGTGAGAAACAAGTCTGGTCTAGGATTTGTGGCAGCAAAGAAATCTGGTGCAGACAAGAAGATCAGGTCTGATAAACAAATGCCAAAGCAGATGTCACAACATAACACTCAACATCGGGAACAGAGAAATATGAAGAAAAGGTACCAAAGATGGAGATGTCATCATTTTGGGAGGTTTGGTCACATAAATCCTTTCTGCTTCAGATTGTATGGATACCCTAATCAGAACCCAGGTGTCAAACCTAAGTCTAACAGGGTTCCACATACTCCTCAATGGAAGAAAAAGGCTACTGCCCTGATAGCCCACACTTCCCTGAGAGTCTCTGCAAAGGAAGACTGGTACTTTGACAGTGGGTGTTCTAAGCACATGACTGGAATCAAGAACCTTCTCAAGAATGTTAAACCTCACACCACTAGTTATGTGACCTTTGGAGATGGTGCTAGAGGTGAAATCAAAGAAGTTGGTAATTTGAACTTCCCTGGAGTTCCAAATCTGAATGAAGTACTATTGGTAAAAGGCCTGACTGCTAATCTCATTAGTATCAGTCAATTATGTGATCTAGGATTCAAGGTCAACTTCTCAAAATCTGAATGTCTTGTAACTAATGAAAAACAAGAAGTTGTAATGAAAGGAGTCAGATCTAAAGACAACTGTTACTTGTGGGAGCCCGAGAACACTAATTACTCCACTGTGTGTTCTATTGCCAAAGAAGAAAAAGAGGTGAATCTGTGGCACCAAAAACTTGGCCATCTTCATCTAAGAGGAATGAAAAAGGAGTATCTCCATGGAGGCAGTCAGAGGGATTCCAAGACTGCAAATTGATGAAAGGAAAGTTTGTGGTGAATGTCAGGTTGGTAAGCAGACTAGGATGTCACATCCAAAGTCAAGACATCTGACCACCTCTAAGGTTCTAGAACTTCTTCATATGGGACCAATGCAGGTGGAAAGTCTTGGTGGAAAGAGATATGCCTATGTTGTGGTGGATAATTTTTCCAGATTCACCTGGATTAACTTCATTAGGGAAGAATCTGATGTGTTTGAAGTTTTTAAAGAACTGTGCAAAAGAATTCAAAGAGAAAAAGAAGGGTGTATTGTCAGAATCAGAAGTGATCATGACAAGGAATTTGAAAATAGTAAGTTTAATGAGTTCTGTTCCTCAGAAGGAATTAGTCATGAATTCCCTTCTCCTATAACTCCTCAACAAAATGGAGTTGAAGAGAGGAAAAATAGGACCATACAGGAATCTGCCAGAGCTATGATACATGCCAAAAGACTTCCTTTACATTTTTGTGCTGAAGCTGAATACATTGCAGCTGGTAGTAGATGTTCTCAAATTATCTGGATGACACAGATGCTCACTGAGTATAATGTCACATAAGATGTTATGACATTGTATTGTGATAATCTGAGTACAATCAACATTTCCAAGAACCCTGTTCAGCATAGCAGGTCCAAGCACATTGACATTAGACATCACTTAATCAGAGACCTTGTAGAGGAGAAAACAATTAATCTGAAACATGTTGCCACTGAGCTACAACTGGCTGACATTTTTACCAAGGCACTTGATGCAAATCAATTTGAAAACTTGAGGGGCAAGTTGGGTATTTTCCAACATGAGAAATTGTAGCAATTAATTTTGCTTAAAACAAGGGTTGAAGGAGTTATTTTTGTTAAGTCTATTTTGAGTGGGTTAAACATATGTTTTCCCAATTCTTTCAAAACTATTAAGAAGTTGAATAGACAATCATTTGACTCCTTCCTCTCTCAACTTTGCAACAAATCCCTTTCTCTCAATCAAAGTTTTCTCTCTAGTTGCTACTGGTTTTCTAAGTCAATCAAAATGTCTCAAACATCATCCTCATCCAAGACGACTGTTTCATCTTCATCATCTGATCAAGATTCTCGGGAAATCACCTCATGCATGGATTCTGAAGTCCTGGAGATTACTCCTCTTAGAGAAATAGCAACTAACCCCTCCAAGGTCAAAAAGCTGAGAACAAGGCATGCAGGAAGGTCTCAAGCTACTTCATCCGGTAATCCCTCTCAACCTTCATCTTCTGTACAAAATAGGGAAGGATCAGCTTATGTACATCAAGCAATAGCTAGGCTTGTTACAAGAATCCTGAGTGAGAACCACTCTGTACCGGGGATTTCTGTTCCATTAAATCAAGAATCAGCAAGCCCAAATGTTGAAGCAAATCCAGATGTCTCTGAGAATGTTGAGACACCAAATGACAACATTCAAAAATCATCTGAAAACCTTGATGATATTCAGAACCCTTCAGAGAAGAATGTTGAACCACCTGTTACTGATGTGGATGAGGAATACTCAGACAATGACCTAATTGAAAATATCAACCCTAGCATAGCTAGGAGAATGATGAACAGAAAGGGTAATCAAGATGCTGCAAAATGTCTGACTAAAGAGAAACCTGCTGTTCTGGACTGGGCCCGACAGGCCCAAAAGCATTGCAAAGGCCCAGTCCAAATGGACTTACAAGGGCCACGCCGACCAAAGAGTACGACTGTGCCCGACGCGTAGTCGCAGGCTCGACAGTACACCTCCAACTCGACATGCTGTGGTCCAGCACCACATTCTGAGGTCCAGCTCGACGTTACCTCGAGCACCCAAGCTAGGGCAGACTCAGTCCACTGTTCCCCCAACGATACTCCGAAAAGACCGCGTCTCCGTCCGCCCGCACTTCACGCAGAACATCCAGGAAGGGGACCACGTGCGGGTCCCCACTACGCACGTAGAACCTGGAAGTTCCTCCATTGGGCCAAACTTGCCCGGCCCAATGAAGGAACCTTGGCCCAGCGCTGGGGGCTATAAATACCCTCTGTTTCCAGAGGGTCAGGTATTCATCATTCTAACCTTACACTTGCTATTATCTGCTCGTACTCCTACTTACTTCAGCATCGGAGTGCCTTGCAGGTACCCCCCCCCCCCCCACTTCGTTCAAAAAGCTTTCTGCTCGGAGCCAGCCATGACGGTCCATTTCTGATCAGGTCAGATCAGTGGCGCCGTCTGTGGGAAACTAGCTTCCCCGTCTAACGAACAACTCTAAAGACCAAAGCTCAATTCAACTACCTGTCATGGCTGATCCAGCTCGCGACGAGCAGCCCGTCCGTGTCGCCGACACTAATAACGGTACCGCGGACAAGAATGGACACCTCGATAACCCCGGTGATCCCGGCCACAGCACCATTCCTGTGACGACCGCCCCTGGAGCTTCCTCCTACAGGGACGGGGCTACTGCATCATCCTCCCCGTCCCCACCACTACTTGAAGACGACCCGGTAGCTCTCGCTCATTACAGAGCTGCCCGGTTCCATGAAGTCCCAGTTCCCGCCGGGGCAGATGCCACGACCCAGGCACTGTTCGCGGCCATTAATCAGACAAACTATCTCATCTTCGCCCAAGGAGAAAGACTAAGGGCACTTGAAGATGATCGACGACCCCCGAGGAGGCATCGGAGGCCACATTCTCCACCTCCTCGGGTCACAGAGGTTCGACACCCTTCTCCCCCGCGGAGACACTACAGGGAGAACTCCAGGAGCCCCTCTCCCCGGCCAAAGCAGAGGCGGCCCTACTATGAGAGACAGCCCGCCATCCCTGCCGGAGAACCCAGTCGCGACCCGTCAAGGCACGACAAGAGGCACGCCGGGGACGGGCGTGTGACATTCAACCACCGAGCATCACGCTCGAGGGAAACTCAGCACGACCACCGTGCCAGACAAAACTACAGGTCCCCATCTCTTTCTCCGGAGAGGAGCGACGAGGACGACCCCCGCGGTCCCCTGTCGCAGGCCATCATGGATGCACCCATCCCCCCGGGCATGGAGAAGCCCCCGCATCTGAAGGAGTATGACGGAGTAGCGGACCCGGTCGACCACATTGACGGGTTCGAAGCCATGCTCCACTATCATAATGTCGGGGGGCCCATCAAATGCCGTATTTTCCCCACGACTCTCAGGAAGGCGGCCATGGACTGGTATAAAGGACTCGCCCCGGGCTCAATCACATCGTGGCGGAACCTGAAGAACCAGTTCATCAGTTCCTTCACAGCTTCTCGGCGCCATCCGAAGACCGAGGAGGCCCTCGAGGCCATCATCCAAAGACAGGATGAAACCTTGAGGGAGTTCATCAACCGCTTCAACCGAGAAGCAATACAGGTCCCCTGCGCGGACCACATGAAAAGATACTTGCTGGAGAGGGGTCTCCTCCCCGACACAGAATTCAGAAAAGCTGTGGGTATTGAGCCACCCCCGACTTTTGATGCCCTCCTCGACAAGGCCCGAGCATACATGGACTACGAGGAGAGGGAAGCTGCCAACAGGGCCCGGGACTCCAGGGCTCGAGGTCCCAACAACAGCAGCAGCTCACGACAAGAGGCTCCTCCCCGACGTACCGGGGAGAAAAGGAAAGAAGATCGACCCCGGGAAGCCCGGGAACAAAGGGGCCCCTCGGGCCGTTTCACCGAGTACACTCCGCTCACAGCTTCCCGCGAGCGTATTTTGGCGGAGTGTGCCAGTACAGATTTCAGAGACGGTGGCGTCAAGCGTCCCCGGCCTACTCCCGCCAAGCCAGGGGCGGATAAAAATAAATACTGTCAATACCATAGGAGTCATGGTCATTTGACAGAGGACTGCGTCCACCTCAAGGACGCCATTGAAACCCTCATCAAGGGAGGGAGGCTCGCGCAGTACAGGCGAAGCGACGCTCCCCGTCGTGACGCCCATGAAACCAAGGAGCCCGAAGAAGACGCCCGACCATCAGACGAGTCGGTGCCTATCCAGACCGCCTTCTCGGTAACCAGGCCCGAGGACTTCGACATTCCCGAGCTCCTACAGGAGCCCCTGACAACACACAACAGGTGGGAATACTTTCCCTCCGCCATGGTCATCAACGGGGGCGGGTTCAACGACCTCACCATCAATTCAGCTAAGAGGAAGTTGGACGAGCTGGTCGACATAGCTCCTCCGCAAACTGTAACGTTCGAAAGGGTGAAGGGCAGGTCAGAGCCCATCACCTTCTACCTGGAAGAACTCCCCGGCGGAGCCCCGAACGCGGTCATCCCCTTACTGATAAGGGCAAAAATGGCCAATTTCGACGTGCATCGCATCCTGGTCGACGAAGGGAGTTCCGTCGACGTGATGTACAGCCAGTTGTTCCGGACCTTACAACTGGACGACTCACATCTCTCTCCATATGTGGGGTCGGATCTACAAGGCTTCAACGGCTCGACTTCCAAACCTTGGGGTTATGTCGAGCTCCTGGTTACGTTCGGCGAAGGAACGGCTACGAGACAGGTTAAGGTCCGCTTCCTCGTCATTGACTGCCCGTCTCTATACAATTGCATCTTGGGGAGACCGACACTGGCGGAGCTGACGGCGGTGCCCTCGACCGTCCATCTGAAGATGAAGTTCTACACCAAAAGGGCACGGGTAGCCACCATCCAAGGAGACCTAGCCGCTGCCCGTAGGTGCTTCAATGCTGCTTCTAAGGGACGAGATACCGTCGACGTAGGGACCAGACCCGCCAAAAGGACAAAACAGGAGCCCGACAGGAATGCATCCCCCAAGGAAGAAGTCTAGAAGGCCCCACCAAAGGTCGACTCCATAGCCCTCGACGCTCGCTTCGATCAGGACAAGCCATCCAGCAGCGAGCAAATCCCACTCCGACCTATTCCGGACGGGGATTTTGAACTCGTTCCCCTCGGCACAGACTCGACCAAGGGAGTGAAGATTGGTAAAGACCTCCCCGACTTGGCCAGGAAGCAAATCAAGGCCTGTCTGCGCGAGAATGCAGATCTCTTCGCCTGGAGCGCTGCAGAGATGCCCAGACTCGACCCTGAGGTCGCCTGTCACCACCTCGCCATTGATCCAGCCGCCAAGGCCGTAGTGCAACGTAGGCGTAGGCAGTCTCCAAAAAAAACGGAGGCTGTTGAAAAAGCTGTAAAAGACCTCCTAGAGGCAAATTTTATTTCTGAAGCCCGATATTCCACCTGGCTGTCAAATGTTGTACTTGTGAAAAAGAATAATGGAAAATGGAGAATGTGTGTTGACTATACCGATCTCAACCGGGCTTGCCCGAAGGATGCTTTTCCCTTACCTAACATAGACATGCTGGTCGACAACTCGGCCGGCTACAAAACTTTGTCGTTCATGGATGCCTACTCAGGATATAACCAAATCCCAATGGCTCTGGGTGACAAACACTGCACGGCATTCATGACCAGCTCGGGCAACTATTACTACAACGTAATGCCCTTCGGACTGAAAAACGCCGGAGCAACTTACCAACGTATGATGAACAGAGTTTTCAACAAACAGATTGGCGACATGCTCGAGGTATATATGGACGACATGATCGTCAAATCCCGAGCAGACACCGATCACGCAGCTCATCTCAAAACAGTCTTCGCCTAAGCAAGACAGTGCAAAATGAGGTTCAACCCCGAGAAGTGCACGTTCGGGGTTAAGGCAGGAAAATTCCTTGGATTCTATCTAACAGAACGAGGGATTGAAGCCAACCCCGACAAATGTCGGGTATTCTCCGACCTCCCAACACCGACGTCGAAGAAGTCGATACAAATCATGAACGGCATGCTTACGTCACTATCCCGCTTCGTCGCGAAGTCCGCTCAGCACGCCCTCCCCTTCTTCAAACTCCTTCGAAAGGAAGCAGCCTCCGAATGGAACGAGGAAAGCGAGCACGCACTTCGCCATCTGAAGCAGAGCCTGTCTCAGCCGCCCGTGCTGTCTCGACCAGACGACGGGGAACCGCTGTACTTATACTTGGCCGTTTCGAACGAAGCCATCAGCGCAGCCCTTGTCCGCGAGACCCCCGACGGGCAGAAACCTGTCTACTTCACGAGCAAAGCCTTACAAGGGCCCGAAAGCAGATATCAGCAGATAGAAAAGGTCGCTCTGGCCCTCGTCAATGCTGCGAGGAGGCTCAGACACTACTTTCTAGCCCACACCATCATCGTGCGAACCGATCAGCCGGTGAGGCAACTCCTGGGTCGGCCTGATATGGCGGGCAGGATGCTGAAGTGGTCCTTGGAACTCTCCGAGTTCGACATTCAGTATGAAAGCAGGAAAGCCCTGAAAGCACAGGCCTTGGCCGACTTTGTCGCGGAGATGACCACTCACGACCTTCCCCCGTGGAAGGAACACAAGTGGACCATCTTCGTCGACGGAGCGTCCAGCTCGTCCGGTAGCAGCGCAGGGATCCTCCTGGAAAACGAAGAAGGCGTAGTAATCGAGCACTCCTTAGTTCTCTCCTTCCCGACGTCAAATAACCAGGCAGAATACGAAGCCCTGCTCGCAGGACTGAGACTAGCCGAGGACCTGGGAGCCCGCGAGGTACAAATTTACACCGACTCCCAGCTCGTCGCCTCTCAAGTACAGGGAAGCTACCAGGCCAAAAACGACAACCTCATCGAGTATTTGAACTTAGTCAAAAAACACATGACAAAGTTCGTACGAGCAGAAATTTCTCATGTTCCCCGCGAGCAAAACACGAGGGCGGACATATTGTCCAAACTTGCGAGCACACGAAAGAAGGGCGGGAATAAATCCGTCATCCAGGAATCTCTGGCACGTCCAAGTATCGAACCACCCTCGACTACGGTCGAGATCCATGCCATCGGGGATGCCACGTCCAGGATGACCCCGATTTATAATTTCCTGACAAAAGGAGAACTCCCGTCGAACCAGGCCGTAGCTGCCATAATCAAGCGACGAGCATGTTCCTATGTGGTTCTCGAGCAAAAACTGTACCGAAGAGGATTCTCCATTCCCCTCCTGAAATGCATCGACGAGTCCACCATCCCCGACGTACTGCGGGAGATACACGAAGGGATCAACGCCCAGCACATGGGCGGTAAATCCTTGGCACGGAAAGCCCTTCGAGCAGGATACTACTGGCCGACGATGCAACAGGACGCCAAGGAACACGTGAAAAAATGTGATAAGTGCCAGAAGCACGGGGATATGCACCTCGCCCCCCCGCACGAGCTGAACACATTGTCGTCCCCATGGCCGTTCGCCTGGTGGGGCATGGACATCCTCGGGCCCTTCGTGCAAGGAACCTACCAGAACAAATTTCTCATCGTCACCGTGGATTACTTCACGAAGTGGATCGAGGCCGAGGCACTCGCAAAAATCACCTCGCACAATATCCTCCGTTTCTACAAAAGAAACGTCCTCACCAGGTTCGGAATTCCGTAGGCCCTGGTGACCGACAACGATACCCAGTTCACCGACCACGGGTTCCGGGACTTCGTCACCAAACTAGGGACAAAACAACATTTCACGTCAGTCGAGCACCCTCAGACCAACGGGCAAGCCGAATCCGCGAACAGAGTCATCCTCCGAGGGCTCAAACGTCGGCTCGACGAAGCCAAAAGAGGATGGGTCGAGGAGCTCCACAGCGTCTTGTGGGCATACCGCACCACACCCCATTCAACGACGGGTGAGACACCATTTCGACTGACGTATGGCACCGAGGCTGTCATCCCGGTCGAAATCATGGAACCATCCCGACGAACGGAGGACCCCCTCGACGAAGAAATGAACGACGGAGCACTAAGGGATGAACTCGACCTAGTCGAGGAAATCCGATCGGGTGCAGCCCTGCGCGAAGCCACCCTAAAACAACGAGTGGCTCTACGCCACAATGACAAGGTCATCAAGCGCGAGTTCAAAATCGGCAGCCTGGTATTACGCAGGAACTAGAAAGATTCCCGCGAAGGGAAGCTGGCCGCGAACTGGGAAGGACCTTATCGCGTCCACGGCACCACGGGTACCGGGGCGTACTACCTCGAGCAACTAGACGGAGAGCCATTACCGCGACCCTGGAACGCTGCTAAGCTAAAGCAGTACTACAGTTAGAAACTACCAACACCTGGGACCCTCGACCAACGGCACCCGCGCTCGGTCAACGAGGAAAAACGTCCGACTTCGTATAAAGGCTAAGGTACAAGCCCGACATACGACCAAATCGCACAGCATCGCACGGCAAACGATGACGATCGATAGTGCCCGACGTGGACAGCTATACCGAGCCCCACCGTCGTTGTACCCATGAGGCAGAACACCCAGCTCGCGATGGGCAGTTCACGCCAAGGGCGAATAGTCCCGACCGGGCTTCACGCCCGACTGAGCAACCTCGCTCCAAATGCCCGACAAGTCGTCAAGAATGACGGGCCATCTAAAAGGGTCAAAGGGAAGTCTCTCCCCTCGAGCACAACACTTAGGTGACTCTGGCCAGTTAAAGAGGGCCGGACACGCATACAAACGGAAGGCGGGCAGACTCGCTCGCCAAATCACGGCCACTTACGGGCACGCCTCGGGCCCATGACTTTGGCTAAAATTTTATGCAAATATATAAGATTTCAAGCAAGGGCAAAACATTCAAAATGTAAAACAACATTCAGATAAAAATGCCCGAAGGCGACAAAACAATTATAAATCGACTAAGAAGGCCGACGATGTTCATAACGTACAACAAACGGGCACGCATGCCCAAAGAATACAAATGTCAAAGGCACGCAGGCCCGCTATCCTAGTCAGGTTTCCCCAGAACCATCATTGTCGACGCTTGGAGAGTCGGGCGGGGGCACGATCACGCCGTCCACGATCTGATGTGTGTGGCCTATACCCTCAGTGACCAAACCTGGGTTCAACAAGGAGAGCTGACCGACTGCGGAGTCGAACCCCTCCTCCAGGGCACCGACGCAATCTGCCTCGAGGAGCCGGATATGGGCGACCAGCTCCGACCGACTCTTTAACGCCGCTATGTCCTCCGGCTCGTCCTCGGCAGGTTGCATGGCAGCGTTCACTTCCTCGATCTGCTGGGCCAAGCGTCCGACTTCGGTCCCCAGACGATCCCTGTCTGCACGGAGAAGCTCCCCCTCCTCGGCTAACTTCCCCGACTTTTCCTTCTCCAGGGTCAACATCTCCCTCTCAGCATCCAGCATCACCGTCTGCTCGCGGAACATCTCCTCAGAGTGTTCCAGAGCGGTCTTCAACTTCCGCGAGCTCGAGGTAAGGGCCGCCTTCTCCTGCTCGAGTTCTTCGATACAGGCAGGATCCCCTCCTTCCTCGGATAGCACCAAGGCCATCTCGGCCATTTTCACCAGCCCGTCCATGCTGGCGGCCAGATACATCTTCCGATCCTCTTTGCTCATCCTTTTGATAGCTTCAGCCTCATCGGCAACCACTGTCAGAGGGAATCTCTCGAAGAAGCCCTCCTCTTTGAAGCAAGGGGGAACGCGAAAGACCTGACAGCACTGGCGTCCTCGCCGACAGTCGGACCACTTTCCACCCAGGTCCTCTTCCTCTGCATCAGGACGGCACTAGGGTCGACCTCTTCAACTTCTTGGGTCCCATCCGACGCGGCCCCCGAGCTGGGCGGCGAGTCCACCCTCACCGGCTGAGGAGCACTTGAACTATGTGGCGGGCCCATCCTCGTCGCCTGGGGGGCCTTCACGACCCTCCTGCCTCGCTTCTGGTCGCAGGACAATTTCAGAAGTCTTTCCCGACGACCGGCCATCGAACCTGCACAGAATAAAAGTTGGGTTAGTATCGAGCAAGCTCATAAATAAATGACGAGCAAAGAAATTCAAGCAATAAACGACCTAGCAGACGGGCAGCCTGCCTGTACGTCTGGCCCTCCATGAGCGCCTTGGTATCAATCGGCCGGGACTCAAACGTTGGGTAACCCTCTGCGTCCAAGATATCGTCCCCTTCCCTCGTAGCCCACCGAGCAGGGTGGAAGCTATCGACAAACCGACAAAGTGTGGCGTACGCCTCCTCGTCTTCCGAGCACATGTCCCCGGCAGCAGTGTGGTAGTAACCAGTCCCATGCTCGTAGTGCCTGAATATCCAGTGCACAGGGAACTTAGCCGTACGGGCCATCACAGGAATCCCATCGTCGCCCAAAACCGCCTCCCCGTCATCATCTCTTAGGGGCTCCTCCTCCTCGTACATGGATCCTAAAGCCGAGGTGGTAACTTGCCGCACAACGAACCACTTGTCTTTAAAACCCCTTACGGAGTCCATATACATTTTGAAGAGTCTCCTCGACTGCTTCAAGGAGACCCAGCTATGTTTCCCTCCTCGAGACTGGCGCTGCAGATGAAAAATCCGGAAGAAGAGCGGTATGGTCGCCCCGATCCTCAGATAGCGACACATCAGCTCAAACGCCCAGATGAAGGCGAGTGAGTTTGGATGTAGCTGGGACGGGGCCAACTCCAGGTGAGTGAAGACCCCGACCTGAAAATCAGTGAAGGGCAGTTGCAGCCCTAGATCTTTGAACGCGAT
Organism: Vicia faba; assembly: GCA_948472305.1. Taxonomy (NCBI): domain Eukaryota; kingdom Viridiplantae; phylum Streptophyta; class Magnoliopsida; order Fabales; family Fabaceae; genus Vicia; species Vicia faba. Next base: position 523,956,261 of record OX451737.1, read on the forward strand.
CTCGTACATCGCGAAGCTATATTCTGGATACACCGAGCAGATCCTTGAACGGGAGGAAGGGCGCATGACAACGAAGTTCTTTTGGAAGTCGGGCTGGCCCTGGCCCGCTTCGATGACAGCATATGGATTTCGGTCGCCCCGGCTGTAGATCGACGCGATCCCTCGGGGCTCGATGCCCACCCAATCCAGCAAAGGATCGGTCACAATATCAATCAAGCTGACCGACTCATCGGCACTTTGTTCTTCACGATCGTGGCGCCCGGAGGAGCACGGCTCATCCGCCATGATTACCTGCAGAGCACGGGAAACCAGTCAATTGGGCACGAAGCCATACGCTCGACCAACCACGTCGTCCCATGCACGACCACATAGTCAGTTTACACGAATGGTTGCCTCCCCGACATCCTGAAACTTGATGTGTTCTTCCTCGAACCGACTACGCAGCCACTCTCCAACATGTCGACCCAAGGTATGAGCATGGCGAGCCACATCATGAGGCCCACGGCCAAGACCATGAACATACCGGGCGCGATCATGGAACAGGCGCCCTGGATCATGAAGACCCCGGGCAGCGCTGAAGTTTATCACCTAAAACTATGAATATGCCGACCACAAACATGCGTTTGCCGGTCCTAGGCATGAATATGTCGGGCTAAGTATGAGTTTACCGGGCTAATCCCACGCGCACAGTCCCTAAAACATCTACAAACGCCAAAAATCATGCATGTTAACAGGAAAATGAAGAAGATAAACCACTTACTTGAATCAAAAAGTAGGATTCGGCTACGGAGTAGAAGAATCTGTGACAGAAGATTGCGACTGGGAAAAATCTGGAAGAGCAACAGCAGAGAGAGCACAAAGAGTGAAACGTGTTATGGGGCCCAAGGTTCCTATTTATAGTGATGACGTGGAATACCAAACGTCACCTCGGGCAACCACGGAGTCTCTCTCCCCGACGCGCTGCTTCCAACGCAATGATGACCCTAGCCTCATAGGGTGGCGACATAGTTCCCGAAAGATACCTCGTATGCTCGAAAGACGCACCCCGGTGAGGATCCTCCAGGCATCCACCGCGGAAGATGTCTCCGAGCACGGCACGAGGAGGCCCTCGAGGGCCTACACCTCTGTCCTGGGCACGAGACCTCGATGAGGAAACGACCTGAGTTCAAGCCATGGCTCCTCACAAAGGAACCACGACTTGGGGGGCTCCTGTTCTGGACTGGGCCCGACAGGTCCAAAAGCATTGCAAAGGCCTAGTCCAAATGGACTTACAAGGGCCACGCCGACCAAAGAGTACGACCGTGCCCGACGCATAGTCGCAGGCTCGACAGTACACCTCCAGCTCGACATGCTGTGGTCCAGCACCACATTCTGAGGTCCAGCTCGACGTTACCTCGAGCACCCCAGCTAGGGCAGACTCAGTCCACTGTTCCCCCAACGATACTCCGAAAAGACCGTGTCTCCGTCCGCCCGCACTTCACGCAGAACATCCAGGAAGGGGACCACGTGCGGGTCCCCACTACGCACGTAGAACCTGGCAGTTCCTCCATTGGGCCAAACCTGCCCGGCCCAATGAAGGAACCTTGGCCCAGCGCTGGGGGCTATAAATACCCTCTGTTTCCAGAGGGTCAGGTATTCATCATTCTAACCTTACACTTGCTATTATCTGCTCGTACTCCTACTTACTTCAGCATCGGAGTGCCTTGCAGGTACCCCCCCCCACTTCGTTCAAAAAGCTTTCTGCTCGGAGCCAGCCGTGACGGTCCATTTCTGATCAGGTTAGATCACCTGTTGATAAGAAAACCAGGTCTGAAGGCAAGACTGGTGTAGAAACTGTAAAGACTGGACTGTCCAAAGGGAAGGTGAAAGCCCAAGTGCATACTGGGAGTCTCTCAAAGCCTGCAAGACAACCAATAACAAAGAAGAGAAAAGAACCTGAGCCTTCTGATTCTGATGAGGAATCATAATTTGAAATTGATGCTGAAGACATTCCTCTCAGAAGGAAACTCCCTTCCAGCAAAATGGCTAGAGTTCCTGAAGTCCCCACTGACAACATTTCATTTCACCACCCTGAAAATGCCAACAGATGGAAGTATGTTTGCTTGAAGAGAATAGCCTTGGAAAGAGAACTGAACAATAGTGCCATGGATTGCAAGGAAATCATAGACCTGATCAAAGCTACTGGACTAATGAAGATTGTGGTAAAATTTACCAAATGCTATGAAAATCTGGTCAAGGAATTCATAGTGAATTTGTCTGGTGAATGTGCTGATGGAAGGTCAACTGACTTTGAATGTGTCTATGTGAGAGGAAGAAGGGTTAATTTCTCTCCATCTGAAATTAACAAATTTCTTGGAAGATCAAATGAGGCTTTCCCTGAACTAGAAGTTACTGACAATGAAGTATGCCAAACCATCACAGCAAGACAAGTCAAGTGCTGGCCCTCAAAAGGCAAGCTGAATGCTAGCAAGCTAAGCATAAAATTTGCCATCCTGCACAAGATTGGTGCAGCCAACTGGGTCCCTACAAACCATAAATCAACCATCTCTACAGGATTGGGGAGATTCATTTATGCTGTTGGTACCAGGACTGAATTTGACTATGGCAGGTATATTTTTGAACAAACTTTAAAACATGCTGGAAGCTATGCTGTTAAAGGCCCTATTGCCTTTCCCTCCCTTCTATGTGGAATTGTCCTTGCTCAGTACCCTGATATCCTGGTGGAAAGAGACACTGCTTGCAAAAGAGCTCCTGCTCTTGGGTTACACTACAAGCTATTTCAGGGATCTCATGTTCCTGACATTGTCATGACATCAGCTGAAACATCAACTGTAAAAACTCAGTCCAAGACATCTGATGTTATAGCTGTATTGAAAGAGACCTGCAAAGAGCTGGAGACAAGGGAAAAGACTCTAGAGAGCCTAATTGCCAGATTAGAACAGGAGGAGACTGAAGGAGACAGAAGGGAAGAGGGTGCTGCTGAAGATCAGCTCAATGCTGAAGAAAGTAGCTCCTCTGAAGATGACAGTGCTTAAAGTTTGGTGGAGTTGACAAGCCTGATGCTGGTTCCTGTTGATGCAAGTGTTTTCAGATTTTATTTGTTGTTTTTATTACTTATTTTGGATGACTGTATAACATATAAGTACATGTATCTTTGGCCTATTTGTGGCTAAAGAGGGGTAGATATTTTGTGTTAATTTCTAGGTAGACATTATATTTTTCTGCAGTAATATTCATTCTGCTGCTCTCTATTCTCTGATTGCTTAGGGGTTTTAGCCAAAAATCTACCAAAGGGGGAGTTTGTAAGTGTTTAGTTATTGGCATGTATTTTTGGTAAAACCAGGTGTGTGAATGTCATGACTGATGTCATAACATTCTGGTTTATTAGGTACTTTATGCAGAAAAATTATGGCATACAATAGCTATTGTTTATGAGTGTGTATCTGAGCAATTTGCAATGATCACATTTATTGCCTTCTACCAAAATCAGTAAACAGGAATTCTGATGTCATAACAAATGTTGAGACATCCTGTACTGATCTAACAGTTATGCAGTTTGGTTAATTCTGAGATTTTTTAGGAAGTTGGGTCATTCTTTCCAGAACAGAATTTCACGTGGACCTTAGGTTAACCTAGCTCAACCCTAATCTGGTTAATAAAGTCTTGTGACCAAGTCTTAAGGTTAACCTTAGCTTTTTGTGGAAACCCTAACTGAAGAAACAGCTGCATATATATTCAACAGGAATGCTGGTTGCAAAGTAACTCTTTTGACTGAAGATCAATTAGGAGCTGTATAGTTTAAATTACTGTAATCCAAGCAAGTATCATTGTGATAAGTGACTTGGAATAGGTTTTGATTGTAAGGGTTTTTGTATCACTCAAAGCTTTGAAGCAAGAGTGTTTGTGTCTCTTGACTAAAGCTTTAAAGCAAAGTCAAGTTAGGTTTATGTATCACTCAAAGCTGTGAAGCACGAGTGTACACTACGCCAAAAACAAGTTTTAGCAGCGCCTCTACTAAAGCGCTTATTGAAAAAGCGCTGCCATAGCCTTCACAAAAAACAAAATTAAAAAAAAGGGAAACCTACGAAGGCGCTTTTTTAAAAGCGCTGGCATAGGGTTACCTACGAAAGCGCTTTTCAGAAAGCGTTTTCATAGGTATTTGAAATATCTAACCTACGAAAGCGCTTTTGAAAAGCGCTCTTATAGGGAACCCTATGCCAGCGCTTTTGAAAAGCGCTTTGATAGGGGGACCTACGAAAGCGCTTTTTACCTCAGAAGCGCTCTTATAGGGTACCCTATGCCAGCGCTTTTTAAAAGCGCTTTCGTAGGTTGTTTTTATATTAAAATTAAAAATCCCTAAATCTGTTCTTTAGTCTTCCTCATTTCTTTCGTTCAGAGCTTCCTCATTGCCGTCGCCGCCGTTCGTCTTAAGCTTTTCAGCCTCCGTTGGTCACCCCCACCGTCTACACCCTTTCCAACCACAATTCCGCTCCATCAACTCCTTCCAGTACACCTACAACGAGCTTCCCCTGTCTTCCTCTAGCTATGCCACCATTTCCGGTATCTTAGAAGTGAAAAGCTTTGCGTCAATCTCAGTTATCATCATCAGGTATCATCAATTCTTCACTACCCAGATGCTAATTCCTCTTTACTTGTTGAATGCTGAATATTCCTAATCATGACATGTTTATTCTGTGCAAATGTTTCTTTAATGAAAATGATCTTTACAGTGTTCTTCACTACCCATTTCAATTGTTTTCAACAACAAACAAGCTAAAGCTCTCAAGATTTAAGGTATCACTATCTTTTGATGCTTCACTAAGTAAGTCATTTGTGATGGATGTCAAGGAAACTTGTGTATTTTTATACTCTTCATTCAACAGTTTCTTCAAACTAATGTCAAAGAAACTAATGTCATTGTTCTTGTTTACCCTAACCAATTGATATTTTCGCATTCCAGGAGAACAATTTCTTTCTCTCGTTCAATTGCTTAAGTAATCTCTCTCATTCAAGTAATCTCAATCCTCCAGAGGCCTTCACGAACTGGTTTTTAGAAGTCCATCTTCTTCATCTAACTTGCTTCCTTCCTCTTAAATCTTAAGTAAGATTTAACATTGTTTTTAAAAATTAATCTTGAAGTAATCTTGTGTTGTTGTAGGTTGGTGTTTTAGTTTGAAGTATAATATTGTGATAATGTGATAATGTGTTTTTGGTTTGTTTTATTAAGTTGATGTTCTGGTTTGAAGTATTGTGTTTGTATTGTGATAATGTGATAATTTTTTTTAGTTTGGTGTCTTAGAAGTTGAAATTTTGTAAACTTTAATTATTAGTTACATAAGACATTAATAGAAAAATGGTAGTGTTTATTTTTTAATTTGTTAGGAGTAGAAGGAATTTGTTTATATTAGAGGTGGTTATATTTTTAATGCGCTATAATGTAGTGGAATTGGAATTTAGAGAATTGGTACTTACTAATATGTGTAAGATTGGAACTTAGATAATTTTGAGATTTTGTTGTGTTGTGTTAATTTATTTAATTGATTATGCATCACAAAAGTGATAATGAAGAGTAGAAAAAATGATTCTTTTTTCAATAGGAAAGAAATAGATGAATTTGAAAACTTATGGTTCAAGGATTATGAATTTGAAAACACTCCAAAGAAAGATTATATACTTCTAGTATGAAATGAAACAGTCATGACAAACTTCTTGAAGATTATTTATGATCCAATTGCTAATTGAAGTGATGATATTTTAGGTGTTACTTAAGTGAATCTTCAAATGTTACTTCAGTTTCTATTAGAGTGTTGCTTGAAGATTTTACCTCTTGGTTTTAATGTGAAAGTGAGACAAATATGATCGATCACATGGATAATACAAAGCATGTAATAGTTTTGAAAATGACATGATATATTTTAATAATCTGATAGTAAGATGTAATAGTTTTGAAAATGTGATGCACCCTGATGCCTAATGTCAAATTGGAGCAATATTGTATTTAAAATTCTAGTGTAATGTTTAATGTTTTGCTTTTCGGTGTCAAGGTGAGTCAAGGTGTAGCAGATTTGTGTTGAAAGTTTTTGTGCATTTTTTGAAAAATGGTGATAAATGTTGATGATATATTTGGTCTTATTTAAGTGAATCTTTAAATGTTACTTCAATTATTATAAGAGTGTTGAAACTCTTTTCTGTTGTTCTGGTGTATATGTTGAAATATAATTTTTGTATTACTAATAGAAATATCAAGTAAAATATATGTGTAGTTCTGAAGTTTTAATTTTTACATAAGTGAAATTAAAAAGACCCGGGAATTTATTATGTATATAAAAATTGAAAGCTCCATTGTCACTCTCATTTATCCTGCATTTATGATTTGTTTTTCTTCTCTCTCTGAACCTTAGTATGAATTTTGATTGAATCACAGGGAGAAAGAATTAGCTGCTGTTAAGATAAATGCAGCAGATGTTGATATAATTGCAAACGAACTAGAGGTAACTTCTTCAACATGTACAGAAATCTATCTAGTAAGCTTACATTCCAATTAATTAACATACTTTTCTTATACAACAGTTGGACAAAAAGGTGGCTGAAAGAACCTTGCGTTGCTGCCATTCGTCATTTGCTTACTAGTATGGTGGAAACAAATAAGGGAATGTGATCTGTATTGTCAATGAAAATGTTTTGTTTTTAGTTACTCCTAAGTTTAACATGTTGTTTACATTCAAATCATGCAGCGGATAGTTCAACGATTTAATATCGATTGTGGTAGGAAAAAGCTGTGAAACTTTCTCCGATTGAAGAAATTTGAACTGTCCTTGATCGTAGTGTACGCGGGACGCTCTCAACATTTTCAAAGGTTTCTATCCTATTCTTGAACTGACTTGAATAACTGATTGTTTTTACTTTTATTTTCCGGCTCAGTGTGAATTTCTAATGATTATAGTTGAGTGGAATTCATGAGCTGCGGTTGTGTTTTTGTTTATATCCGACTTCACTAGTTAGTAATTAGTTATGAGTTGTTTAGCACATGCTTGAACTGACTTTGATTACCTGATATGTTGAATTTGAATCACTAATTACATCCTAACCCCCCAAAAACTTTCTATCATTGTTATTTTTACTTTATATTTTTTTATGTTCAAAACATTTTTCAAACAAAGCTCTTGTTTGCTTAGAATAGTAATTATTACATATAAATTGTATTATCATCTTTCCTCGTGGACTCATAATTTTAGTCATTGTATTTTGATATTTGTTGACACATCTACTACACATACAATAAAAATTTTAAACAAGACTATCAAAAATTAAGTTCAAACTTAAAACATCTTTTTATTTAAAAGAGATTTCTTACAATTTTAATTTCATATATTCATGATGTCAATTTCGTTTATCGTTAAGTGAGGTACTTACTAACTTTGTGAATTGAATTCGCCATAGGGGTTACTTGTGAAGAGTGAAAGTTTGACCGTTTTTGTTTAGCTTAATTAAGACATGGATAAGACATGGATGAATTCAAACCGATTGTCGAAAGAGTACGAGAAAGGGGTATGGGAATTTGTTGAGTTTGCGGTTGCGCACTCCAAAGACCCGCTTCGAATGCCGTGTCCTTGCTTGGGTTGCTGTTATGCCGGGGGTAAGGTTGACGGGAATCAGTTGGGATCTCATTTACTACGGTTTGGAATTGATAGAAGTTATACATGTTGGACAATGCATGGTGAGAAAAGTACCGGGAATGCTGAGTCGAGTTGTAATAGGAAGTATGCTTCAAACGACGATTGCACAGACACATACGATTGTGATCGAGTCGAAGAGATTGCAGAAGCGCTTGAAGAAGATCTTGCGGATTGTCCCAAAATGTTTGAGAGGTTGGTAAGCGATGCAGAGAAACCGTTGTATGTTGGTTGTTCAAAATTCACAAGATTGTCTGCGGTGTTAAAGTTGTACAACTTAAAGGCGGACAATGGATGGTCGGATAAAAGTTTCACAGAGTTATTAGCCCTTATGAAAGATATGCTACCAGAGGATAATGTTCTTCCCAATCGAACGTATGAAGCCAAAAAGATGTTGTCTTCTATTGGAATGAGCTATGATAAGATACATGCATGTCCAAACGATTACGTTTTGTTTCGAAACGAGTATGCAGCGTTGAATGAGTGTCCTAAATGTGGTGCCCCTCGATATAAGAAAAAGTTGTCTCCTGCTAAAGTCTTATGGTATTTTCCTATAATTCCGAGATTTAGACGCATGTATCGTAGTGAGACCGATTCAAGACACTTGACTTCGCATGCAGATGAAAGAATTATTGATGGAAAGTTGCGACATCCGGCAGACTTACCACAATGGAGTAAAGTTGATACTGAATATCCTGAATTTGGAAAAGAAGCAAGAAACCTTCGGTTGTCATTGTCTACTGATGGAATGAACCCGCATGGTATTCAAAGTATCTCGCATAGCACATGGCCTGTGATTCTTATGATTTATAACTTACCTCCGTGGCTATGTATGAAGCGTAAGTACATGATGTTATCTATGCTAATTTCTGGGCCTAAACAACCAGGGAATGACATAGACGTATACTTGGCACCCTTAATCGAAGATTTAAAGTTTTTGTGGGAGAGAGGTGTGGAGGTTTACGATGGGTATAGGAAAGAAAGTTTCAACTTGAGGGCGATGTTGTTTGGAACAATTAATGATTTTCCAGCATACGGAAATCTATCCGGGTACAGCAACAAGGGTCAAAAGGCGTGTCCTGTTTGTGAAGATGAAATCGATACGACACGATTGGCGCTTTGTCAGAAGAATGTCTTTCTCGGCCATCGTAGATTCTTAAATTCTAATCATCACTACCGTGGGTGGAGAAAAGCATTCAATGGAGAGGCCGAACATCGTACAGCCCCGCCTTTTTTGTCAGGTGATCAAATTTTTGAAAAGGTGAAAGATGTGAGCACTCAGTTTGGCAAGCCTTTTGCACATTCAATTGTCAAGGGTGGGTGGAAGAAGAAGTCAATTTTCTTTGAACTTCCATATTGGAAGTCGTTGTACGTAAGACATTTCCTGGATGTTATGCATATTGAAAAAAATGTATTTGACAGCGTTATAGGTACGCTACTCAATATACAAGGAAAGTCTAAGGATGGCGTTAACATAAGGAATGACATGGTAAACATGGGGATGAGAACTGAATTGGGGCCCGTGACGAAAGGAAGACGAACATATCTGCCACCTGCTGTTTACACTCTATCTAGAAAGGAGAAGAAAACATTGTGTAAGTTCCTCAGTGAAGTAAAAGTTCCAGAAGGCTACTCTTCAGATATTAGAAGACTTGTGTCCATGAAAGACCTCAAGTTAAAGAGTTTGAAGACGCATGATTGCCATGTTATAATGGAACATTTTTTACCAATAGGTATACGTTCTATTCTGCCAGAAAAAGTAAGAAGCGCAATAACTAAGCTGTGTTTCTTCTTCAGGTCTATTTGCAGTAAGGTGGTCGATCCCGCGATCTTACCAACATTGCAAAATGAGATAGTTGTTACTTTATGTGATCTTGAAATGTATTTTCCTCCCTCGTTTTTTGACATAATGGTTCATCTAGTCGTTCATCTTGTGAAAGAGACACAACTGTGCGGACCAGCTTATATGAGATGGATGTACCCTGCTGAACGTTATATGAAAATATTAAAAGGGTACGTGAAAAACAGAAGTCGACCAGAGGGTTGTATTGCCGAGCGATACGTTGCTGAAGAAGCGGTTGAGTTTTGTACTGAATATCTGTCAAATGTTCAATCAATTGGACTCCCCAAATCTCATATTGTCGAAAAAAAAGAAGGAAAAAGGCTAATTGGAAATAAAGTTGTGACAGTATCAATGGTCGAACGGGATCAAGTGCACTTGTATGTTCTGCACAATGAGATTGAGGTTGAGCCGTTTGTTGAAATGCACAAAGTTGTTCTCCGAGATTTAAATCCAAATAGAAATGAGAACTGGATAGTACGAGAGCACAATCGAAGTTTCATACCGTGGTTTAGAGATCATATTTATTCAAAGTATCGTTCAGATCCTGCTTCAGTAACAGAAAGGTTGAGATGTTTAGCCTATGGTCCATCTGTAATTGTGCTTTCTTATAGCGCATACGCAATTAATGGATACACATTTTATACCAAAGAACAGGATGATAAAAGTACTATGCAAAATAGTGGTGTTACCTTGGTAGCTGAAGCTATGCACATATCAAGTGCGAATGACTTAAATCCGAAATTTGCAAATTTGTCATATTTTGGGGTTATCGAGCGCATTTTGGTGTTTGATTACGCGAAGTTTCAGATTCCTGTATTTGGTTGCAAGTGGGTTGAAAATAATAGTGGCGTACGAATGGATAAGTCAGGATTTTTGCAAGTGGATCTCAATAGGGTAGGGTACAAAGATGAGCCTTTCATTCTAGCCTCTCAAGCTAAACAAGTTTTCTATGTCAATGATCCGACAAGTACGAAATGGTCTATAGTGCTTTTATCTAACAAAATAGTTGATGAAAAAATTGAAGATCAAGGTGATATTGGTGTTGGCATTGAATCTTGTACAAGAAACGATCAAAATGAGAATGAATCTTGTATTAGAAATGATCATAATGAGGGTATTTGGATCAATCCAACCGTCCGCATTGTTAAGAGACGCGTAGTACACAATCCTACCAAGAAAAGAAAGAGACGTTAGTGATAAAGTAATGGTCTCGATAACCTTCACTCGCTTATGTTTAGTAATGGTCTCATTTTTATATTTTTTAATTATTATATTTAGTAATCTGGCATCGAATATGTGAAAATCTTACAATTTGTACTTTAAAACAATTTGACTAAAAATTAAGATTTATTAAATGAACATGCTTTTAATATTGATAGAGTATGCATCCCCTCATCTTTGCCTAAAAGAAATATCATGAAAAAGTAATATTGATTGTATCACATGCTTTTATTTTATTAATAATAAAAAAGTAAATTTTTTCTACTTAACTTAAATTATTTTTTAAGAAGGAAAGCATACATTGGGTATGTTTGGCAGATGATGCAGGGATGAATATCTTCACGTTGAACAATTAATAATGGATTGATTTTTTTTCTTCTTATAATAACTTCTATGTTGTAATTTTTTGAAATGTTTCTCATATAAAGTTAGTGTTAATAGTGTACTAATGTGCTTTAGTTTGTTTGATACAGGTTCAATGGCTCCAGATAGAGATGCTCCACCTGAAAACCCACCTGAAAACCCACAAGAAAACTCACAAGAAAGAGTTGCTTCGGATACAAATGCTCCACCTGATACTGAAGCAAAAGAGGTTGCACGAGGCATCACTATTATGAAGGGAATCATTCGACATAGAGACCAAGGATTAGTATACCGATTGGAATGGAATTCTGATAAACAACCAATTGGTCCTAATTCTGCAAAGTTGACAAGTTATATTGGTACACTTGTCCGTATGCATATTCCGGTCTCCGTAGCTACCTGGAAATCGAAAACGAAAAATTTAGAATTGGAGGAGAAAAAACAAGCGATTTGGGAAGAGCTTCAGGTATATATCATATATGGTTAATTGTTGTTATTATCTTGACGATAAATTGTTTAAATTACTTATACTAACACACTATGCGTACGTTTTTTTGCAGAGGACTTTTGAGATACCAGATGAACGTAAAAGCTACATACTTAGTTTGGCCGGCAAAAGATATAGAGGGTGGAAAAGTTTTTTGACAAACACCTATCTTAAGGATAAAGATGGAAAATTTCTTGAAGAGGCACCGGGACGGCCAACAAAGTATGCGACCTTCATTGATGAAGCAGATTGGGCTGAGTTTGTAAAGCAAAGAGATGAAGCTTTTCAGAAAAAGAGTGCCACGAATAGTGAGAGAGCATCCAAACCCGCGTATCCATACAAAAAAGGGCGTTTGGGATATGCACGCTTAGAGGATAAAATTGTAAGTAAATAGAAATGCGTTTTAATTAATTGTCTACATGTGCACGTTTTAATTGACGATTTTATCGTTTGTGTCAATGCATAGTTAGAGGAGACTAAAAGTGAGGAAGCTTCACTTCCTGTACATGTGTTGTGGAAGGAAGCTCGTGTGGGCAAGAATCAAGCTGTCGATCCCGATGTTCAGAGAGTTTATACTGAATGTGTAAGTATAATACTGTGTCTTTAATTAAATCAAATGTTTTTTAATATATAAATGATTTTTTATCTCCACTAATAATTATTTAAATGTAAATGAATTACAGGAGACCTTGTCGCAATCGGCATCCACCGGTGAGGAGAGCGTACTTAGTAGAGTACTAGATGCTCCCGAGTATCCCGGTCGGGTGAGGGGTAAGGGTCATGGTGTGACTCCAACCTCTTTTTATAAGAGTTCTAGGAGAAGATCAAATCTTACCAATGAAGAAGTGTTGCAAAAGTTGCAGGAATTGCAAGCACAGGTCTCTGAATTGCAAAGAGATAAAGATATGTATATGAGAGAAAATTGCAACACTTCATCGGTGAGAGAAACTAGTGATAAGGCTAGTATCAACTATCAAAAGAAATTTCCCGAGGTAATTATAAGTTTTTTTCCTTACAAACTGTTCTATTTTATTAATGATAATGACTTTATATTTTCTATTTGTTTAGGGCATTTCATCTTGCCAACTATACTTATCGTCACCGAATTATCGACTAGTTGGCAAGGGAAAAGTGCACAACACTTCGGGAGATTTACTTCACCACAGACCGCTCCCGGATGGACACCTGAAAGTATCGGTGGATGTTGTATTAGATCGTGATGCGATTCTACCGGTACCTGACATGGTCTCAGAGACGACATTGCTGCGAGATGCAATAGGATCATTTGTTGCATGGCCCTCGGAGCTCATTACCATTAGTGATGAGGTATACTGAAAACGATTATGAATCATTTAGTTTTCGAATGTCAATTCTAAACCGTTTATTAATTATTTTTTACATTTTAATTTTAGACTGCTCCTATAAAACCCGCAATTAAGGGTAAAGGGATTTTACAGGAGGAGGAGTCTGTTGCATCACTAAAAGAGGTACATTTAAAGTGTTAATATATAGTCTGAATCTAAATCTGCATGATTTTATATTTTACCTAACTTATATGATTTTTAGGCATCCGCTCGGGAGTCACAACAAGTGACGCAGCAGGTTCGTAGCATACCACCCACTGGTCCTCCGAAGCAAGCGGCAAAAAAAGGCGGTGCTTTTGTGCCTCGATACCGTTCGACACTCGCAACAATGGTTGATATGTCCGATTTGAAGGATGGTGGTTTACGTGAAATCAACATGGATGAAAGTGTCTTCGATATTGAATTCCCGTCACATATTACAATTGATGACTTGGAAGAGATTTTTAGGCATGATCAACTAGGCGTCAGTAATATGCACTCATACATCCGGTAATATTCACTCATCCGATATATTATTTAATTAGTCCCACAATATAATTTATTTACACATTTCAATGAAAATAATCTAATGTTTATTATGTTTTTATTTAAGGTTGTTGTATGACAGAGTGTTGCGCGGGACTGCATTGTCTAACAGATTCCGTTTCGTGTCTTCCGCCCATTGCAGCGGAATGACAATTGCTTCGGAACCGGAATCAGTTAGACAACGCTTAGTAGATAGATTCATGTCCACCGGCAATACAGAAAGTCTGCATCTTTGGGCGTATAATACCCGACCAGTAGGGTTAGTTTCTCATTCTTGGTTCATCTAATCTCTGTTTCTTTTGTGTATAGCAAAATTTTCATATAACCTATTGTTTTAATTTATAGAGCACACTGGTTGCTGCTTGCTATCAACCCGATAAGAGAAGTCGTGTATTATCTGAATTCGGTAAATGGTGAATGGACCAATTATCCGGCTATGAAGGAAATCATTGATTTGTAAGTGGGATCGTTCTAAATATATATTCGTGTATATTTATATATTTTCTTATTTGTGGGATTGATCTAAACATATGCTTTTATATATTTAATAATTAGATCAATACAAGTGTTCCGTAGTCAACGGGACGCACAGGTATCCCGGACTAAATCAAACAACATCACTTGGATCCAAGTGCAGGTACATTACTTTTCACAATTTTGCTTATAATATTTATGCTACTTGGTAAAACAAGACAACTATAGAATCTTATTTGTTTTATTATGTAGTGTCCGCAACAGCGAAACAGTCATGATTGCGGATACTTTGTTTTGAGGTTCATGAAAGAAATCCTTCAGGCGAATCAATTAGAGATTCCGCTCACGGTATGAATTTATAACTTAAGATAATTTCATATAATTTATTACATTTAACTAAATATATCATTTATATTATGTTTTTGTTTTGTAGTACCTTGACGAATTCCGTGCTGCTGGGTACCCGAAGCTTAAGTTGGAAGAAATTAAAGAAGATTTGTGTCAATATTATATTAAGCAATTTTTCATGTAGGATTTGTGTCGATTTGAACTATAATATTATTGATGTAATGATGTATATATATAATTTTGGATATTATAATGGTATTATATTAGTATATATATTGTCTTACTGATGGCTGAAATAATAGCGTCGAAAATATATTACAGGTCAAAAATATATTACAGGTCGAAAATATTACAGGTCGAAAACATTACAGGTCGACTGGGAGGATTAAATTATAGGCTGCACATAAAAATACCTCATTTAGAAACGACAGCGCTTTTAAAAAGCGCTCTTAAAGGTCCACCTACTAAAGCGCTTCTTAGTAAAAGCGCTGCCAAAGACCAGTAAAAAAGCATAAAAAATTAAAAAAAAACGCATCATACAAAAGCGCTTTTGGAAAAGCGCTCTTATAGGGGGGGCTATCAGAGCGCTTTTTCCAGAAAAAGCGCTCTCATAGGGGGGCCTACCAGAGCGCTTTTCCAAAAGCGCTTTTGTATGCTGCGTTTTTTTTTAATTTTTTATGCTTTTTTACTGGTCTTTGGCAGCGCTTTCTGGGAAAAGCGCTCTTAAAGGGGGGTCTACCAGAGCGCTTTTTCCAGGAAATCGCTCTTATAGGGGGTCCTACCAGAGCGCTTTTTCCAGGAAAGCGCTCTTAAAGGGGGGGTCTACCAGAGCGCTTTTAGAAGCGCTTTTGTTACCTACGCCAGCGCCAGCTATTAAAGCGCTTTTAAGCGCTTTTAAAGGCCAAAATAAGCGCTTTAAAAGCCCTTTTCCGTAGTAGTGGTATGTGTTACTTGATTAAAAAGCTGTGAAGCATAATCAAGTGTATGTTCTGAAGAGTGTCTTCATTAATTCATTAGTCAATTGTTTTAAGTATCACTGCTGTGATTGAAGGGGAGTGAGTAGGAACTCAGGTTTAAGTTGAACTTAGATTGAAGTTGAATTGGGTAGGTCTTAAGTGAAGGAGATAAACTGGTTGGTTTATTCCTGAATTAATATCTCTTATAGTGGATTTCCTCCCTGGCTTGGTATCCCCCAGAGTAGGTGTTGTTTCACACTGAACTGGGTAAACAATTGACTGTGTTCTTTACTGTTTTTATTTACTGTCTTATAGAAAGTCAGATACGGTGTCATAACATTCACTGTGACATTGAGTATCTGCTGCCAGAATTTCAGACTTTGTGATGTAGATGAAGTTGGATAAATGTTCATCAATTCAAATCTACCTAAGAGTGAATTATTTAATTCATTTTTGGTGCTTTGGATTAATGATATGTTTAGTGCTTTAATCCATCTAGAGGAGTGGTTGAATTTAAAGATGAAAGAATTTTGAAATGGTGATCCAAATTAGCTTATCATTCCCCTCCCTCTCCATCTTACCCCTTTCTTTTTTAATTGTGCTACATGTTAAGGGATGGTGATATCTATATCATTTATCCAAACATAAAGTACATAGATTGCTATTGACCGGCCTCAAAATAGGTGCGACTTCAACATAAGTCCACTTACGATTGCTTAACATAGCGCTAAATTTTGTCCCGATTCGAATAAATGATCATTCGTGGCCCAAACTTATGATTGCAAGCCCAAGTATGTTAATTTAATCTCTTTGATCCAATAACCTTGAGATTCATTGTGTGGAGGCTTTGGTTATACCAATCCTCTAATGGATCTACAACATCTTTGGTCAATGCAGATCACTTAAACATCGTTGATCATTGTTGTACCCCAAAATTTGCCCTCCCATTTCCTCAACATTTTCTCATCACAAGACCCTTGAAGATCAAGATCCAGTTAGGGTTTCCTCTGCTCAAGACTTCTCCTTGCACTGTTGACCCAGATTAGGGTTTGTGTTTGCACAAAGATATTTTGACCCAAAATGCCTAAGATGAATTTCATTCTTCATGTTGGACTCCCAAGTTTATCCATACCAAGTTTCAAGTCTTGATTCCAAATTTTGCCCAGTCAATTGGACAGTTGACCTAGAAATCAACTGTATTGGGGAAAAAGTCAACTGTGGCCAATTGACAGTCAAATCTCATGAAAATTGACCCACATCAACATTATGAACTCACATGGACCATTTGATCAAGTTTGGATCACAATTCCACAAGAAATTTTATCAGATCATCAAAAGGGCAAAATGGTCATTTTTAGGGTTTTGACTGCACAAAGGCAATTTTTGACTGTTTGACCTAGCCAATGGCAAACCAAGCTCACATATGGACTCAAGGACCCCATAAAATTGTCTTGACATGCTCAACAAGTTCAAAAGATCCCAAATACACAAGATTGACAGTTGAATTTCCCAGTCAATTGATCAATTTTGACTGTATACTGAAAAGTCAAACTTTGACTTTTTGGTCAAAATCAAGTGTCAAGATTCATTTTTCATTAAAACATGCCAAATCATGAAACTTGTCCATCAAGAAATCAATAAATGCAAATTAGGGTTTGAAATGGAGATTTTTCATAACTTAGAATTTTTCTAAGTTATGAAAAACCCTAATTTTTTCCTAACTTTTCCCCACTTTCTCACCAAGATTCATTTGGATTCAAGCAAAAGTCAAAACATGAAAGTTGTAGCCTATTGCATAATCTACAACTTTGATTCACAAAGTTTTCCCAAAAGAAGCTTGTATCTCAAGTTACAATTTTTGGAACAAGGGTGCCAAACCATTCTTAACTTAGTGAAAATTTGACCTATTTTAGGCAAGTTTTTTACCTAACTTCAAGACCATTTTCCATACACTTCAACTTGGAATTTCAATTTTCACTTCAAAGATGGATTATAGTAAACATTCCAAGCTTTCCAAAATGTCAAATAACTCATCAAACAACCTCATGGTTAGAGAGAATCGAATTTTGCAATATGGGAAAAACTCACTTTTGAATTGGCCAAGTTACATGTTCATAACACTATGCATTTCAATCTCAGCTTGCACAACTTGATTACAGGTCTTTTATCTCAATTACACTCATAAATTTAATGCCAATTCTTTGTGCCAAGACAATGTTCTATGTGCTCAAGCATTGCCTAAAGGTTTAATCCCAAATTGGAAAAAGCATTATATCCATTTTTGCAAAAGTTACACTTTATGTCAATTGGTAAATCAAGAAGGTACAAAGGAAATCTAATTGGCACAAGTTTATGGGTTAATCACACTGATCAAGGGGAAGTTTAGCAGCATAGTATGGGGGCCTGTACAGGCTAGAAACACAACTTGACCATTGCTAGCTTAAAGTGTAAGAAACATTGCATATGACATACCAACTCTCATATCAGTTAACCAAGGCTTAGAGAAAGTTATCAAACACATTCCAAACATTCATCCTAAGCTAAAGCACGACCCTAAGATCCTCAATACCTCCCCATTCCCAGAATCACCTTCAAACTGCTCAAAACAGGGCATCCCTGCAGTTTGAGTTCCATAGCTCAAACCTTCCATGCTTTCTGGCTAAAAACTTGTCAAACACCTTCCCTAACATCCCTTGAAGCTAACCAAAACCTAAGACACGACCTGTAACACTCCCAAACAAGATCACCATTTTCATTTTCTTGTTTTGCAGCTGAAGTTCTCTAGCACGATTCAAAAGGTTTCAAGACAAAGTAAAGCTTGGAATAGCATCCCTGAACATCAAGAAAGCTATACCAATCATCACATTGCATTGAAGACACCTCAATCACCAGATACAACTTCAACTGAACAGTTTTGCTTGAAAGTCCAGGAATTGGGAGATAGAAAACGCGTGTTTGCTTGAACAAAAGTGTTCTGAGGTTGAAGATGACAGCCTTCTGGGCTGGGCCTGTTTGACATTTCTTTTTGCACCCTTTTATTGCTTTTACACCCCCTGAGCCCATTTTGCTTATTTTTATGACTTTTTGACTTTTTCTTTTTTGGTTTGACTTATTTATTTTTTCTTATGATATTAAAAAAGTGAAAAATATTTTTCTCACCATTTTCCTATTTATTAGGTATTTATTTGTTTAGATTAGTTTTTGTATAGAAATAAATATATAAGCATTTTTTATTAAAGAATGCTAAAAATATACAAACACATTTTTATCTTCATCTTATTTCATTTTATCTTCTGAAAATATTTTGTATAAAAAATACTTTTTTTTATAAATATTAAATATTATTATTTTGTATATATAATACATATTTAGTAAATAATACATATATATATATATATATATATATATATATATATATATATATATATATATATATATATATATATATATATATATATATATATATATATATATATATATATATATATATATATATATATATATATATATATTAATATATTTAGGGTTAAAATGCAAAATACATACACTTTTTATTTTTATTAATATTTAAATATAAAAATGCCTTTTTACAAATATACTTCATTTTATTTTATTTTTGTATATAATAAATAAGTGTTATACATAATAAATAAATAATATATTTCATTTAATGAAATTAGGGTTTTGCCCTAAACATAAAAAACTCCAAAAAATAATACTTTTATTTTTGTTTATTTTGACATATAAGAATACTTTTTTTTCATATATACAAAAACCATTTTTGCATCTTGCATATTTATTCTTATTTTATTTAATTTGTGCAATTAAATTATCTTGTAAATAATTCAATATTGATGTAATAGTTTAGGTTTAAATTCCTTGTCAAAATCCCCATTTGAACATTTGTACCCCCCTTCCCATATATGGTGTTGTAATAGCTTAGTAAATTTATTTTTCGCACTTTATTGCTTTCTAATTATACCATGCTAGAATTAGGGTTTGTATGCGAAAAAACAACGAAAATAGTTTGACCTAATTTCAAGATAAACAAGCATGAAAATGGACACACAAATCACACTTGCACCCCCTAGGGTATTCCACTTGTTGCCTTCAATAAATGGGCCATATTGCATGTTAGGTCTCTTTGGGCAAAACAAACACAAATCAAATGATCATAGTCCCTCGATGACGCTTTCAAAAAGTTGCCTAAACAAATGATCAAGTCCCTTAAAGAAAATTGCCCAAAGATACTTGACACCATTGCAATTATGGTCTAAACGATGACCCGCGCCCGTCCCTTTCACATCCTAACACAAGATTGTCCACCAAATGCAATGGTGGAACAAACTTGTTAAAAGGGTTAAAACATAGCAATAAACTTTGAGAAATTTAGGAGTAGATAACCTCTTAGTTACTTGAATCAAACTTGCAAAAACAAAACACTTGCCTATTTTCTAAAACCACACCTCACAACACTTTCAAAACAAACTTTCAAAAACAAATGAAAACCTTTTCAAAAGACATACATCTTTGTATACATCCCAACATGGATCATTACAAAGGTTGCCACCACATTGGCTTCTTTTCAAAACATTTTCAAACCCACACACACAAAGCACCATTTCAAACAATTGAAAATTAAGGCAAGTTGATCTAAGCAAGTAACTAAGAGCCCATGGATAACCATGGATAGAAAGGGTGCTAATACCTTCCCTTTCTATAATCTACTCCCCGAACCCAAGAAAACATCTCAAAGGTTTTTGCTGTGCTTTTTTAACCTTTCCTTTAGGATAAAATAAAAAGTCGGTGGCGACTCTTGCTCAACCGAAACATTTGCGAAAACAAACGCAAAACCACAGTCAGTTCTCCCACCGTATCACAGAACTGGCGACTCTGCTGGGGACTAATTTAAAAGTGGAGTAACCTTAGGGCTTAGATCACCTTTGTTCTCAATTGTTTGCCTTGTTTGCTTTTATATTTGTGGGTTTTGCATCGGAGTTTCATAGATCCTAACCCGGATCTGGGGAGTACCCTTTTTAGGTAGCATAATCTGTGAGGGACCTGTCCAGCGTAGACCGACATGGGTGAAGCAGTGGCTACGTTGGTGTGGCACCTTGGTATGTACCTATATCCCTTGTGTTGCAATGAGGAGAATATAGGTCTTCTAAGGAGTCATTAAACAACAACCAACCTTAGAACCCTAAATTGACCAAACTTGGCCATTAGAACAGTAGCAGTATGCTACACTCATTGAGGTTAAACTCTCGCGATGGTTCTGGCCGCAAGAAAAGATTGCGATGCTGGAGTTATGACCGATTGAGGGTAGCCAATGATTTGAGATCCTCTAGAACCCGGTTACTTTTGATAGGACAGGTTTTAACCAACGAAACTAAAAGAGGGTAATACCTAAAATTCATGCTGGCCTGAAACCTAAGGGTTACCTTGTGTGACTTGTGTGCCTTATCATGTTTGCCTGTGTGAATACTTGTGGTATGCTTCATCATAGCATCATGCCATCATACCATTGCATGCATCCTGTATAAAGGACTAACCCATTTCAAAGACAAAAAAGTTTCATCTTTGCTCTGTTTTGTAGGACATCATGATGCCCGTGCGTAGGAATACTGTCCGGCTCAACTTTGTTCAACCACCAACTTTGCTCAAAGATTTGGTTGGTAGGATTCCAAACACCACTTCCTTCATCAACAGGCATGGTTCTCTCCTTGGCTTGATCACTGCAAAATGGGACCAACAACTGATAAGTGTTCTGACCCAGTTTTATGACCCCCTGTATCATTGTTTCACCTTTCAAGACTTCCAGCTGGTTCCTACCCTGGAAGAATTCTCTTATTTGCTTGGGATCCCTGTCTTGGAGCAAACTCCATTCACTGGTTTGGAAAAGACTCCTAGGCCTGAAGAGGTTGTTGCAGTTCTCCCCTTGACCAAAGAAGAGGTATTGGCTAACTGGGAAACTAGAAGTGGAGTTAAGGGCTTTTTGGTCAAATTTCTGGTTGGCAAAGCTAATGATTTCTAGAATGACTTGGACTTCAAGGCGTACGAGGACATTCTGGCTCTTTTAATCTATGGTCTGGTATTGTTTCCTAATCCTGATACCTTTATCAGTATCCATGCCATAAAGATTTTCATGTCTCGGAATCCTGTACCCACTCTTTTGGGTGATATCCTGCAACAACTCTATGCTCGTACTGCCCGAAAACGGGGAACTCCGTGGTGTTGTGCTCCTTTGCTAGTGAGGTGGTTTATTTCGCACCTTCCTAAGTTCGTGCTGAAGAATGAAGAAGGAAAGGGTTGGGCTCAGAGGTTAATGTCTCTCACGGATAATGACATCACTTGGACTCTCAGAGGTTTGGATGAGGTAGATGTTATTGATCGTTGTGGATAATACCCCAATGTTCCGTTGATTGGTATCCAAGGAGGAATCTCTTATAATCCATGCTTAGCTCTCCGCCAGTTTGGAAGAGCCAGAAGAGTAGGGCCTCATGAAATATTAGTTCCTCACTTCCATTTTGAGTTTCAGGCAGACAGTGACAAACTACGCCATGGATTCATTAAAGCTTGGGACATAATTCACAAAGCTGACCCACATGAGTTGGGACCAAAGACCTCTCTACCAATGGAACCCTACTGCAGATGGGTCCGCATACGTGCTCAAAAGTTAGGTATGCCGTACGAAGCTGTCAGACCTGTCATTCTTGAATCTCCTGACGAAGATGGGGTTCCTCCAACTGTCCTCCCTCCTCAGACACCCACTGATTTTGACACAATGAAGAGATCTTGGGCGCAGCTAAAGGAAGAACAGGATTTTTATCGGGAAAAGTTCAACGAACAGGAACGGAAGATCCAGAGGCTGACTAAGCAATTGGAGGAGGAGCGGGTCCTGAATAACTACATCCACACTGAGAAGAGGAGGCCATGGGAGCACTGATGGGCTTTGGATATTTCCTTTTACAGCTTTTATTTTTCAGTATTTTTCATTCCTGTAATGCCTAAGGGCAAGTTGTTGAACAATTTAAAATTTGAATCTAATGAAGTGTGTTTCCCTTTTGTCTACAAAGTTGAATCTTGTTTGTCTTTGAAAACATAAAACATACGCATCTCATTGCACCATATGCATAGCAGGTACCCTTTTTCACAGGTTGCTTAATCTTCTTCGCTGTTTATTTGAACAGTCATCATGAATCCAGACTCATCCAGTGAGCAAGCAATCAAGGCCCTTCAGGCCCAAAGTGCCCAGTTTCAAGAAATGGTCTTGAGCCTGGCCCTAGGTCAGCAAGAGTTGAAGACCCTACTCCTGAAGAAGAAGAAGAAAAAGAGGACTGCGTTATTCAACATCGGATGCAGGTTTGGGAACACACTCCATAATGAGGCTGATCCAACTACTTCTTCTGCTGAGAAAAACAGTCCCCAAGGGGGAGGAGCTCCTAGCCCTGCAATCTCTAACAACGAGACGGACTACAATGACGAACAATACCCACCTGCTGCTGACAGATACAAGCAATTAGAGGACCGCTTGAGCGCCATGGAGATTCAGAATGTACCGGGGCTGGATTTCGGAGATTTGGGGTTATCTTATGGGGTAGTAATCCCACACAAGTTTAAGGCGCCTGCCTTTGCCAAATATGACGGGGCTTCTTGTCCAAAGCTGCATCTAAGGTCGTACGTAAGGAAGATCCAACCTTACACGGCAGATAAGAATCTTTGGATCCACTTCTTCCAAGATAACCTTTCGGGGTCACAGCTTGAGTGGTTCTATCAACTAGATGGAACTAGTATCCGACACTGGGAAGATTTGACAACCGCATTCTACAGACAATATCAATACAATTCTGATCTCGCTCTTACGCGTACCCAACTTCAGGGTATGTCTCTAGGAACGGGCGAAGGGTTCAAAGAATATGCACAAAAATGGAGAGATTTGGCTGGCAGGGTGCAGCCTCCTTTGACTGATCGTGAGCTGGTTGATATGTTTCTAGGGACCTTGTCTGGTCCATTTTTCAATCATTTGGTTGGAAACTCCTCCGCTGGGTTTACGGATTTGATTCTGACGGGTGAAAGAATTGAAGTTTGCATAAGGTCAGGAAAGATACAAAAAGCTGCCTCCACAAGTACTGAGAAGAGGCCTTTCAAGAAAGAAGCAAGCGGCGTCTATGGTCCTAGAAGACAAGTCAAGCCAGAAATTCGCCAAGCCGTCAATGCCTTGGTCATTTCAAAGCCTGTTGCTGCGCCTCAGCAGTACAATCAACAAAGAGGTGAAAGGCCCAAGAGACAGTATACTCGGTTGAGTATGACCTTGTCACAAATCTTACCACAACTGTTATCAACCAACTTGGTGACCATCAAAGAAGCGCCGAAGGTCGTAAATACTGCATCTCCTAAGTATAACCCAAATGCCGGTTGTGCTTATCATTCTGATAGCCCCGTGCATACTACTGATGATTGCTGGGCCTTGAGAAATAAAGTGCAAGACCTTATCGATGCGAAGGAAATTCAGTTTGAAGCGCCTGAGAGGCCAAATGTTGTAATTGCTCCTATGCCCCAGCATAGAGTAAATGCCATCGAGGAAGATTTGTATGTTGTTTCGGTGAATGATGTTGCTACCCCTCTGTTGACTGTTAAGAGGAACTTACTACTAGTCGGTTTATTTCCGGGTTGTAGCAAGGGTTGCCTCCTGTGTGCTGTTATCCCTACCGGTTGTCTGCTGCTGAAATCAGGCATCCAAAGCCTGATGGATAGCAAAGAAATTCTGTTCCAGAAAACTGCTATTCCGTTTGTTTCCGTTGAAGAAATATCTGTTGTCACAATTTACAATCCTACCAAAGCTCCCCTGAGGAAACCAGTCCAAATTATGTCTGTTGCACCCATTACCATTACTGTTCCGGGGCCTCTCCCCTATGAGTCTGATAGAGCTGTCCCATGGCATTATGGGGCCGACGTGTATGTGCTTGGAGTGAAGCAGGAGTTCAACACCGGTGCCAGTATCAGTAGCATCACTGGTCCCGCCAAGATTACCCGCAGTGGCAGGCTCTTCTCGCCTGACATTGCACCGCCAGTTATCCGAAAACCTCTCACCATCACACCCGCAAGTGTGCATGTTCCGAATCAAGTTCCTATGTCTACTACTGCCGCCGAGTCCTCTGATACTCGGGGCAAAGAAGTTGCTACCGATTTGCCTGCCAGGACGGAGGCACCAAAAAAGACTGCTGTTGAAGCCTCCCAACAAGAAATGGAGGAAATCCTTAAAATCATTAAAAAGAGTGACTTCAATGTTCTTGAACAGTTGGGGCATACCCCCTCAAAAATCTCTATGCTATCATTGCTGCTATGCTCAGAGGCCCATGCAAAAGCCCTGATTTCATTTCTGAAAACGGCCCATGTACCGCAAGAGACCTCTGCAGATCAATTCACTGACTATGTGGCTAATTTGACAACCGACAATGGTTTGGGGTTCTCAGATGCTGACCTCACTGCCAAAGGGAAAAATCACAATGATGCCCTGCATGTTTCCATAGAATGCAGGGGCACTACTCTCGCACACGTGTTAGTGGATACCGGCTCTTCCCTGAATGTTTTGCCCAAGAAGGCATTGGATCCCTTGGATTGTGAGGTCCTGGAGTTGAAACCTAGTAACATCATTGTTAGAGCCTTCGACGATTCTAAGAGGATGGTGCACGGTGAAGTAGACATTCCTATTCGTGTGGGTTCCCAAGTTTTCGACTCAACGTTCTATGTAATGGATATTCGTCCATCTTATTCCTGCTTGTTGGGTCGACCCTGGATTCACAAGGCTGGGGCAGTAACATTCACTCTACACCAAAAGCTCAAATACCCTGTCAAAGGGAAGATTGTTACTGTGCAGGGTGAGGAGGAATACATGGTTAGTCATTTGAATTCATTCCGGTATATCGAGATGGACGGGGAGTTTATTGAAACCCCCTTTCAGCATTTCGAGGAGGTACCTCCAACTTTGGCATCAGCTGAAATAATGGTTGAAGAAGACTTTCCGTTGAAAATGGCGTCCTTGAAGGATGCCCGGGCTGTAATCGAGAAAGGCAATTGTGCAAACTGGGGTCAGCTTCCTGACTTCACTCAAAAGAATGACAAGTTTGGGCTGGGCTTTACTGCAGAGGCTCAGAGGGCAGTGCGCAAGGACAAGATCAGAAAGGCTCCGGTGTTTATCACCAATCCGAGGGTGAATGCTATCGAGGAGGACGTAGAGGAAGCAGAGTTTGACAGTTGGATCTATCCAACCACCAGCGACGGACCAAGCAACTGGACAGCAAAGGATTTTACACCTATCACATTTGTCACGCAGTAATTAATTCTTTTGATTTTCAATTTGTAACAAACAAATATGTTAAAACTTTTATTGGCTCGGTGTCCTACCCGGGGCATCGTAGCTCCATTTGTGAGGGCTTTTTGTATGACATTTCCATATATCATCAATCAAAACATTGGACGTTTGTTGCATTTCAAATCTTGTGCTCTTTTTCTTTCTGTGTTATATATTGCAAAACAGCTATATTTACACACACTCACTTATACAGGTTTCAATCCACTCTGGATCTCACTGGTAACAGCTCTGCTACCACCAGTTATGACTTTGAGAATCCGATCAACTTGGCCGAGGACGAAGGTGAAGATGATTGCGAAGTGCCTGGTGAACTTGCAAGACTGCTACTTCAAGAAGAGAGGGCCATTCAACCGCATGAAGAGCCGATGGAAACAGTGAACCTGGGTACTGAGACAGGTAGGAAAGAGGTCAAGATTGGTGCCAATCTAGAGCTCAGCGTGAAGCAACGATTGATCCAGATGCTACATGATTACATGGAAATATTTGCTTGGTCATACGAAGATATGCCTGGTTTGGATGCTGACATTGTAGTTCATCACCTGCCAACCAAGGAAGACTGCCCTCCGGTAAAGCAAAAGGTCCGCCGTATGCGCCCAGAGATGTCCGAAAAGATCAAGGCTGAGGTTATGAAGCAATTCGATGCCGGGTTTCTAGCAGTAACTTCTTACCCTCAGTGGGTTGCCAATGTGGTGCCAGTGCCGAAGAAGGACGGTAAAGTCAGAATGTGTGTCGACTACAGGGATCTAAACAGGGCAAGCCCCAAGGATGACTTCCCCTTACCTCACATCGACGTCCTTGTTGACAATACTGCTCAACACAAGGTGTTCTCCTTCATGGATGGTTTTTCAGGGTATAATTAGATCAAGATGGCTCCGGAAGATATGGAAAAGACTACCTTTGTGACTCAGTGGGGCACCTTCTGCTACAAGGTCATGCCGTTCAGGTTGAAAAATGCTGGGGCAACCTACCAACGTGCCATGGTTGCTTTATTTCATGATATGATCCATCATGAGATTGAGGTATATGTTGATGACATGATTGCAAGGTCCCAAACTGAGGAGGAGCACCTTGACCATTTGAGGCAGTTGTTTGACCGACTGAAGTTATACAAGCTGAGGTTGAATCCCAACAAATGCACCTTTGGGGTAAGGTCCGGAAAATTGCTAGGTTTCATTGTAAGCGATAAAGGTATTCAGGTGGATCCTGCCAAGGTAAAATCCATACAAGAGATGCCAACTCCAAAGACAGAGAAAGAAGTCAGAGGCTTTCTGGGACGACTGAATTACATTTCCCGTTTCATCTCACATCTAACTGCTACCTGTGAGCCAATCTTCAAATTACTGAAGAAAGATCAAGTAGTACGTTGGAACGATGAATGTCAGGCTACTTTTGAAAAGATAAAGGAGTACCTCCAAGAGCCACCCATTCTTATGCCTCCAGTGGAAGGGAGACCTCTGATACTATACTTGACAGTACTTGACAATTCAATGGGGTGTGTGCTGGGGCAGCATGACGAGTCTGGCCGAAAAGAGCACGCTATTTATTACCTGAGCAAAAAGTTTACCGACTGTGAGTCTCGTTACTCACTGCTTGAGAAAACTTGTTGCGCTCTGGTATGGGCTGCTCGCCGGCTGAGACAGTATATGCTGACTCACACTACTCTTTTGATTTCAAAGATGGATCCCATCAAGTACCTATTCGAAAAGCCTGCTTTGTCTGGAAGAATAGCGAGATGGCAAATGATCTTGACAAAATATGATATCCAGTATACAACTCAGAAAGCAATTAAAGGAAGTGTACTGGCAGATCATTTGGCACACCAACCTGTGGATGATTACCAATCATTGAACTTTGATTTTCCGGACGAAGATATCATGGTGGTAACTGAATGTGAAGTACCTGGACCGGATGAAGGACCTGAGGAAGGATCCCGATGGTCTATGCATTTTGACGGAGCCTCCAATGCTTTGGGTAACGGAGTCGGCGCTGTAATCATATCTCCCCAAGGAACTCATACTCCACTCACCGCCTGATTATGTTTCAACTGCACCAACAACATGGCAGAATATGAGGCATGTATCATGGGTCTGCAAGTTGCAATCGACTTAAGGATCAAATTTCTGAGTGTCTTCGGAGATTCCACTCTCGTGATCAATCAGATCAAAGGCGAGTGGCATACGAAACACCCAAATCTTATTCCTTACAAGGAGTATGTGTTGACCTTGCTTCCCCACTTTGAAGAGATAACATTTGAGCACTTCCCAAGAGAGGAGAATCAGCTAGCGGACGCACTAGCTACGATGTCTTCAATGTTCAAAGTTAAATGGGACAATGAGGCTCCCCGGATCATTATCTGGAAGTTGGACGAACCGACATACTGCTGCGATCTTGAGGCCGAAAAGGTGACTGAAAAACCCTGGTATCATGAGGTGAAGAGGTACTTGGAAGCTCAGGAATACCCTGAAGGTGCATCTGTCAATGACAAGAAGTTCATGAGGAGGTTTGCGGCAAAATTCTTCCTCAGCAACGACATTCTCTACAAACAGAATCATGATTCAACTCTACTACGTTGTGTGGATAAGGCTAAAGCAGAGAAGATCATGATAGAACTGCATGAAGGGACATTCGGAACACATTCCAGTGGACACACCATGGCAAAGAAAATCCTTCGGGCAGGATATTTCTGGTCCACAATAGAAGCCGATTGTTACCAACACTCTCGAACTTGTCACAAATGCCAGATTTATGCTGACAAGGTGCACATCCCTCCGGTTCCTCTGAACGTCCTGACGGCACCTTGGCCTTTTGCAATGTGGGGCATTGATATGATCGGTGAGATCCGACCAACGGCATCCAATGGGCATCGCTTCATCTTGGTGGCGATCGATTACTTCACGAAGTGGGTTGAGGCAGCTTCCTACGCAACGGTAACCAAGAGCGTCGTGGCACGTTTCATCCGGCATAACCTGATCTGTCGGTACGGCGTCCCGGAAAGAATCATTACGGACAATGGTACCAATCTCAATAACAAGATGATCACTGAGCTCTGCGAGCAATTCAAAATACAGCACCATAACTCTTCTCCTTACCGGCCGAAGATGAATGGGGCTGTAGAGGCAGCTAATAAGAATATCAAGAAAATTGTGCAGAAGATGACAGTGACCTATAAAGATTGGCACGAGATGTTACCGTTCGCTCTTCATGGGTACCGTACCTCAGCAAGGACGTCAACCGGGGCAACTCCTTTCTCCTTGGTCTATGGCATGGAAGCAGTCTTGCCAATTGAAGTCCAGATACCCTCTCTCCGGATAATGAAGGATGCAGATCTGAGTGAAGATGACTGGATCCAGACTCGACTTGATCAATTAAACCTAATTGACGAAAAGAGACTCACCGCTATCTGTCATGGTCAGACGTACCAAAAACGGATGATCAGGGCATTTAACAAGAAAGTCAGACCACAAGAGTATCAAGTTGGGGACCTGGTAATCAAGCGCATCATCCTTCCTCAAAGTGATCCCCGGGGCAAATGGACCCCTACATACGAAGGGCCATTTATGGTTAAACATGTTTTCTCAGGAGGAGCCATGATCCTAACCACCATGGATGGTGACGACCTTCCTCACCCCGCCAATGCAGACATAGTAAAAAGATACTACGCATGAATAAAAGACCCGCTAGGTTGACATACCTAGGCAAAAATAAGGGCTTCCCGGCGAACCAAAAGGGTTCGGGCAAAAATAAGGGATGAAATGAAAAAAATCTGTACACCCGGCAAGTCGAAAACCTGAAAAGGCGGCTTGGGAAAAAATGGGTATCCCGGTGGACTGAAAACCCGAAAGGGCGGTCCAGGCAAAAGTTAGGGATAAAGCGTAACACTATGTCTTATTGGTTCACCTTGCATCCAGAATTCGGCATCAACTATCTGGCTCAGACTTCGGCATCGACCAATCAGCTTCATCTTCAACCAAGCAGCAAAGTGATGAGACACTTGAAGACATAAAGGCGATAGCAGAGTTGGAACCCAGTGGGAATATTGTACACATAGCTATTTTGTTTCCTTTTCAAAATTGTAAATTCTATGTTATTCGGCGGCATTCTCTTACTAGGATGTCAGCCTCTTGTACAAAAACGCATATTCACAGGCAAATTTCAAAATCAATACAAATTCACTTTTTCATACCAATTGCCATTGTTTTTCCTTTTTCTGTTTTGTCTTGCGAAGAACGTCCAATGTTCATTTTTGATATATGCATTTGACAATAAATTGCTGATTCATAAATATTTGCATATGAAACAAAAGACTAATTACCGGTGACGTCAGAAACAGGGGCAATGTAAAGTTGTCTGATGCAGTCTGGTTACTTTGTCCGCCAAGGTACCAAGGTAGATTCTAACTGAAGAATGTGACCAAATCATCTCAACTCCCCGCAGAGTAAGACAAGATTCAGCAATACTTTCCCCTAGCAGAGTTGGTTTCCTGTCAATCCTGAAAAGGCACAACATTCCCCAGCGGAGTATTGGCATTCATCAACAAGCGTCCCCGGCAGTCTTGATCTAAGATTGTTCCCCGGTGGAATATAGACACTCCAGTGGAATCACTCCCCGATACAGTCCAAAAGTTTCCCCAGGAAAGTCAAATCCATATCCCCGGCAGGTCTTGAAGCTTATCCTCAGTAGATTCCGGAAGCTTATCCCCTGCAGAGTACGGACGTCTCTCCCGAGCTTTATTCAAAGTTATTCCTCACAAGGTCTTATAACTGGGTTATCCTCAGCTAATTGCTACGGAAGATCGCCCTCGGCAAAGTTCTTCCTATCCCCAGCGGAGTTCATCAAAGTTCCACAACATAACTCATCAACACAATCCCCAGCGGAGTTTATCTTTGGTATCCCCAGTGGAGTTTATTATCTTTATCCCCCGCGGAGTCCATCATTGAAATCCTCAGCGAAGCTCTCGTCAAAACTTCAGCAAAGTATCTCTTCCACAGAGCAATTCCCCGTAGAGTAATCTCTCCAGCAAATGTATTCCTCAACGGAGTCATCTTCTCCTACCGGTGTATTCTTACAACCGTCATCCCCAGCAGAAGCGAAGAACTCTACTCTTCAATGTCAGCCCAGGATTTAATTCCCCGGCCGGTCGTCAAGGATTTATTTTCCCATACGAAAATACATTCATAAACATTTCACATTTTCATACATCTTGCTTACATACATAATAAAATGCATACAACATTATCTCATGTTGAACATCATGACATCATGCATTTCATACATCATGACATTGCATACAACTGATGTTTTTGCCTTTTCAGGGAAAAGACAACTCAAAAGACAACTACCTTAAACTGTCACAATTCCAGATTCGATACCTGTATCTAGCCAGGGCACATCTGTGAGTGATCAGTTTCTAGACTCGATTCCTGTATCTAGCCAGGGCACGTCTGAAGAGTTCGAAGATTCGATTCCTGTATCCAGCCAGGGCATATCTAGCAACTATCACATTTCCATATTCGATTCCTGTATCCAGCCAGGGCATATCTGTTGACCACATTTCCAGACTCGATTCCTGTATCTAGCCAGGGCACGTCTGAAGAGTTTGAAGATTCGATTCCTGTATCCAGCCAGGGCATATCTATTGACGACTATTTCCGGATCCGATTCCTGTATCCAGCCAGGGCACATCTGTGAGCAACCGATTGTAGATTCGACACCTGTATCTAGCCAGGGCATATCTGCATGAGGAGATTGAAGATCAAACACCTGTAACAAGCCAGGAAAACATTTGTCTTTCTCAAATACACAAGTTCTCGCTAAGGAATCTCTTATGCGATCAACACTTCCAAATGGCATCTATAAGCCCATTCCCGACAAGGTTCTGCCGCATCTCCAGATGGCATCTATAAGCCCACCTCCCTATCCACCATCTCTCCAAATGGCATCTGTAAGCCCATTCCCGACATCACATTGCTGATACTTCAACATGCGAGTGCAAATTTCTGGGCACTCTAGTGTCCAATCTCCTTTTACCCTCGAGTCACGAAAGGCAAACTTGCCAATCTAACTCTTCAGGTTCAAGAAGATTGAACAGGGGCAACTGTTGTACCCCAAAATTTTCCCTCCCATTTCCTCAACATTTTCTCATCACAAGACCCTTGAAGATCAAGATCCAGTTAGGGTTTCCTCTACTCAAGACTTCTCCTTGCACTGTTGACCCAGATTAGGGTTTGTGTTTGCACAAAGATATTTTGACCCAAAATGCCTAAGATGAATTTCATGCTTCATGTTGGACTCCCAAGTTTATCCATACCAAGTTTCAAGTCTTGATTCCAAATTTTGCCCAGTCAATTGGACAGTTGACCTAGAAATCAACTGTATTGGGGGAAAAGTCAATTGTGGCCAATTGACAGTCAAATCTCATGAAAATTGACCCACATCAACATTATGAACTCACATGGACCATTTGATCAAGTTTGGATCACAATTCCACAAGAAATTTGATCAGATCATCAAAAGGGCAAAATGGTCATTTTTAGGGTTTTGACTGCACAAAGGCAATTTTTGACTGTTTGACCTAGCCAATGGAAAACCAAGCTAACATATGGACTCAAGGACCCCATGAAATTGTCTTGACATGCTCAACAAGTTCAAAAGATCCCAAATACACAAGATTGACAGTTGAATTTCCCAGTCAATTGATCAATTTTGACTGTATACTGAAAAGTCAAACTTTGACTTTTTGGTCAAAATCAAGTGTCAAGATTCATTTTTCATTAAAACATGCCAAATCATGAAACTTGTCCATCAAGAAATCAAGAAATGCAAATTAGGGTTTGAAATGGAGATTTTTCATAACTTAGAATTTTTCTAAGTTATGAAAAACCCTAATTTTTTCCTAATTTTGCCCCACTTTCTCACCAAGATTCATTTGGATTCAAGCAAAAGTCAAAACATGAAAGTTGTAGCCTATTGCATAATCTACAACTTTGATTCACAAAGTTTTCCCAAAAGAAGCTTGTATCTCAAGTTACAATTTTTGGAACAAGGGTGCCAAACCATTCTTAACTTAGTGAAAATTTGACCTATTTTAGGCAAGTTTTTTACCTAACTTCAAGACCATTTTCCATACACTTCCACTTGTAATTTCAATTTTCACTTCAAAGATGGATTTTAGTACATATTCCAAGATTTCCAAAATGTCCAAGAACTCATCAAACAATCTCATGGTTAGAGAGAATCGAATTTTGTAATATGGGAAAAACTCACTTTTGAATTGGCCAAGTTACATGTTCATAACATTATGCATTTCAATCTCAGCTTGCACAACTTGATTACAGGTCTTTTATCTCAATTACACTCATAAATTTAATGCCAATTCTTTGTGCCAAGACCATGTTCTATGTGCTCAAGCATTGCCTAAAGGTTTAATCCCAAATTGGAAAAAGCATTATATCCATTTTTGCAAAAGTTACACTTTATGTCAATTGGTAAATCAAGAAGGTACAAAGGAAATCTAATTGGCACAAGTTTATGGGTTAATCACACTGATCAAGGGGAAGTTTAGCAGCATAGTATGGGGGCCTGTACAGGCTAGAAACACAACTTGACCATTGCTAGCTTAAAGTGTAAGAAACATTGCATATGACATACCAACTCTCATATCAGTTAACCAAGGCTTAGAGAAAGTTATCAAACACATTCCAAACATTCATCCTAAGCTAAAGCACGACCCTAAGATCCTCAATACCTCCCCATTCCCAGAATCACCTTCAAACTGCTCAAAACAGGGCATCCATGCAGTTTGAGTTCCATAGCTCAAACCTTCCATGCTTTCTGGCTAAAAACTTGTCAAACACCTTCCCTAACATCCCTTGAAGCTAACCAAAACCTAAGACACGACCTGTAACACTCCCAAGCAAGATCACCATTTTCATTTTCTTGTTTTGCAGCTGAAGTTCTCTAGCACGATTCAAAAGGTTTCAAGACAAAGTAAAGCTTGGAATAGCATCCCTGAACATCAAGGAAGCTATACCAATCATCACATTGCATTGAAGACACCTCAATCACCAGATACAACTTCAACTGAACAGTTTTGCTTGAAAGTCCAGGAATTGGGAGATAGAAAACGCGTGTTTGCTTGAACAAAAGTGTTCTGAGGTTGAAGATGACAACCTTCTGGGCTGGGCCTGTTTGACATTTCTTTTTGCACCCTTTTATTGCTTTTACACCCCCTGAGCCCATTTTGCTTATTTTTATGACTTTTTGACTTTTTCTTTTTTGGTTTGACTTATTTATTTTTTCTTATGATATTAAAAAAATGAAAAATATTTTTCTCACCATTTTCCTATTTATTAGGTATTTATTTGTTTAGATTAGTTTTTGTATAGAAATAAATATATAAGCATTTTTTATTAAAGAATGCTAAAAATATACAAACACATTTTTATCTTCATTTTATTTCATTTTATCTTCTGAAAATATTTTGTATAAAAAATACTTTTTTTTATAAATATTAAATATTATTATTTTGTATATATAATACATATTTAGTAAATAATACACACATATATATATATATATATATATATATATATATATATATATATATATATATATATATATATATATATATATATATATATATATATATATATATATATATATATATATATATATATATATATATATATATATATATATATATATATATATATATATATTAATATATTAATATATTTAGGGTTAAAATGCAAAATACATACACTTTTTATTTTTATTAATATTTAAATATAAAAATGCCTTTTTACAAATATACTTCATTTTATTTTATTTTTGTATATAATAAATAAGTGTTATACATAATAAATAAATAATATATTTCATTTAATGAAATTAGGGTTTTGCCCTAAACATAAAAAACTCCAAAAAATAATACTTTTATTTTTGTTTATTTTGACATATAAGAATACATTTTTTTCATATATACAAAAACCATTTTTGCATCTTGCATATTTATTCTTATTTTATTTAATTTGTGCAATTAAATTATCTTGTAAATAATTCAATATTGATGTAATAGTTTAGGTTTAAATTCCTTGTCAAAATCCCCATTTGAACATTTGTACCCCCCTTCCCATATATGGTGTTGTAATAACTTAGTAAATTTATTTTTCGCACTTTATTGCTTTCTAATTATACCATGCTAGAATTAGGGTTTGTATGCGAAAAAACAACGAAAATAGTTTGACCTAATTTCAAGATAAACAAGCATGAAAATGGACACACAAATCACACTTGCACCCCCTAGGGTATTCCACTTGTTGCCTTCAATAAATGGGCCATATTGCATGTTAGGTCTCTTTGGGCAAAACAAACACAAATCAAATGATCATAGTCCCTCGATGACGCTTTCAAAAAGTTGCCTAAACAAATGATCAAGTCCCTTAAAGAAAATTGCCTAAAGATACTTGACACCATTGCAATTATGGTCTAAACGATGACCCGCGCCCGTCCCTTTCACATCCTAACACAAGATTGTCCACCAAATGCAATGGTGGAACAAACTTGTTAAAAGGGTTAAAACATAGCAATAAACTTTGAGAAATTTAGGAGTAGATAATCTCTTAGTTACTTGAATCAAACTTGCAAAAACAAAACACTTGCCTATTTTCTAAAACCACACCTCACAACACTTTCAAAACAAACTTTCAAAAACAAATGAAAACCTTTTCAAAAGACATACATCTTTGTATACATCCCAACATGGATCATTACAAAGGTTGCCACCACATTGACTTCTTTTCAAAACATTTTCAAACCCACACACACAAAGCACCATTTCAAACAATTGAAAATTAAGGCAAGTTGATCTAAGCAAGTAACTAAGAGCCCATGGATAACCATGGATAGAAAGGGTGCTAATACCTTCCCTTTATATAATCTACTCCCCTAACCCAAGAAAATATCTCAAAGGTTTTTGCTGTGCTTTTTTAACCTTTCCTTTAGGATAAAATAAAAAGTCGGTGGCGACTCTTGCTCAACCGAAACATTTGCGAAAACAAACGCAAAACCACAGTCAGTTCTCCCACCGTATCACAATCATTAAATGTTACTTTTAAGGATTCCAAAACGGATGATATACTTGACAAAAAGCAAATGCAACTTATTGTGTGGAGGCTTTGGTTCTACCAATCCTCTAATGAGTTCCAAATTCAAGTTTCAAGATGGTCATCCAACTAACCACTAATTTCTAACAATTGACTTTACTTTATGATTTTATTTTTATGCTTTATGTACCATTTAATTTAAGCATTTACATTTCATGCCATTTTTTTTATTTTGCTCACTTGAGCATTTACTTTTATGTCATTTTTATTTTGCTCAATTAAGCTTTTCTTTTCCTTTTAAAGACACCTAATAATCAACATGAACCATAAAAATCTTTAATGATACTTGGACTATTTGGTTACTATCCTTGGCATTATGGAGTATTGGACTTCTTGGACTTTGGATTAGAGACCTTGGCCCACCTTGGAGACTTTGTGACTTTATTTGATACTTTGTCTGGAGTTCTTGAGGTTTACCTCAAGACATTGGGTTGTTTGTTTGTTTTGTGTGCAGGTTATTGTGATTACATACTTTATTTGTAATCTGGAATTCACCCGTATACAGCCGTTACTCTGCCCAATTTTTGCGAAGACTTAATACACTTGAAGTTTGGTTCTCTCAAGAGGTCTAGTATCTTTGCTTGCTTGGTTTCAATCAAAAGAATGGGAATTTCATATTGACTCATAATGTCAAGTTTTGGCTTCTTGTTGGTTAGATGGTTCTTATCCCTAGCTTTTACCTTATGCTTTAGGATATTATCTTCATCTCCTCCCATCTTCTTTAATTTCAAAAATCTTCTCCCTCCTTTTAAAAAACTCTTCTTATTTCTAAAATTGAAACACTTTCATAATAAACTTGGACTTAGATCCATGCATTTTCAAAACATTTTCATAAATAAATTTCAATCAATTTAATAGTACCTTGACATTTTTGTGAGAAGACTAAAAGTCAATCAATCTCATTTCAAACCATTTTTGCCACTTTGGATTTTTATTTTAAAACTTTTCTTAAAATATTAGACTCTTGTCAATCCTTGTAGTGATGCAAACAACTATACTTCTACAATATGTAGTAAAGAGAGATATTTTCCACTTAGGTGCTGAGTGAGGCATTGTTGATTTTAAAATCCAAGCCATATCCTCCACTTTGAGATGATGCAAATTCTTCTTTCTTATGATTGTGGGTAGTAAGTATGTTTTCCACATGGACAATGACGATGATGTCTTATCTCATAAAATTAACCAACACACTTGTGTTTCCAATTTTTTAAAAGAGGAACTACGTGTACCCTGATCCCCTATTGCACAAAAGGTGGTACATAGGCACTAAAGGTTCGCAACCGCGACGAGTGCAAAAATCATAAAAATATTTCTTTTC
The DNA here is from genome assembly GCA_948472305.1 of Vicia faba. Classification (NCBI taxonomy): domain Eukaryota; kingdom Viridiplantae; phylum Streptophyta; class Magnoliopsida; order Fabales; family Fabaceae; genus Vicia; species Vicia faba. Next base: position 523,993,368 of record OX451737.1, read on the forward strand.
TCACCTCCACCATCCATTTTATATATAACACATTTTTATAGCCAAAATATACAGATTTTACAAAGAGGTTCCTGCGGAGTACCGTAGATGTTTAGGGTGATAATACCTTCCCTTTGCATAACCAACCCCCTTACCTTGAATCTTTCCCCCTTTTTTCGGGTTATTCGCTCTTTTCCCATTCCTTTGGAAACAATAAAGCGCGGTGGCGATTTTTATTTTGATTTGTACAAAGTCTAGTCAATCCAATGGCTTAGTCTTGAACATTTCTACCGCTATAGAAAAATGGCGACTTCATTGGAGACAAATTGACATTTTGCTGGTCCATCGCTAAGTGGGTTGAGCCTATCTTTGTTTATATTTGTATATGTGTTATTGTTGTTTATGTGTTATATTTTGTATATATGTTTGTCTGGATTTTCTTGGTTTACAGGGTGCTTGGTGATTACTCATAAGTCCTATACCCAGACTTGGGAAAACTTTAAGATAGGACGGGCGGTATAGTCATGTTAACTTTGAGGGAGTAATCCCAAAAAAGGAGGCATGATATCCCCCACTCAGTGGAGGCCCCTTTGACTGTAGTGTTGTTTACCGAGTAATCGGGAAGATGTACTGCTTTCGACCTGGGAGCCTGCTGAAGCTGAGGACCGTAGATTACCTAACTCATCTTGTACTTTTAGGTGTAGTGCAGAAGCTATAACGGAGTAATCCGGAAATAGTTGACACGCGATACTACGCTCGGACGAGTCTTTCTTGAGAATATTACTAATTACCGAGTTAATCGAGAAGTCGGTAATATCCGAAGGAAGTATGTAGACTCTGGGAACCTCTTAGAACCTTGTTCGAAAGGTGATAACTATTTAGACCAATACCTTATGGGTAGTACCTTCGACCTCATGCTCCTGACGTTGAACCTATGAACCCTATATGTGTGATCTTGTGTGTGATTGTTGCATCATGCATCCATGCACTCATAAGCATCTTTTGAAGAAAACAATATTTCAAGGGATTTAAAGGTTGACTATTTGTGAATATCTCAGGTACTTTTAAACCATGGATTCTGGAAAGAGAAAGATCGAGAAATACAGTTTCAAGGATCCTAAGATATATAAGTTGATCAGTCTAATTCCCGAGATCGAGTGTTCTGCAGACTTTCGGAAGAAGTATGGATCCACTATTCCTCTCATGAAGCTGAAGATGAAGGAGGGTATTCTCTTAACTTTGGTCCAGTTCTATGATCCGGTGTATCACTGTTTTACTTTTCCCGATTATCAGTTGATGCCAACACTGGAAGAGTATTACTATCTATTGGATTTACCTGTTACCGATCGTGTTCCTTTTACTGGTTTGGAGGGTGAGCCAAAACCATATGAGATCATTGCTTTGATTCATCTAGGGAAGTCTGAGGTGGAAGCCCATATGACTACCAAAGGAGGGATTAAAGGATTACCAGCTCAGTTCTTATTGGAGAAAGCTCGTTACTTTTCCAGGATGAAGAGTACGGTTTATTTTGAGGCCATCTTTGCTTTACTCTCCTATGGATTATTCTTATTTCCTAATATGGACAAGTTTGTCGACATTAACGCTATCAGGATTTTCATGATTGGAAACCCGGTTCCTACACTGTTGAGTGATGCTTATTACTCTATTCATCTTCTGAGTTCCTATCATGGGGGAATGATTATCTGTTGCACGCCTTTGTTGTACCAGTGGTTTATCTCTCATATTCCTCAGTCTGATGCTTTTTGGGATATCAAGAAGGAACCCCATTGGGCTCCTAATATCATGGCACTTACTCACTCGGATATTGATTGGTATCATCGAGCTTACTAGGATGTGGAGATTATTGATAGTTGTGGTAGTTTCCCCAATGTGCCTCTTCTTGGTACAAAGGGAGGAATTAACTATAACCCTGTTCTTGCACGGCGACAGCTTGGTTACCCGATGAGGGATAAACCAAATAGTATTCATTTGAGTAGTTTCTTTCTGAAGGAAGGGGAAGACCACAGGGAAGCTAGGGAGTAGGTTGCGAAGGCCTGGAGTCACATTCATAAGAAGAGTAGGAAGGATTTGGGACCTAGAGGTGTTGTTTCTTTGGAGCCATATCTTCAGTGGGTTCGATCGAGAGCCATTCAGTTGAAGATGCCGTATACTCGGGAGAAACCCATGCCTGATTTATTTGTGAAGACCACTTCTCCCTTATTAGATGATCTAGAAGAGCTGCAGCTTGCTTTGGTTAGGATGCAACAGGAAAGGGATGCTTGGAAGAACAAGTTCCAGACTTTAGAGAGTTCCTACAAGGCAGACTTGAAGGAGAAAGATGATTTGATCGAGATCCTTGAGAGTCGAGCGGTGGATTTTGTGGAGAGGAAAGGGGATTTATTTTCTCCTAAGCCTTAAACAGGTGTTGATTACTCACTTCCTTCTTCAGATGATTGAAAGGAGGTTGCCATCAGACATGTGGAAGAAAACCAGAGGTTGATGGCTCAGATTGCCAGGCTCACAGGGAAGCGCCAGCATACAGATTGATCTCCATTAGTTCCTCTTCTCAGGATTTTAGATTGTATTTTCATCTTGTACTTGGGATCATTGAAACTTGTAATCCATTTTGAAGTTATTATATTAAAAAAATTTAGTATTTCAAAAGCTTTATTACTTGGATGTTTGCAATGTGTCTATAAACCATAAATCCCTTGAAATATTAAAAAAAATCATATACATTTCATATCATGCATCATATTGCACATATTTCTTGCATTTATTATTCATATCCAGGTGTCTTACCCAACTTCTTTACTTCATTCAGCAAGCTGACTCATCACTACAACACTCGGGCTAATTTCAAAAAGAAGATGGACAACTTAGAACAGGAGAATTGTGAGCTGCGCAAAGAAGTTTCCACTTTGAAGGCTGGCTTGGCCAACTTGACTGTTCTGATGGAAGCTCTGGTGGTTTCTCAGAATCAGCCACCGAGTGTTCAACCTCAACCAACAAGGGAAAATGTTGAAGTTCCTACTGTTCCCGTATCCGCTACTCCAGTTGTTGTTCAAAACCGTATGCCTCAGGGTTATCCATGGGGAATGCCAGAGAATTTTGCACCTGAAGGTTTCAATATTGGCCCTCAAGATGCTCCAGTGGTTCAAAATGTTGTTACTCCAGCACCTCTTGTGGTGCATATTATTTCTGCTGCACCTCCTTCGGTGAATTTGGTTTCGTTTGTCAATGAAGATATGTTTCGTTCTTTCCCTCCTCCGAGTGAAGACTTGGGTCTTTATGACAGAATGGATGATTTCCAAGAGCAGTTTGATAGAATGCAAAGAGAGGTGAAGGCTCTTAGGGGAAAAGAGTTATTTGGGCAGAATGTGAATGAGCTGTGTTTGGTCCCGAATGTTAAAGTGCCTGCTAAGTTCAAGGTCCCGGAATTTGAGAAGTACAAGGGAAACAGTTGCCCTCGTGCTCATTTGGTGATGTATGTAAGAAGAATGTCTACCCACACCGATGATCAGCGTCTGCTAATTCACTTTTTCCAGGATAGTTTGACCGGCGTAGCATTGAAATGGTACATGAGTTTAGACAGCGCCAACATCCATACTTTTAATGATTTGGGAGAAGCATCCATTAAACAATACAAGTATAATGTAGAAATGGCGCCTGACTGTGACCAGCTTAGGGCCATGGTTCAGAAAGACAGAGAATCTTTCAAAGAGTATGCACAGAGAAGGCGCGAAGTGGCTGCACAAGTGATTCCTCCCATGGAGGAGAAAGAAATGACTAAGATTTTTCTGAAGATACTAGGCACTTTCTACTACAAAAGAATGGTAGCAAGTGCCCCAAGTGATTTTACAAAGATGGTAGGAATGGGTGTCCGCCTAGAAGAGGTAGTAAGAGAAGACCGTTTGACAAAGGGTGAAGAATCCGGAGGGGTGAAAAAGCTAGCTTATGGGTTTACAAAGAAGAAAGATGGGGATACAAATGTTGTTATGAAAGAGAGAAGGGTAAACGCTCCTAGAAAGAATTATCAGCGTCATCAGCAAGTCGCCTCAGTTACTCCTGTTATGAATGCCGCTCCGACTACTGTTGCATATTAGAGGGCACCTTAACAAGGAAAACAAGGGCAATGTCATCAGAGGAAAATGAGCTTTGATCCAATTCCAATGACATACACATAGTTGTATCCTTCTTTGTTGAAGAAGAATCTGGTTCAAACTCGAGCTCGACCAGTTGTTCCTGAAAATCTGCCAAGAGGATATAAGGCTGACGCTTCCTGTGCCTTTCATCAGGATGCTCCTGGGCATGATTTAGAAGATTGCTTTGCTTTGAAGGTCGAAGTTCAGAGGTTGGTACGAAGCGGTATCTTGTCGTTTAAGGACATTGGCCCTAATGTTCAAAACAATGCGTTAGTAGGGCATGAATGAATCTCTGTTGTTGATAGTTCCAATGCTTGGGAAATGTTACCTTCAGCGCAAGTCCAGATAAGAGAGTCATCTTAGCTTATTAGCATTGTTACTTCTTTCTCATTTGTAATTTTTCTTGTTTATCATTGCACTGTTTGCATGTAAGAACTTGTTTACATTTGAATGTTTAATCTTAATACGATGAGTTTGTTTGTCTTGAAGAAATTCATTCATTTCACTCGTATTTGTTTTCAATTTTAAATTGCTTTATGATACCAACTTGTTACCCATTCTCTTGCCTAGGCAGAGATTGGGAGGAGGATGATGATATTAAAACACACATTTTCTGTCTGTATGCTTTTGGATAAAACCTTGTTGACGATGTACAGGCATTGTTTCAAATCCTCAAACACCGGAGATATAAGGGAGTGAAACTCTCGTTAACCCCTTTGAGCCTTGAAGTAGGAGTTTCTTTTTCTATTCAGAAAAAACCCTCATTTTTTTAAACCCGGGGCAGGGTAGTGTTCAGTTTATCTAATTGAGTATTCAAATCTCATCAAGAGTGCGTATCTAAGGATACAATAATGGTTATCTTTCAAGAGGTTGAGGAAAGTCAAAACCACAATGGTTAATCTTCACTTATTAGGAGGGTGTGTCAATTGACGGTATCTTAATGGCTATCTCTTGCACACTAGGAGTTCAGCAGATGACGATACAACAATGGTTATCTTTCATCTACCCAGAAATAGGGCAGACACAATTCTTCCGACAAGTCACAAATGACACGATGTCACGCGACATGTTCAAAAGAAAAAAAGATGACATGAATAAAAAAAATTATGATGAAAAAGAAAGAGGCAAAAAGCCCCGCTATGTCGAAACTTGAAAAAACAAGTCGCTTAGGCAAAAGTCAGAGCATCCCGCTGCACTTCAGATTCAAAGTCAAAAGGAATTTGTTCAGAAGGCAAGGAAGAAATGGAAAGCCTAAAATGAGATAAAGGATTACAATGTGAAATCCTTAGCAAAGAACAGAGTCGAGTGACAAGAAACCCAAAAGAAGCAAGAATGAGTGACTTGCATGTCCAAAGAAAACCTTGTTTGATCCTCAACCATCTCGAAATCTCTTTTGAGAGATGAATGTTCGTGTCAAGTTAACTGAACTTAGGACCGAAGAACATCATGAAGGGGTTGGGCACCAAATATTTTTTAGCCTTAAATCTTTTTTCTAAAACCGTAAACCAGGCCATGTTACAACCCTCAAAAGTCCTAATTGAAATAGGGTTTATTTCGAAAGCATACTCCAATGAGATAGTGTTTCTTGACTCCCATTAATTTTTCTAAATTATTGTGATTGGTATCATTTTTCTTTTGTTATCTTTCATACAAAATCATCCATGTCGCATCCTGGCTAGTGATTCGTTCATAAGGTTTTGCGACATTTGTTCAAATAAAATCTTCAAGACTTACATAAATGTTGCATTAGAATTTTCATTATTAGAATAAATATTTTCTGCTTGTAAAACAACTGCTTGATATCATGAAAGTTTACATTTGAGTATCAGCAGAAGTCATGTTGCCGAGAAGATTTGTGGAGCAAAGAGGATCTAACATTCAGCCAATCTAGGGAAGTTAAGTCAAGAATCGACAAATCTCTAGAAGCCATTTGATCATAAAGGTTATCCTAAAAGCATGTAGCTAAGGGCAAGTTATGAAGATTACCTTGATCAGCACGGTAGACTTGGGACACCAGATTGGTTTCCAAGGGCATATCCAGATTTCATCAAGATAGCTGCTATGTCTACCCTAAGCCGAGAACCTTCCTCAAGTTGTGTTATAGTGTTGGGTATATAATCCCATTTTTTCCAGTCTTGCTGCAGACTTCTCCAGCTGAGTGTGATTCTTTACCCAGCCAGGTGGTGATCAAACGGAGATTAAAAAGAGATATGAAGCCTTTACTCATTTGATGGATTTCTTTCTCCCTTTTTATTGATATGTAATCTCTTGTAGAGCAGTTCTTTCTCTAGTTACGACATTCTCGTTGTTATGTGCTCCCTAAGTAGCTAAACAAGGGAAATATCTTTTCTAAGAAGTGTTGAGACAATTCTCAATTTTTGGGGTTTTCTCTCACAAAGTGTTGAGTTTGATTTAAAATCCCCATAATTTTGACTTCTTATTGTACTGTTAACTTCTTGGTTCCCTAGGAAGGTTCTCTCAGGTCATTTACGCTGGTATGCGCGTGATTTTTATATATTAAAGACGATACCAGTGGGTGCAAGGTATAGTATTGGGTTTGTGGTCCCATTACCCCCGGCCAAGTCTTGGTTCGCTTTTGATTTTAGGTTTGCATGGTCAGAAGCCTCCATCCCAGATTCCCCAGCGAAGTTTTCCCTCATATGACGAAAGGTTTTATTCCCTCGGTGTGCTAAGATATCGCTCTTTTTGCAGTATTGGCATTAGTGTTGACTTCTTGATTTCCCAAGAAGACTATACCATGGCATCTTTTGTTGGAATAGGTTTGTATGATATGAATACTCAATCCAATATTCTCCAGTGAAGGCCTCGTTTATTTGATAGAAGTCCTTTCTCCCCAAATAAGTTGGTGCAATAATTACTCTCGAAGAACACGTATCTCCGGTTTCCCCAGTGAAGAACGTATCTTGGTTTCCCCTCGATGATATGGTTTTGACCTCCCCAATGAAGTCAGCATGAAGTCCCCAGTAGATGTCTCGATGATGAATCATTGTCTCCCTTAGTGAAGTCTGTATGTTTTTCCTTCTTCAAAATGGGTCTGAATTCCCCATTGAAGTTTGATTATCTCGGCTCAGTCTGCTTTATTTGAGGCTGGTCTTGCAATCTCCAGTAGGTATGTTGCTTTTGAAAACTGGTTTCTCCGATGAAACCGGAAGAAATATGTTCTATCCCGGTATCTGTTTGATTTAGCTACATCCGGATTATGTTTCTCCTCAGTGAAGTTAGGACAGTCAATAGGTTTGGTTTCCGCAGTTGCTTTTACCTTTCTTGGATTGATCTTTTTGGTTGAAGTTTAGCCCAATGTTGTTGGTACCTGAGGCAGTTTTGTTTGTTTGTATTGATTATGTATCCTTTTACCAGCATATGCACGATATCACTCATACATTCATACATGCATCATGCATTGCTACAAATTATTTTTTATTGACATTGTGTTCTAACCTTCCTGCAACGCACCTTGCTTAGGTGGATTTGTTTTTCCTCTTGAGTTTATTTCTCAAAGGATGTATCTGCATTGGCCGTCTTGCTCCAGTTTGATTCTAATTGGATTCGTGGTTGCATGACGATATTATTTACTTTGGATTTTTGAGAACTTTGAGTTTTGGTTTGTGCATTTATTTTGCATGAAAGACTTTATCTCCTCAGCAGGAATACCGTGGCATTTCCCCAAGAAGTCATATCTCTTTCCCAGGAAGTCATATCTCTTTCCCCAGGAAGTCATATCTCTTTCCCCAGGAAGTCATATTTCTATCCTCAGGAAGCCATATTTCTATCCCCAGAAATTCATTTCTCTTTGCAATTCCCCTTGACAATGAGTGGAAGTCTCTTTATTTGAGATAAGCTTACATATCTCTTTCTACCTTCAGTGAATGTTGGTAGTACATCGGCAGTGAACGTCGGTGTTTGTTATCTTTTTGCTATCATCAGTGAACGTTGATAGTTCATCGTCAGTGAATGGCGGTGGTATGATATTCTCTTTCTACCTTCAGTGAACGTTGGTAGTACATCGGTAGTGAACGTCGGTGTTTGTTATCTTTTTTCTATCATCAGTGAACGTTGATAGTTCATCGTCAGTGAACGGCGGTGGTATGATATTTTCAAATCTACCTTCAGTGAACGTTGGTGGTACATCGGCAGTGAACGTCGGTGTTTGTTATCTTTTTTATATCTTCAGTGAACATTGATAGTTCATCGTCAGTGAACAGCGGTGGTATGATATTTTCTCTCTACCTTCAACTATTGAGTTGGTAGTTTACCGTCATCTGTGAGTCGGTATATCTTTATCTTCTACCTTCAACTATTGAGTTAGTAGTTTACCGTCATCTGTGAGTCGGTATATCTTTATCTTCTACCTTTAACTATTGAGTTGGTATTTCACCGTCATCTGTGAGTCGATATCTTTTTGATCTTCTACCTTCAATTATTGAGTTGGTATTTCACCGTCATCTATGAGTCGGTATCTTTTTGATCTTCTACCTTCAACTATTGAGTTGGTATTTCACCGTCATCTGTGAGTCGGTATCTTTTTTATCTTCTACCTTCAACTATTGAGTTGGTAGTTTACCGTCATCTGTGACCCGGTATCTTATTATGTTTCTACCTTCATCCATTGAGTTGGTAGTTCACAGTTATCTATCGATCGTTATCATTCTTTACTTTTTCCTCAATATTTGAGTTGATGCTACCTTGTCTCTTCTGTGGGTTTTACACCAATAGAGTCATGTCTTTTGTTCACCAGTGATTTATTTTCCTGGTGGGGTTTCTCCTTTGTTTCTTTATTTTTGTGGCATCCCCGGTGATACTTTGCGTCTCTTTTGTTCTGTTCATATGCATTCATAATCATAAAGCATTGCATGGCATCTTAGAGACAAAAATAGGGCTTGTTTTATATTTAAGTATCTTCAATCGCGTCGACATGAAGATTTTTAACCTTCGTATCTCCGGATGGAAGACACTTAAATAAGGGCAGCTGTTGTACCCCAATTTTTGCCCCTAAGATTCCCCCATCATATCATGTCAACTTGATCATAACAAGATCACATTAGGGTTGGTTTTACCACTTTTTTCTATCTCCTATCTTTAAGTTTGCTCTTGAGGAATTTCCAAGCACCTTGGTTGTGTATTTTGTATATGTGTTGTTGACTAACTTCTAATCAAAATACAAAAAATATTAGTCTTTGTCTTTGTATATTTTTGTTTTGTAGGTACCAAGTCGAAGCATCTGAGAAATAAGGTTTTCTGTATGTATCGACACATGCATGTTGTGTGTCGAACTCATGAAAAGCAATCAATTCTGTATTGTGTCGAAAGGCAGCTTGTATCAATCCACAGAGGCTTGTGTCGAACTCATGCAAATTGATTGATTATGTATTGTTTCGAAAGGCATCTTGTATTGATCCATAGAGGCTTGTGTCGAACTCATGCAAGTTGATTGATTCTGTATTGTGGCGAAAGATAGCATGCATCGACCCATAAAGGTACGTATCGACTCATCCTGTTGTGTATAACTAGCATGTGTCGACACATGCATGTTATGTATCGACTCATCCTATTTGTATAACTAGCATGTGTCGACACATACGTGTTATGTGTCGACTCATGCAGATTGTTTGATTATGTATTGTGTTGAGATAGCAGCTTGTGTCGATACATAGAAGCTTGCGTCGACTCATGCTGTGTTATACAACTAGGATGTGTCGATGCATACGAATCATGTGTCGACTCATAGCAGCAAAATACACGTGATTTTTGAAAAAAAGCCAGCAATTTCAAACTGTCATCTTTTTGGCTCCAATTTTTCTGCATAATTTGAAATTATATCATTAATTCAATTTTTGGCTCCAAGAATCAATTACCAAATTACCACTAATCCCAATCCTAAAATAATATAAATAGAGACCTCATTTCATTCAAATTACAAGCTTTTGATAGCCAAAATCACTTTGCTAAAAAATCTCTCAATTCTCTCCATCTACCAAATTCACTCAAAGCTCCATTTTCAAAAAAGGATAGTAAGCTTTGCATTGAAGCTTACTAATCTTTGAGCTAAACCTTCATCCAAACACTTTTTCTTCATCAATTCTCTATATCCAAGCTTTGGTAATTGATTCTTGTGGTTGAATTCAAGCAAATTCTGGAAGTTGTTTGATAATTCTCTAATTCTACCTTTGGTAAGTTGGATCATCATCTTTCACAATATGATCTCTTGTGGATTTCTGGTTTTGATTAATTGAGCACTATTTTATGATTCCATTAGTGCTATTTTCTCATAATTTGATGGAATTTTCATGCTCAATTGGATCCATGATCATAAGGTGTTTGATGAAAAGTTGGAACAAGAATTTGATCCTTGAAATGTTGTTTTTTTCTACTGATTTTAACAGGTTGCAATAAATTGTTGTAACATTGCAATTGTTTGTCACAGAAAATTGATTTTAAAAAAAAACTGCACTGATTCAATAGGTTGCTGTCAAAGCACAATCGATTGCAACAGTGTCAAAAATATTTTTTCTACCTTATTTTGAGGCTATTTCGACTCAAATATTTTTTCTGCTCACTCTCCTTGATGGATAATTTGGATTGCAATTTTAAATGTCCAATTTGTCTTTAAACTCAATGGACTTTGTGATGTAGATGAAGTTGGATGAATGTTCATCAATTCAAATCTATCTAAGGGTGAATTATTTAATTCATTTTTGGTGCTTTGGATTAATGATATGTTTAGTGCTTTAATCCATCTAGAGGAGTGGTTGAATTTAAAGATGAAAGAATTTTGAAATGGTGATCCAAATTAGCTTATCATTCCCCTCCCTCTCCATCTTACCCCTTTCTTTTTTAATTGTGCTACATGTTAAGGGATGATGATCTCTATATCATTTATCCAAACATGAAGTACATAGATTGCTATTGAACGGCCTCAAAATAGGTGCGACTTCTACATAAGTCCACTTACGATTGCTTAACATAGCGCTAAATTTGGTCCCGATTCAAATAAATGATCATTTGTGGCCCAAACTTATGATTGCGAGCCCAAGTATGTTAATTTGATCTCTTTGATCCAATAACCTTGAGATTCATTGTGTGGAGTCTTTGGTTCTACCAATCCTCTAATAGATCTACAACACCTTTGGTCAACGCGGATCACTTAAACATCGTTGATCATTAAATGTTACTTATGAGGATTCCAAAATGGATGATATACTTAACAAAAAGCAAATGCAACTTGTTGTGTGGAGTCTTTGGTTCTACCAATCCTCTAATGAATTCAAAATGCAAGTTTCAAGATGGTCATCCAACTAACCACTAATTTCTAATAATTGACTTTACTTTATGCTTTTATTTTTTATGTTTTATGTACCATTTGATTTAAGCATTTACATTTCATGCCATTTTTTTATTTTGCTCACTTGAGCATTTACTTTTATGTCATTTTTATTTTGCTCACTTGAGCTTTTCTTTTCCTTTTAAAGACACCTAATAATCAACATGAACCATAAAAATCTTTAATGATACTTGGACTATTTGGTTACTATCCTTGGCATTATGGAGTATTGGACTTCTTGGACTTTGGATTAGAGACCTTGGCCCACCTTGGAGACTTTGTGACTTTATTTGATATTTTGTCTGGAGTTCTTGAGGTTTACCTCAAGACATTGGGTTGTTTGTTTGTTTTGTGTGCAGGTTATTGTGATTACATACTTTGTTTGTAATCTGGAATTCACCCGTATACAGCCGTTACTCTGCCTAATTTTTGCGAAGACTTAATACACTTGAAGTTTGGTTCTCTCAAGAGGTCTAGTATCTTTGCTTGCTTGGTTTCAATCAAAATAATGGGAATTCTATATTGACTCATAATGTCAAGTTTTGGCTTCTTGTTGGTTAGATGGTTCTTATCCCTAGCTTTTACCTTATGCTTTAGGATAGTCTCTTCATCTCCTCCCATCTTCTTTAATTTCAAAAATCTTCTCCCTCCTTTTAAAAAACTCTTCTTATTTCTAAACTTGAAACACTTTCATAATAAACTTGGACTTAGGTCCATGCATTTTCAAAACATTTTCATAAATAAATTTCAATAAATTTAATAATACCTTGACATTTTTGTGAGAAGACTAAAAGTCAATCAATCTCATTTCAAACCATTTTTGCCACTTTGGCTTTTTATTTTAAAACTTTTCTTAAAATATTAGACTCTTGTCAATCCTTATAGTGATGCAAACAACTATACTTCTACAATATGTAGTAAAGAGATATCCTCCACTTTGAGATGATGCAAATTCTTCTTTCTCATGATTGTGGGTAGTAAGTATGTTTTCAACACGGACAATGACGATGATGTCTTATCTCATAAAATTAACCAACACACTTGTGTTTCAAATTTTTTAAAAGAGGAACTACGTGTACACTGATCCTCTATTGCACGAAAGCTGGTACGTAGGCACTAAAGGTTCGCAACAGCGGCGGGTGAAAAAATCATAAAAATATTTCTTTTCTCACCTTCACCATCCATTTTATATATAACTCATTTTTATAGCCAAAATATACAGATTTTTCAAAGAGGTTCGTGTGGAGTACCGTAGATATTTAGGGTGTTAATACCTTCCCTTTGCATAACCAACCCCCTTACCTTGAATCTTTCCCCCTTTTTTTTGGGTTATTCGCTCTTTTCCCATTCCTTTGGAAACAATAAAGCGCGGTGGCGATTTTTATTTTGATTTGTACAAAGTCTAGTCAATCCAATGGCTTAGTTTTGAACATTTCTATCGCTACAGTAACCCCACTTTTATAATTATCCACAGAAGAGTCGCCAGTTCTATGATACAGTGAGAGAACTGACTAGAGGGTTTTGCGTTTTATCGCAAATGTTGCGGTTAGCAAGAGTCGCCACTGACTTTTCTTTTATCCTAAAGGAAAGGTGAAAAAGCACAAGAAAGACCTTTGAGATTGTTTTGTGAGTTCGGGGGGTAGATTATGAAAAGGGGAGGTATTAGCACCCTTTTCATCCATGGTTTTCCATGGGCTTTTAGTTACTCGCTAGATCACTTGCTTTTGTTTGAAATTGTGTTTTGTGTGGTTTTGAAAGTATTTTGTAAAAGAGGCCATTGTTTTAGGCAATCTTTATAATGATTCTCGTTCGTAAGAATGTATACAAATATGTTTGTATTTTTTGAAAATGTTTTCAATGTTTGTAAGGTGTTTGGAAGTGTGTGTGTTTGTTTTTGAAAATAGCAAGGATAGTTGTTTTGAAATGGAGCAAGTAACTAGAAGTAATCTACCTACTTAAATGTCTTTCTTGTTCATTCTCTTTTCCTTTGACATTATTGTCTTACCATTGGTTGGGTAAGCAATCCTATCTTTGGATGAAATGGGACGGGCGTGGGTCATCGTATAGCCATGATTAGTAATGTTGCAAGGTATCTTAGCATTTTTGAGAGACTAAGACCATTTTGTAAGGCAACTTTGAATAGCGTCATCGAGGGACTATGATCTTGTTTTTTTGTTTGTTTTGCTAAGATACCTTACATGCATAATAAGGCCATTTTTTGTATAAGGCAACCAAGTGGAGTAACCCTAAGGGTGCTTGTGTGCAAGTGTGCCATTTTCATGCTTGATTTTGTCTTGAATTAGGGTTTTCTATTTGATCGGTTTTATCTTGCCATACAAACCCTAATTACTAACATGTTATGTAAAAGCGGTAAATTGGGAAATTTAAAGATTACTACGCTATTACAACCCTTTGTGAGAGGGGGTATACAATTTATGAATGGGGATTTGCAAGAAAGTAAAAACCCTAATTATCTATTACAATCATATCGAATTTATCAACTGTACAAAGAAACGAATGTAAATACAATGTGTAAGAAGTGAAATGAATATAATGTACAAGTATGAACGAACAAGGCCATGGATATTGTTTGACTTTAATTAACTTAGGAGAAAAAGAAATAATTAATTAAACAGAAAATTAGAATTAAAATAACAAAAGAAGCTAGTTTAGAGAAACAAATTTCTAAATGAATAATAATCACAAACCTAATTTAAATATTTGATTAAATTAAAAAAGAGTTTTAACAAGAAAATATTTTAGTCTATTAAACAAACATGAATATATTTAATATACATATATGCATAAATAATTTTTTTTGAGATTTTTTATTTATAAAAATAAATATTGTTATAATATTAATAATAATAATTAAAAAAAGTAAATGAATAAAAATAAAATATATAAAATAGGTTAAGGGTGTTAATGATTAAAAAGGGTGTTTGAAGAAAGAAATTAAAAAAAAACTATTGGGCTTTCAGCCCAAAATAATCATGGTTAAACAAAAAACTAGATTTGTTAAGGGGATGGGGGGTGTAGCGAATCAGAGGGGGTTGGTTTCAGCATTTTTGGTTTTGGGCCTGAATGAGCAGGCCCAGTTGTTTTATACAAAACAACCAGGGTCCAAGGGCGTGGTTCATTTTGCTGTTTTGCTTCTCTCTCTCATTTCTGATTCTCTCTCTTTGGTTCTATGAAATCCCTCCATCGGAGAAGAAAAAAGGGTCGCGCTGGAAATCACCTTGCGGCGGTGACGGCGGTGTCTGGGTTCAAAACCTCATCTTTTTTACATTAATCCCTTCCTCTCTTCTTCCTCATTATTAATTCATTGCTTGATTGTGCAGAAAACAAAGGATTCAACCTAGATCTAAAAGGGGACAACCGGAACCCTAGGGGTTCCGATTTGCATCTTCGACATGACTTGGTGAGATCTCTCCTTTCTTCGCTAGTTCTGAGGGGTTTGGCTCTTTGAAAATGATGATAAATTTTTTTAGGGTTTATGTTTTGCATGCATTACTGTATTTCTATCTTGTATGCTTATGATGATGATTGTTGGTTTGCGAAAACTGAAACCTGAGGATTTGTTGTTCTGAGTAGTTCGTATTTTTGATAAATGATTTTTTTTGGAAGGTTCTGGCTCTGTTTGTTCGTAAGTCTTGGTTTCTGTATTTCTGTATTGTGGGCTTTTGTTACGTTTTTCTTTGTAAAACTGAAAAGAAAAATGTGTGTGATGTTGGCTCTTGGATTTTCTGTTTTGGTGATGATGATCTGGCTTAGAGTTTTGGCTCTGTCTATTGTGATTATGACTTTGTATATTTTATAGAAGAAGAACTTGAAATGATTTTGAGGTTTTTGACAGTTTGTATTAGAATCTCAGTATATTTTTTCTGTAAAAGGAAAATGATGCTTGTTTGCTGATTCTTTCTTGAGGTAAATGAAAGGTGGCTTGGTGTTTATTTCTGTTACAAGTTTTTCTCTCCCTTTGGCTTTTTTAATTGAAACTAAACTATATGTTTTGCAAAAAAGAATTCTAAGAAACAGTTTCCACAAAGTTTGTATATTTCTATGAAAAGAATTTGGAAATAGTTTGAGAAATTACCTTTGTTGCTATGTTTGGGATATCCTGTGGCTTGTTGACTGTGATCTTTGATGGTCTTGTGATGAAAATAGTGGCCTGACTTTTTTCTCTTCTGTATGTTCTTCTTGCTTTCCCCAAAACAAAAACCTCTCTTTTGTGCACAGTATGGCTGCCTTTTATATTGGTTGGTTTATGCTAGTTGACTTGGCTTGTTTGTAGTTGGTATAATTCCTGTCGTACTGACTTTGCTTTTTCTGTACTTGCTGTATATTTTCTGACTTTGGCTTCTCTTGTGATCCAAAACTTAAATGCTTGAGATTTTATACAGCCAACCCCCCCTCTTTTGAGTTTTCTCCCTTACTTTGTGATTTTCTGCATTGCTTCCTTTCAAACTTGTATTTGCTGATAGTCTTTTATATTTAGTTACTTGTGGACTTTTGCTATGAACCAAACTTTTCTTTGATATTTGTGGTAAAGTACTTTAGGCTTATGACATGACTTTACAATTTTTTAGGCTCTTTGATTGTTGATTGTACTGGTTTTCTTGTTGAGACCATTTTCTGATTTGAAACAACATGAGACTTTTGCTTGTTGATTTGATACTTTCTGATTTGAAGTAACATGAGGCTTTTTCTTGTTGATTTGGTGCTTTCTGATTTTCTTTATATCTCTTGTGAACCAAGATTTGAGATTTGCAAGAGATTAACCCTAGCTAATGATGTATGATCCTGATTTTCTGTTGCTTGTTGTACTGGTTTGCACCTTTTAGTTTGTTGTGAACCAATTTTTTTTGAGATTTACAATATAACTTTAGCCTATGATGAAACTGAAATTGTATGAGGCTTTTTTGAATTGTTTTAAATCATGTTGGGCTGAAATATGTTGGGCTTGTACTTGTGTTGGGCATGAAACTCCATTTGCACTATTGTGAACCAATTATTTTGAGATTTGCAATGTAATTTTGGCCTATAATAGAACTGAAATTGTATGAGGCTTTTGAACACAAGACCTTCTTTTTCTGGACTTCTGGTATTTTGCTGCCTATTGTGCAACTTGCCCTGTTGTTTGTTGCAGTTTGCTTGCATTGTTACCTTGCTGCCTGTTATGCTTGCCCTACTGTTTGTTGCAGTTTGCTTACCTTGTTTGTGAACCAAGTTTCCCCCTTGTGATTTGCAAACTATGAACCCTTAGGCCAATGATTAAGCAAAAATGCATGAAGCCTTAGCATACAAAACCTTCTTTTCTGATTCAACAGAAACCACCCCAATGATGATTTTAGGATTACCTTTGTATGTTTTGCTCATTTTTTCCTGAATGTTTGAACTACTAACAAACTTTTCCTTTTCTCTTTTCATGAACATGAAGCATGGATGGCAAGCAAAGGCTGGAGAGATTGCTGGAGGATGAAGACTTAGGATTTCTCTTTTAAACAATTTTTGTAACTTATTGCATTGGTAGATATTTCTTTTTTTTGTAAAATTCAAAATTTGTAATGCAATGAATACAATACTTTTAAATAATATTGTGAAAATATTGTACCAAATTCAATCTTTGAATCTTGTAACTCTTATTTTTTTTAGTAAGAAACCTCATTCTAGGGAACTTATATTTCAAGCAATCACCAAAGATGATCAAATAAAACAAAACTCTTTGCACTCCAATCAAACCTTTAAATCAAAAAATGAAATTTTGAGAATTCCATTTGATTAATTTAACCTCAAAGGCCTATGATAAAAAAAACTTAATCTTCAATTCTTGTTCAAAGCTAGACTGGTAACCACAATGAGTTTGCATGTCATTATTGATTCAAACGGGATTTCATCATCTATCAAACATGTTTTAAGAACAATCGTCAGTCTTGTAGAATTTACAAACTTCAGCGAACTGTGTTTAAGAACACTTGAAATTTTGAAGACTCAATTATTTCTGAGAAATCCGAAACCCTAATCATTGATCTGCCATCTAGGAAGAGAGTCTGTTTGATCGACCTTCGAGCTAATTGTACGCACTTGAAACCCTAGGATAGCATCTTGTATGAAAATTTAGAGGGAAAATTTAAGGGTACAACAGTTGCCCCTGTTCAATTTTCTTGCACTTGAAACGCGAAATTGGCGTGTTTGCTGTTTGTAGCTTGAAAGTGGAAGATGGTTGAACACTAGAGTGCCTGAAAATTTTCACTTTTTGGTGTACAAAGTAATTCCTCGAATCTATTGTATCGGGAATGGGCTTAAAGATGCCATTGAATGAACTGAGGGATATCTGTCGGAGACGGGCTTACAGATTCCATTGAATGAACTGAGGGATATTTGTTGGAGACGGGCTTACATATTCCATTGAATGAACTGAGGGATATCTGTCCGAGATGGGCTTACAGATGCCATCCAAGGGTGACTGTTTGACAGGAAATGGACTAAGTCCGACCTTGACTTCAATTGAAAGAGTGTCAGGATGGCATCCATGTCTAGAGCGTGTCTGAACTGTATCTGCAAGATGCTCTGAATGAGTATCAGAGTGGCATCCGAGTCTGGAGCGTATCGGAACTGTATCTGAAGATTGAATCCGAATGAGTATCAGAATGACGTCCGTGTCTGGAGCGTATCTGAATTGTATCTGTAAGATGCTCTGAATGAGTTATCAGAATGGCGTTCGAGTCTGGAGCGTATCTGAACTGTATCTGAAGATTGAATTTGAATGAGTGTTAGAATGGCCTCTGAGTCTGGAGCGTATCTGAACTGTATCTGAAGATTGAATCTGAATGAGTATCAGAATGGCATCTGTGTTTGGATAGTATCTGAACTGTATCTGTAAGATGCTCTGAATGAGTTATCAGAATGGCGTCCGAGTTTGGAGCGTATCTGAACTGTATCTGAAGATTGAATCTGAATGAGTATCAGAATGGCGTCCGAGTCTGGAGCATATTTGAACTATATCTGAAGATTGAATCTGAATGAGTATCAGAATGGCGTCCGAGTCTAGAGCGTATCTGAATTGTATCTGTAAGATGCTCTGAATGAGTTATCAGAATGGCGTTCGAGTCTGGAGCATATCTGAATTGTATCTTAATTGTATCTAAAGATTGAATCTGAATGAGAATCAGAATGGTGTCCGAGTTTGGAGCGTATCTGAACAGTATCTGAAGATTGAATCTGAATGAGTATCAGAATGGCGTCCGTGTCTGGAGCGTATCTGAACTATATCTGTAAGATGCTCTTAATGAGTTATCAAAATGGCGTCCGAGTCTGGAGCGTATTTGAACTGTATCTGAACTGTATCTGAAGATTGAATCTGAATGAGTATCAGAATGGCGTCCGAGTCTGGAGCGTATCTGAACTGTATCTGAAGATTGAATTTAAATGAGTATCAGAATGGCGTCCGAGTCTGGAGTGTATCTGAACTGTATCTGTAAGATGCTCTGAATGAGTTATCAGAATGGCGTCCGAGTCTGGAGCGTATCTGAACTGTATCTGAAGATTGAATCTGAACTGTATCTGAAGATTGAATCTGAATGAGTATTTGAATGGTGTCTGAGTCTGGAGCGTATCTGAACTGTATCTGAAGATTGAATCTGAATGAGTATCAGAATGGCGTCCGAGTCTGGAGCGTATCTGAACTGTATCTGAAGATTGAATCTAAATGGTAACTGTTAATCTTATCCTTAAAAGAGTAAAGTGTTAGCTAAAATAGCAAGTCATGACGTATGAAATGTATGCATAATGAGATTATGTTGTATGTATTCGTGTTATCAATGATTATGATATATGGATGCAATGTATGTGTATGCGA
This sequence comes from Vicia faba, assembly GCA_948472305.1. Classification (NCBI taxonomy): domain Eukaryota; kingdom Viridiplantae; phylum Streptophyta; class Magnoliopsida; order Fabales; family Fabaceae; genus Vicia; species Vicia faba. The sequence continues at coordinate 524,012,689 of OX451737.1, forward strand.
GCTAATCTGCTGCATTGCTGTTGGATTGAAGGAAATAAATCCTTGGATGCTGCTGAGGATATATGAGCATTCATGTCTGGAAGTCGAAGTATTGATGGATTTCTGCCGAGAGAAATAAATTATGTTGTAAGGGCAATGTCTAGTACTGCTTGTAAAATCTGTTGGGGGATTTTGAGGAATTTTGACAATTTCTACTGGGGATCAATAGTTTTAAATTTTGTTCCGCTGGGGATTTAAATGACGTACTGTAGGGGATCACTTATGGAATAGCCTAGAGACATTTTCCTATTCTTTTAACCTATCAGTAATTATCTTCTCATTTTGTTTATTTGTAAACCGTAATCATGTTCAAATGCATATGTTCATCAATGAATCATTGGACGTTTTTTGTAAACAAAACACAAGCGTAAATAAAAAGACAAATAGTTTTTCGCACTTTCAAAGGGGTATCTTTGCATTGACTTTGAATAAAATATTTTGTACAGAGGGGACAAACATTCTAGTAAGAGAATGATGTCATAAAACAAGAAAATTTATACAGAGAAGGATAGCTATGTGTAATAATCCCATGGGGTTCCCATTCTTCTATAGCCTTCGCATTCTCCGAGTATCCTGTCTATTTGCCGTGTCCGAAAATGATTGAATTGATCAGAAACTCTGAGTTTGTCAGTGGAAGCCAAAGGTTGTTTGTCAAGTGATCCTACGGGACATAGTCATACACTTTAATTCCCTAACTTTTTCCTGGACTGACCTTTCGGGTTTTCAGTCCACCGGGAAACCCTTTTTTTCCCAAGTCACCCTTTCAGGTTTTCAACTTGCCGGGTGTACAGATTTTTTTTATTTTATCCCTAATTTTCGCCCGAACCTTTTGGTTTGCCGGGATGCCCCTTATTTTGCCTAAGTGTGTCAACCTAGCGGGTCTCTTATGCGTAGTATCTTTTGACTATGTCTGCATTCGTAGGGTGTGGCAGGTCGTCGCCATCCATGATGGTCAAGATCATTTCCCCACCGGAGAATATGTTCTTGATTACAAATGGTCCTCCATAGGTAGGAGTCCATTTTCCCCTGGGATCACTTTATGGCAAAATGATACGTTTGATCACTAGATCCCCAACTTGATATACTTGGCGTCTGACTTTCTTGTTGAAAGCCTTGATCATCCGTTTTTGATACATCTGACCATGGCAAACAGCAGTAAGTCTCTTTTCATCAATTAAGTTCATTTGATCAAGTCGAGTCTGGATCCAATCGTTTTCATTCAATCATGCATCCTTCATAATTCTCAGAGAGGGGATCTGAACCTCAATAGGCAAGACAACCTCCATGTCGTAAACCAAAGAATAGGGTGTTGCCCCGATTGATGTGCGAGTCGTGGTACGATAACCGTGGAGAGCGAATCGTAGCATCTCATGCCAGTCTTTGTATGTGACTGTCATTTTCTGTATGATCTTCTTAATGTTTTTATTTGCAGCTTCGACAGCACCATTCATCTTTGGACGATAAGGAGAAGAATTGTGATGCTGAATCTTGAATTGCTCGCATCATGCGGTGATTATAGTGTTGTTGGGATTTGTACCATTGTCAGTGATGATCCTTTCCGGGATACCGTACCGGCAAATAAGGTTTTGCTTGATGAAACGGGCAACAACATTCTTGGTAATGGAAGCGAAGGAGGCTGCTTCAACCCACTTTGTAAAATAATCAATGGCCACTAGGATGAAGCGATGTCCACTGGAGGTTGTCGACTTAATTTCCCCAATCATATCAATTCCCCACATAGCAAAAGGCCAAGGAGCCGTCAAGACATTCAGAGGAACCGGGGGTACATGCACTTTTTCGGCATAAATCTGGCATTTATGATAGGTTCGAGAATGTTGATAGCAATCTGCTTCCATGGTAGACCAATAATAGCCTGCCCGTAGGATTTTCTTTGCCATCGTATGCCCACTGGAATGGGTGCCAAAAGTACCTTCATGTAATTCATCCATGATCTTTTCAGCTTTAACCTTATCCACACACCGAAGCAAAATGGAGTCATGATTGCGTTTGTACAGGATGTTGTTACTAAGGAAGAATTTAGCAGAGAATATCCTTAAGAACTTCTTATCATTGATTAAAGCTCCTTCTTGATATTCTTGAGCCTCGAGATACCTCTTGACCTCATGAAACCAAGACTGGTCCACTATCTCTTCGGTATTAATCTCGTGACAACGCGTTGGTTCATCCATTCGTTCGATGGTGATTTGGGGAGCCTCGTTATCCCAATTATGTTTGAACATAGACGACACTGTGGCTAGAGCATCTGTTAGCTGATTTTCTTCTCACGGGAAATGCTCGAAGGTCATCTTCTCAAAATGTGGTAGCAATGTCAAAACATGTTCTTTGTAAGGGATAAGATTTGGGTGCTTAGTGTCCCATTCCCCTTTGATCTGACTGATGACCAAAGCTGAATCTCCAAACACATCTAAAGATTTGATTCCCAAATCTATGGCAGCTCTGAGACCAAAGATGCACGCTTCGTATTTCACCGTGTTGTTTGTACAGTTGAAGCGAAGTATGGAAGTAACGAGAGTGTGACACCCTTCCGGAGATATGAGTACAACGTCGATACCATTACCAAGTGCATTGGATGCACCATCAAAGAACAAGGTCCATCGGGATCCTTGTTCAGGTCTGTCATATAATCTGATTTCTTCACAGTTGTCTAATGTCATGATGTCTTCATCCGGAAATTCAAACTTCATGGACTGATAGTCTTCTACAACTTGATGAGCATGATGATCAGCTAGCACACTGCCTTTTATAGCTTTCTGGGTAGTATACTATATGTCATACTATGTCAAGATCATCTGCCATCTAGCTATTCTCCCTGAAAGAGCAGGCTTCTCGAAGATGTATTTTATCGGATCCATCTTAGATATCAACAAGGTAGTATGAGTCAACCTATACTGTCTTAGCCGGCGAGTAGCCCATGCCAGAGTGCAGCAAGTTTTCTCGAGCAGTGAATATCTAGTTTCACAGTTGGTAAACTTTTTGCTCAGGTAATAAATAGTGTGCTCTTTTTGGCCAGACTCGTCATGCTGCCCCAATACACACCCCATCGAGTTTTCTAAAACAGTCAGATACATGATCAACGGTCTTCCCTCGACTGGTGGCATCAACGCAGGAGGCTCTTGTAAGTACTCTTTGATTTTGTCAAAAGCAACCTTGCATTCGTCATTCCATTTGTCTACTTGATCTTTCTTCAATAGCTTGAAGATTGGCTCACAAGTAGCTGTTAGGTGAGAAATGAATCTGGCAATATAGTTCAAGCGTCCCAAGAATCCTCTGAATTCCTTCTCAGTACGAGGAGCAGGCATCTCTTGTATTGCTTTAACTTTGGCAGGATCAACTTCAATACCCTTGTTACTGACGACAAAACCTAAGAGTTTACCGGACCGTACTCCGAATGTGCACTTGCTTGGATTCAACCTCAGCTTGTACTTCTTCAGTCTCTCAAACAGTTTTTATAAGTGATCCAAGTGTTCTTCTTCTGTTATCATATCGTCTACGTAGACCTCTATTTCATGATGTATCATGTCGTGAAATAAACCTACCATGGCGCGTTGATAGGTTGCCCCAGCATTTTTCAATCTGAATGGCATCACCTTGTAGCAGAATGTGCCCCACTGTGTGACAAACATTATCTTCTCCATATCCTCCGGCGCCATTTTGATTTGGTTGTAACCTGAAAAACCATCCATAAAGGAAAACACTTTGTGTTGTGTAGTATTGTCAACTAGGATGTCAATGTGGGGAAGTGGGAAATCATCTTTAGGGCTCGCCCTATTCAAATATATGTAGTCCATGCACATTCGTACCTTGCCGTCCTTTTTAGGGACGGGAACAACATTGGCAACCCATTGAGGATAGGAGGTGACGGCCAAGAATCCAGCGTTGAGTTTCTTCATGACTTCAGCTTTAATCTTCTCTGACATATCTGGTCGCATGCGACATACTTTTTGTTTTACTGGTGGGAAATCCTCTTTTGTAGGTAGACGATGTACCACAATATCTGTATCAAGTCCTAGCATGTCTTCATATGACCAGGCAAAGACCTTAACATATTCGTGTAGCAGCTGAATCAGACGCTCTTTGACACTAGGTTTTATATTAGAACCCGCCTTGACTTCTCTTTTGTCTTCTTCGGTACCTAGGTCAATTGTATCCAGTGGTTCCTCATGAGATTAAATGGTCCTCTCCTCTTGTAGTAGTAACCTGGCCAGTTCCCCCGGTACTTCACAATCTTCCTCACCTTCGTATTCGACTTGGTAGATTAGATTTTCAGAGTCATAAAAAGCCATAGCAAAACCGTTACCCATGGGATCCTGAGTGGATGTAAACCTGCATTATGAGTGTGTGTAAGAGTATAGCTATCTTTGAAAGAAATGAAAATGTAAAAAAGAAAAACAATGAGCGCAAAGTTTGTATGCAAAAAACGTCCATGATTCATTGATGTCATATGGAAATGAGATAATAACCCTTACAAATGGACCATTGTGCCTCGAGTAATACACAAGGTTTTAAGAGTCTGAATTGTTTTAATATTACAGATCCGACAAAATGTAAAGACAAATTACTGTTGGATAAATGTGATCGGGACAAAATCTCTAGCCTCCCAATTGTTGAGCCCCCCACTGACAGTTGGGAAAATCTAGTCCTCCAGGTTGTAGCTGTCTTCATCATCTTCCACCGCATTGACTTCGCGGTTGCTGATCCTCAAGGGTGGTCCTCCGGCACGAGCCCGACGTATAACCTTCTGGGTACCTAAAGTGAAACCCAGACCAAAATTGTCAGATTTGTATGGGATATCTCGGAGTTTTCCCCACATAGTGCACCCTCTTTCTTCTACTACTGTCTTGGCATCCTTCAAAGATGACATCCTGAGTGGAGGCCTTGTGATCTTAGGAACAACCTTGGTCACCGCCACATCTTGCGGGACTTCTTCAAAGTTTTGGAATGGAGTTTCAATAAATTCACCATCTAATTCCACATATCTGAAGGAATTGAGATGGCTGGTCATATACTCTTCTTCTCCATGAACGGTGATAATCTTCCCTTGGATCGGATATTTCAGCATTTAGTGCAACGTAGAAGTGACGGCACCAGCATTGTGAATCCACAGACGGCCTAGCAAGTAGGAATATGAGGGGCGGATATCCATTACATAAAAAGTTGAATCAAATGTTTGGGTTCCAACTTTTATGGGGATATCCACCTCCCCATGCACCATCCTTTTTGAGTCATCGAAGGCCCTTACTACTATGTTGCTTGGCTTTAATGTCAATCCTTCGCAGTCAAGCCTATCAAGAGCCTTTTTAGGCAACACATTCAGGGATGAACCGATATCAACCAACACATGAGCCAACATCGTGCCCCTGCATTCAACTGAGACATGTAATGCCTCATTATGCTTCCTCCCTCTTGGCGTTAAATTAGCATCCAAAAAACCTAGACCATTATCTACAGTCAAGCTGGATACGCAGTCTTTGAACAGTTCGAAAAATGTTTCTTGGGGTACATGGGCAGTTTTTAGGAATTTTACCAAGGCTTTTGCATGCGCCTCAGAACATAGTAGTAAAGCCAACATGGAAATTTTGGACGGAGTTTTCCCTAGTTGTTCAACTACATCATAGTCTCTTCTTTTTATGATTTTTAGAATTTCCTCCATCTCTTTCTGAGAGGTCTCAGGGATAGCCAATGATCATGCCTTCGTCCGGACAAGCTCAATCAGGATACTTTTACCTCGAGTCTCGGTTAGCTCGGCAGCAGGAATGTCAGTAGGAGTGATAGCGGGGATTGTAACAGCTTTTTCAGTTGGAGCATTTGCAGAGATGATTGTAGGGATGGGAACTGCCTTCGGAGGAGCAACAACAACAAGAATGATTACGGGTCCAGAAACTGCTTTTGGGGGAGCAATTTCTGGAGAGAATATCCTTCCGCTTCGGGTAATCTTGCTAGTCCCGACAATGTTACTGATATCGGAGTTATCTTTCTTGGAACTTGAATCTTCGGCAGCTGGCCAATCTTGCTTGATATCGTGGTAGTAGACATCCCCTCCATAATTCCATGGTACGGTTTTTTCTGGCAAATACGGGATTGGTCCAGGCATTGTAATTATCAAAGGAGCTACTTTTGGAACTGATGTAATTCTAACGGGTCTTTTGGTGGAGACCCTGGAAGAATTGGCGGATATGGTAATGATGGAAACATCATTATAAGAAACAGTTGGAACAAAAGTCCTTTCGAACAAAATTTCCTTGTTATCTATTAGGCATTGAACGCCTGCTTTCAACAAAGGACAGTTGGTTGGCGAGGACAAACAGGAATGACAACTTTCATCACAGTCTGGGAAAACAACGGCATTCAACAAGTTATTTTTGATAGTCAAGAGTGGGGTCACAAGTTCATCAACTGAAGAAACAAACATATCCTCCTCAATGGCGTTGGTATTATGATCGTGTTTGGGCATAGGGGCAGAAATGACATTGGGTTTTTCTGGCGCATCGAATTCAATCTCCTTAGCTTCAAGGAGGTCTTGTACCTTGTTCTTTAAAGCCCAAATGTTATTAGCGTCATGGTCGGGACTCTCAGAGTGGTATGCACAGCGGGCATTAGGATGATAGTGAGGAGATGTTGTGTTAGGGTTCTTTGGAGCTTCTTTCAAAATCACTAGGTTGGATCTTAGCAAGTGTGGCAATACTTGAGATAAGGTCATGTTAATTCTGGTGAATTGTCTGACTGGTCTTTCCATCCTTAGTTGGTTGTTTCTTTGCTGATCAGGCGCAGGTTTAAGAATCATAATAGCCCCCACCATTAGACGACGTTCGGCCCTACCTTGGTTTCTCTGAGGATAAACAACAACCACTTATTTCTTTCCGATAAATGGCTTCTTGACAGCAGCAGAGGATGCATCTCTTTGAATCTTTCCACTTTTTATCTCGGCTTCTACCCTTTCTCCGGTCACTATCAGTTCAGTAAAACCTGTCGATGAACTCCCAATTAGGTGATTGAAGAAAGGATCAGACAAGGTTCCCAAAAACATGTCTACCAATTCTCTTTCAGATAGAGGAGGTTGAACTCTTCCTGCCAAATCTCTTCACTTTTGTGCATAATCCTTGAAGCCTTCATTTGAAACCATGGCCATACTCTGGAGCTGAGTACGGGTAGGCACAAGATCAACGTTGTATTGGTATTGTTTATAAAAGGCTGCAGCAAGATCTTCCCAATTGTGAACATTGGCTCTTTCTAGCTGATAAAACCAGTCAAGTTGAGTTCTAGACAGACTGTCTTGGAAGAAGTGTACCCATAAATATTTGTCGGTGGTATGAGGTTGGATTTTCCTTACATAGGACCGGAGATGCATTTTGGAGCATGAGACTCCGTCATATTTGGAGAACACAGGTGCTTTGAATTTTGGAGGAATGACAATCCCCGACACTAAACCCAATTCCTCAAAGTCCAAGCCGGGAACGTTTTGGATTTCCATTGCATTCAACCGCTCTTCTAGATGCTTATACTTGTCATCAGCTAGAGGATATTGTTCTTCAGAGTAGTCTTCTTCTTCTTCCTCTTCTGAATTAGACTGGACAACTGTTTCTTTTCCCTTCCCATCTTGATTGTCTTTCTCACCAGATGTCGTAGCAAAGTCTAAAGCCCTTCTTGTTTGCCCTTGGAATCTTCTTCCCATGTTCAGAATTCCGGTTATCTTCTTCGTCTTCTTTTTCCTCTCCTCAGCCAGCAAAGTCTTCAACTCTTCTTGTCCTTTGGCTAGGGTCAAGAACAACTGTTAAAACTGTGCATTCTGAGCTTGGAGATCCTTCACAGTTTGCTCGAGATCCATCTTACTGAAATAAATAGTGGAGAGATGAGGAGACTTGTTGCAAGAAGCCTGTTTATGTTATGATGAATGATAAATGTGTATGCAATGATTTCAAGGATCTTTAAGATTCAAATTTTTTTAGACAAAAAGGAAGCACACGTTATATTAATATATTAAAGCTTGAGTACATCAGTGCCTTCTTGGGCGAAATGATACAACAACTCTAAGATAGAAAGGTAGTATGCATCCTCTTTGGTGCAATGTAAGAATTCAGAGTCTGCTCCTTATGAAGTAGCCTAGTGAGTTCCAAAACCTTCTTCTCGCTTACGTAGAATTGGGCTTCGAAAGTATCTCGCTCCCCCTTGAGTTGTATCCAATCTCTTTGTAGGTCTTCAAGAGAGGTGGGCATGTTAGGATGTAGGATAATGTATGGAACGTCTCCTTCCATAACAGGCTCAATAATTACCGGGAGAATGGAGGGCTAAGGCATCATAAGACTCTGAGAACGAGTTCATACCCATTTGAGGTAAGGCTCAAGAGGGATGGAATTTTTATGCCCCAAAGTCTTTCTATCTACCTTGTTCAACATCCTCCAAGCTCGGATAAATATCTGGCGAAGACCTTGATCGTTGTTGTCGTAGTCGAATACCAAACCTTGAATCAGCATCTCGTGCGGGCCATTCCTCCGGACGTAACCAAACTTCCTTAAGGCTAAGCAAGGGTTGTAGGTGATACCTCCCCTAATGCCAAGTAAGGATACATTAGGGAATTCTCCATAACGGTCGGCAATAGTAACATTCTCTATGGATTGGGAGAACCAATGAATGTCTGAATGTTTGAGTGTCATCAACCTTTGTGACCACCTTGATCCTTGCTCATTCTTTAGTACAGATTGGGGAAGATGCGAAATAAACCATCTTGCCAAGAGAGGAGTGCAACACATAAGGACACCTCTTTTCCTCATTGTGCGAGTGTGAAAAGAGTGTAGGATATCCCCTAGCAATGTAGGCACCGGATTGTGGGATATGAAGATTTTGACGGTGTTCACATCTATGAGTTGGTCAGGATTTGGAAACAAAACCATCCCATAGATGAGGAGAGCCACAATTTCCTCAAAAGCTTGCATATCCAAAGAGTTCCAACAATTTTGGGCTTTCTCGAACAAGAACTTTGCTAGGAAACCCTTGACACCACTCCTTGTTTCCCAATGAGTTGTGACATCAGATGAGTGCAAGTGTACAGCTTGAGAAATATCTTCTGGCTTTGGGTCTCTTTCTATACTGTTGAAAGGTAGTTGATTGAGAATGGGAATCCTCAAGAGTCGGGAGAATTCTTCCAAAGTAGGCACAAGTTGATAGTCGGGAAATGTGAAGCAATGGTGTAAGGGATCAAAGAACTGAAAGAGCACCTTCATCATATCCTCATCAGTGTTGGAGGTGACCAAGTTGAGTAGGCGACCATGTCTCTCGGTAAATGGAGAATTTTTCGGAATCCTTGAAGCTAACTCCTTAAGTTGTTGAGGGATTCTTACAAGATTGACTTGAATAGTTTTCCTGCGAAGAGAATCCATATCCTACAAAACAAGAACAAAGATGAATCCCCAAAATCCTTGAAATGGTTAGTGAATGTGTATGATGTTATGATGTTCATGATGTTATTTACAAGTACGTATATACAAACAAAACAAACAAGTTCCTAGGTTTAGGCCTGCATGGAGTTTTATAGGTAAGTATCCTCTTGAAGTTTTAGTTGGTTCAAACTTGTCCTAGTAATAGTAACCGGGTTCTAAGGAGCTCAATATCACTGGTTTGTTTCCTTGGTTATTGTTTTAGCACAATCCTCTTTAATGGCGACCGAAATATCCCAAGAAACCAAACCTCAATGAGTGTAGTATCGAGTATCTACCAACTTCGGAATGCACCAAAGCCGGTCATCTCACTACATCCTAAAGGCCAAGTTGGTCAAGTAAAGGTTCTAGAGGTTCATTAGTGCTTTATGACATCACTCAGCGGCCCCGTATTCTCTTTGATTAACTCAAAGTCTACCGGTACCCACAAATATGTCGCACTAACGTAGCTATTGCTTAGACCATGTCGGTATACCCCGCGCGGTTTCCACAATGTATTGCTACTTACCTATATTGTATCCCAAATCCGGGTAGAGGATTCAAACTCAAATAAAGAACCATAATGTAAAGCATACAAATCAAAAAATGAAAGCAAATAAATGTCATCTAACCCTAAGGTAACCCCACTTTTAAAATATTTCCCCAGTAGAGTCGCCAGTTCTGTGATGCGGTGGGAGAACTAACTTAGGTCGTTTGCGTTTGATCACAATTGTGTGGTTAGCAAGAGTCGCCACCGGCTTTTCTTTTATCCAAAAGGAAAGGTAAAAAAGCACAGGAAAGACCTTTCGAGATTGTTTCTTGAGTTCGGGGGGTAGATTATGAAAAGGGAAGGTGTTAGCACCCTTTTCATCCATGGTTTTCCATGGGCTCTTAGTTACTCGCTAGATCACTTGCTCTTGTTTGAATGTGCTTGTGGTGTGGTTTTTGAAAGTATTTTTAAAATGTATTTGCAATGGTTCTCGTCTCTATAAGAACGCATACAAAGTGTTGTTTCGAAAAATAGTTCAAAGAGGTGTTTGTGTATTGTGTTTTTTGAAGGTGATTTTGAAAAGATATTTTTGTAATGATTTGTTTTAATGTGAAATTATTGGTATGAAATGTTTGGTTTTGATCAAACACATGATTAAGAGCGAATCTACCTACTCGAAAGGTCTTAAATGTTCTTTTCCTCCCTCCTTTAGATGTTGCTATCTTAACATTGATTTGGTAAGAAGCCCATCGTTGGATGTGAAGGGACAGGCACGGGACATTTGTACAATCATAGGAGGCAACTTGTGAGACGCTTTAGCAATTTTCGTAAGGGACTAGATCGTTTTATCGAAGGCAACATCGAGGAACATCGAGGGACTACGATCTTTTTACCGAAGAGTCTTTGCTAAAGTGTCCCATATTCGAGGGACATGACTGTTTTCCGAAAGGCAAACAAAGTGAGATTACCCTAGAGGTGTTAGTGTGCAAGTGTGTTTGTTTGCATGCATCTTGTCTTGTATTTAAAGATTATCTATTTATTGATTTTATCTTGCCATACATCCTAATTACTAGCAATATATGAAAGCAAAAATAAAATACAGAAAATAAAATCCTAAGCTATTACATCTTTATGGGGATGGGGGTATAATTTGCAAACAGGGATGAAATAAATGTCTAATTATTACAACCACATCGAACTAATGGATAGCAATGAAAATATATGCATAAACAGTGTAGAAAATGGGAGAAACTGCCTTTTGATCCATTATGTGACGACACATGCTGTTATGCATCGACGCATAACTTTTCCTTGCTACTGTAAAGAAAGATTAGCTCAGTATGAGCCGACACATAATGGGATGTGTTGACTCATACACCTTCTTTGTACACGTACGCTTTTTGTATCGACTCATAGACTTTTCAACCTTCTGTTTTGGGACCTGAAATCAGTATGAATCGATGCATGGGGTTTATGTATCGACTCATACCCTGTTTTTTACTAGGATGAGTCGATGCATGTGTGTGTGTGTCGATACATACTGCATTTTTCTGCCTTAAACATTGTTTTATTGTCCATACATGTCAGTTTACAGCATATGATTGATAAACATATAGAGCAAGCAAACGGGGAAATGATTACTACATATTATCTTCAAGAATAAATCGTTAATGATGTATGAAAAAATACCAGGTCAAGAAGACTTACCTTGAAACTACACTTGGTATTTGAAATCTGAATGCCTTTCAAGATGTTGTGAGAGCTCCAATGAATCTCCAGGAAACTTGTTCCAAACTATTGAAACCCAGCCAAGTTATACAGTATTGTTTTTTGTTTGGATGGTGAGGACAATGGCCCTGACAGAAACTGTTTTAGTGTTTTTACAATCTCTATGTGCTAAGGTGTTTGGTTTATGGGAAAGTTTGTAAGATGGAATAATGGGTTGAAGTTCTGTTTTGAATGAGATTAGAGCTGGTTTCTTTTTCTTGAATGAGCCAAATTTCAAATAATACTGTTTTTTTTCTGTTCAAAGCCTCTCTCTTCCCTCCCAAAATTCCAACCTCTATGTCTTATGAGAATAGTCCCTTTTGTAAACCCTTGACTGAGGTTTAGGGGGGAAACAAAATTAGTCATTTTGAATTGTTTTTTCCTACTGTTTTGATACTTTATTCACACAATTTTCTTTTTTCCATTTTGGTACAATTTTGGGGCTGTTATGATGCAGGTTGGGACAGACTGCATAGAGCAGTTTTGGACTGTATAGGACAACATATGCAAATTTGTGGTGCAGCATAGCACAAGGTTTTTTTGTAGGACAGTGTGGAGCAGGTTTTGGGGTGTTGTGGTAATGCAGCATATCATACTTTGTTCAACTTGGACATCAAGATTTATAGCATAAAACTAACTTAGTCTTGTGGAGTATTTTATGCACATTGTATCAAGGACAAAATATTGTGACAAGGTTTTGAGTCAAAGGGAAAAACCAAGCAATACCAAGTTTAGGATTTGTAAACTTGCAAAAAATGTCACTTTGTAATAACTTGAATTATTTGCCTCATTTTATATTATTTGGAATTGTAGTAAAATGTGTCATAAAGCAAATGAAATTAACAAGTATAGAAAATACTTAGAAAAATTTCAAAATCTTGCAAAAGTTGGATTTTTTTATTCTCTTGATTTTTTATGATCAAATTTCACATTTTAGATGTCTTGACGCAATGTGATTTTTGGGACTCAAATTTGGTCAAAAAGTCAAAGTTTGTCTTTTCAGTGTGTTTTTGACCATTTTTCCCTTATGAATGATTTTCTTAAAAAGTTATAAATCCAGACTTGAAACTTGATAGAAGCAAACCTGAGGGTCCAGGATGGTCTTTTGAGAAATGAGAGGGCAAATTTTGGGGTACAACACTAAGCTATTACATCATTTAGGGGAGGGGATATACAAATTACAAAATGGGGAAATTGCAAAAAATTAAAACCCTAATTATCTATTACAACCATATTGCAATTGAATAAATATACAAGAATATAAAGATAATGCAAAAGAAAGGAAGATTGTTTTTTGTTTTTATATGAAAGGGTTTTAAGTCTTGACCTAATTGAAAATGATTAAGGAAAATTAAGCAAAATTACCCTAACCTAAATAAGAAAAGAAAATAACTAAAAAGAAGATTTTTTTTAGGGTTTTTATTTATGAAAAGGTTTTAAATTAGTAAAAATAAAATGTATATTGATTAATTAAAAGAAACCCTAATTCTAAATTAATTTTATTCACAAGAAAGTAATACAATAATAATTAAAACTAATCACCTAAATATTTAAACAAAAAGAAATTAATTTATTAAAGAAAAATGTTTTTTATTCTTTTGTTTTCTGAAGAAAAATGAACTAAATAAATATAAATAGTAAAAATATAAATATTTTTTTGGATTTTTATTAGTAATAATAAAAATAATATTAATAGTAATAATAATAATAATAATAAAAATAATAAAATAAAAAATAATAATAATAAAGAAAAATAAAAGAAAATTAAAGCCACGGGTTAGAAAGTAAACATGGAGTATGAAAGAAGAAAAAAAGTTAGGCCCAGGGGGTTGAGGCCCAAACGCCTGATTCAACCAGAAAAATGTGAAAAAAAGTAAAAGGTCACGCTGGGGCTCGAACCCAGGACCTTCCCAATATGCGCGTGCATGTTGTACCACTGGGGTGGCCTGTTTCATCCGTTCATTATACAACAATCAATAAACTTAAAACAAAACAAGTCCATGTTATAACTTCATCTTCAACCTCCAGCCTGAATATCTGCAACTTGCTCATTTCTCATCCATTTGCAAAAATGTAAACATCAAACTTGTTTCAAATTTCACAACGATTCCAGAAATATAAATTACTAAAACTATAAATCAAAGATGAGCATGAATTTTGAATGGTACCAAATTCTGACCTAACTTTTCCAGGATGTTCAGATTCAAAATTCTAACTATTCAAGCAATAATAATGAAATCTAAGGACATGGTTAGCTTCAGGACAATGATACATTTCCTATTCACAAATAAACCATTAATGATGCTTGTATGAAGATTTCCAAGTTAAGGAAACTTACCTCAAAACTGTAAATCGTATTCTGAGTTTGAGCATTCCTCAAGGTGTTGTGATGATCAGAATAGCTCTATTGAGGTCCCAGGAAGCTAATGCAATGTTTAGTTTGTACTGGAGATGGTTGAATCATGCTGGAGAAGTCCAAGTGCAAAGCTCTATTTTTTAAATAGAAGATGGTGTTAATGGTGTTACAGTCTTGTAATAGGGTGTGGGATGAGTTCAAAATGATGTTTAGAAGCTTTAGGAATCAAAAGGCTTGAAAACGCACGAGGGAGATGTGAGTTTCAAGTTTTTGGTCAGGTTATGCAAGAATGGAAGTATATGTTACAACTCTGAGTTGTTGAGAGTTTTTGGGCTTGTGTCTACCTCTGTTTTGATGCAAATAACTTGTGTATAAGTAAGGAGAAGGCTTGAGTGCTTGAGAGGGCCAGAAGTAAAAGATATAGGCTGATTGCTATGTTACTTGATGTTGAAGAAAGAGTGAAAGTTAGGTTCCAAGATGAAGTATAAGCATGGGCTTAGTGATTGTGAGGCTTGAGACAAACTTCTTTTGAGTTATAGGTCGTGTATCATCAGAAGAAACAATTGGAAAGATCAAGAACAAGTTTTGTGCATAAAGCTACTCTTTCAAAATGGCATTGTGCACTTTCTTCCTAAAATGGACATAAAGCATGGGCAATGCATTGAATGCTTGAGTTGAAGCCTCTAACAGCTGCGCAAGCATTTAATTATGGAGTGCCAAAAAAGTTTGAGGCCTGCAAAGCAAAGATTGTGCAGCATAGGCTTGAGATTTGAATTTTTGTTCATCACAAAATGACCTATAATTCCAATTTGAAAATCTAACTTCCTCTCTTCGATTCTCCTTGCTCAAGAATGATCTTAAAGAGTTCTTTGGCATTTTGGAAAGCTTGTAATATGCTCTACAACCCCTCTTTAAATCACTTTTGAAAATTCCCCTTGGAACTATGTGAAAAATTGCCATGAAGTTAGGTCAAAATTCTGCCTAAACTAGGGCAAAATTTTCAGCAAGTGTTTAGTTTCATGATCATGACTTCATGGATTAATAACTTGAGATCCAAGAATTTCTAGAAGAAGTTGTGTAAAGAAATGTTGTAGATCTCATGGATATCTACAATTTTCATGTTGAAAGTTTCTTTTGAATCATCTTGCATCATCGTGAAAAATTTGCTCAAAGTTGTGAAAAAATATGAAGTTTTCAACACTTAGAAAGATTTCTAAGTTTGAAAACTTTGACTTTTCAAAATGAAATATTGAATTTTTTATTTCTTGATGAACAAGTTTCATATTTTGACATGTTTTGATGAAATGTGATCTTTGACACTTGATTTTGACCAAAAAGTCAAAGTTTAACTTTTTAGTGTACAATTGACTTTTGATCAGTTGACTGAAAATCAACTATCAATCAATTGATCTTGAGCAATGTTTTGAGTCATGCCATTATGTCAAAATTATGGAATTGAACTCTTGATATCATGCCTCAAACCAATTAACCATTTGCTAAGTCAAAAATCAGAAATTGCCCTTTCTCAGTCAAAACCCTGATTTTGACCATTTTGCCCTTTTGATGATTTGATCAAATTTCTTGAGTAATTGTGATCCAAACATGATCAAATGATACATATGAGTTTATAATGTTGATATGGGTAAAAATTATGAATTTTGACTGTAAATTGGCCACAATTGACTTTTCCCCCAATACAGCTGATTTTTAGGTCAATTGCTCAATTGACTGAGCAAAAATGTGATCCAAGGCTTGAAACTTGATATGAGTAATATTGGGGGTCCATAATGATCCATGAAAGTCAAATGAGGCATTTAATTTTCAATTATCCTTATGCAATCTCAAACCCTAATTTCAGTCATCAGTGCTTAAGGAGGTGTCTTGAACTGATTAACCCTTGTGTAGTCTTGAACCAAAGAAGATCTTGTGAGAAAATACTTGATAAAATGAGAGGGAAAATTTTGGGGTACAACAGCTGCCCCTGTTCAATCTTCTTAAACCTGAAGAGTTAGATTGGCGGATCCGCCATTCGTGACTTGAAGGTGGAAGATGATTGGACACTAGAGTGCCCAGAAATTTACACTCGAAGATAAAGTGGGAATAGGCTTATAGATTCCATTTGGAGGAATGATGGATATTTGCCAGAGATGGGCTTGTAGATTCCGTTCAAAGGTGACTTTTGACAAAGAATGTACTATGTCTGAACTTGATTTCAACTGGAAAAGAATCAAAATAAATCTTTGGAGCGACTTATCTAAACCAGAGGAAGTCTTGTATGTTGTTTGACTGGGAAGGATCAAAATAAATCGTTTGAGAGATTTATCTGAACCCAAAGTATTGTTTTGGAAAGAATCAGGATAAACCGTTAAGGGGTTTAAACTAAACCAAAAGAGATCTTGAATATTCTTTAACTGGAAAGAATCAGAGTAAATCTTTGTGTGATTCATCTCAACCAAAGAAAGCGTCTGTGAGGAAGAATCAGAATAAACCGTTGAGAGATTTATCTGAACCCGAAATGTTCCTTTGGAAAGTATCAGGATAAACCGTTGAGGGGTTTAAACTGAACCAAAAGAGATCTTGAATATTCTTTAACTGGAAAGAATCAGGATAAATCTTTGTGCGATTTATTTGAACCAGAGAAAGCGTCTGCAGGAAAGAATCATAATAAATTGTTGAGAGATTTATCTGAACCGGCAGGGATCTGGAGAAAAATCAGAACAAATCATTGAGAGATTTATCTGAACTAGAGAAGACAGTTGCAGGAAAAGAATCAGAATAAATTGTTGGGATATTTAAACTGAATCGGCAGGAGTCTGAAAGAAACATCTATTGTGTAGATGGTTCTCTAATCCTTTCTTGGGAATTGATTTGTAATTGACTTGTTGAAAATTTGATGACAATTTTTTGTTGACTGATCTTTCCTGAAAAAGATAAAAGGTTAGTTGTATGCAATGTAATGATGTATGAAATGCATGGTGTAATGATGTTATCAAAATAAATGAGATTGTGTCGTATGTATTTGTGTTTTCAATGTTATGACGTATGGATGCGACGTTTGGATATGTCAATTTTTATGCTGCAATGTTGCTAGGGAAGATAAATCCTTGAGTACCACTGGGTACAAATGGTGTAAGTCTTCATGTTTTGAAGTGTTGACGAGTTTCCATTTGTTATAGAAATAAACTCTGTTGTGTAAGGGGAAATGTCGTGTACTTCTTGTAGACTTCGTGAAATCCTGTTGAGGAATCCTGAGAAGCAGGGCAACTTTTACCGGGGAATCTTTAGAGTGGTGACTGGAAGTTTTGTTCTAAGAGAAGCTTGATATCATTAAGCTGCAAACTGTGGGTTTTTTTTATGGAATAGTCTAAAGATATTATCCTATTTCTTAAAGCCATTAGTGATTGTCTTCTGTTTTTTTCCTCATTTGTAAACAGTAGTTACGTTCAAATGCATATGTTCAAAAATAAATCATTGGACGTTTTTTGTAAACAAAACACAGAGATAAAGAAAAACAGATAGTTTTGCACTTTTAAAGGAATATCTTTGTATTAACTTGAATAAGTATTTTGTATAATGAGACGAACATCCTAGTAAGAGAATGTTGTCGTAGAAAAATGAAAATTTGATACAAAGAAAAGATAGCTATGTGAAATAATACCATGGGGTTCCCCTTCTGCTATAGCCTTTGTGTCTCTGAGCATCTTGTCCACTTGCTGCCTCGTCCGAAGTTGATTAGATTGATTAGAACCAGTTGAGTTCGTCAATCGATGCTAAAGGTTGCCTGTAAGGTGATCCAACGAGACAATCATACGCTTTAATTCCCTAACTTTTGCCTAGACTGCCCTTTCGGGTTTTCAGTCCACCAGGATACCCTTTTTTGCCCAAGCTGCCCTTTCGGGTTTTCAGCTTGCTGGGTGTACAAATTTTTTTAATTTATATTTTATCCCTAATTTGTGCCCGAACCTTTGTGGTTCGCCGGGATGCCCTTATTTTTCCTAGGTGTGTCAACCTAGCGGGACTCCTATGCATAGTACCTTTTGATTATGTATGTGTTCACAGGGTGTGGAAGGCCGTCGCCATCCATAGTGGTTAAGATCATTGCCCCACCAGAGAATATTCTTTTGATCACAAATTGTCCTTCGTATGTAGGAGTCCATTTTCCCCTGGGGTCACCTTGTGGTAATATGATATGCTTGATTACCAAGTTACTAAACTGATATACCTGGCGTCTGACCTTTTTGTTAAAAGCTTTGATCATACGTTTTTGGTACATCTGGCCATGACAGACAGCCATAAGCCTCTTCTCATCAATTAGGTTCAACTGGTCAAGTCGAGTTTGGATCCAATCGTATTCACTCAGCCCTGCATCCTTTATGATTCTTAGAGAAGGTATTTGCACTTCGATTGGTAAAACAACTTCCATGTCGTATACCAAGGAGAAGGGAGTTGCCCGTGTTGATTTGCGCACAGTGGTACAATAACCATGGAGAGTGAATAGTAGCATCTCATCCCAGTCCTTGTAGGTTACTGTCATTTTTTGTATGATCTTTTTTATGTTCTTATTTGCGGCCTCAACAACACCATTCATATTCGGCCGATAAGGAGATGAATTATGGTGCTGGATTTTGAATTGCACGCACAGTGCGGTGATCATAGTGTTTTTGAGATTCGTACCATTGTCTGTGATGATCCTTTCTGGGATACCATACTGACAGATGAGATTCTGTTTCATGAACCAGGCGACAACATTCTTGGTAACAGAAGCGAAAGAAGCTACCTCAACCCACTTTGTGAAGTAGTCAATGGCCACCAAGATGAAGCGGTGCCCATTAGAAGCTGTTAGTTTGACTTCTCCAATCATATCGATGCCCCACATTGCGAATAGCCAGGGAGCAGTTAGGACGTTTAAAGGAACTGGAGGCACATGCACTTTGTCAGCACAGATCTGACATTTGTGGCAGGTTCGTGAATGCTGGTAGCAATCTACTTCCATGGTAGACCAGTAATACCTTTCCCGCAGGATCTTCTTTGCCATCTTATGCCCACTAGAATGGGTGCCAAAAGTGCCCTCATGCAGATCAGCCATAATCTTTTCTGCCTCAACCTTGTCTATGCAACGAAGCAAAACAGAGTCGTGGTTGTGTTTGTAGAGAATGCCATTACTGATTAAGAACTTAGCAGAGAATATCCTCAAGAACTTCTTATCATTGACTGAAGCGCCTTCCGGATACTCTTGAGCCTCAAGATACCTCTTAACTTCATGGAACCAAGGTTGGTCCACTACTTATTCAATATCGATCTCGTGACAATAAGCTAGTTCACCCATCCATTAAATGGTGATCTGGGGAGCCTCGTTATCCCATTTGAGTTTAAACATGGATGACATGGTGGCTAGCGCGTCCGCTAGTTGATTTTCTTCTCGCAAGAAATGATCGAAGGTAATCTCCTCAAAGTATGGGATTAATGTCAACACATGTTCTTTGTAGGGGATGAGGTTAGGGTGTTTAGTGTCCCATTCTCCTTTGATCTGACTGATGACCAAGGCTAAATCTCCAAATACACTTAAAGACTTGATTCCCAAATCTATGGCAACTTTGAGACCAAAAATAAACGCTTCGTATTCTTCCATATTATTAGTACAGTTAAAACCAAGTCTTGCAGTGAAGGGAGTATGACATCCTTTCAGGGATATGATTACATCACATATGCCATTTCCGAGCGCGTTGGAGGCTCCGTCAAAAACCAGGGTCCATCGGGATCCTTGTTCAAGTCAGTCATATGGTCCGAGTTCTTCATAGTTGTTTACCATCATGATGTCTTCGTCTAGAAATTCGAATTTCATGGATTGGTAGTCATCCACAACTTGATGAGCAGGGTGATCGGCTAGCACACTGCCCTTTATTGCTTTTTGGGTAGTGTACTGAATGTCATATTCCGTCAAGATCATCTGCCATCTTTATATTCTCCCAGAGAGGGCAGGCTTCTCGAATATGTATTTTATTAGATCCATCTTGGATATTAATAAGGTAGTATGGGTCAGCATATATTGTCTTAGCCGGCGAGCAGCACATGCCAGAGCGCAGCAAGTTTTCTCGAGCAGTGAATATCTTGTTTCATATTCGGTAAACTTTTTGCTCAGGTAATAAATAGTATGCTCTTTTCGGCCAGACTCATCATGCTTCCCCAACACACACCCCATTGAATTTTCTAAGACAGTTAGATACAAGATCGAGGGTCTTCCCTCGACTGGCGGCATCAAAATGGGAGGATCTTATAGGTAATCCTTGATCTTGTCGAAGGCAGCTTGGCACCCATCATTCCATTTGACTACTTGATCTTTCTTCTGTAATTTGAAGATGGCTTCACAAGTAGCGGTCAAGTGCGCAATGAATCTGGAAATGTAGTTTATCCGTCCTAAGAATCCTGTGACTTCCTTCTTAGTACGAGGAGAAGGCATTTATTGTATTGCTTTCACCTTGGCAGGGTCTACTTTGATACCTTTATCGCTGACGACGACGCCTAGGAGTTTACCAGACCTTACCCTAAATGCACATTTGTTTGGGTTCAACCTCAGCTTGTATTTCTTTAGTATCTCAAACAGTTTCTGCAAGTGGTCAAGATGTTCCTCTTCAGTTTGAGATCTGGCTATCATGTCGTCCACATAGACCTCTATTTCATAATGGATCATGTCGTGAAATAGAGCTACCATGACACGTTGATAAGTTTCCCCAACATTCTTCAACCCGAATGGCATAACCTTGTAACAGAATGTGCCCCACTGTGTGAAGAAGGTTGTTTTTTCCATGTCATCAGGTGCCATTATGATTTGGTTGTAGCCTGAGAAACCATCCATGAATGAGAACACTTTATGATGTGCGGTATTTGTGATACGGTGGGAGAACTGACTTGAGTTTTGCGTTTGTTTTCGCACTTGTTCGGTTTAGCAAGAGTCGCCACCGACTTTTTATTTTATCCTAAAGGAAAGGTTAAAAAGCACAGGAAAAACCTTTTGAGATGTTTCGTGGGTTCGGGGGGTAGATTATGAAAAGGGAAGGTATTAGCACCCTTTTCATCCATGGTTATCCATGGGCTCTTAGTTACTTGGTTTTGGATCACTTGCCTTGATTTTCAATTGTTTGAAATGGTGCTTTGTGTGTGTGTTTTGAAAATGTTTTTGAAGAAGATGCCTTGTCTTAGGCAACCAATGTAATGACTCGTGTTTGAGTGTTTCACAAAGGTGTGTATCTTTTCGAAAAGATGTTTCAAATGTTTTTGAGAGTTTGTTTTGAAAGTGTTTGTGATGTGTGGTTTGAAAAGTAGGCAAGTGTTTTTGCAAGTCGATCAAGTAACTAAGAGTTTTGTCTACCCCTAAATTTACTCAAAGGTTTTTCTCATGTTTTAACCCTTTTTAACAATTTTGTTCCACCATTGTATTTGGGGGAAAATCTTGCGTTTAGGATGTTTAACGGGACAGGCGCGGGTCATCGTATGGGCCATGAATGCAATGATGCCAAGTGTCCATGGCAATTTTGCTTGAAGGGACTATGATCATTTTGATAGGCAACTTTCGAAAGCGTCATCGAGGGACTTATGATCATTTGAATTGTTTTGCCAAAGAAACTCGACGTGCAAGCATGGCCCATTTTGGAAGGTAACATGTGGGATTACCCTAGGGGTGCAAGTGTGAATTGTGTGTTGATTTCATGTATTTGTCTTGTATTAGGTTATCTAGCATTGGGTTTTATTTACATACAACCCTAGGTCTAACCATGGTATAATTCGAAAGCGATAAACTGCGGGAATTTAAAGTCTACGCTATTACAAATAAGTATCCGGGAGTGGGGGTACAAATTTACAAATGGGGATGAGACTTAAATAATTACAACCAAATCGAACCGATCGCAATGTAAAATATAATGTATAGCAATGTATAAGAATAGCAAATGTAAATGTAAATGCATTAATGTAATTGTGTAAGTGTATGTGTATATGTGTATGTAATTTATTTACAGGTTGAGAAATGTTAATGTAATGTATTATCAAGTATAGTGTTTATTTAATGTTATCATTTTGTATTTTGTTAAATATGTATAAAACAAAAGTTTTAATCTTAAGAGAAGAATGTTTTAAAAATATTAATGTTTTTAATTAATAATTTTATGTATTAATATTAATGTATTTTAATTAATCTTTTTTATGTACAAACAACATGTTTTAATGAAAAAAGGTTTTAAGTTTGAAAGAAAAATAATATTATTGTTTGTATATTCATGTTAAAAAATGATAAAAATGATTAATACCTTATTTGCATTCACAAAACAAAAAAAAAGATTATGTTATCAAAAGAGAATTAAAAGGGCAATTAGCATATATAAAGGCAGATGGGCTTAAAGGGGATCAGCTGGCCCAATCATAATTTGAAACAGAAGCCAGGGGGGGTGTCAATTGGAAACGCGTTTGGGCTTTAGGCTTGTAACGGGCAAGGCCCAACGCCTGGCTCAAGTTTGAAAGGGTTTGTCATAATTTGTTTCATTTGGGAAAAACTTAGGGTTCGTCAAACAGAGATGCGGCGCCGTTCTTCTTCGTTTCGTTCGTTCCTCTTCATCTTCTTCGCCAAGCGCCTAGATAGTGTCTCTTGCCCCACAGCCACCAGCGCCACCATCTGTGTCCTTCTTCTCTCCTTGATTCCACGAAACGAGATTAAGGTGACGTTTTCTGCCTTTTTTAACACATTTTGAGTTTCGAATTTTATGTGTCTTGCATGTCTTGCTTGTTGATTCTGATGAAGTGTTATTATTATTCTTGTTGGAGATGCGTGAGAAGGGAGAGTAATTATACCTCTTGGAGAAGACGGAGGAGGAATGAAGATGGAGGCGCTCAGGCGGCTTGACGGCGAGGGGATACGCGTGATGAGCTAGCTTGCTTGAACACCTGGTACTCTACACTCTTGCTTTGCCTTCTAGGGTCTCGTGATGAATACTCTGAAAAAACCCTTTGATTTATCAATTTTTCTTCTTCTTGTCTCTTTGCTTCGCATCTGTTGCCTTCAATGACGATTTACTTGCCTATGATGAACGTTTTCTGAGGCTTTGATTGCCTTACTCTGTATTGCCTTGAATGCGTGATATTTGGTATGCTTGCCCTTTTGCCTTGAAATGCTTCTTTTCCTCGTTTCTGACTTTGAGTTGTCTTTGAATGCTTGATGATTTTGAGTTGAATGCTATTGTGTTGTTGTTGTTAGCCCAGTGATGAAGGTTTTCTGAGGGCTTGAAGTTTTGGTTGATTTTTGTGGATATGTTTTGGCTTGGATGTGCTGGTTGATGGCTTTGGTTGGATAGGGTTTTAGACTTCTGGTTTAGTCAGGCTTGTGTTCTTGTGAACTGGTTTTAGGTTTGATGAGGCTCGCTTCAGGCTTGCATCAGTTTTAGCTTTTTTACACAGGTTTGGCTTGTTAAGCTTTTAAAGGCTTGAAACAGGTTGAGGGTTTGAATCAGATTTAGGGCTTTAGGTTTGACAGGGTTTTAGACATGAATGGTTTGATTTGTTTATGCTGGTTTTTAGCTTGACAGTTCAGGTTTTTGGCTTCTGGTTCATAGCTTGACAGGAAGCTTTGAGTGTTTAGGTTTTTGGCTTCTGGTTCATGGCTTGACAGGCAGCTTTGACACAGGTAAGGCTTAGTAGGTTGGGTTTGAATCTGGACAATTTATGTGCTTTTGGTCTTTTTTTTGCAAGCTTCAGTTTGCTTGGAGTTTATGGAGCTTTTTGTTTGGGGTATCTTTTTTGTTTGTGATTTCTGCCTCTTCCCTTTACTGTTCTATTGCAGTTTGTTTTATATATTTTCTTTCTCAAGCCTAAAGCTAGTAAGCCCATCTTCTTTCACTCTCTCTCTCCTCTCTCTTGACAGTTTTAAGCATATTATATTGCTTATTTGTCCTTATGTTCTGAAAAGGTACTGCTGGAAAAATGATGATTTGAACATGCTTGCTTGCATATGTAGTTTTGCTCTGCATTCTTTATGTACTTCTTCCATATTTTCAGCTTCTTTGTGACAGTATTTTGTACTTGTTTTGACTAGCCTTTGATAGCACTTTGGCAGCTTGTGGAAAGTTTGAAATTGGAACTTTGTAGTTCTAGTTCAGTTTGCCTTTGGACTTTGTTTGGCATGTTGTTTGAAACTTTTGGACTTATGCAGCTTTTTGACAAACTTTGAACTTGTGCAATATTAAAATTTGTGCATTTCATATTTCATTGCAAGCATTATTCATCCCTCTTTGTGAACCGGGAGAAATCCCGTGATTTGCAGAGAGGGCAAACTGATTTCGGCCAGTCGCCTTTAATGATGAGCCCAAATTAACTGTTTGTCTTCTATTCATTTTATCTGCAATTGACTTTTCTTTCTTTTCTTATTTTTTTGCAGATAAAATCAAATGAAGCAGAGGGAGCAATGGATGGAAAATGGAGACTTAGGAATTAGGATAGTTTTTATTTCATTTTAAATATTTGTAAAATTATCATTGTAAATACTTTGTAAAAAAATACTGTATTTAAATAATAATTGTAACAAATAAATTAAAGATGAATAAAATCTATTTTTTATCAGTTAATTCCTTTTCTTCTTTTCAATTGTTTATTTTATTATTTATAATTCTTAAATTATAATAAATGGAAATAAATTCCAATTATCTTAACTTAGAATAAATAAACAATTAAATAAACATTGTGGTTTTAGTATCGATCAATTAATAAACCTGGCGCTTCAAAAATCCAAAGCAATGCACAGTCAATCACAACAACTGCCCAAATGTCTTTTCTCTTAATGATTCAATCAAACACTGCAAGCTCCCAGTCAGAAACCTCAGTCCATATTCCAGAGTGAAAAGCACTGTAGACTTAATTCTTTCTGCGCGCACAAAAACCCTAATTCTTGATTAAATGTCAAAGAAGCGTCCGCCTGATCAAAACCTGAGCCAAAATCAACCAAACCCTAAGCAAACTGTTTGGACTGTTCCAGAGCCATAAAAACCTTAATTTTGTCTGACTGAAGAGAAAAGTCTGTTTGACCAATTCTTGAACCAGTTTGAAAAATCAGGGAACGCTCGAGGCTGTGATTTCTTGTGGAAAAATACAAGGGCAAATTTTGGGGTACAACAGTTGCCCCTGTTCAATCTTCTTGGACCTGAAGAGTTAGATTGGCAAGTTTGCCTTTCGCGACTCGAAGGTAAAAGGAGATTGGACACTAGAGTGCCCAGAAAATTTGCACTCGGTGATGTGATGGTAGAGGGAATGGGCTTACAGATGCCATTTGGTGATGGGCTTAACGATACCATCTAGGGATGTGACTGAATCTTGTCGGGGGATGGGCTTAGAGATGCCATCTGGTGACTGTTGATAGGAGGATGGGCTTATAGATGCCATCTGGAAATGCTGATAGGAGGATGGGCTTATAGATGCCATTTGAAGGTGATTGTTGAACTGTATGTCACTGGTGAGTGGACGAGTATCAGAAAGGCATCCATGCTTTGGAACATCTCTGAACTAGTGATCTGAATAAGCAATAGATTGACGTCCGTGTTTGGAGAATCCGTAAACTGTTTTCAGGAGTTGGAGTTGAATAAGCCATAGAGTAGCATCCGTTATTGGGAAGCGTCCGTAAACTGTTTTCAAAAGTCTTGAAGTTGAATAAGTAATAGAGCAGCATCCGTTGTTGGGAAGCGTCCGTAAACTGTTTTCAAAAGTTGCATCTGAACAAGCGATAGATTAACATCCGTTGTTGGGAAGAATCCGTAAACTATTTTCAGAAGTCTTGAAGTTGAATAAGCAATAGAGCAGCATCCGTTGTTGGGAAGCGTCCGTAAACTGTTTTCAAAAGTTGCATCTGAACAAGCGATAGATTAACATCCGTTGTTGGGAAGAATCCGTAAACTGTTTTCAGAAGTCTTGAAGTTGAATAAGCAATAGAGCAGCATCCGTTGTTGGGAAGCATCCGTAAACTGTTTTCAAAAGTTTTGGCATGGATAAGGAACCGGTGTAGGGTTTCCTGATGATGAGTCCGTGTAAAACTGCATCTGGATGAATCTGGAATAAGTATCAGAATGTCGCCGTGTTTGGGTCACATCTGAACTATTTCTGGGTGAAGCTGGAATAAGTATCAGAATGTCGCCGTGTCTGGGTCACATCTGAACTATTTCTGGGTGAAGCTTGGAATAAGTATCAGAATGTCGCCGTGTCTGGGTCACATCTGAACTATTTCTAGAGAGAATCTCGGAAGATGATGATCTTTGTCTGTTGACTGATCTTTCCTGAAAAGTTAAAGAGTTAGTTGTATGCAATGTCATGATGCATGATGCAATGTATGTTATATCAATGTTTATGATATGAATGTGATGAATGCGCATGTAAGCTGATGAGCTGTCTTGCTGAGGATAGATGAATCCCGGATGACTGGAGACAAAAGAATCTTGACTGCTGCCGGGGAAAATAATTCCTTGACTGCTGCTGGGGAGGGAAAGAATCTTTGATTATACGAAGTCCTGGGACCACTGTTGGGGAGTCCGGAGCTTGGGTTGTATGCCAATCTACTGGGGATCCCCGTCTTGAGGAGATCTTCACTGGAGAATATTCGAATGTTCTGTGAGGAACTGAGAATGAGAGTCTCCACTCTGCTTGGGGATTGATAGCTGGAAGTTTTAGCTTCGCTGGGGATCTTGAAACTTGATTCTGAGGGGAATTAGATTCTGGAAGGATCTCTGGCTGGGGATATCAGCTTTGAGAAAGCTCTTGCTCTACTGAGGATCCTGAAGTTAACTCTGTTTGAGAACTCAGGTCATGTGCCACTTTGAGAATGAGAATCTTCATTCTGTCGGGAATGTCAGGAATTGGGAGTGTACCAATCTTCTGAGGTGATGAGAATCTTCATGCTGTTAACGGTCAGAAATTGGGAGTATACCAATCTTCTGAGGTCTTAAGGATGAGAGTCTTCATTCTTGAGAGAAACAGATCTTCAGTTGTCTGTTATCTTATTGGTGGTTGCAATTTTCAGCAGGTGATGAAGAAATTTTTTTGATGATTACTACTCCAAAAGATGGAGGAACCTTGATTACTACTTCAAGATGAAGGAACCTTGATGATTACTACTTCAAGATGAAGGAACCTTGATGATTACTACTTCAAGAGATGAAGGAACCTGGATGATTACTACTTCAAGATGAAGGAACCTTGATGATTACTACTTCAAGATGAAGGAACCTTGATGATTACTACTTCAAGATGAAGGAACCTTGACGATTACTACTTCAAGATGAAGGAACCTTGACGATTACTACTTCAAGATGAAGGAACCTTGACGATTACTACTTCAAGATGAAGGAACCTGGACGATTACTACTTCAAGAGATGAAGGAATCTGTTGATCAGACTGCATATGCTTAGAATGCTGTTGAAATGTAATTTGTTTTGGAGAATAAATCCTTGACAAATGTTGGGGAAATAAACCCATGACTGCAGGTTTGCTAGAGAGGTTTCATAACTGCCCCCAGTATCAGATACATGTGATATTGCCAGGAAATTTGGTCTGTTCGTAACCCTTGAGATTGACATTCGAATGCCCCAAGTGATGGTGACGGAGACTTGCCCCAGGTTAAACTGCAATTGAGAGATTTTGTTGAAATCTTGACTGGACTACCCCAGGTTAACTTGAACTTTGAAAGATCTGTTGAAACCTTGACTGGACTGCCCCAGGTTAACTGAACTTTGAAAGATCTATTGAAACCATGACTGGACTGCCCCATGCGTGCTGGATGGTGACATGTCATGTCCCCTTGTTGATAGGAGATTTGTCAACGGAAGTGTCATCCTTTTTGAAGTGATTTTGTTCACTGAGAGAGTTTTCGTTCCTCCGAACATTCGCTGTATGAATTTCTTCGCTGTCAAACAAATAGCCAAATGCAAACAGTGATATTCAAACAATGCAAAGTTTATGTTTGTCTTGAAGTTTTGAAAAATGCGTTTTTTAGCAGAAAACTTTTCATAAGACAAATTCAACACAAGATTTTAGAGCAAAGCCTTACAGGAGTCAGGATACCTTTTGTAACAGTATGCTTTCGAACTAACCATGCTTCAATTAGGAATTTTGAAGGGTTGTAACGTGGCCTGGTTCACGGTTTAAGAAACAAAGGATAAAGGCTCAAAGTGTATTTGTACCCACCCGCTCTTCATGATGTTCTTCAACCCTAAGCTCAGTTAATTGTGCGTCGCACTCTGTTTTGAGTTTGGAACGACTTTTTGGGTGATGGTTCACCAATTGAATTTGGGAGACAGTCATCATCTCCTTTTCTTTTTCAACAGTTCTCATGTTGTCGAGAGTTTGTAATGACCTCTCTATTTTGATTTTGATTTGTTATCCCTAACTTTTGCCTGACTGTTCCCGTTTTCGAGATTACAGTCAGCGGGATGCCCCAGCTTTCTTAAGCCTCCTTTATAGGTTTGGCTTGGTGGGCTTTTCTCTTTTGAGAGATTGACTGCCTAGGTGGTAGGGAACCATCACTGTCTTTTGATTCCAGAGGAATATTTTTGATTTTTTTGACGTCGTTCGTTGTACTACGAATTGAGAGTTTGCGACTTCAATACGCATTTTCTTTTGAATTAACTGAGATACTACCCTGCCCTGGGTTTATATCAGAGGTTTTGATTTGTTTAGAACAGAAAACTCCTACTTCTTTGGCTCGAAGGGGTTGACTAGGGATTATCTTCCTTATAACTCCAGTGTTTGGGAATTTGAAAGAAATGCCTGTACATCATCAGCAAGGTCTGTTCAAATGCATACTGTATGAGATTATGGTATTGTTTCGTCATCCTCCCTTTAAAGGCTTGCAGCTTTTTATCAAGAGTCAAATATCATAAAGAAAACATAAGAGTAGTGAAAACGAATGGATGAATTCAAGACAAACATATGCAATGCATTAATGAAACAAAGTTTAAACATCAACAGATAATTGTTTGAAAACAAAATAAATTACAACTTTGAAAATTCAAATGAAGCAAAAGTCTTTCAGCTTGAGCTTTGTCACTTCAGGTGGAGAACTCCTTAACGGAAGATTTTCATCTCGCCGTCTGGCATGAATTCCAGCACTCCAATGTTGATCAGATCTTGAATCTTGTTCTTCAAGGCCCAACAGTCGTCGGTGTCGTGTCTCGGGCTGTAGGAGTGGTAAACACAAAATGCGTCGGTACGATAGTTAGGAGCGGAGGTATTGAGCTTCCGAGGAGGATCCCTTAAAGTAAGTAGGTTGACCTCCAACAGGAGCCTCAGTATGAAGGATGATGGTATCTCAGTTTCGGAGAAATGTCTTCCCGACGTATTTTTATTACGCCGATTACCCCGTTGACACTGGCGAGATTGTTGAGGGGGTTGTGACCCTGAAGCAAGCAGAGGAGCCTTCCCCTTGTCTTCTTGAGTGGATGGAGGTTGAGCAACGACTTGCTCTTCAACCTCAGATGTTTGCCTCAGTTGTTTGTTTTGAAGCAGTTGGCAGACGAGAACTCTGAGTTCCTCTTGTCTTTGAAACAGGTCCTGGATGAGAGCCATCTGGCCCACCAACTATCCCATCACTTGGATCCTCAAGGTTGTCAAATCAAACTGCAGCTCCGCAAGCTGATCACTCCTGGAATTGTTTGAAGTCTCCTGGACCAAGCCCTTTGTGAGGAGAGCTTTCATTTCTTCTTGCCCCAGTGACAGGTTCAAGAACATTTCCTGCAGCTGAGCAGTCTGGTCCTGGATATCCTTGACAGTCCTTTCTAGAGCCATCTCTTACTGAAATAAACAGTATGAGAGTAAGGAAACATGAAAAAGAAAAAACTGTCAAAATGCAATGCATGATATTTGGATGCATGCTTTCAAGGATCTCTTGGGGTAAACACAAGAAAATGTTAGAGGTTTGAACTTCAGTCTTTGATTGGAGAACTTTGTATCAGTGGATGTCTTTCCACGAGAATCAAGCTCACCATGTCGAGTGGGTCATAGCCCCTGATTCAAGTTGTTTTACTTGATCTTTGGTTGGCATTTTTTTAGAGGAGAAACCTCTTGCCCACTGGTAGACGTCTGGTTCAACGTAACCCTGTATCAAAAGAACCCTCGAGATCCTTGAAAAGGTTATTGAAAATGCCATGGTATGATGTTATGATGTTATGTACATGTATGCAAAAAGAAAGTGAGTGTATATACAGGTAATCATGTTCACACAAACCAAACAAGTCCTTAGGTTTAGGCTTGCATGGGGTTGTAGGTAAGTACCCTCTTGAAGTTAGTTGGCTCATCATGTCCTAAAATAGAAACCGGGTTCTAAGGAGCTCAATATCATTGAATCGTTTTCTGTGTTCATTGTTTCGGTTTATCCACTTAACTGGAGACCAAAATATTCCAAGAAAACAACCCTCAATGAGTGTAGCATCGAGTATCTACCAATTTCGGACTGCACCAAAGTCGGTCATCTCACTACCCTTAAAAAGGCTAAGATGGTCAAGTAATGTTCTAAGAGTTCGTTAGTGCTTCGCGACATCACTCAGCGGCCCCGTACTCTCCTTGATTGAACTCAAGGGTTACCGGTACTCACAAATATGTCACACTAACATAGCTTACTGCTTCAACCATGTCGGTATACCCCGCACAGTTCCCTCACAGTTTTTTTGCTATTTACCTAAAAAGGTGCCCCAAATCCGGGTGTAGGATTTACAACAAACCCAAACAAGGACCCAAAAAGTAAAGCAATCAAAGCAATCAAATCAAGAATGTAAAGGTGATCTAAACCCTAAGGTAACCCCACTTTTGAATTTCTCCCCAACAGAGTCACCAGTTCTGTGATACGGTGGGAGAACTGACTTGCGTTTTGCGTTTGTTTTCGCACTTGTTCGGTTTAGCAAGAGTCGCCACCGACTTTTTATTTTATCCTAAAGGAAAGGTTATAAAGCACAGGAAAAACCTTTTGAGATGTTTCGTGGGTTCGGGGGGTAGATTATGAAAAGAGAAGGTATTAGCACCCTTTTCATCCATGGTTATCCATGGGCTCTTAGTTACTTGGTTTTAGATCACTTGCCTTGATTTTCAATTGTTTGAAATGGTGCTTTGTGTGTGTGTTTTGAAAATATTTTTGAAGAAGATGCCTTGTCTTAGGCAACCAATGTAATGACTCGTGTTTGAGTGTTTCACAAAGGTGTGTATCTTTTCGAAAAGATGTTTCAAATGTTTTTGAGAGTTTGTTTTGAAAGTGTTTGTGATGTGTGGTTTGAAAAGTAGGCAAGTGTTTTTGCAAGTCGATCAAGTAACTAAGAGTTTTGTCTACCCCTAAATTTACTCAAAGGTTTTTCTCATGTTTTAACCCTTTTTAACAATTTTGTTCCACCATTGTATTTGGTGGACAATCTTGCGTTTAGGATGTTTAACGGGACAGGCGCGGGTCATCGTATGGGCCATGAATGCAATGATGCCAAGTGTCTTTGGCAATTTTGCTTGAAGGGACTATGATCATTTTGATAGGCAACTTTCGAAAGCGTCATCGAGGGACTTATGATCATTTGAATTGTTTTTCCAAAGAAACTCGACGTGCAAGCATGGCCCATTTTGGAAGGCAACATGTGGGATTACCCTAGGGGTGCAAGTGTGAATTGTGTGTTGATTTCATGTATTTGTCTTGTATTAGGTTATCTAGCGTTGGGTTTTATTTACATACAACCCTAGGTCTAACCATGGTATAATTCAAAAGCGATAAACTGCGGGAATTTAAAGTCTACGCTATTACAAATAAGTATCCGGGAGTGGGGGTACAAATTTACAAATGGGGATGAGACTTAAATAATTACAACCAAATCGAATCGATCGCAATGTAAAATATAATGTATAACAATGTATAAGAATAGAAAATGTAAATGTAAATGCGTTAATGTAATTGTGTAAGTGTATGTGTATATGTGTATGTAATTTATTTACAGGTTGAGAAATGTTAATGTAATGTATTATCAAGTATAGTGTTTATTTAATGTTATCATTTTGTATTTTGTTAAATATGTATAAAACAAAAGTTTTAATCTTAAGAGAAGAATGTTTTAAAAATATTAATGTTTTTAATTAATAATTTTATGTATTAATATTAATGTATTTTAATTAATCTTTTTTATGTACAAACAACATGTTTTAATGAAAAAAGGTTTTAAGTTTGAAAGAAAAATAATATTATTGTTTGTATATTCATGTTAAAAAATGATAAAAATGATTAATACCTTATTTGCATTCACAAAACAAAAAAAAAAGATTATGTTATCAAAAGAGAATTAAAAGGGCAATTAGCATATATAAAGGCAGATGGGCTTAAAGGGGATCAGCTGGCCCAATCATAATTTGAAACAGAAGCCAGGGGGGGTGTCAATTGGAAACGCGTTTGGGCTTTAGGCTTGTAACGGGCAAGGCCCAACGCCTGGCTCAAGTTTGAAAGGGTTTGTCATAATTTGTTTCATTTGGGAAAAACTTAGGGTTCGTCAAACAGAGATGCGGCGCCGTTCTTCTTCGTTTCGTTCGTTCCTCTTCATCTTCTTTGCCAAGCGTCTAGATAGTGTCTCTTGCCCCACAGCCACCAGCGCCACCATCTGTGTCCTTCTTCTCTCCTTGATTCCACGAAACGAGATTAAGGTGATGTTTTTTGCCTTTTTTAACGCATTTTGAGTTTCGAATTTTATGTGTCTTGCATGTCTTGCTTGTTGATTCTGATGAAGTGTTATTATTATTCTTGTTGGAGATGCGTGAGAAGGGAGAGAAATTATACCTCTTGGAGAAGACGGAGGAGGAATGAAGATGGAGGAGCTCAGGAGGCTTGACGGCGAGGGGATACGCGTGATGAGCTAGCTTGCTTGAACACCTGGTACTCTGCACTCTTGCTTTTCCTTCTAGGGTCTCGTGATGAATACTCTGAAAAAACCCTTTGATTTATCACTTTTTCTTCTTCTTGTCTCTTTGCTTCGCATCTGTTGCCTTCAATGATGATTTACTTGCCTATGATGAACGTTTTCTGAGGCTTTGATTGCCTTACTCTGTATTGCCTTGAATGCGTGATATTTGGTATGCTTGCCCTGTTGCCTTGAAATGCTTCTTTTCCTCGTTTCTGACTTTGAGTTGTCTTTGAATGCTTGATGATTTTGAGTTGAATGCTATTGTGTTGTTGTTGTTAGCCCAGTGATGAAGGTTTTCTGAGTGCTTGAAGTTTTGGTTGATTTTTGTGGATATGTTTAGGCTTGGATGTGTTGGTTAATGGCTTTGGTTGGATAGGGTTTTAGACTTCTGGTTTAGTCAGGCTTGTGTTCTTGTGAACTGGTTTTAGGCTTGATGAGGCTCGCTTCAGGCTTGCATCAGTTTTAGATTTTTTACACAGGTTTGGCTTGTTAAGCTTTTAAAGGCTTGAAACAGGTTGAGGGTTTGAATCAGATTTGGGGCTTTAGGTTTGACAGGGTTTTAGACTTGAATGGTTTGATTTGTTTATGCTGGTTTTTAGCTTGACAGTTCAGGTTTTTGGCTTCTGGTTCATGGCTTGACAGGCAGCTTTGAGTGTTTAGGTTTTTGGCTTCTGGTTCATGGCTTGACAGGCAGCTTTGACACAGGTAAGGCTTAGCAGGTTGGGTTTGAATCTGGACAGTTTATGTGCTTTTGGTCTTTTTTTTGCAAGCTTCAGTTTGCTTGGAGTTTATGGAGCTTTTTGTTTGGGGTATCTTTTTTGTTTGTGATTTCTGCCTCTTCCCTTTACTGTTCTATTGCAGTTTGTTTTATATATTTTCTTTCTCAAGCCTAAAGCTAGTAAGCCCATCTTCTTTCACTCTCTCTCTCCTCTCTCTTGACAGTTTTAAGCATATTATATTGCTTATTTGTCCTTATGTTCTGAAAAGGTACTGCTGGAAAAATGATGATTTGAACATGCTTGCTTGCATATGTAGTTTTGCTCTGCATTCTTTATGTACTTCTTCCATATTTTCAGCTTCTTTGTGACAGTATTTTGTACTTGTTTTGACTAGCCTTTGATAGCACTTTGGCAGCTTGTGAAAAGTTTGAAATTAGAACTTTGTAGTTCTAGTTCAGTTTGCCTTTGGACTTTGTTTGGCATGCTGTTTGAAACTTTTGGACTTATGCAGCTTTTTGACAAACTTTGAACTTGTGCAATATTAAAATTTGTGCATTTCATATTTCATTGCAAGCATTATTCATCCCTCTTTGTGAACCGGGAGAAATCCCGTGATTTGCAGAGAGGGCAAACTGATTCCGGCCAGTCGCCTTTAATGATGAGCCCAAATTAACTGTTTGTCTTCTATTCATTTTATCTGCAATTGACTTTTCTTTCTTTTCTTATTTTTTTGCAGATAAAATCAAATGAAGCAGAGGGAGCAATGGATGGAAAATGGAGACTTAGGAATTAGGATAGTTTTTATTTCATTTTAAATATTTGTAAAATTATCATTGTAAATACTTTGTAAAAAAATACTGTATTTAAATAATAATTGTAACAAATAAATTAAAGATGAATAAAATCTATTTTTTATCAGTTAATTCCTTTTCTTCTTTTCAATTGTTTATTTTATTATTTATAATTCTTAAATTATAATAAATGGAAATAAATTCCAATTATCTTAACTTAGAATAAATAAACAATTAAATAAACATTGTGGTTTTAGCATCGATCAATTAATAAACCTGGCGCTTCAAAAATCCAAAGCAATGCACAGTCAATCACAACAACTGCCCAAATGTCTTTTCTCTTAATGATTCAATCAAACACTGCAAGCTCCCAGTCAGAAACCTCAGTCCATATTCTAGAGTGAAAAGCACTGTAGACTTAATTCTTTCTGCGCGCACAAAAACCCTAATTCTTGATTAAATGTCAAAGAAGCGTCCGCCTGATCAAAACCTGAGCCAAAATCAACCAAACCCTAAGTAAACTATTTGAACTGTTCCAGAGCCATAAAAACCCTAATTTTGTCTGACTGACGAGAAAAGTCTGTTTGACCGATTCTTGAACCAGTTTGAAAAATCAGGGAATGCTCGAGGCTGTGATTTCTTGTGGAAAAATACAAGGGAAAATTTTGGGGTACAACAGTATTGTTAACCAGAATGTCGATATGGGGCAGCGGGAAATCATCCTTGGGGCTTGCCCTATTCATATCTCTGTAGTCTATGCACATTCGTACTTTTCCATCCTTTTTAGGCACTAGAACAACATTGGCGACCCATTATGGATATGAGGTGACGGCCAAGAATCCGGTGTTGAATTGTTTCATGACTTCATCCTTGATTTTCTCTGACATGTCTGGCCGCATACGACAGACTTTCTGTTTTACTGGAGGGAAGTCTTCTTTTGTCGGTAGACGATGGACCATGATATCAGCAACAAGTCCTAGCATATCTTCGTACGGCCAGGAAAATACCTCAATGTAATCATGTAGTAGCTGAGTTAGATGCTTATTGACACTGGGTTCCAGATTGGCACCCACCTTGACTTCTTTCTTGTACTCTTCGGTACCTAGGTTAACTGTGTCCACTGGTTCTTCGTGGGGATGTATGGTCCTTTCTTCTTGTTGTAGTAACCTGGCTAGTTCCCCTGGAACTTCACAATCTTCCTCACCTTCGTCTTCGGCTTGGTAGATTAGATTTTCAGAGTCACAAAAGGCCATAGCAGAATCATTTACCCATAGGATCTTGAGTGGATGTAGACCTGCATTTTGAATGTGAGTGTGTGTAAGAGTATAACTATCTTTAATAAAAATGTAGAAAAAGAATGACAAAGAGCACAAAGTTTACATGCAAAAACGTCCATGATTTACTGATGACATATGAAAATGAGGTAACAACCCTTACAAATAGACCGTTGTGCCTCAGGTAAGACACAAGGTTTAAAAAGTCTGAATTGTTTAATTATTACAAGTCCGATAGAAAATTTAAAGACAATTACTGTTAGATAAAAGTAATTGGGATAAAATCTTTAGCTTCCCAGTTGGTGAGTCCTCCGTTGATAGTTGGGAAAATCCAATCTTTTAGGTCACAATTGTCATCATCATCATCCTCCACTGCGTTGACTCTGTGATTGCTAATCTTCAAAGGTGGTCCCCCGACACGAGCACGACGTACAAATTTCTGGGCTCCTAAAGTGAAACCCAGGCCAAATTTGTCAGATTTGTAAGAGATATTTGGGAGTTGGCCCCAAATAGTACACCCACCTTCTTCAATTAGTTCATTGGCATCTTTCAGAGAAGACATCTTTAGCGGAGGTCTTGTAATCTTCGGGACTTGGGAAACAGTCTTGGTTGCTGCCACGGTTTGTGGGACTTCCTCGAAATGCTGAAACAGAGTTTCAATGAATTCACCATCCAATTCCACGTACCTGAAGGAGTTTAAGTGACTGACCATATATTCCTATTCTCCATGGACAGTAATGATTTTGCCCTCAGTTGGATATTTCAGCATCTGATGTAATGTAGAGGTAATGACACCAGCATTGTGAATCCATGGTCGGCCCAATAAACAGGAATTGGAAGGGTGAATATCCATCACGTAAAAAGTTGAGTCAAAGGTTTGAGTTCCAACTTTTATAGGGATGTCCACCTCCCCGTGCACCATCCTCTTTGAACCGTCGAAGGCCCTTACCACTATGTTGTTGAGTTTCAAGGTCAAACCTTCACAGTCAAGTCTATCCAGGGCTTTCTTAGGCAGAACATTCAAAGACGAACTGATATCAACCAAGGCATGGGCCAAAGTTGTGCCCCTGCATTCGACAGAGACATGCAATGCCTCATTATGTTTCCTCCCCCTTGGTGTCAAGTCAGCATCAAAAAATCCTAAACCATTGTCAACGGTCAAACTGGCCACACGGTCTTGGAACTGATCAGCAGAGGTTTCTTGTGGTACGTGGGCATTTTTAAGAAATTTCACCAAGGCCTTCGCATGAGCCTCGGAGCACAACAATAAATCCAGCATGGAAATCTTTGACAGAGTCTTCCCTAGATGTTCGACTATGTTGTAGTCACTTCTCTTTATAATTTTTAGAATTTATTCCATCTCCTTTTGGGAGGCCTCTGCGATAGATATTGATTGCGCCTTCATCCGGACAGGCTCAACCAGAATTCCTTTACCCTGATTCTCGGTCGACTCGGTGATAGGAGTGTCAGTAGGGGTAACCATAGGGATTGTAGTAGTAGTGTCAACAGGAACAGAAACAGGGATGACCATCGGACCAGTAACAATTTTTGGAGGAGCAATCTTGGGAGAAAATACTCTGCCACTTCGGGTTATCTTGCTGGTTCCCGCAATATTGTCAATGTCAGTGTCAGCCTTCTCAAAAATCGAGTCTTCATCAGCCAGCCAATCTTGCTCGACGCTGTGATAGTAGATGTCGCCCCAATAGTTCCATGGGACAATTTTATCTGATGAGTATGGGACTGGCCCTAGCATAGTAATTACCAGTGGAGCCACTTTAGGAACAGATGTAATCCTAACGGGTCTTTTGGTGGAGACCCTGGAAGAATTGGCAGAAATGGTTACTATTGAAACATCCTTGTAAAAAATGGTTGGAACGGGAGTCTTTTCAAACAAAATCTCTTTGTCATCCATTAGGCGTTGGACACCTGCTTTCAGTAAATGACAACCAGTTGGCAGGGATAAACAGAGGTGGCAGCCTCCACCACAACCCGGAAATAAACCGACCTTTAACAGGTTCCTCTTGACAGTCAGGAGAGGAGTAACAAGTTCATCAACAGCAGTAACAAACATATCATCTTCGACAGTGTTAACATCCCAGCCATGCTTGGGCATAGGAGCGGTGATAACATTTGGGATCTCAGGAGCATCAAATTCAATTTCTTTTGCTTCAAGAAGGTCTTTCACCTTGTTTTTCAAAGCCCAACAGTTGTTGGTATCATGGCCTGGAATTTTTGAATGGTAGGCACATCGAGCATTAGGGTGGTAATGAGGAGAGGCTGTGTTGGTATTCTTCGGGGCTTCCTTCAAAGTTACCAGATTAGATCTCAACAAATGTGGAAGGACTTGAGACAGCGTCATATTTATCCGGGTAAATTATCTTACTGGTCTTTCCTTTCTAGGTTGGTTGCTCCTTTGTTGAGTAGGTGCAGGCTTAGGGATCATGACAACCCTCACCATTGGATAGAGCTCAATTCTATCTTGATTTCTTTGAGGGTATACAACACCAACTTCTTTTTTCCCAATAAATGGTTTCCTCATGGCACTGGAGGATGCGTCTTTTTTAATCTTCCCACTCTTAATCCCAGCTTCCACTCTTTCTCCGGTCAAGATTAAATCAGTGAAGCCTACTGAGGAGCTTCCAATTAGATGATTGAAGAAAGGACCGAATAGGGTACCCAGAAACATGTCTACTAGCTCTCTCTCAGACAAGTGAGGCTGAACTCTTCCTGCTAAGTCCCTCTATTTCTGAGCGTAGTATTTGAAACATTCGCTTGAAACCATAGCCATACTCTGGAGTTGAGTACGGGTGGGAGCAAGGTCTGTGTTGTATTGATACTATTTATAAAAGGCTGCAGAAAGGTTTTCCCAATTATGGATATTGGCCCTTTCTAGTTGATAGAACCAATCTAGCTGAGTCCCTGATAGACAGTCTTGAAAGAAATGGACCCACAAATCTCTGTCAGCAGTGTGAGGCTGTATCTTCCTCATATAAGATCGGAGGTGCATCTTGGGACACAAAACCACTTCGTGCTTAGCAAACACTAGTGCCTTGAAATTTGGTGGAATAACAATCCCAGACACCAAACCCAGCTCCTCAAAGTCCAACCCAGGCACTTTCTGAATCTCCATTGCACTTAGACGCTCTTCCAGATGTTTGTATTTGTCGTCAGTCGAAGGATACTGCTCTTCAGAGTAATCTTCTTCTTCTTCCTCTTCAGATTCTGGATGGGCAGTTACTTCCTTGCCTTTCCCTTCTTGATTATCCTTTTCACTAGATGATGTTGCAAAGTCTAGGGTCCGTTTGGCTGGCCCTGGGAACCTTCTTCCTAGATTCAGAACTCCGGTCGTTTTCTTTGCTTTCTTCTTCTTTTCTTCAATCAACAAAGTTTTCAAATCCTCTTGTCCTTTGGCTAGAGTCAAGAACATCTGTTGAAACTGAGCATTCTGCGCCTGGAGGTCTTTCACTGTCTTCTTAAGATCCATCTTACTGAAATAAACAGTAGAAAGATGAGGAGACTTGTTGTAAAAGACCTGCTTATGTTATGATGAATGAAGATGCATATGCAATGATTTCAAGGAATTTAGAGATTTAAATTTGTTTCAAACAAAAAGAACACACGTCATATTAATAAATCAAAGTTTGAGTACATCGTGCCTCTTTGGGCTTACAATGAAAGAAATGAAAATACAAAAATCTAAGACGAAAAAGTTGAGCGCATCCTCTTTGGTGCAATGTAGGCATTCAGGCTCCGCTCCTCATGAAGCTGCTTGGTGAGTTCCAAAACCTTCTTCTCGCCGGCATAGAATTGGGCCTTGAAAGTGTCTCACTCCTCCTTAAGTTTTATCCAATCCCTTTATAAGTCTTCAAGAGAGGTGGGCACATCAGGATGAAGGATAGTGTAAGGGATATCTCCTTCCACTGGTTCTATGATAACTGGGAGAATGGAGGGATGGGGCATCATAAGACTTTGAGCACGAGCTCATACCCATTTTAGATAAGGCTCAAGAGGGATGAAAATTCTTGTGCCCTAGTGTATTGCTATCAACTCTATGTACCATGCCCCAAGCTCTCATAAACTTTTTGCGGTAATCATGAGCATCATTCTCGTAGTCGAAGATGATTCCTTGAATAAGTGCATCATGAGGACCATTCCTTCTTGCATGTCCAAACTGTCATAGTGCCAAACAAGGATTGTAAGTGATTCCTCCCTTAATGCCTAAGAGAGGGACATTAGGGAATTCTCCCCAACGATCAATGATGGTAACATTCTTCGAGGATCAGCGACACCAATGAATGCTTGAATGTGTAAGGGTCATCAACCTTTGGGACCATTTCAAACCCTGTTCATTCTTTTAGACGGATTGGGGTAGGTGCGAAATAAAACAAATAGCCAAAAGAGGTGTGCAACATAGAAGGGTTCCTCTTCTCTTTATAGTGCGAGTATGCAACGAATGTAGGATATCTCCAAGCAGAGTAGGTACCAGATTGCGTGACAGGAAAATATTAACCGCATTCACGTCTATAAGCTGGTCCAAATTAGGAAACAGTACCAAATCATAGATGATAAGGGCTAACACCTCTTCAAAATATTGTAAGTCCAAGGTATCCCAGAAATGATGAGCTTTCTCGAACAAGAACTTAGCCAAAAAACCTTTGACACCTCTCATGGTTTCCCAATTTGCTACTACGTCAGACCGTTGTAAGGACAGAGCTTTAGCAATATCTTCAGGTTTAGGTTCTCTTTCCATACTATTGAAAGGTACCTCATTAAGGATAGGCACCCCCAACAGTAGAGAAAACTCCTCCATAGTAGGCACTAACTGGTAATCCGGGAAAGTGAAGCAGTCATGTAGAGGGTCAAAGAACTGAAAGAGCACTTTTAACATTTCTTCATCAGGGTTTGAAGTGACCAAGTTGAGAAGCCTACCATGTCTTTCTGTAAATGGAGAGCTTTAGGGAACCCTTGATGCCAAATCCTTAAGTTAAGGAGGTACTTTTACCAAACTTACTTGGATAGTGAATCTACAGGCGAGAGCCATATCCTACAAAATAAGATAAAAATAAAACCCTAAGATTCCTTGAAATGGTTAGTATGACATGCTATGTTATGATGTCATGATTATGCTTAGATATAGCAGATATAGCAAGCACAAGCAAATAATACAAAGACCTTAGGTTTAAGGCTTGCATGGATTTTAAGGTGATACCCTCTTAAAGTTGGGTTGGTTCAACCTGTCCTAAATATAGTAACCGGGTTCTAAGGGATCTCAATATCACCGGACTTTCCCCCAATTCTCGTTCCGATAGACAATTGACTTGCCACCAAACAAAATTCAAGGGTCAAACCTCAATGAGTGTAGTATCGAGTATCAACCGACTTTGGGTTTACACCAAAGACATCTATCTCACTACATCCTAAAACCTAAGTTGGTCAATTAAGGTGTTAAATTCAGTTGATGCTTTATGATACCATGCAGTGGCCCCGTATTCTCCTTGATTACTCAAAGGCTACCGGTACACACCAAAGTATCGGATCAACGTAGCTACTGTTTCAACCGCGTCGGTATACCCCACACAGTTTCGTCACAGTTTATTGCTACTTACCTAAGAAAGGTGTCCTAAAACCGGGTGTAGGGTTAAAGCAAACCCAAACAAGGAACCATAATGTAAAGCATGCAAGTCAAACAAGGAAAGCAAATAAATGTGATCTAGCCCTAAGGTAACCCCACTTTTAAAAATATTCCCCAGCAGAGTCGCCAGTTCTATAACACGGTGGGAGAACTGACTTGGTTGTTTTGCATTTGATCGCAAATGTTGCGGTTAGCAAGAGTCGCCACCGACT
Source organism: Vicia faba (assembly GCA_948472305.1). Classification (NCBI taxonomy): domain Eukaryota; kingdom Viridiplantae; phylum Streptophyta; class Magnoliopsida; order Fabales; family Fabaceae; genus Vicia; species Vicia faba. The sequence goes on from OX451737.1 coordinate 524,054,327, forward strand.
TTTCTTTTACCAAAAGGAAAGGCTGAAAAGAACAGGAAAGACCTTTGAGATGTTTTCTTGAGTTCGGGGGGTAGATTATGAAAAGGGAAGGTATTAGCACCTTTTTCATCCATGGTTTTCCATGGGCCCTTAGTTACTTGCTAGATCACTTGACTTTGTTTGAAAATGTGCTTTGTGTGGTTTTTGAAAGTATTTTTAAAAGGTTCCATCGTTTAGGCAAACTTTGTAATAATTCTCATTTGTAAGAATGTATACAAAGTGTTTGGTCTTTTAAAAATGTTTTCAAGTTTTGAAAGATGTTTTTGAAAGTGTTGATGTTTTGTCTTGAAAATAGCAAGGATGTTTTAGTTTGAAAATGAGCAAGTAAATAGGAACATTCTACCTACTCAAAAGTCTTTCATGTTCATTTCCTCTTTCCTTTGACATTGTTATCTTACCATTGATTTGGTAAGTAACCCTATCTTTGGATGTAAAAGGGACGGGCGTGGGTCATCTTATAACCATGATTAGCAATTTTGTAAGATATCTTAGCATTTTCTTTAAGGGACTAAGATAATTTTGAAAGGAAACATGGATAGCGTCATTGAGGGACTATGATCTTGTATTTTGCTTGTTTTTGCTAAGATACCTCACATGCATAATATGGCCATTTTTGTAAGGAAACAAAGTGGGTTTACCCTAGGGGTGCTTGTGTACAAGTGTGTTGTACCCCAAAATTTTCCCTCTCATATTTCTCCAAACATTTCAAGAAAAATCTCCAAGTGGCTCAAGATTCCTCAAGAGTTGGACAGTCAAGCTATCTCCTAAGGCAGTCAACCCCAAATTAGGGTTTTGTGTTGCATCAAGATCCTTGAGTCCAAATGACCTATAATTATCCCTAATTTAATAATATGTTCTCAAAGTCATCCATGTCAAATTTCAAGCCTTGCAGAGGAAGTTTACTCAGTCAATTGCTCAAAGGGTCCAAAAATCGACTATGCTAGGGCAAAAGTTAATTGTGACCTATAAACAGTCAAACTTCAAGATTTTTGTCAACATTCTCATTTTGAAGGATATTTCATCATTTGATCAAGGGTTGATCATGATTCATCAAGGATTGCTCAAAATTAATCAAGACTCAAAAGTTGCTAAATTAGGGTTTTGTAGGAAAAGTTAACTCAACTTTGACCAAGCATAACTTTCTCATACTTTATGAGAAATGACCCATCCAAAGCTCATTTTGAATAGGATACAATTTCCTACAATCCATCTTAGTACCCCAAGATCAAAAATGCACTCACAAGAAGTTATTAATTTGGACATTGTAGGTCATTTTTGAAAGTCAACAAAAACACCTTTTTTACCAAAGCTTCTAACATGAGCATGGAATATCAAATTGAGATTATACCAAAAGGGTTTGTTAGAGGACATCTCAAGCTTTCTAAAAAGTCCAAGAACACTTCCAAAAGTTCAAAATTGAAGAATTTATGCATTGTTGAAGTTGGGCATTTTTTCAAAATTGCCAAAAGTCAACTATCCCCAAAACTTCAAATTTTGTCAAATGGGCCCATTCTTTTCCACTTGATTTGAAATTTCCACATTGCACACGTGTCCTAGCTTCAGCCTTGTGTCCATTTATCATTTTTATTATTTTATTTGATTTTTTTAATGAATTATTTCATTTTTAATCAAATTAAATCAAATAAAATCCAAATATTGATTACTTGATCTCTTTTTGGCTATTTCAGGATTGAATCATCATCATCAAGTGTATCAAATTTGTATCAAGCATTCCATGTGAAAAAAGATTGGATTTTTGACAAATTAGGCAAGCTTTCAATGGTGGATCAAATCAAATCCCATGGCATTGATGTGCAAAGATTCAAAGCATAATTCTTGACCTAATGCATTGCATATTATATATACAAGCCAAAGGACACGAAAAATAGGTTGGAGGCTGCAAGAACACTGAAAGAAAAACTTGAAAAAAAGTGGAAAAAGTGTGAAACCGAAATCATCCTTGGAGGCAAATTCAGAAGCAAAACTCAACACCAATCAATTGCTGGAGGTTCACTGAGTCAGAACCAATCCTTAGCAAGCTCCCATACACGCTCAAAAGCTCTGAAAGTATCTCAAAAAACCGTCCTTCCTTTGAATTCGTAAATCTTAATTCTTGCATCTTTTGTATAAACTATGGGCATATTCATGATCCTCATCAAATTTACAAGCATTCTGCATTAGCCAATTGCATTTTTCTGACCTAGATGATGAACCCCCATATCTAGGGTTCTTCGTTCGTGTTTTGGGGTTTTCTTTTTCAGGGGAAATCAAGACTCAAGAAGGGTATAGGTTCAATCAGGAAGCCCAGACGAACTCAACCATGTGCTTGGAATTCATTTGCATGGACTAGAATGGATTTTAGAATGAACTTACGCATTCAGCTGCGGATTTGAATCCGCAGGTAACATGTACAGGGTCCAGAGGTAGAGACGACAAGCTCTCGTTCTCCCATTGGCCAGTTTAAATCAACTTTCGCGCATTTTTGTTTTTTCTGGTTATTCACGTGTTTTATTTTATTATCATTATTTTGTGTATAATTAACAACTAAAGCAAAGTGGATGAGTGGTGGGTGTGTGTATCCAATATCCAACATGACCTGGGTTCGAATCCCGGGTCCTCCAAATGCTTTGTTATATTTTTTCTACAGATTATCATATGCAAATTAAGCGCTGCAGCACATCATACACCATCACCTAATCAATGGACTGATGGCCTTAGGCCAAATCTGAAGGCCAAGAGATGGACATCCACCATGGGACCAAGTCAGAAGGTGCACATGGGATCCAAAAAGTCAACCAGGCCTGCGCCAATTGGGCCATCAAAATTGCTACTCCAAACCTTCTAATCAGGCCCAAACCCCCCTAAGTCTTTCTATTTCATTTATATATTTATTTTATTTAATTGTTTGTTTAATTATTTTTATGATTAATTAACCAATCAAACTTTTTATTAATAAAATTAAAACCAAAAAAAATATTTTCTTTATTAAATTTTAGTATTTTCTTTTTATTAACAAATCAATTAATTAATTTAGTTTTAATTAGGAATAACTTTAATATATTTTTGCAATAATTAAAATTAACTTAGACAATTAGGTTTTTATTAACATTGATTAAATTTATTTTTCTTTCTTTAAATATCAAAAAACCCAAAAATATTTATTTTTATTAATTCTTTAATTTAATTTAGTTTAATAATTAACTTAGAGAATTTCTTAATTCAAAAATAACCAAAAAAATATTTTCTTTAATATTAAAGGGTCAAAACCCTAGAACTTGCGCCCGATTTAATTTCCCGCACGCGATCCATTTTATCATATTTGTATTTGTTCCAGGAATGTAATAGATAATTAGGATCATTTAATTATTTTTATCGCTTATTTATTTTTCCGCATTTAAATTTCAAAGGGTTGCTTTTGGCGATGTAAATATTCGACGCCTTGTAATTTAAATTCCGCAATTTATTTTCCGCAACTTATAACTGTTAGATGTTTGATAATAGGTTTTCATGACAAGAATGAATGTTTAACCTAAAATCAACTTAGATCACCATTGACATGTACAAAGATAAAAATAAACTGAAAACGACACACTCGCACATGCGCACTCTTAGGGTACACCCCACTTGGTTTCCTTCGTACGCGGTCATTGAGTATAGGTCACTTTAGAGGTCGTCCTCTTGTCCAAAGATCATAGTCGCCTCGAAACGGTTGCCTCGGATATTGTTGCCTCAAAACAAATGATCTAAGACATTAGGGTTACCGCTAAGGCATCCTAACATTGCTTTGGTGACCGTAAGTCCCTAATTTGAATTGACCCTTAAAACTCCAACGACGGTGCTACTTACTCATCAATAGTAGGATAGCATTGCCTAAAGGAAGATAGCATAGAACGATTCCTTTTTTGAGAAGGTAGATGGTTCTTAAGTACTTGCTCTTTCCAAAACAAAACAAAACTTTTCACACTTACACCTTTCAAACAAGAACTCTTTCAAACCCACAAACACAAAAGAAAAGCAAATTTTGAAAACACTATGAGCAAGTACCTAATAGCCCGTGGATAACCACAGATAGAAAGGGTGCTAACACCTTCCCTTTCTATAATCTACCCCCCGAACCCGAGAAATATCTCGAAAAAGGAATTTTTATGTGCTTTTTTCCTTTCCTTGTTGGATAAAATAAAAGTCGGTGGCGACTCTTGCTTACCGTGACATTTTGCGAAAACAAACGCAAAACACAAACCAGCATTCCAAAAAAATAGTAAGTTCTTTCCCACCGTATCACAGAACTGGAGACTCTGCTGGGGACGCTTATAAGTGGGGTGTACCTTAGGATTAGATCATTGTGTTTTCAATTATTTGCTTTGTATGCTTTATATTTGTGGGCTTGAATCGGAGTTACTATAGATCCTAACCCGGATCTGGGGGCACCCTTTAAGTAAGTAGCAATAAACTGTGAGGGAAATGTACGGCGTAGACCGATATGTTTGAAACAGTAGCTACGTTGGTGTGGCACTTTAGTATCTACCGATATTCCTTGTGTTGGAACGAGGAAAATATGGGTCTGCTAAGGGGTCATTGAGCACCAACTGACCTTAGAACCTTTAAATTGACCAACTTGCCGTAGAACAGTAGCAGTATGCTACACTCATTGAGACTAAACTCTCGCGATGATTCCGGCCACAAGAAGAGGTTTCTAAACTGGAATTATGACCGATTGAGGGTAGTCAGTGATATTGAGATCCTCTAGAACCCGGTTACTATTTTTAGGACAGGTTTAAACCAACTAAACTGAAAGAGGGTAGTACCTAGACTCCTTGCCAGCCTGAAATCTAAGGGCTCTCTATGTGACTTGTGTGCCTTTACCATGTTTGCTATTTGTGGATACTTGTGGTGTGCTTCCTATCATGACATCATGACATCATAACATTGCATACATCTTGCATTGGACTAACCTATTTCAAAGACAGGAGGGATTCATCTTTGTTCTGTTTTGTAGGTCATGGCACCTATGCGTAGGAACACCATCCGGATCAACTTTGTCCAGGTTCCCACTATGCTTAAAGAGTTGGTTGCAAAGATGTATGATACTACCTCCTTCATCATAAGACATGGGCATCTTCTTAGTTTGGTCACCTCCAAATTGGACGAGCAGATGATGAGTGTCCAAGTCCAGTTCTTTGATCCACTGTACCATTGCTTTACGTTTCAGGACTACCAGTTGGTCCCCACCTTAGAAGAGTTATCTGATCTGCCGGGTATCCCTATTCTGGAGCAGACCCCGTTCATGGGTTGGGAGGAGATCCTTAGGCTGGAAGAGAATGCTGCAACCCTTCGTATGACAAAGGATGAGGTAATGGTTAATTGGGAGACTAGAAGTGGAGCAAAGGGCTTTCTCACTAAGTTCTTGGTTGGTAAGGCCAATCATTTTTGGGATAGTCTAGACTTTAAGGCATTCGAAGATATTCTGGCTCTTCTGATATATGGTTTAGTATTGTTTCCTAACTCTGATGCTTTTGTTGATGTGAATGCGGTAAAAATCTTTATCTCTGGTAATCCTGTACCCACTCTCTTGGGTGACATTCTTCATCAGCTTTATGCCCGTACTGCTCAGAAGCGGGGAACCTTGATGTGCTGTGCTCCGTGATTGGCGAGGTGGTTTATTTCGCACCTCCCCAAATCAGTGCTGAAGAACAAAGAAGGCATGTGCTGGGCTTATAGGGTTATGCCTCTCTCTCACAATGACATCATCTGGACTATCAAAGGTATGGACGAGGTGGCTATTATTGATCGATGTGGGGAGTACCCCAATGTTCCACTGATAGGAACCCATGGAGGAATTTCTTACAACCCGTGCTTGGCCCTACGTCAGTTTGGGCGAGCCAGAAGGGAAGGACCTCATGAGCTGCTAATGCCTAGCATAATATTTTATTTCTAAGGGGATAGCGACGAGTAACGCCGCAAATTCATAAGGGCTTGGGATAGAGTTCACAGATCTGATCCACATGAGATGGGTCCAAAGACTTCTCTTCTGATGGAGCCATATCTCAGATGGGTTCGCATACGTGCCCAAAAGCTAGGTATGTCGTATGAAGCCGTCCTGCCTATCACTATTGAAGTTGCTAATGAAGAAGGGGTTCTTCCGACCATCATCCATCCTCATATGCCCACTGACATTGGGGCACTGAAAAGGTCTTGGATGCAGCTGAGAGAAGAGCGGGGTGCTTACCGAGAAAAGTTTAACGAGCAAGAACAGAAGATTCAGAAGTTGACAAGACAGTTGGAGAACGAGCGGATCCTCAATGACTATGTCCGCACCGACAAGAAGCGACCATGGGAGCACTGATTGTCCCTTGATTATTTCCCTTCCAGTTTTTATTTACTTTTCAGTATTTCCTTTCTTGTAACGCCTTAAGGGCAATTTGTTGAACAATTTGAATTTCAAGTTTATATAATAAAAGTGTGTTTCATTTCTTGTTTACGAATTTGAATCTCTCAATGTCTTTGAAATCATATCATACGCATTTCATTCCATGCACCTCATAACAGGTACCCTTACAGGTTTTCTCATCTTCTTCGCTGTTTATTTCAGCATCATGTCTTCTGAACCATCGACTGAACAAGCAATCAAGGCTCTGCAGGCTCAAAATGCCCAATTCTAAGAGCTGATCATGAATCTAGCTAAGGGTCAGCAAGATCTGAAGACCCTTATTCTGAAAGAGAAGAAGAAGAAGAAAAGGACAGTCCTATTTAACACGGGTCACAGGTTCGGAAACAGGCTACGAGATGAAGTTGATTTGACCACCTCATCTGGAGGGAAAGATAGTCAGGAAGAAAGGAGGGCTCCTAGCCCTGTGGTTTCAAAAAACGAGACGGACTTCGACGAAGACCAGTATCCTCCGGCTGAGGATAGATACAAGCAACTGGAAGACCGGTTGAGTGCGATGGAAGTTCAGAAAGTTCCTGGTCTAGACTTTGGAGATCTGGGTCTTTCATCTGGGGTGGTGATTCCCCACAAATTCAAAGCACCAGCCTTTGCTAAATATGACGGAATTTCTTGCCCAAAACTGCACCTCCGGTCGTATGTAAGGAAGATTCAGTCATACAACGCTGATAAGAACCTATGGATCCACTTATTTCAAGACAGTCTCTGAAGGACTCAGCTTGAATGGTTTTACCAGTTAGAAGGAGCCAGTATCTGCAGTTGGGAAGATTTGGCTGCTTCTTTCTACAGGCAATACCAATACAATGCCGACCTCGCTCCCACACGTACCCAACTCCAGGGTATGTCTATGGGAACGGGTGAAGGTTTCAAAGATTATGCTCAGAAGTGGAGGGATCTCGCTGGAAGAGTGCAACCACCCTTGGATTATAGGGAGCTAGTGGATATGTTTCTGGGGACCTTGTCTGGTCCGTTTTTCAACCATCTGATTGGAAGCTCTTTGTCTGGGTTTATGGAGCTGATTATGATCGGGGAAAGGATTGAGGCTGGTATTAAGTCTGGTAAGATACAAAAGGGTGCTTCATCGAGCACCGAGAAAAAGCCTTTTAAGAAGGAGTCTAGTGTTGTTTACAGTTCGAAAAGCCAGAATAGACCTGAACGCCTCCAAGCTGTTAATGCGGTTATTATTTCAAGACTTGTTAGGGCTCCTCAGCGCTACAATCAACAAAAGGCCGAGAGACCTCGAAGGCAATTCACCCATCTCAACATGACTTTGTCTCAGATTCTGCCGCAGTTATTGAAAACCAATCTAGTAACTCCAAGGGAGGCTCCGCAGAATCCCAACACTGCATCGCCTAAGTACAACCCTAATGCCCGCTGTGTTTTTCACTCTGATAGCCCGGGACATGATACAGATGATTGTTGGCTTTGAAGAACAAAATACAAGACTTGATTGATGCAAAGGAGATTGAGTTCGAAGCACCTTAAAGATCTAATGTTGTGACTGCTCTTATGCCCAAGCATGGAGTGAATGCTGTAGAGGAAGACTCGTTTGTGGTTTCGGTGAACGACATTGTTACCCCTTTAATGATTGTGAAGAAGAACCTTTTGCTAGCCGGTTTATTTCCGGGTTGTGACAAAGGTTGTCGTATGTGTTCTGTCCTACCTACCGATTGCCATCTTTTGAAGTCAGGTGTCCAACGCCTAATAGATAATAAAGAAATTCTGTTTGAGAAGACTGTTGTTCCTTTAGTTCATACTGAAGAAGTTGCCATCATCACCATTTTCGACAATTCTTCCAAGGCTTCCTCGAGAAAGCCTGTTAGAATTACATTTGTTCCAAGAATCGCGTCGTTGATCATCACTATTCCAGGGCCTATCCCCTATACTTCTAATAAAGTTGTCCCTTGGCACTACGGGGCTGATGTTTATTTTCACGGAGTTAAACAAGATTTGGATGCTGATACTGACGTCAGCAATATTGTTGGACCTGCCAAAGTCACCCGTAGCAGAAGACTTTTCTCCCCTGATATCTCTCCACCAAATGTCTGGAAACCTGTTGTTATTACACCTGCCAGTGTACCTGCTGCTATTCCTGTACAAGTTCCCATTCTTACCCCTGTTGCCGAGTCCTCTAACGCTCGGGGCAAAGGGACCATTGATGAGCCTGTCCAGACGGAGGCACCAAAGACGATTACTGTTGAAGCTTCTAGACAAGAGATGGAAGAGATTTTAAAGATCATCAAAAAGAGTGACTACAATGTAGTTGAACAGCTGGGGTAAACCCCATCCAAAATCTCTATGTTGTCACTGTTGCTATGCTCAGAGGCCCATGCCAAGGCTCTGATTACGTTCCTGAAGACTGCACACATACCTCAAGAAACGTCAGTCGATCAGTTTAAAGATTACGTGGCTAGTCTGACTGCTGACAATGGGTTGGGTTTCTCTGACGTCGACTTGACTGTTAAAGGGAAGAATCACAATGATGCCCTGCATGTATCCATTGAATGCAGGGGCACTACTCTTGCTCATGTATTAGTGGATACTGGTTCCTTGTTGAACGTCTTTCCTAAGAAAGATTTAGACCGGTTAGACTGTGAAGGGTTGGAGTTGAAACCAAGAAACATTGTCGTCAGAGCCTTTGATGGGTCTAAAAGGATGGTGCATGGAGAAGTGGATATACCGATTAAGGTTGGTTCTCAGGTTTTTGCATCTACATTCTATGTGATGGACATTCGGTCATCTTATTCTTGTTTGCTGGGTCATTCGTAGATCCACAAAGTTGGGGTAATGACGTCTACGCTCCACCAGAAGCTAAAGTACCCAGTGAAAGGGAAAATTGTGACAGTACAAGGAGAAGAGGAATACATGGTGAGCCACCTCAACTCTTTCCGATATGTAGAGATGGATGGGGAGTTTATTGAGACCCCATTCCAACATTTTGAAGAGATTCCCCAGACACTGGCGTCAACTGAGACTGTTGTTGAAGATCCTCCTATGAAGATGGCTTCCTTCAAAGATGCCCGGGCTGTTGTTGAGAAAGGTGGGTGTGCAAATTGGGGACAACTCCCTGATTTTGCACAGAAGACTAACAAGTTTGGTTTGGGTTTCACTACAGAAGCTCAAAGGGTTGTTCGGAATGCACGGATCAGAAGACCTCCCTTGTTCATCAGTAATTCATGAGTGAATGCCATTGAAGATGATGTGGGAGAGTTTGAGTTCGACAGTTGGATCTATCCTACTACTGATGGTGGACTAGGCAACTGGACAGCAAAGGACTTCATCCTAATTTCTTTTGTTACCCAGTAATGAGACTTTTTGTTTTGAACTTGTAACAGACAATATTTTAAACTTTATGGCCCGGTGTCTTACCCAGAGCACTGTTGGTTTCATTTGTGAGGGCTTTATGTGTGTCATTTACATATATCATTAATAAAAGCATTGGACGTTTCTTGCATTTCAAATTTTGCGCTCCTTGTTTTTCTTTTATTATATATTGCAAAACAGCTATTGTACACACACTCACACATACAGGTCTACATCCACTCTGGATCTCACTGGTAACGACTCTGCTACTGCCAGTTATGACTTCGAAAGTCCGATCAACTTAGCCAAAGACGAAGGTGAAGATGATTGTGAAGTTCCTGGTGAACTTGCTAGACTGTTACTTCAGGAAGAGAGGGTTATACAACCGCATGAAGAGCCAGTGGAATCAGTAAATCTGGGTACATAAGAGGACAAGAAAGAGGTCAAGATCGGGGCAAATCTGGAGCTTAGTGTGAAGCGACGGTTGATTCAGATGTTGCGTGACTACGTTGAGATCTTTTCCTGGTCTTATGAAGATATGCCTGGGTTGGATACTGATATTATGGTTCACCGTCTGCCTACCAAGGATGACTGTCCTCCAGTGAAACAGAAAGTCCGCCGAATGCGCCCAGAGATGTCTGAGAAAATCAAAGCTGAAGTAATGAAACAGTTTGACACCGGTTTTCTAGCAGTTACTTCTTACCCACAGTGGGTGGCCAACGTGGTTCCTGTACCGAAGACGGATGGTAAGGTTCGAATGTGTGTCGACTATAGGGATTTGAACAGGGCGAGTCCCAAGGATGATTTCCCTCTACCTCATATCGACGTTCTGGTTGACAACACCGCTCATCATAAGGTATTCTCCTTTATGGACGGTTTCTCCGGTTATAATCAGATTAAAATGGCCCTCGAAGACATGGAGAAGACGACCTTTGTTACTCAGTGGGGTACCTTTTGCTACAAGGTCATGCCTTTTGGATTGAAGAATGTTGGGGCAACGTATCAGCATGCCATGGTTGCTTTATTCCATGATATGATCCATCACGAGATTGAGGTATACCTTGACGACATGATTGCAAGGTCCCAGACTAAGGAAGAACACCTTGACCATCTGCAGAAGTTATTTGACAGGTTGAAGTTATACAAGCTGAGGTTAAACACGAACAAGTGCACCTTCAGAGTGAGATCTCGTAAGTTGTTGGGCTTCGTCGTAAGCGATAAAGGTATTCAAGTGGATCCGGCAAAGGTGAAAGTCATACAAGAGATGCCAGCTCCCAGAATAGAGAAAGAAGTTAGAGGATTTCTGGGACGTCTGAACTACATTTCCCGATTCATATCGCACCTGACTGCTACTTGTGAGCCAATCTTCAAGTTACTGAAGAAAGATTAAGTAGTACGTTGGAATGATGAATGTCAGGCCGCTTTCGAAAGAATCAAAGAGTATCTCCAAGAGCCACCCATTTTGATGCCTCCAGTTGAAGGGAGACCTTTGATCTTATACTTGACAGTATTCGACAACTCGATGGGGTGTGTGTTGGGTTAGCATGACGAGTCTGGCCGAAAAGAGCATGCTATTTATTACCTTAGCAAAAAGTTTACCGACTGCGAGACCCGATACTCGTTGCTCAAGAAAACTTGCTGCGCTTTGGCATGGGCTGCTCGTCGGCTGAGACAGTATATGCTGACTCACACTACTCTGTTGATAATGAAGATGGATCCAATCAAGTATATCTTCGAAGAGCCTGCTTTGTTCAGAAGAATAGCGAGATGGCAGATGATCTTGACTGAGTATGACATCCAGTACACGACTCGAAAGGCAATCAAGGGAAGTGTATTGGCAGACCATTTGGCACATCAGGCAGTGGATGATTACCAGTCTATGAACTTTGAATTTCCGGATGAGAATATCATGATAGTGACTGACTGTGAGACACCTGGACCGGATGAAGGACTTGAGGAAGGATCCCGATGGTCTATGTACTTTGATAGAGCTTCGAACGCTTTGGGTAATGGCATTGGCACCGTGATCATATCTCCTAAAGGCTCTCATACTCCGTTCACCGCCCGACTATGTTTCAACTACACCAACAATATGGTGGAGTATGAAGCGTGCATCATGGGTCTTCGAGCAGCAATTGACCTAAGGATTAATCTTTTGAGTCTTTTCGGAGATTCCGCTCTCATGATCAGTCAAATCAAAGGCGAGTGGGATATGAAAAACCCTAATCTTATTCCTTACAAGGAGTATGTGTTGACTTTGCTTCCCTATTTCGAAGAGATAACCTTTGAACACTTTCCAAGAGAGGAGAATCAGTTGGCGGACGCGCCAGCTACGATGTCTTCTATGTTCAAAGTCAATTGGGACAACGAAGCTCCCCGGATTATCATTGAAAGATTGGACGAACCTGCACATTGCTGTGATCTTGAGACTGAAGAGGTAGCAGACAAACCCTGGTTTCATGAGGTGAAGAGATACCTTGAGGCTCAGGAATACCCCGGGGGTGCATCTGTTAATGACAAGAAGTTTCTAAGGAGGTTCGCAACAAGGTTCTTCATCAGTAATGGCATCCTTTACAAGCGTAACCATGATTCAACCTTACTGCGATGTGTGGATAAGAATGAAGCAGAAAGGATCATGGAGGAGTTACATGAAGGTGCTTTCGGAACTCATTCCAGTGGACATACCATGGCAAAGAAGATCCTACGGGCAGGATATTATTGGTCCATAATGGAAGCCGACTGTTATCAGCATTCTCGGACATGTCACAAGTGCCAGGTCTATACTGATAAAGTGCACATACCTCCAATTCCTCTGAACGTATTGACAACTCCATGGCCTTTTGCAATGTGGGGCATTGACATGATTGGCGAGATCATACCTACATCGTCCAATGAGTATCGTTTCATCCTGGTAGCTATCGATTACTTTACGAAGTGGGTTGAAGCAGTTTCCTTTGCTACTGTAACCAAGAACGCCGTGGCTCGTTTCATTCGGCACAATCTGATTTGTCGATATGGTGTACCATAGAGGATCATTACGGACAATGGTACTAATCTCAACAATAAGATGATTACTGAGCTCTGCAAGCAGTTCAAGATACAGCATCACAACTCTTCTCCCTACCGGCCGAAGATGAATGGGGATGTCGAAGCAGCTAATAAAAACATTAAGAAGATCGTGCAGAAGATGACTGTGACATACAAAGACTGGCATGAGATGTTACCATTTTCTCTCCATGGATACCGTACCTCAGTACGGACGTCAACTGGGGCAACGCCTTATTCCTTGGTATATGGCATGGAGGCCGTATTTCCTATTGAAGTTCAGATACCCTCTCTTCGGATCATGAAAGATGCAGGTTTGAGCGAAGATGACTGGATCCAGACCCGGCTTAATCAACTGAACTTAATGGATGAAAAGAGACTCACTGCTATTTGTCATGGTCAGATGTATCAAAAGCGGATGATCAAGGCGTTTAACAAGAAAGTCAGACGACAAGAGTATCAAGTTCGTGGATCCACAAAGCTAGGGCAGTGACGTCTACGCTCCACCAGAAGCTAAAGTACCCAGTGAAAGGGAAAATTGTGACAGTACAAGGAGAAGAGGAATACATGGTGAGCCACCTCAACTCTTTTCGATATGTAGAGATGGATGGGGAGTTTATTGAGACCCCATTCCAGCATTTTGAAGAGATTCCCCAGACACTAGCGTCAACTGAGACAGTTGTTGAAGATCCTCCTATGAAGATGGCTTCCTTCAAAGATGCACGGGCTGTTGTTGAGAAAGGTGGGTGTGCAAATTGGGGACAACTCCCTGATTTTGCATAGAAGACTAACAAGTTTGGTTTGGGTTTCACTGCAGAAGCCCAAAGGGATGTTCGGATTGCACGGATCAGAATACCTCCCCTGTTCATCAGCAATTCAGGAGTGAATGCCATTGAAGACGATGTGGAAGAGTTTGAGTTCGACAGCTGGATCTATCCTACTACTGATGGTGGACTAGGCAACTGGACAGCAAAGGACTTCATCCTAATTTATTTTATTACCCAGTAATGAGACTTTTTGTTTTGAACTTATAACAGACAATGTTTTAAACTTTATGGCCCGGTGTCTTACCCGGAGCACTGTTGGTTTCATTTGTGAGGGATTTATGTGTGTCATTTACATATATCATTAATAAAAGCATTGGACGTTTCTTGCATTTCAAATTTTGCGCTCCTTGTTTTTCTTTTATTATATATTGCAAAACAACTATTTTACACACACTCACATCTACAGGTCTACATCCACTCTGGATCTCACTGGTAACGACTCTGCTACTGCCAGTTATGACTTCGAAAGTCCGATCAACTTAGCCAAAGACGAAGGTGAAGATGATTATGAAGTTCCTGGTGAACTTGCTAGACTGTTACTTCAGGAAGAGAGGGTTATACAACCGCATGAAGAGCCAGTGGAATCAGTAAATCTGGGTATAGAAGAGGACAAGAAAGAGGTCAAGATCGGGGCAAATCTGGAGCTTAGTGTGAAGCGACGGTTGATTCAGATGCTGCGTGACTATGTTGAGATCTTTGCCTGGTCTTATGAAGATATGCCTGGGTTGGATACCGATATTATGGTTCACCGTCTGCCTACCAAGGAAGACTGTCCTCCAGTGAAACAGAAAGTCCACCGAATGCGCCCAGAGATGTCTGAGAAAATCAAAGCTGAAGTAATGAAACAGTTTGACACCGGTTTTCTAGCAGTTACTTCTTACCCACAGTGGGTGGCCAACATGGTTCCTGTACCGAAGACGGATGGTAAGGTTCAAATGTGTGTCGACTATAGGGATCTGAACAGGGCGAGTCCCAAGGATGATTTCCCTCTACCTCATATCGACGTTCTGGTTGACAACACCGCTCATCATAAGGTATTCTCCTTTATGGACGGTTTCTCCGGTTATAATCAGATTAAAATGTCCCTCGAAGACATGGAGAAGACGACCTTTGTTACTCAGTGGGGTACCTTTTGCTACAAGGTCATGCCTTTTGGATTGAAGAATGTTGGGGCAACGTATCAGCATGCCATGGTTGCTTTATTCCATGATATGATCCATCACGAGATTGAGGTATACCTTGACGACATGATTGCAAGGTCCCAGACTAAGGAAGAACACCTTGACCATCTGCAGAAGTTATTTGACAGGTTGAAGTTATACAAGCTGAGGTTAAACTCGAACAAGTGCACCTTCAGAGTGAGATCTGGTAAGTTGCTGGGCTTCGTCGTAAGCGATAAAGGTATTCAAGTGGATCCGGCAAAGGTGAAAGTCATACAAGAGATGCCAGCTCCCAGAATAGAGAAAGAAGTTAGAGGATTTCTGGGACGTCTGAACTACATTTCCCGATTCATATCGCACCTGACTGCTACTTGTGAGCCAATATTCAAGTTACTGAAGAAAGATTAAGTAGTACGTTGGAATGATGAATGTCAGGCCGCTTTCGAAAGAATCAAAGAGTATCTCCAAGAGCCACCCATTTTGATGCCTCCAGTTGAAGGGAGACCTTTGATCTTATACTTGATAGTACTTGACAACTCGATGGGATGTGTGTTGGGTTAGCATGACGACTCTGGCCGAAAAGAGCATGCTATTTATTACCTTAGCAAAAAATTTACCGACTGCGAGACCCGATACTCGTTGCTCGAGAAAACTTGTTGCGCTTTGGCATGGGCTACTCGTCGGCTGAGACAGTATATGCTGACTCACACTACTCTATTGATATCAAAGATGGATCCAATCAAGTATATCTTCGAAGAGCCTGCTTTGTCCGGAAGAATAGCGAGATGGCAGATGATCTTGACTGAGTATGACATCCAGTACACGACCCGAAAGGCAATCAAGGGAAGTGTATTGGCAGACCATTTGGCACATCAGGCAGTGGATGATTACCAGTCTATGAACTTTGAATTTCCGGATGAGAATATCATGATAGTGACTGACTGTGAGACACCTGGACCGGATGAAGGACCTGAGGAAGGATCCCGATGGTCTATGTACTTTGATGGAGCTTCGAACACTTTGGGTAATGGCATTGGCGCCGTGATCATATCTCCTAAAGGCTCTCATACTCCGTTCACCGCCCGACTATGTTTCAATTGCACCAACAATATGGCGGAGTATGAAGCGTGCATCATGGGTCTTTGAGCAGCAATTGACCTAAGGATTAAGCTTTTAAGTGTTTTCAGAGATTTTGCTCTCGTGATCAGTCAAATCAAAGGAGAGTGGGATACGAAAAACCCTAATCTTATTCCTTACAAGGAGTATGTGTTGACTTTGCTTCCCCATTTCGAAGAGATAACCTTTGAACACTTTCCAAGAGAGGAGAATCAGTTGGCGGACGCGCCAGCTACGATGTATTCTATGTTCGAAGTCAATTGGGACAACGAAGCTCCCCGGATTATCATTGAAAGATTGGATGAACCTGCACATTGTTGTGATCTTTAGACTGAAGAGGTAGCAGATAAACCCTGGTTTCATGAGATGAAGAGATTCCTTAAGGCTCAGGAATACCCCGAGGGTGCATCTGTTAATGAGAAGAAGTTTCTAAGGAGGTTCGCAGCAAAGTTCTTCATCAGTAATGGCATCCTTTACAAGCGTAACCATGATTCAACCTTACTGCGATGTGTGGATAAGAATGAAGCAGAAAGGATCATGGCGGAGTTACATGAAGGTGCTTTTGGAACTCATTCCAGTGGACATACCATGGCAAAGAAGATCCTACGGGCAGGATATTATTGGTCCGTAATGGAAGCCGACTGTTATCAGCATTCTCGGACATGTCACAAGTGCCAGGTCTATGCTGATAAAGTGCACGTACCTCCAGTTCCTCTGAACGTATTGACAACTCCATGGCCTTTTGCAATGTGGGGCATTGACATGATTGGCGAGATCAGACCTACAGCGTCCAACGGGCATCGTTTCATCCTGGTAGCTATCGATTACTTTACGAAGTGGGTTGAAGCAGCTTCCTTTGCTACTGTAACCAAGAACGTCGTGGCTCATTTCATTCGGCACAAGCTGATTTGTCGATATGGTGTACCAAAGAGGATCATTATAGAAAATGGTACTAATCTCAACAATAAGATGATTACTGAGCTCTGCAAGCAGTTCAAGATACAACATCACAACTCTTCTCCCTACCGGCCAAAGATGAATAGGGCTGTCGAAGTAGCTAATAAAAACATTAAGAAGATCGTGCAGAAGATGACTGTGACATACAAAGACTGGCATGAGATGTTACCATTTGCTCTCCATGGATACCGTACCTCAGCACGGACGTCAACAGGGGAAACGCCGTATTCCTTGGTATATGGCATGGAGGCCGTATTTCCCATTGAAGTTCATATACCCTCTCTTCGGATCATGAAAGATACAGGTTTGAGCGAAGATGATTGAATCCATACCCGGCTTAATCAACTGAACTTAATACACGAAAAGAGACTCACTGCTATTTGTCATGGTCAGATGTATCAAAAGCGGATGATCAAGGCATTTAACAAGAAAGTCAGACGGCAAGAGTATTAAGTTGGGGATCTGGTGATCAAGCGCATCATTTTACCTCAAGGTGATCCCAGGGGCAAATGGACCCCTACTTACGAAGGGCCATTTATTGTTAAGAACATTTTCTGAGGATCTATGATTCTAACCACCATAGATGGTGACGACCTTCCTCACCCCGTCAATGCAGACATAGTGAAAAAATACTATGCATAATCAAAGACCCGCTAGGTTGACTGGCCTAGGAAAAAATAAGGGCTTCCTGGCGAACCAAAAGGGTTCGGGAAAAAATATGGGATGAAAATGAAAAATATCTGTACACCCAGCAAGTCGAAAACCTGAAAAGGAGGCTTGGGAAAAAATGGGTATCCCGGTGGACCGAAAACCCGAAAGGGCGGTCCAGGCAAAAATTAGGGATCAAAGCGTAACACTATGTCTCATTGGATCACCTTGCATCTAGACTTCGGTATCGATTATTAAGCTCGGACGACACTAATCAATCTGATTCATCTTCAACCAAGCAGCAAAGTGATGAGATGCTCGAAGACATAAAGGCCATAGCAGAGTTGGAACCCAGTGGGATCATTCACATAACAATTTTGTTTAGTTTTTCACAAATTGTGTAAATTCTATTATTCGGCGGTGTTCTCTTACTAGGACGTCAACCTCTTATACAAAAACGCATATTTACAGGCCAAACTTCAAAATCAATATAATTCATTTTCAAAGAAATTTCAAACTGTTTTTCTTTATCTGTTTTGATTTGCAAAGAACGTCCAATGTTCATTTTTTATATATGCATTTGACATTAATTGCTGCCATGAATATTTACATGCGAAACAAAAGACGATTACGGGTAATATCAGAAACAGGGGCAATAAAAATTGTCCAAACTATACAGTTGCTCTGTCCACCAGGTACGACGGTAAATTCAGCTAAAGAATATGGCTAAGTTACATTCACTCCCCGCAAAGTAAGACAATAATGATGGCCCTCCCCAGTTGAGACTTGCAACTGTGAATGAGTCGGTAATATTCTCCCCAAGCAGAGTCTATCTACCATCAGCACTGAAAAGGCTCAATATCCCCGGCAGTATTAATATTCCCCAACCGAATAAAAGAATTCTCCCTGACAGGGTACAAGATATCCCCAGTGGAGTTAAAATTTTCCCAGCGCAGTCTGAAAAAGCTTCCCCAGTGGAGTTGAAGAATCATCCCCAGTAGACTCTGGAAGTTTATCCCCAGCGGAGTACAAAAATAAATCTCCCCAACCGAGTTCAAAGGATCATTCCCGGCAGAATTCAAAGGATTATCCCTATAAGAGTCTAAAAGGTTATTCCCAGAGAAGTCGCCACTGAGAAATCATCCCCAGCGGAGTTCTTTCCTTTCACAAACAGGAATTCAATCCCCAATAGGATTCAATATCACCAGCAACAATAATTCATCCTGACGAAATTTATCAGTGAAATCTTCAGTAGAACATATCTTCCCCACAGAGTAATCTCTTCCTCAATTTATTCCCCAAAGGAGTTATCTTCTCCTGCAGGTTTATTCTCTTTGTTCGCCATCCCCAGCGGAAACGAAGAATCCAACTCTATTCTCCAGCAGCTATTCGGGATTTATTTTCCCCATCTAAAAAATTACATTTCCATATATCATGATACCTACATATACGTATCATGTAACCCAATCTCATTTATGTTGAGAACATCATTGCTTGACCCATATCATGCATTGCATATAACTGACTTTTACCTTTCAGGAAAGATGCAGTTAAGTTCTCAGCTAAATCTAAGACCTTCTCTGGTTCAGTCAGATCGACGCTAAGATCTCCCTGATTCTTATTCCAGTTGAAGATATTCCAAGACTTTCGTTTGGTTCAATTAAATCGATTCTAAGATTTTTCTGATTCTTATCCAGTCAAAGTTAATCCAAGACCTTCTCTGGTTCAGTCAGATCGACGCTAAGATCTCCCTGATTCTTATTCCAGTTGAAGATATCCCAAGACTTTCGTCTGGTTCAGTTAAATCGATTCTAAGATTTTTCTGATTCTTATCCAGTCAAAGTTAATCCAAGACCTTCTCTGGTTCAGTCAGATCAACGCTAAGATCTCCCTGATTCTTATTCCAGTTGAAGATATCCCAAGACTTTCGTCTGGTTCAGTTAAATCGATTCTAAGATTTTTTATGATTCTTATCCAGTCAAAGTCAATCCAAGACCTTCTCTGGTTCAGTCAGATCGAAGCTAAGATCTCCCTGATTCTTATTCCAGTTGAAGATGTTCCAAGACTTTTGTCTGGTTCAGTTAAATCGATTCTAAGATTTTTCTGATTCTTATGCAGTCAAAGTTAATCCAAGACCTTCTCTGGCTCATTCAGATCAACGCTAAGATCTCCCTGATTCTTATTCCAGTTGAAGATGTTCCAAGACTTTCGTCTGGTTCAGTTAAATTGATTCTAAGATTTTTCTGATTCTTATCCAGCCAAAGTCAATCCAAGACTTTCTCTGGTTCAGTCAGATCGATGCTAAGATCTCCCTGATTCTTATTCCATTTGAAGATGTTCCCAGACTTTCGTCTGGTTCAGTTAAATCGATTCTAAGATTTCTCTGATTCTCATCCAGTCAAAATTAATCCAAGACCTTCTCTGGTCCAGTCTGATCGATGCTAAGATCTCCCTGATCCTTATTCCAGTTGAAGACCTCCTATCAACAATCTCCAAATTGCATCTGTAAGCCCATTCTCGACATTACAATGCTGACACCACTTCATTCGAGTGCAAAATTTCTGGGCACTCTAGTGTTCAATCATCTTCCACCTTCGGATCACAAAAGGAACAAAAGCCAATCTATATCCTCAAGCTTAAGAAGATTGAACAGGGGCAGCTGTTGTACCCCAAAATTTTCCCTCTCTTATTTCTCCAAACATTGCAAGAAAAATCTCCAAGTGGCTCAAGATTGCTCAAGAGTTGGACAGTCAAGCTATCTCCTAAGGCAGTCAACCCCAGATTAGGGTTTTGTGTTGCATCAAGATCCTTGACTCCAAATGACCTAAAATTCTCCCTAATGTCCTAATATGTTCTCAGGGTCATCCATGTCAAATTTCAAGCCTTGCAGAAGAAGTTTGCTCAGTCAATTGCTCAAAGGGTCCAAAAATCAACTGTGTTAGGGCAAAAGTCAATTGTGACCTATAAACAGTCAAACTGCAAGATTGTTTTGTCAACATTATCATTTTTAAGGATATTTCATCATTTGATCAAGGGTTGATCATGATTCATCAAAGATTGCTCAAAATTCATCAAGACTCAAAAGTTGCTAAATTAGGGTTTTGTAGGAAAAGTCAACTCAACTTTGACCAAGCATAACATTCTCATACTTTATGAGAAATGACCCATCCAAAGCTCATTTTTAAGAGGATGCAATTTCCTACAATCCATCTTCATACCCCAATATCAATAAATGCACTCACAAGAAGTTATGAATTTGGACATTATAGGTCATTTTTGAAAGTCCATAAAAACACCTTTTTTGTCAAAGCTTCTAACTTGAGCATGGAATATCAAATTGAGATGAGACCAAAAGGGTTTGTTAAAGGACATCTCAATATTTCTAAAAACTCCAAGAACAGTTCCAAAAGTTCAAAATTGAAGAAGTTATGCATTGTTGAAGTTGGGCATTTTTGCAAAATTGCCAAAAGTCAACTATCCCCAAAACTTCAAATTTTGTCAAATGGGCCCATTCTTTTCCACTTGATTTGAAATTTCCACATTGCACACGTGTCCTAGCTTCAGCCTTGTGTCCATTTATCATTTTTATTATTTTATTTTATTTTTTAATGAATTATTTCATTTTTAATCAAATTAAATCAAATAAAATCCAAATATTGATTACTTGATCTCTTTTTGGCTATTTCAGGATTGAATTATCATCATCAAGTGTATCAAATTCGTATCAAGCATTCCATGTGCAAAAAGATTGGATTTTTGACAAATTAGGCAAGCTTTCAATGGTGGATCAAATCAAATCCCATGGCATTGATGTGCAAAGATTCAAAGCATAATTCTTGACCTAATGCATTGCATATTATATATACAAGCCAAAGGACACGAAAAATAGGTTGGAGGCTACAAGAACACTGAAAGAAAAACTTGAAAAAAAGTGGAAAAAGTGTGAAACCGAAATCATCCTTGGAGGCAAATTCAGAAGCAAAACACAACACCAATCAATTACTGGAGGTTCACTGAGTTATAACCAATCCCTAGCAAGATCCCATACACGCTCAAAAGCTCTGTAAGTATCTCAAAAAACCGCCCTTCCTTTGAATTTGTAAATCTTAATTCTTGCATCTTTTGTATAAACTATGGGCATATTCATGATCCTCGTCAAATTTACAAGCATTCTGCATTAGCCAATTGCATTTTTCTGGCCTAGATGAAGAACCCCCATATCTAGGGTTCTTCGTTCGTGTTTTGAGGTTTTCTTTTTCAGGGGAAATCAAGACTCAAGAAGGGTATAGGTTCAATCAGGAAGCCCAGACGAACTCAACCATGTGCTTGGAATTGATTTTCATGGACTAGAATGGATTTTAGAATGAACTTACGCATTCAGCTGCGGATTCGAATCCGCAGGTAACATGTACAGGGTCCAGAGGTAGGAGACGACAAGCTGTCGTTCTCCCATTGGCCAGTTTAAATCAACTTTCGCGCATTTTTGTTTTTTCTGGTTATTCACGTATTTTCTTTTATTATCATTATTTTATGTATAATTAAGAACTAAAGCAAAGTGGCTGAGTGGTGGGCGTGTGTATCCAATATCCAACAGGACCTGGGTTCGAATCCCAGGTCCTCCAAATGCTTTGTTATATTTTTTCTACAGATTATCATATGAAAATCAAGCGCTGCAGCACATCATACACCATCACCTAATCAATGGACAGATGGCCTTAGGCCAGATCTGAAGGCCAAGAGATGGACGTCCACCATAGGACCAAGTCAGAAGGTGCACATGGGATCCAAAAAGTCAACCAGGCATGCGCCAATTGGGCCATCAAAAATGCTACTCCAAACCTTCTAATCAGGCCCAAACCCCCCTAAGTCTTTCTATTTCATTTTTTTATTTATTTTATTTAATTGTTTGTTTAATTATTTTTATGATTAATCAACTAATCAAACTTTTTCTTAATAAACTTAAAACCAAAAAAATATTTTCTTTATTAAATTTTAGTATTTTCTTTTTATTAACAAATCAATTAATTAATTTAGTTTTAATTAGGAATAACTTTAATATATTTTTTGCAATAGTTAAAATTAACTTAGACAATTAGGTTTTTATTAACAATGATTAAATTTATTTTTCTTTCTTTAAATATCAAAAAACCTAAAAATATTTATTTTTATTAATTATTTAATTTAATTTATTTTAATAATTAACTTAGATAATTTCTTAATTCAAAAATAACCAAAAAAAATCTTTTCTTTAATATTAAAGGGTCAAAACCCTAGAACTTGCGCCCGATTTAATTTCCTGCACGCGATCCATTTTATCATATTTGTATTTGTCCCCGGAATGTAATAGATAATTAGGACCATTTAATTATTTTTATCGCTTATTTATTTTTCCGCATTTAAATTTCAAAGGGTTGCTTTTGGGGATGTAAATACCCGACGCCTTGTAATTTAAATTCCGCAACTTATAACTGTTAGATGTTTGATAATAGGTTTGTATGACAAGAATGAATGTTTAACCTAAAATCAACTTAGATCACCATTGACATGTACAAAGATAAAAATAAACTGAAAACGACACACTCGCACATGCACATTCTTAGGGTACACCCCACTTGGTTGCCTTCGTACGCAGTCATTGAGTATAGGTCACTTTAGAGGTCGTCCACTTGTCCAAAGATCATAGTCGCCTCGAAACGGTTGCCTCGGATATTGTTGCCTCAAAACAAATAATCTAAGACATTAGGGTTACCGCTAAGGCATCCTAACACTGCTTTGGTGACCGTAAGTCCCTAATTCGAATTGACCCTTAAAACTCCAACGATGGTGCTACTTACTCATCAATAGTAGGATAACATTGCCTAAAGGAAGATAGCATAGAACGATTCCTTTTTCGAGTAGGTATATGGTTCTTAAGTACTTGCTCTTTCCAAAACAAAACAAAACTTTTCACATTTACACCTTTCAAACAAAAACTCTTTCAAACCCACAAACACAAAAGAAAAGCAAATTTTGAAAATACTATGAGCAAGTACCTAAGAGCCCGTGGATAACCACGGATAGAAAGGGTGCTAACACCTTCCCTTTCTATAATATACCCCCCGAACCCGAGAAATATCTCGAAAAAGGAATTTTTCTGTGCTTTTTTCCTTTCCTTGTTGGATAAAATAAAAGTCGGTGGCGACTCTTGCTTACCGCGACATTTTGCGAAAACAAACGCAAAACGTAAACCAGCATTCCAAAAAAACAGTCAGTTCTTTCCCACCGTATCACAAAGTGTATTGGTTTACATGCTTGATTTGTCTTTGAATTAGGGTTTTCTAAGCATTGATTTTAATCTTTCCATACAAATCCTAATTACTAGCATTTGTATATAAAGCATTTAAATTGCGGAAAATAAAAATACTAAGCTATTACATCATTTAGGGGAGGGGATATACAAATTACAAAATGGGAAAATTGTAAGAAATTAAAACCCTAATTATCTATTACAACCATATTGAAATTGAATAAATATACAAGAATATAAAGATAATGCAAAAGAAAGGAAGATTATTTTTTTTGTTTTTATATGAAATGGTTTTAAGTCTTGACCTAATTGAACATGATTAAGGAAAATTAAGCAAAATTACCCTAACCTAAATAAGAAAAGAAAATAACTAAAAAGAAGATTTTTTTTAGGGTTTTATTTATGAAAAGGATTTAAGTTAGTATAAATAAAATGTATATTAATTAATTAAAAGAAACCCTAATTCTAAATTAATTTTACTCACAAGAACGTAATACAATAATAATTAAAACTAATCATCTAAATATTTAAACAAAAAGAAATTAATTTATTAAAGAAAAATGTTTTTTATTCTTTTGTTTTATGAAGAAAAATGAACTAAATAAATATAAATAGTAAAAATATAAATATCTTTTTGGATTTTTATTAGTAATAATAAAAGTAATATTAATAGTAATAATAAAAATAATAAAAATAATAACAATAAAATAAAAATAATAATAAAGAAAAATAATAAAAAAATTAAAGTCAGGGGTTAGAAAGTAAACAGGGAGTATGAAAGAAGCAAAAAAGTTAGGCCCAGGGGGTTGAGGCCCAAGCGCCTGGTTCAACCAGAAAAATGTGGAAAAAAACAAAAGGTCACGCTGAGGCTCGAACCCAAGACCTTCCTAATACGCGCGTGCTTGTTGTACCACTGGGGTGGTCTGTTTCATCCGTTCATTATACAACAATCGATAAACTTAAAACAAAACAAGTCCATGTTATAACTTCATCTTCAACCTCCAGCCTGAATATCTGCAACTTGCTCATTTCTCATCCATTTGCAAAAGTGTAAACATCAAACTTGTTCCAAATTTCACAACGATTCTAGAAATATAAATTACTAAAACTATAAATCAAAGATGAGCATTAATTTTGAATGGTACCTGTGATATGGTGGGAGAACTGACTTGAGGTTTTGCGTTTGTTTTCGCAAATGTTTCGGTTGAGCAAGAGTCGCCACCGACTTTTTATTTTATCCTAAGGAAAGGTTAAAAAGCACAGCAAAAACCTTTGAGATGTTTTCTTGGGTTCGGGGAGTAGATTATAGAAAGGGAAGGTATTAGCACCCTTTTATCCATGGTTATCCATGGGCTCTTAGTTACTTGCTTAGATCAACTTGCCTTGATTTTCAATTGTTTGAAATGGTGCTTTGTGTGTGTGGTTTTGAAAATGTTTTGAAAAGAGGCCAATGTGGTGGCAACCTTTGTAATGATCCAAGTTGGGATGTATACAAAGGTGTATGTCTTTTGAAAAAGTTTTCAATGTTTTTTGAAAGTTGTTTTGAGAGTGTGTTTTGAAAAATGGCAAGTGTTTTTGCAAGTTTGATCAAGTAACTAAGAGTGGTCTACCCCTAAATTTACTCAAAGATTTTTCTATGTTTTTAACCCTTTTAACAATTTTGTTCCACCATTGTATTTGGTGGACAATCTTGTGTTAGGATGTGAACGGGACGGGCGCGGGTCATTGTATAGACCATGATAGCAATGTTGCAAAGTATCTTAGTTTTTCTTTTGAGGGACTAAGATCATTTTTTTTGTAAGGCAACTTTCGAAAGCATCATCGAAGGACTATGATCTTTTGATTTTTTTTGTTTTACCAAGATACTTTGCATGCGTAACATGGCCCATTTTTGAAAAGGCAACAAGTGGATGTAACCCTAGGGGTGTTAGTGTGAAAGTGTGTTTTATTGCATACAAGAGTTTTTCTTTGAATTAGGATTTTCTATTTCATTGATTTTATCTTTCCATACACGTCCTAATTACTAGCAATAAGAAGCGGAAATATAAAATCCTACGCTATTACAACAATTAGGGGGTGGGGATACACATTTGTACATGGGGGGTTCAACGAGAAAAATAGACAAAAAAGAAAATAGCAAAAAACAAGATAGAGGGAGAGAGAGAGAGAGAGCCAGCGCGCTGCTGAGAGGTCATCAGAAGTTCTGACTCAGATCCGCTACCAGATGATCAACCTCTTGGTTAAACTGTATGAGTCAGAACTTCTGACTCTGGCACCTGCAAAACAGAAACCTGTTAGTGGGGAAATCAGAAGTTCTGATTCCCCTGCGCTGCAAGACAGAAATTTATTAGTGGAGAAACCAGAAGTTCTGATTCGGCTGGAAAGACAATAACTCTCAAAGGTTATGATATTATTGACAGCAAAACAGGCTTCAGATGTGCTAACGTCAAAGTCAGCACTTGGCTTTTCCCTGTACTAATCAGAACATCTGCAATTTTGTTGTTATTCCACAAAACAGGAAGCATATTTGGAACAAATCCATCATATGTCAAAATGTTTCAGAGGGCAGAACCAACAAGGTCACAGGAAAGTCCTACACTGGCTCAGAACGTTCTGAGGTATGAAAATCCTCAGAATATAAACAACAACAACATGATATTTACATTATGTTTATTTGAGCATGCAAAGCTGATGATGCTTAGTAGCGTGATGAAGGTCAGCAGGTGCTTACCTGGCTGTTGGAAAAGTTTGTGGATGAAAGCTAGCTTTTGGCTCTGGTGGTGTTCTGGACAGATTCTTTTTGAAAAGGGTAGGTGAGGGTGTATGCGTATATAGGGTCAGAAGTTTGAAAAGGGGTTTTTGGTTCACAAAGAAAAACTGGGTATTGGATAAAGTTTGAAGGTGAGAAATTCAAAGTTATGAAACAACTAGGGATTTTGGCAGAGTTTCATAACACTATCTTGCTAAAGATTTCTGTTTCTCTCTTAGCAATTTTTCTGTTTCTTCAAGCGCCATTTTTCAGTGGACAATGATTCTCTATTTATAGGCAAAAACTCTTGTGGGTTTCTTGGTCATTAAAGGCGTCAACAGAGTTTGAATTGTTCTTTGACAGAAATTCCTGGGAAGTTGTGATAACAGATAGCCTTCAGCCTAGGCTGCAGCAGCAGGCGTGGATTGGAGAGAAGTGACCTCTTAAGTGGGCGATGGTGTGTAGACCCATGCCAAAATCTGCATAAAGGCGTTTTCCAAGCCACACGTGAAGGGATTACTTGGATGAATGTTCAGGAGTGGTTGGAAGCATTAATGAGCATTAAATGGTGATAAGACTTATCAACATCAATATTCTGGTGATGGAAACCAAACTTTGAACCAGCAGTTCTGTTTCAACAAGAACAGCGTAAACCATGCTCTGGCCTTGGCTTCCTGTTGTCTTTAGCAAACTCTGGGGATTCTCCTGATTTTTCTGACACGTTCCTTGGATTTGCTTCTGGAACTCCTGAGCTTAGAGATTCTGTATCAGTGTAACACCCATTCTTCTGACCTTTTCATCTTCTGATTTCAGCATGTTCTGAAAAAGCCTTCAGACTTCCTTGCTTCTTTTGCATTTCTTTAGCAAATTCTGGCTGAGCTTGTGTAACTGCTGGTCATGTTCTGTTCGAGGCTTACGTATTGAACCACGTTTACAACTTCTGATTGAACTAATGTAGCTGCTGAAGAGCCAACTTCTGACTGCGCTGAGCCAAGCTTGCAACTTCTGACCGTTTCTATCTGGAATTGGTCCAGAAGTTCTGAAGCGCTGATTTTTCTTAAACACTCATTTTTTAGAGAAAAAATTCCCAGTACTTTAGAATTTAATTTTAATTAATTATTTTTTTATTTATTTTTTTAATTTAACATAAAAATGTTGTCTTCAGAGCTTGTGTAGCCATCTTGCTCTCGTAAATGGTCTGCTTGGGCAAAAATGACAGTTCTGGACTTGGATTTGTTTCAGAGGGACCTTGAAAATCCAAGATGATTTCCTGAAGAAAGAGAAGGCAAATTTTTGGGGTACAACAGTTGCCCCTGTTCAATCTTCTTGAACCTGAAGAGTTAGATTGGCAAGTTTTCCTTTCGCGACTCGAAGGTAAAAGGAGATTGGACACTAGAGTGCCCAGAAATTTGCACTCGCATAGTAGAGTATCAGCAATGTGATGGCGGGAATGGGCTTATAGATGCCATTTGGAGAGATGGTGGATAGGGGGATGGGCTTATAGATGCCATCCGAAGACGTGACAGAACCTTGTCGGGAATGGGCTTATAGATGCCATTTGGAGGTATTGATCGTATAAGAGATTCCTTAGCGAGAACCTGCGTACTTTGAGAAAGAAAGATGTTTCCTGGATTGTTACAGGTGTTGATCTTCAGTCTCTTCATGCAGATATGCCCTGGCTAGATACAGGTATCGAATCTACAATTAGTTGCTCACAGATGTACCCTGGCTAAATACAGGTATCGAATCTGGAAATGTTGTCTACAGATATGCCCTGGCTGGATGCAGGAATCGAATCTGGAAAATGTTGTCTACAGATATGCCCTGGCTAGATGCAGGAATCGAATCTGGAAAATGTAAAAGATTGGTAGAGATGGCTTTCCTGGCTGGATACAGGCGTAGACCTCTGACCTGAGAATGAAAGATAATTTCCTAGCCTGTTACAGGTGTTTAATCTTCAAACTCTTCATGTAGATATGCCCTGGCTAGATACAGGTATCGAATCTACAATCAATCACTCACAGATATGCCCTAGCTAGATGCAGGAATCGAATTTGGAAAATGTAAAAGATTGGTAGAGATGGCTTTCCTGGATGGATACAGGCGTAGACCTCTGACCTGAGAATGAAAGATAATTTCCTGGCCTGTTACAGGTGTTTAATCTTCAAACTCTTCATGTAGATATGCCCTGGCTAGATACAGGTATCGAATCTACAATCAATCACTCACAGATATGCCCTGGCTAGATGCAGGAATCGAATCTGGAAAATGTAAAAGATTGGTAGAGATGGCTTTCCTGGCTGGATACAGGCGTAGACCTCTGACCTGAGAATGAAAGATAATTTCCTGGCCTGTTACAGGTGCTTAATCTTCAAACTCTTCATGTAGATATGCCCTGGCTAGATACAGGTATCGGATCTACAATCAATCACTCACAGATATGCCCTGGCTAGATATAGGAATCGAATCTGGAATTGTGATAGTTGATAGTAATCATCCTTGGATTGACTTTTCCTGAAAAGGCAAGACATCAGTTGTATGAAATGTCATGATGTATGAGATGCATGATGTCATGATGTCAAAATGAGACAGTGTTGTATGCACTTTATCATGTATGCAAGCAGGATGTATGGAATGTGAAATGTTTATGAATGTATTTTCGTCTAGGAAAATAAATCCTTGACGACTGGCCGGGGAATCAAATCCTGGGCTGATGCTGAAGAGTAGAGTTCTTCGCTTCCCCCGGGGATGATGGTTGCAAGAATAAACCGGCAGGAGAAGATGACTCCGTTGGGGAACAAATTTGTTGGAGAGGTTACTCTGCGGGGAATTACTTTACGGGAAGAGAATACTTCGCTGAGGTTTTGATGAGAGCTCCGCTGGGGATTTCAACGATAAACTCCGCTGGGGACCGTTGATAAGTTATGTTGGTGTACTTTGATGAACTCCGCTGGGGATAGGAGGAACTTTGCTGAGGACGATCTCTCTGTGGTAATTAGCTGAGGATAACCCAGTTATAAGCTCTTGTGAGGAATAACTTTGAATAGAGTCTGGGAGAGACGACCGTACTCTACAGGGGGTAAGCTTCCAGAATCTACTGGGGATAAGCTCCCAGACATGCTGGGGATGCTTGTTGAGGAATGTCTGTACTCTGCTGAGGAATGTTGAGATCTTCTGGGGATACCCAACTTCCTTAAGGCTGACAGTAGACTAACTCTGCTTGAGGAGAGTATTGCTGACTTGCTAGGGGAATATTGTGCCTTTTTAGAGTTGATAGGAAACCAACTCTACTTGGGGAAAGCCTTGCTGAATCTTGTCTTATTCTGTGGGGAGTTGAAGTGACTTGGTTACATTCTTCAGCCGAACCTACCTTGGTACCTTGGTAGACAGAACAACTAGATCTCTTAGACAATTCTAAATTGCCCCTGTTTCGGATGTCACCTGTAATTAGTCTTTTGTTTCGCATGCAACATTTCGTGATTAGCAATTAATGTCAAATGCATATATCAAAAATGAACATTGGACGTTCTTCGCAAAACAAAGTATAGAAAGGAAAAACAATGGATAATTTTTTCTGAAAAAATTGAACTTGTATTGATTTTGAAATTTGCCTGAAAAATAGGCGTTTTATGTACAGGAGGCTGACGTCCTAGTAAGAGAACGCCGCCGAGCAAAATAGAGTTTATACAATTTTGTGAAAAGAAAACAAAACAGGTATGTGAAAAATAATCCCATTGGGTTCCAACTCTGCTATCGCCTTTATGTCTTCAAGCGTCTCATCATTTTGCTGCTTAGTTGAAGATGAAGCTGATTGATTGAAGTCATCTGAGTTCGATAGTTGATGTCGAATTCTGGATGCAAGGTGATCCAATGAGACATAGTATTACGCTTTATCCCTAACTTTTTCCTGGACCGCCCTTTCGGGTTTTCGGTCCACCGGGATACCCATTTTTTCCCAAGCCGCCTTTTCAGGTTTTTGACTTGCCGGGTGTACAGATTTTTTTTCATTTCATCCCTTATTTTTGCCCGAACCCTTTTGGTTCGCCGGGAAGCCCTTATTTTGCCTAGGTGTGTCAACCTAGCGGGTTTTTAATTTATGCGTAGTATCTTTTTACTATGTCTGCATTGGCGGGGTGAGGAAGGTCGTCACCGTCCATGGTGGTTAGAATCATAGCTCCTCCTGAGAAGATATGTTTAACTACAAATGGCCCTTCGTACGTAGGGGTCCATTTGCCCCTGGGATCACTTTGAGGAAAAATGATGCGCTTGATTCCCAGGTCTCCGACTTGATACTCTTGTCGTCTGACCTTCTTGTTAAATGCCCTGATCATCCGTTTTTGGTACGTTTGACCATGACAAATAGCAGTGAGTCTCTTTTCGTCAATTAGGTTTAACTGATCAAGCCGAGTCTGGATCCAGTCATCTTCGCTTAAGTCTGCATCCTTCATTATCCGGAGAGAGGGTATCTGGACTTCGATAGGCAAAACTGCCTCCATGCCATAGACCAAGGAAAAGGGTGTTGCCCCGGTTGACGTTCTTGCTGAGGTGCGGTACCCATGAAGAGCAAACGGTAACATCTCGTGCTAATCTTTGTAGGTCACTGTCATCTTTTGCACAATCTTCTTGATGTTCTTATTCGCTGCTTCTACAGCCCCATTCATCTTCGGCCGGTAAGGAGAAGAGTTATGGTGCTGTATCTTGAATTGCTCGCAGAGCTCAGTGATCATCTTGTTGTTAAGATTGGTACCATTGTCCGTAATGATCCTCTCAAGTACGCCATATCGACAGATCAGGTTATGCCGAATGAATCGTGCCACAACGCTCTTGGTTACAGTGGCGTAGGAAGCTGCTTCAACCCATTTTGTGAAGTAATCAATTGCTACCAAGATGAAGCGATGTCCGTTGGATGCCGTCGGTCGGATCTCGCCGATCATATCAATGCCCCACATTGCAAAAGGCCAAGGTGTTGTCAAGACGTTTAGAGGCACCGGAGGAATGTGCACCTTATCAGCATAGACCTGGTATTTATGACAAGTTCGCGAGTGTTGGTAATAGTCGGCTTCCATTGTGGACCAGAAATATCCTGCCCAAAGGATTTTCTTTGCCATGGTATGTCCACTGGAATGAGTTCCGAAGGTACCTTCATGCAGCTCTGCCATGATCCTTTTTGCTTCATTCTTATCTACACAACGCAGTAAGGTTGAATCGTGGTTTCGTTTGTACAGAATGTCATTGCTGAGGAAGAACTTCGCTGCGAACCTTCTCATAAACTTCTTGTCATTAACAGAAGCGCCCTCGGGGTATTCTTGAGTTTCAAGATACCTCTTCACCTCGTGATACCAAGGCTTTTTTGTTACTTCTTCGGTCTCAAGATCACAGTAATGTGCAGGTTCATCCAATTTCCAGATAATGATCCGGGGAGCCTCGTTATCCCATTTGACTTTGAACATAGAAGACATCGTAGCTAGCGCGTCTGCCAACTGATTCTCTTCCCTCGGGAAGTGTTCAAAAGTTATCTCTTCGAAGTGGGGAAGCAATGTCAGCACATACTCCTTGTAAGGAATAAGATTTGGGTGTTTCGTATCCCACTCGCCTTTGACCTGATTGATCACGAGAGCGGAATCTCCGAAGACACTCAGAAACTTGATCCTTAAGTCAATTGCAGCTTGAAGACCCATGATACATGCCTCATACTCCGCCATGTTGTTGGTGCAGTTGAAACATAGCCGGGCAGTGAGTGGAGTATGAGTGCCTTTTGGGGATATGATCATAGCGCCGATATCGTTACCCAAAGCATTTGAGGCTCCATCAAAGTGCATAGACCATCGGGATCCTTCCTCAGGTCCTTCATCCGGTCCAGGTACTTCACAATCAGTCACTAACATGATGTTCTCGTCTGGAAACTCGAAGTTCATAGATTGGTAGTCGCCCACTGCCTGGTGTGCCAAATGGTCTGCCAATACACTTCCCTTGATTGCTTTTTGAGTCGTGTACTGAATGTCATATTCTGTCAAGATCATTTGCCATCTTGCTATTCTTCCGGACAGAGCAGGCTTTTCGAATATGTACTTGATTGGATCCATTTTTGAAATCAACAGAGTAGTGTGAGTCAACATATACTGTCTCAGCCGACGAGCAGCCCATACCAGAGCGCAACAAGTTTTCTCGAGCAGTGAGTACCGAGTCTCACAGTCGGTAAACTTTTTGCTCAGGTAATAAATGGCGTGCTCTTTTCGGCCAGACTCGTCATGCTGCCCCAGCAGACACCCCATTGAGTTGTCAAGTACTGTCAAGTATAGTATTAGAGGTCTCCCTTCAACCGGCGGCATAAGAATGGGTGGTTCTTGGAGATACTCTTTGATTCTGTCGAAAGCGGCTTGACATTCATCGTTCCAACATACTACTTGATCTTTCTTCAGTAGCTTGAAGATTGGTTCACAGGTAGCAGTTAGATGTGAGATGAATCGGGCAATGTAGTTTAAACGTCCTAGAAAACCGCTGACTTCCTTCTCTGTCTTAGGAGTTGACATTTCTTGTATGGCTTTCACCTTGGAAGGATCCACTTGGATACCTTTGTCACTTACAATGAAACCTAGTAGTTTTCCGGACCTCACCCCAAAGGTGCACTTGTTTGGGTTCAACCTCAGCTTGTACAACTTCAGACGGTCAAACAGCTTCCGTAGATGGTCAAGGTTTTCTTCCTCAGTTTGGGACCTTGCAATCATATCATCGACATATACTTCTATTTCATGATGGATCATATCATGAAATAAAGCAACCATGGCACGTTGGTAAGTTGCCCCAGCATTTTTCAACCCAAAAGGCATGACCTTGTAGCAAAAGGTGCCCCACTGAGTAACAAAAGTGGTCTTCTCCATGTCTTCAGGAGCCATTTTGATCTGATTATAACTGGAGAAGCCGTCCATGAAGGAGAAAACTTTATGCTGAGCAGTATTATCAACCAGAACGTCGATGTGAGGCAGAGGGAAATCATCCTTGGGGCTGGCCCTGTTCAGATCCCTGTAATCAACACACATTCGGACCTTACCATCTTTCTTCGGCACTGGAACCACGTTGGCAACCCACTGAGGGTAAGAAGTCACTGCTAAAAACCCGGCGTCAAATTGTTTCATAACCTCAGCTTTGATTTTCTCGGACATTTCTGGACGCATACGGCGGACCTTTTGTTTTACCGGAGGGCAGTCTTTCTTGGTAGGCAGGTGATGAACCACAATGTCGGCATCCAAACCAGGAATGTATTTGTAAGACCAAGCAAAGATTTCCATGTAGTCACACAGCATCTGAACCAACCGTTGCTTCACACTGAGCTCTAGATTGGCCCCAATCTCGACTTCTTTTCTGTCCGTCTTAGTACCCAAATTTACTGTTTCCACCGGCTCTTCATGTGGCTGAATGGCCCTCTCTTCCTGGAGCAGTAGCCTTGCAAGTTCACCAGGCACTTCGCAATCATCTTCACCTTCGTTTTTGGCCAAGTTGATCGTATTTTTGAAGTCATAACTGGCAGTAGCAGAGTCGTTACCAGTGAGATCCAGAGTGGATTGGAACCTGTATAAGTGAGTGTGTGTAAATATAGTTGTTTTGCAATATATGATAAAGAAAGAAAAGGAACACAAGATTTGAAATGCAACAAACGTCCAATGTTTTGATTAATGATATATGAAAATGTCACTCAAAAGCCCTCACAAATAAAGCCACGGTGCCCCGGGTAGGACACCGAGCCATAAAAGTTTCAACATATTGTTTGTTACAAATTGACAACAAAAGAGTTTATTACTGAGTGACAAAAGTAATAGGGGTGAAGTCTTTGGCAGTCCAGTTGCTTGGTCGACCGTTGGTTGTTGGGTAGATCCAGCTGTCAAATTCTGATTCTTCCATGTCGTCTTCAATGGCATTCACTCTCGTGTTGGTGATGAACACAGGAGGTCTTCCAATCCTTGTTTTGCAAACAACCCTCTGAGCCTCTGCAGTGAAGCCCAAACCAAACTTGTTAGTCTTTGGAGTAAAGTCAGGAAGTCGGCCCCAATTTGCACATTCACCCTTCTCAATCACAGCCCGGGCATCCTTTAAGGAAGCCATCTTCAAGGGAGGGTCTTCAATTATAGTTTCAGCTGACGCCAACGTCTGTGGCACCTCTTCGAAGTGTTGAAAGGGGGTCTCAATGAATTCCCCATCCATTTCTATGTATCAGAATGAGTTTAAGTGGCTGACCATATACTCCTCTTCCCCTTGAACTGTAACAATCTTTCCTCTGACTGGGTACTTAAGCTTTTGATGCAGTGTGGAAGTCACAGCTCCGGCCTTGTGAATCCATGGACGACCCAGCAAACAAGAGTAGGACGGTCGGATATCCATCACATAGAAAGTAGAATCAAACACCTGAGAACCAACCCTGATTGGGATGTCAACCTCGCCATGTACCATCCTTTTCGAACCGTCAAAGGCTCGGACAACAATGTTACTAGGCTTGAGCTCCAAACCCTCACAATCTAACCTGTCTAAGGCCTTCTTGGGCAATACATTCAATGAAGAACCGGTGTCTACCAACACATGGGCAAGAGTAGTGCCTATGCATTCAATAGAGACATGCAGGGCGTCATTGTGGTTCTTTCCTTTTACAGTTAGATCGGCGTCAGAAAAGCCCAGTCCGTTATCGGCAGCTAAATTGGCCACACAATCAGTAAATTGATCAGCAGATGTTTCTTGCGGCACATGGGCCATCTTCAGGAAGGAGATCAGGGCTTTTGCATGGGCCTCCGAACATAACAGCAGTGATAGCATAGAAATTTTTGATGGGGTGTGCCCCAACTGCTCAACAACATTGAAATCACTTTTCTTGATAATCTTGAGAATCTCCTCCATCTCTTGCTGGGAGGCTTAAACAGCGGTTGTCTTCGGTGCCTCCGTTAGGGCAGGCAAATCATTAGCAACCCCTTTGCCCCGAGCGTCAGATGACTCGGCAGCAGGGGTAGAAACAGGAACTTGATTAGGAATGGAAACATGCACACTTGCGGGTGTGATGATAAGAGGTTTCTGAATAACTGGCGGCGAAATATCTAGTGAAAATAGCCTACCACTGCGAGTAATCTTGGCTGGCCCGGTGATGTTGCTAACACCAGTACTTGTATCAAACTTTTGCTTCACCCCAAGCACATAAACATCTGCCCCATAGTGCCATGGGACAGCTTTGTCGGATGTATAGTTGAGGGGCCTCGGAACTGTAATGATGATGGGAGCAAACTTCTGAGTGGACATAATTTTGACAGGCTTCTTTGAAGGAGCCTTGGGAGGTTTGTTGAAAATAGTGACAATAGAAACTTCTTCGGCAGGGACAGCAGGAACGACAATCTTCTCGAATAAGATCTCTTTGTTGTCCATCAGGCTTTGGATACCTGATTTTAGCAAAGGACAACCCAAGGGGGAAACATCACAAAGAAGGCAATCTTCACCACATCCCAGAAATAAACCGGCTAGCAACAGATTCCTTTTAACAGTTGATAACGGAGTAACAATCTCTTCCACGGAGGCTACGTGTCGGTCTTCTTCCACGACACTCACTCCATGCTGGGGCATGGGAGCAGTCACAACATTGGGTCTTTCAGGCGCCTCAAACTGTATTTCCTTAGCATCAATAAGGTCTTGAACCTTATTCCTCAGAGCCCAGCAATCATCCGTAGTGTGCCCGGGGCTATCAGAGTGATAAGCGCAACGGGCATTGGGGTTGTAATTAGGAGAAGCAGTGTTCACTACCTTCGGAGCTTCCTTGACAGTTACCAGGTTGGTTGACAGCAGTTGCGGCAATATCTGAGACAGGGTCATACTGAGCCGAGTGTACTGCCTTTTGGGCCTCTCAGCTCTTTGTTGATTATACTGCTGAGGGGCAGCAGCAGGCTTTGAAATTACCAATGCATTAACAGTTTGGCGGCGTTCCGGCTTAACTTGTCTCCTAGGACCATAAATAACACTAGCTTCCTTTTTGAAAGGCTTCTTCTCAGCACTCGCAGTGGCACTTTCTGTATCTTCCCTGA
Source organism: Vicia faba (assembly GCA_948472305.1). Lineage (NCBI taxonomy): Eukaryota > Viridiplantae > Streptophyta > Magnoliopsida > Fabales > Fabaceae > Vicia > Vicia faba. Next base: position 524,090,945 of record OX451737.1, read on the forward strand.
CTTGATACCAGCTTCTATCCTCTCACCAGTCAAAATCAAATCTGTAAACCCAGCAGAAGAATTACCAATCAGATGGTTAAAGAATGGACCAGACAAGGTCCCTAAGAACATGTCAACAAGTTCACGGTCAGTCAAAGGTGGTTGCACCCTGCCAGCCAGATCTCTCCACTTTTGCGCATATTCTTTGAATCCTTCGCCCGTTCCTAGGGACATACCCTGAAGTTGGGTACGCGTAGGAGCGAGGTCAGAATTGTACTGATATTGTTTATAAAATGCGGTGGCCAAGTCTTCCCAGTTTCGGATACTGGCTCCATCCAGCTGATAGAACCACTCGAGTTGAGCCCCAGAAAGGCTATCCTGAAAGAAATGGATCCAAAGGTTCTTGTCTGCAGTGTAAGGTTGGATCTTCCTTACATATGATCTGAGATGCATTTTTAGGCAAGACAACCCGTCATATCTCGCAAAAGCTGGCACTTTGAACTTCGGGGGGATCACAATTCCAGCAACTAATCCCAAGTCTTCGAAATCTAGGCCGGGAACTCTCTGCGGCTCCATAGCTGCCAACCTGTCTTCCAAGCCTTTGTACTTATCATCAGCGGGCGGTTATTGTTGATCAGAGTAGTCTTCGTCTTCTTCAGCCTCCTCTTCTTCAACCTCAGATTCGGAAGGTACCGCGGCCGCATTCCCTTTACTGGTTCCTTCTTCAGACGTAGGGGGAAATTCAAGCACTCTTATGGCTTCACCCTCGAATCTTCTTCCTAGGGTAGCCACCCCGATTCTCTTCTTCTTCTTTTTCACTTGGTCCTTGTTTCCTAGCAGGGCCTTCAGATCCTCCTGACCCTTAGCCAAGGTCATCAGGAGTTGTTGAAACTGTGCATTCTGAGACTGCAAGTCCTTGACCGTCTGTTCGAGATCCATCTGGCTGAAATAAACAGCAGAAAGATAAGGAAACCTGGTGTGGAGACCTGCTTATGCACATGATGAATGGTATGCTTATGTATGCAATGCATTCAAGGATTTAGAACATTCAAAATTGTTGCAAACAAAAAGAACGCACGTCATATTAGTAAGAAGAAATTTGTCAGTACATAAATGCCCCATGGGCCAAATATTACAAAACTTCTCAAGGTAAAAAGACATTGTGCATCCTCTTTGGTGCAATGTAGGTGTTGAGGGTCTCTTCCTCATGGAGTCGGCGGGTAAGCTCTAGAACCTTCTTCTCACTGGCATAGAAGCTGGCTTCAAAAGTGTTTCGTTCCTCCTTGAGTTGAATCCAGCTCTTCTGCATCTCCTCCCACGATGTAGGCATGTCAGGATATAGGATGGTGTAGGGAACCTCTCCTTCCTCGACGGGCTCCTTAATCACAGGGAGAACATGAGGATAAGGCATCATTAGACTCTGGGCTCGGGCTCGTACCCACTTGAGGTAAGGTTCAAGAGGGATGGAGTTCTTGTGCCCCAGTGTCTTGTTGTCAACCCTGTTAGGCATCCTCCAAGCTCTGATGAATCTTTGGCGAAGTCCTTGTGCATCGTTGTCGAAGTCAAAAACTAGGTCAGGAATTAACATGTCGTGAGGGCCATCCCTCCGTGCATATCCAAATTGTCTCAAGGCTAGACAAGGGTTGTAGGTAATGCCTCCCCTAATGCCAAGTAATGGAACATTATGGAACTCTCCACAACGATCGACGATGATGACATTTTCTCTGGACCGAGAACACCAATGTACATCAGAGTGAGTGAGGGTCATCAACCGTTGTGACCACCTTAAGCCTTGGTCATTTTTCAAGACAGATTGTGGAAGGTGCGAAATAAACCACCTTGCAAGGAGAGGAGTACATCACATGAGAACACCCCTCTTTCTCATTGTTCGAGTTTAAAATGAGTGAAGAATGTCCCCAAGCAATGTTGGTATTGGATTTCTGGACAAGAAGATCTTGACGGCGTTGACATCTACAAGCTGGTCAGGATTTGGGAACAAGACCAACCCATAGGTAAGGAGTGCCACAATTTCTTCAAAGGCTTGTAGGTCCAATGAATTCCAACACTCTTGCGCCTTCTCAAACAAGAATTTGGCTAAGAAACCTTTGACACCGCTTCTAGTTTCCCAATGCCCTTTGATGTCAGATGGCTGTAGATGTAGTGCTCGAGCAACATCTTCGGGCTTTGGTTCCTTTTCCGTACCGTTGTGGGGTAGTTGATTAAGGATAGGAATTCTAAGGAGTTGAGAAAATTCCTCCAAAGTGGGCACCAACTGGTAGTCAGGGAAAGTGAAACAGTGGTGAAGAGGGTCAAAGAACTGGAACAACACCTTTACCATGTCCTCTTCAATGCTGGTGTTGACTAGGCTGAGCAGTCTACCATGTCTTTCACTGAAGGGAGAGCTTTCCGGAATTCTGGATGTGAGCTCCTTGAGTTGAGGAGAGATTCTCACAAGGTTGACTTGGATGGTTTTCCTGCGTGGAATTTCCATGACCTACAAAACAAGAACAAAGATGAAGATCTAAACCCTTGAAATGGTTAGTGAATGCATATGATGCTTTATGATGTTCATGATGCATGCACAAACACATGTACACACAAAACCTCTAGTTTCGGGCTTGCATGGGGTTTCATAGGTAAGTACCCTCTTGAGTGTAGTTGGCTTAAAAACCTGTCCTATAAATAGTAACCGGGTTCTAAGGAGCTCAATATCATTAGATTGTTTTCCATGTTCATTGTTTTGGTTTAGCCACTTAACTAGCGACCAAAATATTCCAAGAAAACAACCCTCAATGAGTGTAGTATCGCGTATCTACCAACTTTGGACTGCACCAAAGCCGGTCATCTCACTACCCCTAATGAAAGGCCAAGATGGTCAAGTAAGGTTCTAGGTCATTAGTGCTTAGCGACATCACTCAGCAGCCCCGTACTCTCCTTGATTGAACTCAAGGGTTACCGGTACTCACAAATATGTCGCACTAATATAGCTATTGCTTCAACCGTGTCGGTATACCCCGCACAGTTTCCACAACGTATTGCTATCTATGAATGTTTTCCCAAATCCGGGTATAGGATTGCAAACCCAAACAAGAGAGCCAAGATGTAAAGCAATCAAAGCAAACAATTAGTCATGCAAGAGGGTGATCTAAGCCCTAAGGTTACCCCACTTAAAAAGATCTCCCCAGCAGAGTCACCAGTTCTGTGATACGGTGGGAGAACTGACTTGAGGTTTTGCGTTTGTTTTCGCAAATGTTTCGGTTGAGCAAGAGTCGCCACCGACTTTTTATTTTATCCTAAGGAAAGGTTAAAAAGCACAGTAAAAACCTTTGAGATGTTTTCTTGGGTTCGGGGAGTAGATTATAGAAAGGGAAGGTATTAGCACCCTTTTTATCCATGGTTATCCATGGGCTCTTAGTTACTTGCTTAGATCAACTTGCCTTGATTTTCAATTGTTTGAAATGGTGCTTTGTGTGTGTGGTTTTGAAAATGTTTTGAAAAGAGGCCAATGTGGTGGCAACCTTTGTAATGATCCATGTTGGGATGTATACAAAGGTGTATGTATTTTGAAAAAGTTTTCAATGTTTTTTGAAAGTTGTTTTGAGAGTGTGTTTTGAAAAATGGCAAGTGTTTTTGCAAGTTTGATCAAGTAACTAAGAGTGGTCTACCCCTAAATTTACTCAAAGATTTTTCTATGTTTTTAACCCTTTTAACAATTTTGTTCCACCATTGTATTTGGTGGACAATCTTGTGTTAGGATGTGAACGGGACGGGCGCGGGTCATCGTATAGACCATGATAGCAATGTTGCAAAGTATCTTAGTTTTTCTTTTGAGGGACTAAGATCATTTTTTTTGTAAGGCAACTTTCGAAAGCATCATCGAGGGACTGATTTTTTGATTTTGTTTGTTTTACCAAGATACTTTGCATGTGTAACATGGCCCATTTTTGAAAAGGCAACAAGTGGATGTAACCCTAGGGGTGTTAGTGTGCAAGTGTGTTTTATTGCATACAAGAGTTTTTCTTTGAATTAGGATTTTCTATTTCATTGATTTTATCTTGCCATACACGTCCTAATTACTAGCAATAAGAAGCGGAAATATAAAATCCTACGCTATTACAACAATTAGGGGGTGGGGATACACATTTGTACATGGGGGGTTCAACGAGAAAAATAGACAAAAAAGAAAATAGCAAAAAACAAGATAGAGGGAGAGAGAGGGAGCCAGCGCGCTGCTGAGAGGTCATCAGAAGTTCTGACTCAGATCCGCTGTCAGATGATCAACCTCTTGGTTAAACTGTATGAGTCAGAACTTCTGACTCTGGCACCTGCAAAACAGAAACCTGTTAGTGGGGAAATCAGAAGTTCTTATTCCCCTGCGCTGCAAGACAGAAATTTGTTAGTGGAGAAACCAGAAGTTTTGATTCTGCTGGAAAGACAATAACTCTCAGAGGTTCTGATATTATTGACAGCAAAACAGGCTTCAGATATGCTAACGTCAAAGTCAGCACTTGGCTTTTCCCTGTACTAATCAGAACATCTGGAATTTTGTTGTTATTCCACAAAACAGGAAGCATATTTGGAACAGATCCAGCAAATGTCAAAATGTTTCAGAGGGCAGAACCAACAAGGTCATAGGCAAGTCCTACACTGGCTCAGAACGTTCTGAGGTATGAAAATCCTCAGAATATAAACAGCAACAACATGATATTTACATTATGTTTATTTGAGCATGCACAGCTGATGATGCTTAGTAGCGTGATGAAGGTCAGCAGGTGCTTACCTGGCTGTTGGAAAAGTTTGTGGATGAAAGCTAGCTTTTGGCTCTGGTGGTGTTCTGGACAGATTCTTTTTGAAAAGGGTAGGTGAGGGTGTATGCGTATATAGGGTCAGAAGTTTGAAAAGGGGTTTTTGGTTCACAAAGAAAAACTGGGTATTGGATAAAGTTTGAAGGTGAGAAATTCAAAGTTATGAAACAACTGGGGATTTTGGCAGAGTTTCACAACACTATCTTGCTAAAGATTTCTGTTTCTCTCTTAGCAATTTTTCTGTTTCTTCAAGCGCCCTTTTTCAGTGGACAATGATTCTCTATTTATAGGCAAAAACTCTTGTGGGTTTCTTGGTCATTAAGGCGTCAACAGAGTTTGAATTGTTCTTTGACAAAAATTCCTAGGAAGTTGTGATAACAGATAGCCTTCAGCCTAGGCTGCAGCAGCAGGCGTGGATTGGAGAGAAGTGACCTCTTAAGTGGGCGGTGGCGTGTAGACCCATGCCAAAATCTGCATAAAGGCGTTTTCCAAGCCACACGTGAAGGGATTACTTGGATGAATGTTCAGGAGTGGTTGGAAGCATTAATGAGCATTAAATGGTGATAAGACTTATCAACATCAATATTCTGGTGATGGAAACCAAACTTTGAACCAGCATTTCTGTTTCAACAAGAACAGCGTAAACCATGCTCTGGCCTTGGCTTCCTGTTGTCTTTAGCAAACTCTGGGGATTCTCCTGATTTTTCTGACACGTTCCTTGGATTTTCTTCTGGAACTCCTGGGCTTAGAGATTCTGTATCAGTGTAACACCCATTCTTTTGACCTTTTCATCTTCTGATTTCAGCATGTTCTGAAAAAGCCTTCAGACTTCCTTGCTTCTTTTGCATTCCTTTAGCAAATTCTGGCTGAGCTTGTGTAACTGCTGAAAGAGTCATGTTCTGTCTGAGGCTTACGTATTGAACCACGTTTACAACTTCTGATTGAACTGATGTAGGTGCTGAAGAGCCAACTTCTGACTGCGCTGAGCCAAGCTTGCAACTTCTGACCGTTTCTATCTGGAATTGGTCTAGAAGTTCTGAAGCGCTGATTTTTCTTAAACACTCATTTTTTAGAGAAAAAATTCCCAGTACTTTAGAATTTAATTTTAATTAATTAATTATTTATTTATTTTTTTAATTTAACATAAAAATGTTATCTTCAGAGCTTGTGTAGCCATCTTGCTCTCGTAAATGGTCTGCTTGGGCAAAAATGACAGTTCTGGACTTGGATTTGTTTCAGAGGGACCTTGAAAATCCAAGATGATTTCCTGAAGAAAGAGAGGGAAAATTTTTGGGGTACAACAGTACCAAATTAAGACCTAACTTTTCCAGGATGTTCAGATTCAAAATTATAACTATTCAAGCAATAATAATGAAATCTAAGGACATGGTTAGCTTCAGGACAAGGATACCTACATTTCTTATTCACAAATAAACCATTAATGGTGCTTGTATGAAGAGTTCCAAGTTAAGGAAACTTACCTCAAAACTGGAAATCGTATTCTGAGTTTGAACATTCCTCAAGGTGTTGTGATAATCATAATAGCTCCATTGAGGTCCCAGGAAGCTAATGTAATGTTTAGTTTGTACTGGAGATGGCCAAATCATGCTGGAGAAGTCCAAGTGCAAAGCTCTATTTTTGAAAATAGAAGATGGTGTTAATGGTGTTACAGTCTTGTAACAGGGTGTGGGATGAGTTAAAAATGATGTTTAGAAGCTTTAGAAATCAAAAGGCTTGAAAACGCACGAGGGAGATATGAGTTTCAAGTTTTTGGTCAGGTTATGCAAGAATGGAAGTATGTGTTACAAATCTGAGTTCTTGAGAGTTTTTGGGCTTGTGCCTGCCTCCGTTTTGATGCAAATAACTTGTGCATAAGTAAGGAGAAGGCTTGAGTGCTTGAGAGGGTTAGAGGTACAAGATATAAGTTGATTGCTATGTTACTTGATTTTGAAGAAAAAGTGAAAGTAAGGTTCCAAGATGAAGTAAAAGCATGGGATGAGTGATTGTGAGGCTTGAGACAATTTTCTTTTGAGTTATAGGTCATGTATCATCAGAAGAAACAATTTCAAAGCTCAAGAACAAGTTTTGTTCATAAAGCTACTTTTTCAAAATGGCATTGTGCACTTTCTTCCTAAAAGGGACATAAAGCATGGGCAATGCATTGAATGCTTGAGTTGAAGTCTCTAACAGCTGTGCAAGAATTTAATTATGGAGTTCCAAACAAGTTTGAGGTCTGCAAAGCAAAGATTGTGCATCATAGGTTTGAGATTTGAATTTTTGTTCATCACAAAATGACCTATAATTCCAATTTGAAACCCTAACTTCCTCTCTTTGATTCTCCTTGCTCAAGAATGATCTCATAGAGTTATTGGACATTTTGGAAAGCTTGTAATGTTCTCTACAACCCCTCTTTGAATTAATTTTGAAAATTACTCTTGGAACTATGTGAAAAATTACCATGAAGTTAGGTCAAAATCCTGCCTAAACTAGGGCAAAATTTTCACTAAGTGTTTAGTTTCATGACCATGACTTCATGGTTTAATAACTTGAGATCCAAGAATTTCTAGAATAATTTTTGTAAATAAATGTTTTAGATCTCATGGAGATCTACAACTTTCATGTTGAAAGTTTCTTTTGAATCATCTTGCATCATGGTTAAAATTTTGCTCAAAGCTGTGAAAAAATATGAAGTTTTCAACACTTAGATAAATTTCTAAGTTTGAAAACTTTGACTTTTCAAAATGAAATCTTGACTTTTTGATTTCTTGATGAACAAGTTTCATATTTTGACATGTTTTGATGAAATGTGATCTTTGACACTTGATTTTGACCAAAAAGTCAAAGTTTGACTTTTCAGTGTACAGTTGACTTTTGATCAGTTGATTGAAAATCAACTATCAATCAATTGATCTTTAGAAATGTTTTAGGTCATGCCATTAGGTCAAAATTATTCAATTGAACTCTTGAGATCATGCTTCAAACCAATTAACCATTTGCTAAGTCAAAAATCAGAAATTTCCCTTTCTCAGTCAAAACCCTAATTTTGACCATTTTGCCCTTTTGATGATTTGATCAAATTTCTTGAGGAATTGTGATCCAAACTTTATCAAATGATACATATGAGTTTATAATGTTTATATAGGTCAAAAATTATGAAGTTTTACTGTAAATTGGCCACAATTGACTTTTCCCCCAATATAGTTGAGTTTTAGTTCAATTGCTCAATTGACTGAGCAAAAATGTGATCCAAGGCTTGAAACTTGACATGAGTAATATTGGGGGTCCATAATGATCCATGAAAGTCATATGAGGCATTGAAAGTTCAATTACCATTGTGCAATATCAAACCCTAATTTCAGTCATCAGTGCTTAAGGAGGTGTCTTGAGCTGATTAACCCTTGTGTAGTCTTTAACCAAAGGAGATCTTGTGAGAAAATACTTGATAAATGAGAGGGAAAATTTTGGGGTACAACAAAGAGCCTTAGAGATAGCCACGTAGTTAGGGGTTTCTGGTACTTGAGCAAAAGGAATATTGTCTGTAATCTTCATGTCGAGAATATATGCATACTCTTCGAGAGTTGGTGCTAGTTGGTAATCTTGAAAGGTAAAACATCATAGTTATGGATTGTAGAACTAAAGAAGCACTCTCAAAGCCAATTCCTCATAATAATGATTCACTAGTGGCAATAAGTTACCATATCGCTTTATGAAGATGCTTTCATTTGGACCATTCACAGGAGCTCCCAATTCTCACAATTGACCACCAAAAAACACAAATAGATAGACAACCTTCTTTCTAAGGGTTTCTGCATTTGCGTCCATGTTGTTATTCATCCTTGATGCTAGTGACAGCTTCTAAATACCCTTGAAATTACATGCATATGTGAATTAGACACACACACATATATATATATATATATATATATATATATATATATATATATATATATATATATATATATATATATATATATATATATATATATATATATATATATATATATATATATATATATATATATATATTTGCGTTTCTTTTGAAAAATAAATATGCCATGATGGGATGCAGACATATGGGAATTGAGGTATCTGCTGTGTTGTTCAGAATATGCTGGGAAAACTAAGGTCAAATGTCCATAACTCTATAAAATGAACGGTCATCTTTAAAACCCAAGTCACCAACAGAAACGAGTCACCAACGGTACTTGTAAGGATCAAAGTTCCCTCCCTGCTCACAGGTGTAAACTAGGTTAGGGTAAGGCAAGGGTAACTCAAAATCATGGGTATGCCTGAAGCCTCTATCGATGAAACACCTATGTGAAATGATAGCACCCCATTTGTAATCTCATCTGAGTGTGGTCGACATGACTATACTAGCAAACCAAATTCGACTAGTCGTTCATGTTCCACTCTATTCCTAAGGTTCCTATGGTTCTCACTTGGCCTGGGTAGATGTCCTTTTACCTCTTGTAACACCCACCCAACGTGATAGTAGAGCCAGCACAACAGATAACCAAATATGAAGAATGATAAAATGCAATCCAAACATACGCTCAAATAAACATGTACAAAATGAACAAGCTATAAAGCATAAAAACACCCAAGGAAAATAAAACAAAAGCTAGGATCGACTCTGGAATGGACCATCAATAGATCAACTATTCCCCAGTGAAGTTGCCAGCTAAAACAACTGGCCGAACCGTCATTGAGTAATGAAATCAATGAAGTCGCCACCTAACGTCTTTTATCCTGCTAAAAGGGAAAGGTAAAAATCAAGAAAACCTGAGAAGGTAGAAATCATGGTCTTGCGACCGTAGAGATTGGGTAAGGGAATCTGTTACGCGAGGGGAAGGTATTAGTACCCCACACGCCCGTAGTACTCTATGGTATCCACTATTGTTGTTCTAACCAAAGGGTGTGTAAAATCCATGTCTAAGGCTTAAATCTGAAAAGGGAATGCATGCAAAGAAAAGGAAAATAAAGTGTGGGGAAAAGAAAGATATTTTTACAAAGATATGCTCAACTAGGCCCCAAAAAAAGCCTCCACCTAATCAGAGCAGCCGTAGTTCGGCTCGAATATTTTGGTTGGTTTGTGTTTTTTAGTCAAAAATACAAAAGCAATAAACCGGATGGCAAAACATCAAATATGATGATAAAACATCAACAATAATGACAAAAACAACAGCAACAATGATAAAACATTAAAAAAAAGGGATGACAAGACAGCACATGGCAACACAAACTCAGATAAAATAATAATACATTAGCATGATAGCAAAACATCAGATAAGATGATAAAACATCAGCATGATAACAAAATATCAGATAAGATGATAAAACATCACACCTAACAATGATATCGAAAATTAAAAAAGGATAACAAACATATGTGATGGCGAAACATCGATGCAAAAATAGCAAAACATCGTGGCAAGGATGTAGAAACATTAATTTAAATGATAAAACATCACACCTGACAATGATATTGAAAATCATAGTAGGATAACAAACATATGCAATGGCAAAATATGGTGTTGTACCCAAAATATTTCCCTCTCATTTCTCAAATAATATCTCACAAGATCTCCTTTGATTCAAGACTACACGAGGGTTGATCAGCTCAAGACACCTCCTCAAGCACTGATGACTGAAAATTAGGGTTTGAGATTGCATAAGGATAAATCGACTTTTAATTCCTCATATGACTTTCATGGGTTATTTTGGACCCTCAATATTTCTCATGTCAAGTTTCAAGTCTTGGATCACATTTTTGCTCAGTCAATTGATCAATTGACCTAAATTTCAACTGTATTGGGGGAAAAGTAAACTGTGGTCAATTTACAGTCAAACTTCATAATTTTTTATCCATATCAACATCATATATGCCATTTGATCAAGTATGGATCACAATTCCTCAAGAAATTTGATCAGATCATCAAAAGGGCAAAATGGTCAAAATTAGGGTTTTGACTGAGAACGTGCAATTTCTGATTTTTGACCTAGCAAATGATTGATTGGTTTAATTTATGATCTAAAGGATTAAAATTCTTAATTTTAACCTAATGGAATGGCTCAAAACATCTCTCAAGTTTGATTGGTTGACAGATGACTTTCAATCAACTGATGAAAAGTCAACTATACACTAAAAAGTCAAACTTTGACTTTTTGGTTAAAATCAAGTACCAAAGGTCACAATTCATCAAAGCATGTCAAAATATGAAACTTGTTCATCAAGAAATCAAAAAGTCAAGATTTCATTTTGAAAAGTCAAAATTTCTACTTAGAAATGTTTCTAAGTGTTGAAAATTTCATATTTTTTCACAACTTTGAGCCAATTTTTCACCATGATGCAAGATGATTCAAAGGAAACTTCCAACATGAAAGTTGTATATCTCAATGAGATATAAAACATTGTAGAACACAAATTATCCTATAAATTCATGTATTTCAAGTTATGATTTTGTGAATACATGTTCATGAAACTTGGAAACTTAGTGAATTTTGCCCTAGTTTAGGCAGGATTTTGACCTAACTTCATGGCAATTTTTCACAAAGTTCCAAGATGATTTTTCAAAAATGTCCAACATAGAGATTGTAGAGGATGTTACAAGCTTTCCAAAATGTTAAAGAACTCATTTAGATCATGTTTGAGCAAGGAGAATCGAAGGCAAGAAGTTATGGTTTTCAAACTTGAATTACAAGCCATTTTATGAAGAACACATGAACCAAATCCATGCTAGGCTGCATAATATTTGCTTTTCAGGCCTCAAACTTGTTTGTCACTCCACAATTAATGTTTTGCACAACTGGTAGGGTCTTTGTCCAAGCATTTGAGGTATTATCCAAGTTGCATTTCCATTAATGGCATAAAGTAACATTGCCATTATAGTAAAGAGGCTTTAATCACAAAGTCAACTTGTCTTGAGCTTTGCATTTGTTCTTTCTGCACAAGCATCCTCTACACAATCAGATAAGCATGTTTAAAGTTCCTAACCAATTTATATATCCTTGTACCTTGCCTTGGAACAATGCTTGTCAAGCTTGCTTCAAAAATAAGCAAATAAACCATAACATGTGAACTTGTACTTCTGATCAGCCCAAGCTCTCAAAACCTTTTCCTATACATTGAGACACTATTATTCAACCTAAGACACAAGCATTAACACCCTAAAACACTCCCAAACTCCCTTTAGCCAGATATTGCTTCAAAACACCATTATTGTGCAAGTTCTGACTTTACATATCAAACTTCCATTTCCCTCGTGCATTTCTTGGCCTTTTAGTTTCAAAAGCTTCCTCATATCAAATATAACTTATCCCCATCCTATTTCCAGAATTGTAACACCATTTACCATAACCTCTATAACCAAAAATAAAGCATTGCAGTTGGACTTCTCCAGGCCATTTCAGCCACTCTCAACTCAAGCTAAGCATTGCATTAGCTTCCTAGAGACTCAAGGAAGCTAACTTGATCATTGCAGCACCTTGAATCAAGCTCAAACTCATTTCACGATTTACAGTTTTGAGGTATTTTTCTTGAACTTCTATCTTCTCATTTAGGCATTGTTAAGCTTGCATTTGTAAAGATAAAATGTAGACATCATTTCCCTGAAACTATACATGTCCATAGATTTCATTTATGTTGCTTGAGTAGGGAGAATTTTGAGTTTAAACCTCTGAAAATATTTAGGTTAGAATTTGGTACTGTTAAAAATTCATGATCATCTTTGAGAAATAGCTTAAGTTATTTACATATTCAGAATCGTGAGGAAATTTCTAACAAGTTTGATGTTGGAAGTTTTGTGAATGGATGAGAAATGAATAAGTTACAGTTTCTCTGGCTGGAGGTTGAAGATGAAGTTCATTCAGGACTTAATTTATGTTACATATTTATTGTTTTGTTTATATCAACGAATGTATAGCCACCCCAGTGGTAAAGCGCGCACCTGTTAACCTTTGGAATCTGGGTTCGAGCCCCAGTGGTACCCTTTTATGCATTTTTCTCATTTTCACTTCTTTTTTGTTTCAGTTTGCAACGCTGGGCCTCCAACATTGGGCCTGGCTATTTTCTGCTTCTTCTAACCCCAATTTCATTTTTGCACCCCTGGCCCTTTATTTTCTTTATTATTTCATTTTTTTTCTTTATTTTATTTTAATTTCATTTTATTTATTATAATTATTATTTTTTAAAAATATAAAAAATATTTTTATTATTATTTTCACACTTGTATATTTTATTTTCTTTATAAAGACAAAAGAACAAAAACATTTTCTTAAAACAAATTAATTTCTTTTATTAAAAAATTAATATTTAGATAATTAAGTTTAATTATTATATTACTCTCTTGTAAATTAAAATTAACTTAGAATTTAGGTTTCTTTAATTATTTAATTTTCATTTCATTTTTATTAATTTAAAACATTTGCATAAAAAACCCTAAAAAACATTTTTTTACTCAATTTCTTCCTTAATTGGTTTAAACTTAATTGTGTTTATTTTTATGTAATCATTCTCTTAATTAGGTTTAAACCCCTTTTATAAAAAATCCAAACAAAATTCATTTTTTTTCATTTGCATTTGTACATTATTATTTATTCAATTCTTGTACATTTATTCAATATGGTTGTAATAGATAATTAGGTCTAATTTTCTTGCAAATCCCCATATGTAAATTTGTACACCCCCTTCCCTAATGATGTAATAGCTTAGTATTTTTATTTTCCATAATTTATCGCTTTATATAAATGCTAGTAAATTAGGGTTTGTATAGAAAGATTAAAATCAACAAATTAGCAAACCCAAATTCAAGACAAAACAATACATGTAAATCAACACATTTGCACACTTGCACCCTTAGGGTAATTCCACTTTGTTGCCTTACAAAAATGGTCATGTTATGCATGTGGGGTATCTTAGCAAAAAGCAATCAAAAAATACAAGATCATAGTCCCTCGATGACGCTATCAAATGTTGCCTTTCAAAATGATCTTAGTCCCTCAAATAGAAATGCTAAGATACCTCACGACATTGCTACCATGACTATATGATTACCCACGCTCATCCCTTTACATTCAAAGATAAGGCTTCTTACCAAATAAATGGTAAGATAGAAATATCAAAGGAAAGGTATAAATGAACTAAGACTTTTGAGTAGGTAGATTGCTCCTAGTTGATTGCTAATTTTCAAATAAACATCCTTGCTATTTTCAAAACAAACATCAAACACTTTCAAAAAATACTTTCAAAACCTTTTCCAAACATGAAATATTTTCAAAAGCTCAACACTTTATATACGTTCTTACGAACGAGAACTATTACAAAGTTTTCCTCAATGATGGCGCCTTTTTAAAATACTTTCAAAAACCACATAAAGCACATTTTCAAACAAAAGCAAGTGATCTAGAAAGCAACTAAGAGCCCATAGATAAATATGGATGAAAAAGGTGCTAACACCTTCCCTTTTCATAATCTACCCTCCGAACTCAAGAAACAATCTTAAAGGTCTTTCCTGTTCTTTTCAGCCTTTCCTTTTGGATAAAAGAAAATTCGGTGGCGACTCTTGCTAACCGCAACATTTGTGATAAAACACAAAACACCCAAGTCAGTTCTCTCACCGTATCACAGAACTGGCGACTCTGCTGGGGAAATACTTAAAATTGGGGTTACCTTAGGGCTAGATCACCTTCATTTGCTTTCATTGTTTGATTTGTTTGCTTTACATTTTGGTTCCTTGTTTGGGCTTGTTCTAATCCTCTACCCGGATTTGGGATACATTATAGGTAAGTAGCAATACATTGTGGAAACTGTGCGGGGTATACCGACATGGTCTAACCAATAGCTACGTTAGTGTGACATATTTGTGGGTATCGGTAGCCCTTGAGTAGTCAAGGAGAATATGGGGCCGCTGAGTGATGTCATGAAGCACTAACTGACTTTAGAATCTTTACTTGACCAACTTGGCCATTAGGACGTAGTGAGATAACCGGATTTGGTGCGGTCCGAATTTGGTTGATACTCGATACTACACTCATTGAGGTTTGATTTTCGGGATATTTCGGTCGCCGTGAAAGAGGCTTGCGCTGAAACAATGCCCATGAAGATAGATCAATGATATTGAGATCCCTTAGAACCCGGTTACTATTTCTAGGACATGTTTAAGCCAACTAAACTTCAAGAGGGTACTTACCTATGAGACTCCATGCAAGCCTAAACCTAAGGACTTGTTTGCCTTGTTTGTATATATTTACTTGTACATGACATCATAAACATCATAACATCACACTCATTCTCACTAACCATTTCAAGGATTTTTGGGATTTATCTTTGTTCTGTTTTGTAGGACATGGCTTCTATCCACAAGAATATTATCCAAGTCAATATCGTAAGAATTCCTCCTCAACTCAAAGAGTTAGCATCAAGGGTTCCTGAGAATTCTCCATTCACCGAAAGACATGGTCGCCTCCTAAGCTTGGTTACCTCCAATACTGATGAAGATATGATGAAGGTGCTCTTCCAATTCGTTAATCCTCTACACCATTGCTTCACTTTTCTCGATTATCAACTTGTTCCAACTTTGGAATAATTCTCTCAACTATTGAGAATTCCCATTCTTAATCAACTACCCTTTAATGGTACGAAAAGAGATCCAAAACCTAAAGAGATCGCCTAAGCACTACACTCGCAACAATCTGATATCACAACTAATTGGAAAACAAGGAGTGGTGTCAAAGGTTTCTTAGCCAAGTTCTTGTTTGAGAAAGCTCAAGATTGTTGGAACTATTTGGACTTACAAGCTTTTAAAGAAATCTTGGCCCTTCACATCTTTCCATTCATCATGGAACTTATGGTTGAAGGAGATGTTCCCCACACCATCCTCCACCCCGACATGCCTACTTCTCTCGAAGACTTGCAAAAAGGTTGGATTTAGCTAAAGGAAGAATGAGATACTTTCGAAGCTCAATTATACGCTAGCGAGAAGAGGGTCTTAGAGCTTACGAAGCAGCTACAAGAAGAGCAAAGTGTGAACGCCTACCTTGCACCAAGAGGATGCGTTCAGTCTTTTTATCTTAGAAAGTTATTTTGTAAGCCCAAGAGGCATGTTGTAATCCTTTTGAACTAATTAATAAAAATTGACGTTTGTTCATTCCTTTGTCTATGCAAATTTAAATTCCATAAATCCTTGAAATCATTTGCATATACATCTTCCATGCATCATAACATGACATGTTTTCACATAACAGGTTTCCTTATCTTTCTGCTATTTAATTCAGCAAGATGGATCTAGAGAAAACTGTGAAGGATCTTCAGGCACAAAACTCTCAATCCCAAGAGACTCTATTGGCCTTAGCCAAGGGGCAACAAGATATGATGGCATTATTGGCAGTCAAGAAGAAACCCAAGAAGAGAGCCCTGGTCAACATGGGCAGAAGGTTCAAAGAGTCGGTTCGTCAGATCCCGGTAGTGGAAGACTCATCTGAAGAAGATGAGAACCAGATTAGTAAGGTCAAGAGTACCCAGGCTGACTGTGTTAATGATCAAGCGTCTGATGATGATTATTTTGAAGAGCAGTATCCACCCGCCAATATCAAGTACAAACAACTAGAAGACAGGTTGAAGACTGTGGAAATCCGAGCCGTCCCAGGTTTAGATTTTGATGATTTAGGTTTGATCTCTGGGGTTGTTATTCCCCAAAAATTCAAAATACCAGTCTCTTCAAATTACGATGGAGTTTCTTGTCCAAAACTTCACCTGAAATCTTATGTGCGCAAGATACAGCCGCACACTGCTGATAAGAAGCTATGGGTTCATTTTTTCCAAGAGAGCTTGACCGGAATGCAACTAGAATGTTTTTACCAGTTAGATGGTTCCTGCATCAATACTTGGGAGGATTTAGCTACCGCCTTCTACCATCAGTACCAGTATAACGCTGACTTGGCGCCAACAAGGGTTCAGTTGCAAGATATGACCATGGGAAAGAATGAAGGATTTAAAGAATATGCATAAAAGTGGAGAGACCTCGCCAGTAGGGTTCAACCACCTTTGACTGATAGAGAGCACATCGACATGTTTATGGGCACTTTACCAAGTCCATTCTTTAACTTATTGGTAGGTTATTCCTCTTCCGGATTCACCGAGTTAATCTTAACTGGTGAAAGAGTTGAAAGCGACATCAAAAGTGGGAAGATCTATGTGGCATATGCCTCCACTTCCAATCTTGTCAAGAAACCTTTTTTCTGCAAAGAAGTAAATAAATGTTGTGTACGGGGCAAGGGCCCGTACTAAGAAGAACGATCATCCGACTGTTAACGCTATCCGAATCTACAATCCAACTCCTACTCCAAGGCCGTCCGCTAATCATCAATGTTTTGAAACTCCGAGAAGACAATTTACGAGGTTAGGCATGTCAATGTCTCAAGCCTTACAATACTTGCTCAAGGATAATTTGGTGACATTACGTGATACTCCTGCCAACCCAGATACTTCTTTGCCAAAGTATAATCAGAACGCTAAATGTGCTTACCACTCAAGCAGCCTCGGGCATGAGACTGACCAATGCTGGGCCTTGAAGAATAAAATCTAGTATTTGATCTATAACAAGACTATTGAGTTTTATCCTCCTCTAACTACGAATTTAATCACCGCGCCTATGCCAAATCATGGCAAGGGTGTTAATGTTGTTGAAGATATAATTTTTGTTTCCTCTGTTGAAGACTTGACTACTCCACTGAATATCATCAAAAAGAATCTGTTGAAAGCTGGGATCTTCCCTGGCTGTGTAAGATATTGTGTTTGCTGTACTAAACAACTCAATGGATGCGAAGGGCTAAAGGAAGGCATTCAACGCCTGATAGATAGCCACGAAATTCTATTTGAGAAGACCCCGCTTGTCAAAAGTTTGACTAACAAATGTGAAGTTCTCTCCATTATCACCATCTTAAACAAGCCTCTTAGGATCACCTCCAAAGGTCCTATTAGGATTTCAAATGAACCCATTGTTTCTCCCTTAATAATTACCAATCCCGGACCAATCCCCTACTTTTCAAACAAGGCAGTGCCATAGAACTACAGTGGTGAGGTGTTTTATCATGGGATTAAACAAGACGCTTGAATCGAAGAAGAAAAAGCTGATGATGTTGGTAACATAACTGGCTCAAGTAAGGTAACTCGAACTGGAAGGATCTTTTCACCCAATACTTCACCACCAGTTTTTACAAAGGCACCCATCCGCATTACTGCCTCTAAGCCAAGTACTGATACAAGAGGGAAAGAGAAGGTTGTTGAGCCGGTCGTGTCAAAAATACCCGTAAAGGACGTTGCTGATGGAGAACCTTCCGCTCGTGAGATGGACGAGATCTTGAAGATAATAAAAAGGAGCGACTTCAAGATTGTGCAACAGTTGGGGAAAACCCCTTCTAAGATTTCAATATTGTCATTGTTGCTCTATTTCGATGCCCATGCTCATACATTAATCAAATTCCTGAAAAAGGCTTATGTCCCCCATGAGACCACAACTGACCAATTTGAGAATTACGTGGTTAGCTTGATGGCTGATAATGGCTTGGGCTTTTCAGATGCTGACCTAACACCTCTTGGGAAGGACCACAATAAAGTTATACATGTTTTTGTCGAGTGAAAGGGGAACACCTTAGCACATGTTCTAGTCGACACCAATTCTTCTTTGAATGTACTACCCAAGGGGGCGTTAGACCGTCTAGACTGTGAAGGTTTAGTCTTGAAGCCAAGTGACATCATCGTGAGGGCCTTCGATGGATCAAAAAGGACTGTTCATGGAGAAGTAGATCTTCCAATCAAGGTGGGTTCCCAAATATTTAACTCCGCCTTCTACATCATGGATATCTGTCCTACTTATTATTGTTTGTTGGGTCGCCCGTGGATCCATAAAGTTGGGGCAGTGACCTCAACTCTCCACAAAAAGCTTAAGTACCCTGTCAAGGGAAGAATTGTCACCGTCTGTGGAGAGGAAGAGTTTATGGTAAGCCACCTTAACTTTTTCAAGTACGTAGAGATAGATGGAGAATTCATTGAGACCCTGTGTCAAGCCTTTAAGGTTGTACCACCAATGGTTGCTGCTACCAAATGTTCCTTTGATGAGTCCAAAGCTATTAAATTCATACCGAAGATGGTTTCAGTCAAAGATGCTCGTGCTACAATTGAAGAAGGAAGTTGTGATACTTGGGGGTAACTCCTCGATATCCCATTCAAAGCGGATAAGTTTGGTTTGGGCTTCACCGTCAAAGCTCAGAAAGAAATGAGGCGTGCTCGTGCAGGAAAGCCACCTTTATGCATTGGAAGCCATGAAGTTAATGTTGTGGGTGATTCAGATGAAGAAGCTGAATTTGAAGATTGGGTGTATCCAACTACAATGGAGCTAAAGAATTGGCATTCCAAGCACTTTGTTCCCATCTCCTTCATTGAGGAGTAATTTACTTGTTATTGCTTTTCTTTCAATTCAAGAACATTTTGTCTGTAATATTTAACAATGACTTTTAAGCCATGTGCCTGGCCCGGGGCACTTTGGTCCATCTGTCAAGTGTTTTATTTATCTTCATCTAATAATATGATCATTCAATACAAATCATTGGACTCTTTTGCATTCAAATCTTTGTGTTTAATTGTCTTTCTTTTCTTTCAAATACATTTTTCAAAATAGCCATGTATCTTACATGCACACACACACACACTCTTGCAAGTCCTCATTCACTCTGGATCTTATTGTTAATGACTCTACTATTTCCTACTGTTGTACCCCAAAATTTGCCCTCCCATATTCTTCAAGATTTGTCAGGAATAATCCTCAAACTGCTCAAAATTGCTCAAGGGTTGCACAATCCATGTACCTCCTAAGCCAGCTGAAATTAGGGTTTTGGTTCTTTCAAGGAATTTGGGGTTTTCAATGGTTCAATCAAGTCTCATAGGCCTATATATATCCTCTAGCACCCACATGCCAAGTTTCAAGACTCACAGTGTCAACTTGCACAGTCAAAAGCTCCAATTGCTCTACAGTCAACTGCAGGGGTAAAATGGTCATTTCACAGTCAAAAGTCAGAATTTTTGGTAAACATCTTATTTTGAGTACACAATCATCATTTTATCAAGTCTTGATCATGATTCCACAAGGATAGCTCAAAAATCATCAAGATGCAAAAAGTTACTATTTTTGGACAGTAGAAAAGTCAACTGTATCTTGACCAGGGCATAACTTTTTCATGGTTCATCATAAAAATCCCATCCAATGCTCATTTTGAAGAGGATGACATTTCTTACAATCCATATTCACACTCCGAGTTCAAGAAATGCTCTCACAAAAAGTTATCAATTTCTACATTATAGGTCAAATTCAAAAGTCAACAAAAATGCACTTTAAGTCAAAGGCCATAACATGAGATTGGTAAATCCAAATGACATGGGACCAAAGGCATTGGTTAGAGGACTTCAATACCTTTCCAAAATGTCCAAGAACATGTTCATACGATCAAAATTGAGCAAGATATGCATTGGAGAAGTTGGGAAATATTTGTGAATTTGCAAAAGTCAACTTTGCTCAAAACACCTTATTTTTGCTAATGGGCCTCAAATCTCTTCTTGAAACTTCATCCATGGCCTATGCACGACCCATCAAGATTAATTGAATTTATTTTCTTATTTTTATTAATTAATTGGATTTTTAATCAATATTAATTCATTTAATTAATTTAAATTGTAGGAAAATACAAAGATTTGGTTTTTCAATCTTTTTGTGAAGCAAACATGGTCAAGATATGCTGGCAATTTCGTGTACAAATCAAATATGCAAAAATCTCCAAAGTTGGCAACTTTCTTCAATCATAAAAATGCAAAAAGATTTGATTTTCAATCAAATATTCAATCATCATTCCAATGGATTTTTGTGCAAGATTCTGACCTAATTCCATTCCTCTATAAATATGCAAGCTAACCCTAATGCCATACACGTGAGAAAGCTGCAGAAACAGACCCTAGCATATTGAAAAAACTCAAGAAAATTGCAAACTGACTTTGGCTTTTGAGGGCGATTCAAAAGGTTTTATTGGTTCTAATACATTGCAGGAGGTCCCAGGGATAATTTGTAATCCAATTCAGGCCTGAAAGCTAACAGAATCGATACCTACAGAACCACGGTTTGCTTTTTATTTTTAGAATCATACAGCTTGATTCATGCATATTTAACATGATTTCTTGTTTGTTTTTCATTGCTAGTAATCATATGAAGCTGGTGGTATAACTGAATTGGATTAAAACGCCATAAATCAAAAGTTACCATGGACGATTTCTAGGGTTCATGAGCTGTGAATTTGGGGCTTTGCAATACAGGCAAAATTAGAACTCGTGAGGCATATGACTGGATTCGTGAGAACCAGACGAACACGATAGAACCCTCGCGAAATATTTATATTAACCATAGCTCTAATCGCTATTTTTCGTCATGGCATATTGTGGGGGTTAAAAACCCCCGCTATCTAATGTGTTTTTATGCAGAACGAAGGAAGAAGACGAGGACGTGTTAACATATGGTTGGCCGGTTTAAATCTTAGCGCGTTTTTTCATAGTTTCAGCATATTAATTGAGTTTTATATATTATATTTATTTGCTATTCCTATATTAAATAAACGCGTTAGTTGCATTGGCAGGCAGGTGAGTGGAAAGGCTATTGGGACCTGGGTTCGAATCCCAGGTCCCCCAAAACGCTTATATTATTTTTCTTAACATGATCATATGCAGGCTTCCAAAGGTGATCCACCATGTACCTCACTTATCAACACTCCAAATGGCTTGCAAAGCGAATCTGAAGGCCAAGATGGGATGACTACCATAGCCCCTGGTCAATGCACACATGGACAATCACCAAAGTCAAAAGGGCTTGCAGCGTGTTGGGCCTTCAAATTTCCAGAATTTACCTCCTAAATGGGCCAACACCCCTCTGGTTTCTTTTTATTCTTTCATATTTTTTTCATTTAATTATTTTACCATTAACTATTATTATTATTTAAATTAACCAAATTAATTTTTTCATAATAAAAATCAGAAAACTAAAATAATATTTATTATTATTATTATTAAAATTAATTTCACTTTATTTTTGTAAATAAATACTAACAAATTAATTTAGTTGTTTTAATTAGGGTTAACTTTAACTTTTTTTACAATAAATAAAATAAATTAGAATTAGGGTTTTTACTAACTTGTGACTTTTTCTTTATTTATTTCCTTGAGACATTAAATATTAAAAAATATTTCTTTTTATTAATTAGTTTTAGGTTTAATTTAATTTAATTCATAAATAACCAATCTTCTTTCTTTCTCAAAAAGGGTCAAAACCCTAAGGACTTCTCCGATTCAATTTTCTCTCGCGCATATATTTTTTAATCATATTTATGTAATTGCTCCGAGGATGTAATAGCTTTAATTAGGACTTTTTATCGCTTTCTTTAATTTCCCGCTATTTACTTTTCAAGGGTTATGTTTTTGGCGATGTAAATACTCGACGCCTTGTAATAGCGTAGATTTATTTTCCGCAACATTTAACTGTTAGATGTATGTTAACTAGGCTATGCATGACAAGATCTCTCTGAAAATAAAATCAATCGCAGCTCACCATTACATGTAAAGATAACATAAACTGAATCCTGACACACGTGCACATGCCACTCCTAGGGTACGCCTCACTTGGTTGCCTCGACGTGGTCATTGAGTATAGGGTGTTTTAGAGGTCGCCCTCCTGTCTAAAGATCCAAGTTTCCTCGAAACGGTTGCCTCAGATAAAAAAGGATCTAGGACATTAGGGTTACCGCTAAGGCGTCCTACTATTGCTTTGGTGACCACATGTCCCTATAATCGAATTGACCCGAAAACTCCAACGACGGTGCTACCTACTTCTCAATAGTGGGATAGTACTGTCTAAAGGACATTTACACAGCTTAATTTCTTTTGAGTAGGTAGAGGTTCTTAGATACTTGCTCTTTCAAAACAAAAAAATACTTTTCGCACCTACACTTTTCAAACAAACACTTCATATACTCTTGAGGACTGATACAAGAGTTAAAATCGAAGTTTTCAAACAAACTTTTTCAAAACCCACAAACACAAGAAAAGCAAAACATTTTTGAAAACATAGTGAGCAAGTACCTAAGAGCCCGTGGATAACCACGGATAGAAAGGGTGCTAACACCTTCCCTTTCTATAATCTACCTCTCGAACCGAGAAACATCTCGAAAAGGAATTTTGCTGTGCTTTTGTCCTTTCCTTGTTGGAGAAAATAAAAGACGGTGGCGACTCTTGCTTACCGCGACATTTCGCGAACCAGCATTAAAAACAGTCAGTTCTATTTCCACCGATCACACCTACTATGAATTTGAATGTCCAATTAACCAAGCCGAAGACGAAGGCGGGGAAGATTGTGAAATACCGGGAGAACTAGCCAGGCTTCTGTTACAAGAGGAAAAAGTTATTCAGCTGCACGGAGAGTCAGTTGAAGTCATCAATCTGGGTACTGAGACAGACAAGAGAGAGGTTAAGATTGGAGCTAACTTAGAAGACAGTGTCAAGAGCAGGTTGGTTCAGATGTTGCATGATTATGTGGAAGTATTTTCTTGGTCTTATGAAGATATGCCAGGATTAGATACCGACATCGTCTGCCGACAAAAGAAGATTGCCCACCTGTCAAACAAAAGGTTCATCGCATGAGGCCTGATATGTCTGAAAAGATCAAAGCTGAAGTGATGAAACAGTTTGATACAGGGTTCCTAGCTGTGACATCATATCCCCAATGGGTTGCCAATGTGGTTCCAGTGCCAAAGAAATACTGAAAAGTTCACATGTGCGTAGACTATAGGGATCTGAATAGGGCAAGCCCCAAGGTTGACTTCCCTCTATCTCACACTGACGTCTTGGTTGACAACACTGCTCAGCATAAAGTCTCATCTTTCATGGACAGTTTCTCCGGCTATAATCAGATAAGGATGGCTTCTGAAGACATGGAGAAGACAACTTTTGTTACGTAATGGGGCACCTTTTGCTATAAGGTCATGTCGTTCGGATTGAAGAATACAGGGGCAACATATCAAAGAGCTATGGTAGCTTTGTTTCATGACATGATTCATCATGAAATAGAGGTATATGTTGATAATATGATTTCCATATCACAAACTAAAGAGGAACATCTCGATCACCTGTACAAACTATTCGAAAGGCTGAAAAGTATAAGTTGAGGTTAAACCCTAACAAGTGCACATTTGGAGTACGATCGAGAAAGCTTCTAGGTTTTATTGTTAGCAATAAAGGCATTAAAGTTGATCCTGCCAAGGTGAAGGACATCCAAGAAATTCCAGCCCCTCATTCTGAAAAGGAAGTTAGAGGATTCTTGGGTCGTCTCAATTGCATCGCCCGCTTCATATGTCACTTGACTGCTACCTGTGAACCGATCTCCAAGCTCTTGAAGAAAGATCAGGTAGTCAAATGGAATAATGAATGCCAAGCTTCCTTTGACAAAATCAAATAATATCTGCAAGAACCTCCTATTCTCATGCCTCCAGTTGAAGGAAGGCCCTTGATCATGTACTTGAAAGTACTAGAGAACTCTATGGGGTGTGTTTTGGGCCAACATGATGAGTCTGGCCGAAAAGAGCATGCTATTTATTACCTGAGCAAAAATTTTATCGACTGTGAAACCAGATATTCATTGCTCGAGAAAACTAGCTGCGCTCTGGCATGGGCTGCTCGCCGGCTAAGATAGTATATGTTGACTCGTACCACTTTGTTGATTTCTAAGATGGACCCAATCAAATACATCTTCGAGAAACCTGCCCTTTCTGGATGGATAGCCGTATGGAAAATGATCTTGACTTAGCACGACATTCAATACACTACTCAAAAGTCCATCAACGAAAGCGTACTTGAAGATCATTTGGCCCATTAAGCTATGGATGATTACCAGTCTATGAACTTTTACTTCTCGGATGATAACATCATGCTGGTCATCGATTATGTAAAACCTGGACCGTATGACAGACCTAAATAAGGATTTTGATGGACTATGGTCTTTGATGGGGCTTCCAACGCCTTGGGTAACAGTATTGGTGTTGTGATCATCTCTCTTGAAGGTTGCCACACTCCATTCACTTCCAGACCATGCTTCGATTGCACGAACAATATGGATGTACCAAGCATGCATTTTGGGTCTGAAAGCTTCCATTGACTTGAGGATCAAACATTTGAATGTGTTTGGGGATTCCACTCTAGTGATTAGCCAAGTAAAAGGATATTGGGACACTAAGCACCCTAATCTCATCCCTTACAAGGAACTTATGCTATCCTCGATTCCCTATTTCGAAGAGATCACCTTTGAGCATTTCCCTAAGGAAGAAAATCAGTTGGTTGATGCCTTGGCAACCATGTCTTCAATGTTCAAGGTAAGATGGGACAACGAAGCCCCTATGATTACAATTGAGAGATTCGACAAAGCTGCACACTGTTGTGAGCTTGACACAAACACAGAAAAGCCATGGTACTATGAGGTGATGAGATACCTTGAAGCACAAGAGTATCCCGAGGGAGCATTCATCAATGACAGAAAGTTCTTACAAAGATTTTCAGCTAAATTATTCCTAAGTAACGGTATATTGTACAAGTGCAACCATGACTCTACTATACTCCGATGTGTGGATAAGAAGGAGGTAGAGGAAATAATGTAAGACATGCACGATGGTCTCTTTGGTACTCACTCAAGCGGACATACGATGGCTAAGAAAATCCTGAGAGCTGGCTACTATTGGTCAACAATGGAGACTGATTTCCATCAACATTCAAGAACTTGTCACAAATGCCAAATCTATGCTGACAAGGTCCATGTGCCTCCTATCCCTCTAAATGTCATTACCGCTCCGTGGCCATTTGTAATGTGGGGCATTGACATGATTGGAGAGATCAAGCCCACTGCTTCCAATGGACATCGTTTCATTCTGGTCGCTATTGATTATTTCACCAAATGGGTCGAAGCCGCCTCGTTTTCCCCAGTCACCAAGAATGTGGTAGCCATATTCATCAAACATAACCTCATCTGCCATTATGGTATCATCGAAAGGATAATCACCGACAATGGGACTAACCTCAACAGTTCTATGATCACCGAGCTTTACACTTAGTTCAAGATCAAGCATCACAATTCTTCTCCATATAGACCTAAAATGAATGGCGTAATCGAAGCGGCCAGCAAAAACATTAAGAAGATTATGTAGAAGATGGTAGTAACCTATAAGGACTGGCATGAGATGTTACCATTTGCTCTTCATGGCTACCACACTTCAGCTAGGACATTGTGATACGGTGGGAGAACTGACTTGGGTGTTTTGCATTTTATCGCAAATGTTGCGGTTAGCAAGAGTCGCCACCGACTTTTCTTTTATCCAAAAGGAAAGGCTGAAAAGAACGGGAAAGACCTTTGAGATGTTTTCTTGAGTTCGGGGGGTAGATTATGAAAAGGGAAGGTATTAGCACCCTTTTCATTCATGGTTTTCCATGGGCTCTTAGTTACTTGCTAGATCACTTGCTTTTGTTTGAAAATGTGCTTTGTGTGGTTTTTGAAAGTATTTTGTAAAGATTCCATCGTTTAGGCAAACTTTATAATGATTCTCGTTCGTAATAATGTATACAAAGTGTTTGATCTTTTGAAAATGTTTTCAGGTTTGAAAGATGTTTTGAAAATGTGGGTATTTAGAAAATAGCAAGGATGTTTGGGTTTTGAAAATTTAGCAAGTAACTAGGAACATTCTACCTACTCAAAAGTCTTTCATGCTCATTTCTTTTTCCTTTGACATTGTTGTCTTACATTGATTTGGTAAGTAACCCTATCTTTGGATGTAAACAGGACAGGCGTGGATCATCGTATAACCATGATTAGCAATGTTTCAAGGTATCTTAGCATTTCCTTTAGGGACTAAGATCATTTTGAAAGGCAACATTGATAGCGTCATCGAGGGACTATGATCTTGTATTTTTGATTGCTTTTGCTAAGATATCCCACATGCATAACATGGCCATTTTTGTAAGGCAACAAGTGGAGTTAACCCTAGGGGTGCAAGTGTGCAAGTGTGTTTGATTTACATGCATTGCTTATCTTTAATTAGGGTTCTCTAAACATTGATTTTATCTTTCCATACAAACCCTAATTTACTAGCATTGATATGAAAGCGATAAATTGTGGAAAGTAAAATTACTACGTTATTACATCATTGTGGGGATGGGGTATACAAATTTACAAATGGGGATTGCAAGAAAATTAAACCCTAATTACTATTACAAGGCTTTGACAATTACATAATTTATAATGCAAAAATAAAATATGCAAGAAGATGTAAAGTGAGAGAAATTGTTTTTTAGGGTTTTTTGTAGAAAAAAGGTTTTGTAATTAATTTCATTGAAGAAAAACCTAAGTCTAAGTTAATTGTTTAGAAAAGTATTTTTAAGGTTTCATTTGAACAAAAGGGTTTTATAAACTTAGGTCATTTCCAAGCAATGCAATATGTCCAAAATAACCTAAAAAATCCCCAAAATCTAGAAATTTGGTGCCCGAGCTGACACGGGCCGTGTCAGTGGACACGGGCACCCATGTCAAGACCTGTCCATAACTTTTTTTTGCAATTTTTGGTTCCATCCAATCTGACACGGCCGTGTCACATGACACAAGCGCCCGTGTCAGCCCCTGTCCATCTTTTTTTTTGCTCGTGTACGTACCAGTAACATTGACACGGGTCGTGTCTTGTGACACGGGCACCCGTGTCAGCCTCTGTCCCTGCATATTATCATATTTTTCAACCCAGCTAAGCTGACACAGGCCGTGTCGTGTGATACAGGAACCTGTGTCAGCCTCTGGTCTGGCTTTTTGTTAGTTTTTTCTCTTTGATCTGTCTTGTTATATCCTTTGAGCGCAAAAGCAAATGATGTATGAACAATGATATCACAGTTTGAGAAAGTTTACCTCTCAAAGCGGAAACTTTAGAACATGTATGGATGTTTCCGAGTGTAAAGTGGTGATTGATCGAACTCCTTTGAACCTTCTTGAAGTAACTCCAACCTTCTTATTGTGCTGAAAATGGTTGAACTGCTCCAACCGAGTCAAGTTGCAATGTATATTTTTTGAGTTTAGAAGATGGTGGTAATGATGTTACAGAAGTTATTCTTATGTTTGAACAACTTCTATATGGTGTATATGAAGTGTTTGGATGCTTTGTTTGGAGAAAACTTCTAAGGTATAAGATTCAAAGATTTGGACTTCAAAGATCAAAAATGGAGGTTTTGTGTACAAATCTGGTTTTTGACAGCAAAAATGATTTTGAGTGTTAGTTTCCCCTCCTATTTTTCGGGCCTCTTTCTCTTGTGATTGGCCTCTCTATTTATAGAGAAGGTTTGAGACTTGAACAAACTCAGATTTTGGATCACATGTTATGGCTAGGTTAGATTGTACATGAAGCAAGCTTGAAGAACATGTTTCCAATGCTTGTACCAAGCTATCTAAATTGGTTGATCACTTTAAACATGTTTCTTCTGACTTGTAGAAGTTAAGTGTGATTATAACAACAAGTTAGAGGCTCAAGAATTTGACTTTATGATTAAAGTGAACTTTGCAAAAATGGTAATGGTGCCTTTGTGCCAAAAATGGAAAGATCACTTGGACAATGCTTAAACCAAATGGACCATAGCTCAAAAGTTGTGTAAGCATTAAATTATGGTAAGATTTTAAATTCACAAGGCCTGCAAAGTAAGATTATGCAGCACATCATGCCAATTGGATTATGTGTTCTTCAACAAAAATGGCTTATAATTTAAGAATGAATGCCCAACTTCAGGCCCTTGAATCTCCTAGCTCAAATATGATAAATTCAAGCTCTTGAATATTTTGGAAAGCTTGAAACACCCTCTACAACTTTCATGTTGGCCATTTTGACAAAATAATCTTGTAACTATGTGAAAAATGCCAAGAAGTTGGGATAAAATCCTGACGAAAACTGCTGAAAATTTCTTCAAGTGTTTATTCAAAAATGCCATGACTTCATGAATTTATAACTTAAAATCCATGCATTTATAGGATAAGTTGTATAAAGAAATGTTTTAGATATCATGGAGATCTACAACTTTCATGTTGAAAGTTTCTTTTGAATCATCTTGCATCATGGTGAAAAATTGGCTCAAAGTTGTAAAAAAACATGAAGTTTTCAACACTTAGAAAAATTTCTAAGTTTGAAAACTTTGACTTTTCAAAATGAAATCTGGGCTTTTTGATTTCTTGATGAACAATTTTCATATTTTGACATGTTTTGATGAATTACGATTTTTGACACTTGATTTTGACCAAAAAGTCAAAGTTTGACTTTTCGTGGAACAATTGACTTTTGATCACTTGACTGAAAATCCACTATCAATCCAATTGATCTTGAGCAATATTTTGAGTCATGCCATTAAGTCAAAATGGTGCAATTGTAATTTTGATATCATGCTTCAAACCAATTGACCAATTGCTAAGTCAAAAATCAGAAATTGTACTTTCTCAGTCAAAACCCTAATTTTGACCATTTTGTCCTTTTGATGATTTAATCAAATTTCTTGAGGAATTATGGTCCAAACTTGATCAAATGATACATATGAGTTTATAATATTTATGTGGATCAAAATTATGAAGTTTGACTGTAAATTGGCCATAGTTGACTTTTTCCCCAATACAGTTGATTTTTAGGTCAACTGCTCAATTGACTGAGCAAAAATGTGATCCAAGGCTTGAAACTTGACATGAGTAATTTTGGGGGTCCAGAATGATCCATGAAAGTCATATGAAGCATTGAGAGTCCAATTATCCTTGTGCAATCTCAAACCCTAATTTGGGTCATCAGTATTTAAGGAGGTGTCTTGAGCTGATCAACCCTAGTGCAGCCTTGAACCAAGAGAGATCTTTGTGAGAAAAATATTTGATAAATTAGAGGGGAAATTTTGGGGTACAACAGCTGCCCCTGTTCAATCTTCTTAAACCTGAAGAGTTAGATTGGCGGATCCGTCATTCGTGACTTGAAGGTGAAAGATGATTGAACACTAGAGTGCCCATAAATTTGCATTTGAAGATGAATGGTGAATGGGCTTATAGATGCCATTTGGAGGAATGTTGGTAAACACTGGAAGAAGTATCAGCATAAATCTCTTGTTGATTTATACTAAAACTTGATGTTTTACCTGTGAGGAAAAGAGTTAGTAAAATGCAGATGCTTGGATGATGTTCACCAGATGTGGTATTATGTTAAATGCATATGGTATGTACATGCTATAATGTATGAATGTGAGATGTATGTTTTTGTACGGGAAAATAAATCCCTGACTGTTGTTAAGGAAATTCTAGGGGGTTGAATCCATGATTGCCGTTGGGGATGAAGAATATGCATATCTTCAAACTTTGTCGAAAGGATGCTTTCACTGGAGAATATCTCTTGAATGGCAGTTGTTATCTGGTCGGATCCAGGCTTCACAATTTGCTGAGGAAGAACTAGTCAACTGCTATCTGGTTGGATCCAGGCTTCACGGAAACTTACTGGGGAAAGAGACGAATTAACTATTATCTGGTCGGATTCCAGGCTTTGCAAAAAATTTTCTTGAGATTGAATAGTTATCTGGTCGTATCCAGGCTTCATAACAACTTTTTGGGGATACAGAAGTTAATTGTTATCTGGTCAGATCCAAGCTTCGCAGTAACTTGAAGTGGTAACTACTATCTGGTCGGGTCTAGGTTTCATGGTTTTTGGAAAGTTATACTATTATCTGGTCGAGTCCAGACTTCATAGTTTCTCTCTAGGGATCATAGTCAGTTGTTATCTGGTCGAGCTCCAGGTTTCACAATAAACTGTTTGAAAAAATATTATCTGGTCGGGTCCAGGATTTGCAGATTTCTGAGGTTGATAAGGTCAATTGCTATCTGGTCGGGTCCAGGTTTCACAATAAACTATTTGGGGATTTAGTTGTTATCTGGTTAGTTTCCAGGTTTCACAATGAATCTCTGAGGGTAATTGTTATCTGGTCGGATCCAGGCTTCACAATAACTTGCTTGAAAATATGGAATTTGAAAAATGATATTTGTTCGGGTCCAGGTTTCTCAGTAATTTGTTGGGGCAGAGGAAAACTCTACCGGGGAAAAGAAGTTAAGCCTTGGTCGGATTGAATCCAGGTTCTTATATATCTTTGAAGAGTTAGACTATTATCTGGCCGGATCCAGGTTTCATAGTATCTTGAAATTGAGATTAACTGTTATTTGGTCGGGTCCAGGTTTCAAGTATTCAAATTTGTTATTTGGTCGGGTCCAGGTTTCAGTAATTACTTTGAAAATTGTGCTGATATTTGGTCGGGTCCAGGCTTCATAGTATCTCTTTTTTTTGGAAGTAGTAAAGGTTTTACTGACGACTTTACTGGGGATCAGGGGTTGTGGCCCTATGATTTGCAATAATTTGAAAGAAAATTCAAACCAGAGAGTGTAGACTCAGTCGGGTAGGACAGACTCAACTTGGGGAGGATACACTCAACTGGGGAAGATAAACTCTCTTTGGGGATAATAGCCTTGGCTGGGGAAGATATGCTCAACTGGGGATGATAGGCTCAGCTGGGGAACTTCGTGGTGTCTTGATTGTTGTATGTTGGGGAAATTTGAACTCGGCTAGGGAGTTATGTGGTTCCTTGATGATTTTTAGGGAAATAAAACATGTTAGGGAAAGGTTTATTGCAGTCGTCCTTGTGGGGATAATGGTGATGAGATAACTCTGTGGGGATATTTCATATACATTAAAGAGATGCTTACTGCTGCTTAGCAGGACACATGTGCCGAATAGTTTTTTAATTATGTTCATATGCATATGTTCATTCAATTTAGACAGATTTGCATTCAAAACAAAAACAAAAAATTTTCACCTCAAAGTATATTTGTATTGATATTTTGCCCATGAATAGGCTTTTTTTGTACAGAGAGACAGAGATCCTAGTAAGAGGAAATCATCGAAAGGGAAACAAAATTGAGAATGAAAACAAATAGCCATGTGAAATAATCTCATTGCCTTCCAACTCTACTATTGCCCCAATGTCTTCGAATGTCCCTTTCCGTTTGATAGAAGTTGATTGGATTGATCTTGGACCGTTTGAACTTGGACCTTGGTGATAAAATTGACTGCGTTGATTCCACGGGACATAGTCATACGCTTTTAATCCTTAAATTTTGCCTGGACCGCCCTTTCGGGTTTTCAGCCCACCAGGATACCCTTTTTTTACCAAGTCACCCTTTCGGGTTTTCAACCACCCGGGTGTACAATCTTTTGCATATATCCCTAATTTTTGCACAAACCTTTTGGTTTGTCGGGATGCCCTTATTTTGCTTAGGTGTGTCAACCTAACGGGTCTCATATGTGTAGTATTTTTTAACTATGTCCGCATTTATGGGATGTGGGAAATCCTCGCCATCCATGGTAGTCAGCATCATGGCACCGCCAGAGAAAACTCTCTTGACAACAAATGGCCCTTCATAGGTGGGAGTCCATTTTCCTCTGGGGTCGCCTTGTGGTAAAATGAGGCGTTTTATCACCAAGTCACCAACTTGATATACTCGAGGCTTGACCTTTTTGTTGAAAGCCTTGATCATTCATTTTTGATACGCCTGACCATGGCAAACAGCAGCTAATCGTTTTTCATCAATCAAATTCAGCTGATCCAATCTCATTTGAATCCACTCATCTTTGCCTAGGCCTGCCTCAATCATAATCCTCAGCGAGGGAATTTGAAATTCCACTGATAAAACAGCTTCCATGCCATAGACTAGAGAAAAGGGAGTTGCCCCAGTTGATGTTCTAGTTGAAGTACTGTAGCCATGTAGAGCAAACGACAACATCTCATACCAATCCTTATAGGTTACTACCATTTTATGCACAATCTTCTTGATATTTTTGTTGTCCGCTTCGACTGCCCGTTCAATTTCGGTCTATACAGAGAAGAACTCTGATGCTTGATCTTAAAATGAGTGCAAAGCTCCGTGATCATAGCATTGTTGAGGTTAGTCCCGTTATCGGTGATAATCCTTTTGGGGATACCATAACGGTAGATGAGATTGTGTCTGGCTACCATATTCCTGGTGACTAAGGCAAACGAGGCGGCTTCGACCCATTTTGTAAAATAGTCAATAGCAACAATAATGAAGTGATGTCCATTGGAAGTTGTGGGCTTGATCTCTCCAATCATGTCGATGCCCTACATTGCAAATGTCCACAGAGCGTTCATGACATTCAGAGGGATATGAGGCACATGGACCTTGTCAGCGTAGATTTTGCATTTGTGACAAGTTCTTGAATGTTTATGGCAATCAGTCTCCATCATTGACCAATAGTAACCTGCTCTTAAGATTTTCTTAGCCATCATATGTCCACTTGAGTGAGTACCTAAGAGACCATCGTGCATGTGTTCCATGATTTTCTCTGCCTCCCTGTTGTCCACACATCAGAGTAGAGTTGA
Source organism: Vicia faba (assembly GCA_948472305.1). NCBI lineage: Eukaryota > Viridiplantae > Streptophyta > Magnoliopsida > Fabales > Fabaceae > Vicia > Vicia faba. The sequence goes on from OX451737.1 coordinate 524,124,278, forward strand.
ATCATGGTTGCGCTTGTACAATATCCCATTACTGAGGAAGAACTTGGTCGCAAATCTTTGCAAGAACTTTCTGTCATTGATAGATGCTCCCTTTGGATACTCTTGAGCTTCAAGGTATCTCATCACCTCATGGAACCATGGCTTTTCCGCATCAGTGTAGAGCCCATAGAAATGTGCAGGTTCATCAAATCTTTCAATTGTAATCATATGGGCTTCATTGTCCCATCTGACCTTGAACATTGAAGACATGGTTGCCAAGGCGTCAGCCAACTAGTTTTCTTCCCTAGGGAAGTGCTCAAAAGTGATCTCTTCGAATTAAGGAATTAGGGATAGCATAAGTTCCTTGTAAGGGATAAGATTAAGGTGTTTAGTGTCCCAATCTCCTTTTACTTGGCTGATCAATAAGACGGAATCCTCGAACACATTCAAATGCTTGATCCTTAAGTCAATAGCAGATTTCAGACCTAAGATGCATGTTTCATACTCTGCCATATTTTTTGTGCAATCGAAGCATAGTCTGGTAGTGAAAGGAGTGTGGCAACCTTCAGGAGAGATGATTACAACACCAATTCCATCACCTAAGGCGTTGGAAGCCTCATCGAATACCATAGTCCATCGGGATCCCAGTTCAGGTTCGTCATACGGTCCAGATTTCGTGCAGTCGGTTACCAGCATGATGTTCTCATCTGGGAAGTCGAAGTTCATTGACTGATAATCATCCACAGCTTGATGGTCCAAATGATCTTCTAGTATACTCCCTTTGATGGCTTTTTGAGTCGTGTATTGAATGTCATACTCAGTCAAGATCATTTTCCATCTGGCTATCCGTCCGGAAAGGGAAGTTTTATCGAAGATGTACCTTATTGGGTCCATATTAGAAATCAACAAAGTGGTATGAGTCAACATATACTGTCTTAGCCCGCGAGCAGCCCATGCCAGAGCGCAACAAGTTTTCTCGAGTAGTGAATATCTGGTTTCACAGTCGGTAAACTTTTTCTCAGGTAATAAATAGCATGCTCTTTTCGGCCAGACTCGTCATGTTGGCCCAACACACACCCCATAGAGTTCTCTAGTACAGTCAAGTACATGATCAAGGGTCTTCCTTCAACTGGAGGCATGAGAATAGGAGGTTCTTGTAAATATTCTTTGATTTTGTCAAAAGCAATCTGGCATTCATTATTCCATCTGACTACCTGATCTTTCTTCAAGAGTTTGAAGAGTGGCTCACAAGTAGTAGTTAAGTGAGATATGAAACGGGAAATGTAATTGAGACGACCCAAGAATCCTCTGACTTTATTTTTAGAATGAGGGTCTGACATTTCTTGTATGGCCTTTATCTTGGCAGGATCAAATTTAATGCCTTTATTACTGACGACAAAACCTAGAAGCTTTCCAGATCGTACTCCAAACATGCACTTGTTAGGGTTTAACCTCAGCTTGTACTTCTTCAACCTCTCAAACAATTTGTGTAGGTGATCGAGATGTTCTTCTTCGGTTTGTGATCTGGAAATCATATCATTCACATATACCTCTATCTCATGATGAATCATGTCATGAAATAAAGCTACCATAGCCCTTTGATATGTTTCCCCTGCATTCTTTAGTCCGAACGACATGACCTTGTAGCATAAGGTGCCCCATTGTGTAACGAAAGTAGTCTTCTCCATGTCTTCGGGAGCCATCCTTATTTGATTATAGCCTGAGAAGCCATCCATGAAAAAGAAGACTTTATGCTGAGCAGTATTATCAACTAAGACGTCAATGTATGGTAGAGGGAAATCATCTTTGGGGCTTGCCCTATTCAGATCCCTATAGTCTACGCACATGCAAACTTTCTCGTCTTTCTTTGGCACTGGCACCACATTGGCAACCCATTGAGGATAGGATATCATAGCTAGGAACCCTGCATCAAATTATTTCATCACTTCAGCTTTGATCTTTTCAGACATATCAGGCATCATGCGGCGAACCTTTTGCTTGACAGGCGGACAGTCTTCTTTTGTCGGCAAATGATGAACTACGATGTCGGTATCCAACCCAGGCATATCTTCATAAGACCAAGCAAAAACTTCCACATAATCATGCAACATCTGAACCAACCTACTCTTGACACTGCTTTCCAAGTTAGCGCCGATCTTGATTTCTTTCCTATCTGACTAAATACCGAGGTTGATAACTTCAACTGACTCTTCGTGCGGTTGAACAGCTTTTTCCTCTTGTAATAGAAGTCTGGCTAGTTCTCCCGGTATGTCACAATCTTCCTCGCCTTCATCTTAGGCTTGGTTGATAGGACATTCAAAGTCATAGTCGGAAATAGTAGAGTCATTGGCAATAAGATCCAGAGTGGATGTGGACCTGCAAGAGTGTGTGTGTGTGCATGTAAGATACATGGCTATTTTTTTGAAAAATGTATTTGTAAGAAAAGAAATACAATGAACACGAATATTTGAATGGAAAAGAGTCTAATATACTGAATGATCATGTGATTAGATGAACATAAGTAAAACCCTTGACAAATGGACCAAAGTGCCCCGGGCCAGGAAAATGGCTGAAAAGTCATTGTATGAATATTACAGACAACATGTTCTTGAATTGAAAGAAAAGCAATAACAAGTAGATTACTCCTCAACGAAGGAGATGGGCCCAAAGTCCTTTGTATTCCAATTCTTCAGCTCGGTGGTGTTTGGATACACCCACTCCTCAAATGTAGTCTCTTCTTCAGAATCACCCACGACGTTGACTCCATGGCTTCCAATGCGGAGAGGTGGCTTTCCAGCACGAGCATGCCTCACTTCCTTATGGTCTTGTACGGTGAAGCCAAAACCAAATTTGTCTTCCTTAAAAGGGATATCGAGGATTTGCCCACAAGTATCACAGTTTCCTTCTTCAATTGCCGTACGGGCATCCTTGACTGAAACCATCTTTGGTGTGGCCTTGACAGCTTTGGGCTCATCAGAAGAACATTTAGTAGCAGAAATCATCAGAGGTACAACCTCAAAGGCTTGACATGGGGTTTCAATGAATTCCCCATCCATCTCTACGTACTTGAAAGAGTTAAGGTGGTTGACCATAAACTCTTCTTCTCCGCAGACGGTGACTATTCTACCCTTGACTAGATATTTGAGTTTCTGGTGGAGGGTTGAGGTTACTGCCCCAGCTTTATGGATCCACATGCGACCTAACAGACAGGAATAGGCCGGACAAATATCCATAATATAGAAGGTGGAGTTGAAGGTTTGGGAACCCACTTTGATTGGAAGATCTACCTCCCCATGAACAATCCTCTTTGATCTGTTAAACGCTCTTACAATGATGTCGCTTGGCTTCAATACTAAATCCTCACAGTCGAAATGGTCTAACTCTCCCTTGGGTAATACATTCAGAGAAGAACCAGCATCGAGTAGCACATGTGCTAAGGTGGTCCCTTTGCACTCGATTGACACATGTAATGCTTTATTGTGATTTTTCCCGAGAGGTGTGAAGTCAGCATCTGAAAATCTTAAGTCATTATCAGCTGTCAGGCTAGCCACGCAATTCTCAAATTGATCTGTTGTTGTCTCATGGGGGACATGAGCTTTTTTCAGGAACTTGATTAATGTTTGAGCATGGACATCGGAGCAAAGCAGCAATGACAACATTGAAATATTAGAGGGGGTTTGCCCCAATTGTTCTACAATTTTAAAGTCGCTTCTTTTTATGATCTTTAAAATCTCGTCCATCTCGCGAGCAGAGGGTTCTTCATTAGTTATGTCCTTGGAGGGTACTTCAATCATATCAGGCTAAACAACCTTCCCCTTCCTTCTGGTATCAGTATTTATCTTGGCAGCGGTAATGCGGATGGGCGTCTTTGTAACCACTGGAGGTGATATATTGGGTGAAAATATTCTCCCAGTTATAGTTACTTTGTTTGAGCCATCTATGTTGCCAACATCATCATCTTTTCCTTCTTTGATCCAGGCATCTTGTTTAATCCCATGATAAAACACTTCAGCACCGTAATTCCATGGTATTGCTTTATTTGAAGAGTAAGGAATTGGTCCGGGATTGGTAATTATTAAGGGAGCAATAGTGGGTTCATTTGAAATCCTAATACGACCTTTGGATGTGATCCTAAGAGGCTTGTTGTAGATGGTAATAATGGAGAGGTCTTCACATTTATTAACCAAACTCTTGGCAGACGAAGTCTTTTCAAACATAATTTCATGGCTATCCATCAAGTGTTGTATACCTTTTTTCAACCCTTCACATCCATTGGGTTGTCTTGTACAGCACACGCAGTCTTCTTCACAGCCAGGGTAGATCTCGACTTTCAACAGATTGTTCTTGATTACATTCAGTGGAGTAGTCAATTCTTCAACAGAGGCAATAAAAATTGTATCTTCAACAGCATTAATACCTTTTTCATGCTTCGGCATTGGAGCGGTAATTACATTCGACGTTGGAGGAGGATCAAACTCAATAGTTTTGTTATCAATTAAATCCTGGATTTTGTTCTTCAAGGCCCAACACTGGTCAGTTTCATGCCCATGACTGCTTGAATGGTAAGCACACTTAGCGTTCGAATTATACTTTGGTGACGAGGTGTCAGGGTTGGCGGGAGGATCACGCAACGTCACTAAATTAGCCTTGAGCAAATGTTGAAGGGCTTGAGACAGTGATATGCCTAACCTTGTAAATTGTCTTCTTGGAGTTTCGAAACGTTGATGATTTGCAGATGGTCTTGAAGTAGGAGTTGGATTGGAGATTCAGACAACATTGACAAATGAATGATAATTCTTCTTGGTATGGGCCCTTGTCCCATACACATCATAAACTTCCTTCTTTGCAGTAAAAGGTTTCTTGATATGATTGGCGGTAGAGGTAGATGCCAAAGAGATCTTCCCACTTTTGATGCCACTTTCAACTCTTTCACCGGTTAAGATCAATTCAGTGAAACCAGAAGAAGAGCAGCCAACCAACAGATTAAAGAAAGGACCAGATAAAGTGCCCATGAACATGTCGATGTGCTCCCTATCAGTCAAGGGAGGTTGTACGCTACTAGAAAGGTCTCTCCACTTTTGCGCATATTCCTTAAATCCTTCGTTCTTTCCCATGGTCATATCTTGCAACTGAACCCTTGTTAGTGCCAAGTCAGTGTTGTACTGATACTGATGGTAGAAGGCAGTAGCTAAATCCTCCCAAGTATTGATACGAGAACCATCTAACTGATAAAACCATTCAAGTTGTGTTCCAGCCAAGCTTTCTTGGTAAAAGTGAACCCATAGCTTCTTATCGGCAGTGTGCAGCTGTATCTTGCGCACATAAGACTTTAAATGGAGTTTTGGACAAGAAACCCCATCATACTTTGCAAAGGTTCGTATTTTGAATTTATGGGGAATGACTACCCCAGAGATCAAACCCAAATCATCAAAATCTAAGCCGGGGACGGCTTGGATTTCAATAGCTTTCAATCTGTCTTCTAACTGCTTATATTTGATATCAGCGGGTGGGTACTGCTCGTTGAAATAATCATCATCAGATACTTGATCATTGATATAGTCAGCCTGAGTACTCTTGACCTCACCAATCTGGTTTTTGTCCTCTTTGGATGAATCTTCTTCAACTGGGATTTGACGGATTGTCTCCTTGAATCTTCTACCCATGTTGAGTAGAGCTTTCTTCTTTGGCTTCTTCATAACGGCCAGCAAAGCCATCATATCTTGCTTCCCCTTAGCTAGGGCTAGTAGAGTTTCCTGAAACTGAGAATTCTGGGCTTGGAGATCCTTCACTGTTTTCTCTAGATCCATCTTGCTGAAATAAACAGCAAAAAGATAAGGAAAATTATTATGCAAAAACCTGTCATGTTATGATGCATGGAATATGTTCATGCAAATGATTTCAAGGATTAATGAAATTTAAATTTGTGTAGACAACAGGATGAACAAACGTTAATTTTCATTATACAAAACAAGAAAGGTTACATAATGCCTCTTGGGCTTACAAAATAGATTTCTAAGATAAAAAGAGTGAGCGCATCCTTTTTGGTGTGAGATAAGCGTTCACACTTTGCTCTTCTTGTAACTGCTTCGTAAGCTCCAAGACTCTCTTCTCACTAGCATAGAATTGGGCCTCGAAAGTATCTCGTTCTTCCTTAAGCTGGACCCAACCCTTTTGTAAGTCTTCGAGAGAGGTAGGCATGTCCGGATGGAGGATAGTATAGGGAACATCCTCTTCGACCACAGGCTCCACAATGACTGGTAAGATGGAGGGATAAGGCATCACAAGTTTCTGAGCACTAGCTCGCACCCATTTAAGGTAAGGCTCGAGGGGAATGGAATTCTTGTGTCCTAGCATATTTCTATCCACCTTGTTCAACATCCTCCAGGCTTGGATAAACCTCTGACGGTAACCTTGATTGTCGCTCTCGTAGTCAAATACCAAACCTTGAATAAGCATCTCATGGGGACCATCCCTTCGGGCGTAACCAAACTGTCTTAAGGCTAAGCAAGGGTTGTAGGTGATACCTCATCTAATGCCAAGTAAAGGGACATTAGGGAATTCTCCACAACGATCGATGATAGTAACATTCTCCAAAGAGCGGGAACACCAATGAATATCTGAATGTCTGAGCATCATCAACCTATGTGACCACCATGAACCTAGCTCATTCTTCAATACAGATTGGGGAAGATGTGAAATAAACCATCTTTCCAAAAGAGGAGTACAACATATAAGGATACCTCTTTTCCTTGTGGTGCGAGTGTGAAAAGAATGTAGGATGTCCCCTAGCAATGTAGGCACTGGGTTACGAGACATGAAGATTTTGACGGCGTTTACATCTAAGAGTTGGTCAGGATTTGGAAACAAAACCATCCCATAGATGAGGAGAGTCATAATTTCTTCAAAGGCTTGCAAATCCAAAGAGTTTCAACAATTTTGGGCTTTCTCAAACAAGAACTTTGCTAGAAAACCTTTGACACCACTCCTTGTTTCCCAATTAGTTGTAATATCAGATGGTTGCAAATGTAGAGCTTGAGCAATCTTTTCTGGCTTTGGATCTCTTTCCGTACCGTTGAAAGGTAGGTTATTGAGAATAGTAATCCTCAAGAGTCGGGAGAATTCTTCTAAATTTGGCATAATTTGATAATCGGGAAATGTGAAGCAATGGTGTAGGGGATCAAAGAACTGAAAGAGCACCTTCATCATGTCTTCACCAGTGTTGGAAGTGACCAAGTTTAGTAGGCGACCAAGTCTTTTGGTAAATGGAGAATTTTCAGGAATCCTTGATGCTAACTCTTTGAGTTGAGGAGGGATCTTTACGAGATTTACTTGAATAGTTTTCCTGCGAATAGAATCCATGTCCTACAAAACAGAACAAAGATAAATCCCAATAATCCTTGAAATGGTTAGTGAGTATGAGTATGATGTCATGATGTTTATGATGTTATGTACAAGTAAATACATACAAACAAAGCAAACAAGTCCTTAGGTTTAGGCTTGCATGGAGTCTCATAGTTAAGTACCCTCTTGAAGTTTAGTTGGCTCAAACCTGTCCTAGTAATAGTAACCGGGTTCTAAGGAGCTCAATATCACTGATTTGTTTTCTCGGGCATTGTTTCAGCGCAAGCCTCTTTAATGGAGACCGAAATATCCCAAAAAATCAAACCTCAATGAGTGTAGTATCGATTATCTACCAACTTCGGACTACACCAAACCGGTCATCTCACTATGTCCTAAAGGCCAAGTTGGTCAAGTAAAGGTTCTAAAAGTTCATTAGTGCTTTATGACATCACTCAGTGGCCCCGTATTCTCCTTTACTACTCAAGGGCTACCGGTACCCATAAATATGTCGCACTAACGTAGCTATTGCTTAGACCGTGTCGGTATACCCCACACAGTTTCCACAATGTATTGCTACTTACCTATAAGGTATCCCAAATCCGGATAGAGGATTCAAACCCAAACAAAGAACCAAAATGTAAAGCACACAAGTCAAACAAAGAAAGAAAGTAAATGTGATCTAACCCTAAGGTAACCCAACTTTTAAAATTTTACCCAACATAGTCGCCAGCTCTGTGATACGGTGGGAGAACTGACTTGGGTGTTTTGCATTTTATTGCAAATGTTACGGTTAGCAAGAGTCACCACTGACTTTTCTTTTATCCAAAAAGAAAGGCTGAAAAGAACAGGAAAGACCATTGAGATGTTTTCTTGAGTTCGGGGGGTAGATTGTGAAAAGGGAAGGTATTAGCACCCTTTTCATCCATGGTTTTCCATGGGCTCTTAGTTACTTGCTAGATCACTTGATTTTGTTTGAAAATGTGCTTTGTGTGGTTTTTGAAAGTATTTTGTAAGGATGCCATCATTTAGGCAAACTTTGTAATGATTCTCGTTCGTAAGAATGTATACAAAGTGTTTGATCTTTTGAAAATGTTTTCAGGTTTGAAAGATGTTTTGAAAATATGGGTATTTAGAAAATAGCAAGGATGTTTGGGTTTTGAAAATTGAGCAAGTAACTAGGAACATTCTACCTACTCAAAAGTCTTTCATGCTCGTTTCCTTTTTCCTTTGACATTGTTATCTTACCATTGATTTGGTAAGTAACCCTATCTTTGGAGGTAAACGGGATGGGCGTGGATCATCATATAACCATGATTAGCAATGTTTCAAGGTATCTTAGCATTTACTTTAGGGACTAAGATCATTTTGAAAGGAAACATTGATAGCATCATCGAGGGACTATGATCTTGTATTTTTTATTGCTTTTGCTAAGATATCCCACATGCATAACATGGCCATTTTTGTAAGCTAACAAGTGGAGTTAACCCTAGGGGTGCAAGTGTGCAAGTGTGTTTGATTTACATGCATTGCTTATCTTGAATTATGGTTCTCTAAACATTGATTTTATCTTTCCATACAAACCCTAATTTACTAGCATTGATATGAAAGCAATAAATTGCGGAAAGTAAAATTACTACGCTATTACATCATTATGGGGATGGGGTATACAAATTTACATATTGGGATTGCAAGAAAATTAAACCCTAATTACTATTACAAGGCTTTGACAATTACATAATTTATAATGCAAAAATAAAATATGCAAGAAGATGTAAAGTGAGAGAAATTGCTTTTTAGGGTTTTTTGTAGAAAAAAGGTTTTGTAATTAATTTCATTAAAGAAAAACCTAAGTCTAAGTTAATTGTTAGAAAGTTATTTTTGAGGTTTCATTTGAACAAAAAGGTTTTATAAAGTTAGGTCATTTCCAAGCAATGCAATATGTCCAAAATAACCTAAAAATCTCCAAAATCAAGAAATTTGCTGCCCGAGCTGACACGGGCCGTGTCAGTGGACACGGGCACCCGTGTCAGGACCTATCCATAACTTTTTTTGCATTTTTTGGTTCCAGCGAATCTGACACGGCTGTGTCAGCCCCCGTCCGTCTTTTTTTGCTCGTGTACGCACCAATAAGATTGACACAGGCCATGTGGTGTGACACGGGCACCCGTGTCAGCCTCTGTCCTTGCACATTATCATTTTTTTCAACCCAACTAAGCTGACACGGGCCGTGTCGTGTGATACGGGCACCCGTGTCAGCCTCTGGTATTTCTTTTTGTTAGTTTTTTCTCTTTTATCTGTCTTGTTATATCCTTTGAGCGCAAAAGCAAATGATGTATGAACAATGATATCACAGTTTGAGAAAGTTTACCTCTTAAAGCGGAAGCTTTAGAACACGTACGTATGTTTCTGAGTGTAAAGTGGTGATTGATCGAGCTCCTTTGAACCTTCTTGAAGTAACTCCAACCTTCTTATTGTGCTGAAAATGGTTGAACTGCTCCAACAGAGTCAAGTTGCAATGTATATTTTTCGAGTTTAGAAGATGGTGGTAATGATGTTACAGAAGTTATTCTTATATTTGAACAACTTCTATATGGTGTATATGAAGTGTTTGGATGGTTTGTTTGGAGAAAACTTGCAAGGTATGAGATTCAAAGATTTGGACTTCAAAGCTCAAAAATGGAGGTTTTGTGTACAAATTTGGTTTTTGACAGCAAAAATGATTTTGAGTGTTAGTTTCCCCTCCTATTTTTCTGGCCTCTTTCTCTTGTGATTGGCCTCTATATTTATAGAGAAGGTTTGAGACTTGAACAAACTCATATTTTGGATCACATGTTATGGCTAGGTTAGATTGTACATGAAGCAAGCTTGAAGAACATGTTTCTAATGCTTGTACCAAGCTATCTAAAGTGGTTGATCACTTTAAACATGTTTGTTCTGACTTGTAGAAGTTGAGTGTGATTATAACAACAAGTTATAGGCTCAAGAAATTGACTTTATGATTCAAGTGAACTTTGCAAGAATGGCAATGGTGCCTTTGTGCCAAAAATGGGAAGATCACTTGGACAATGCTTAAACCAAATGGACCATAGCTTAAAAGTTTGTGTAAGCATTAAATTATGGTAATATTTGCAAGTCACAAGGCCTGCAAATTATGATTATGCAGCACATCATGCCAATTGGATTATGTGTTCTTCAACAAAAATGGCTTGTAATTCAAGAATGAATGCCCAACTTCAGGCCCTTTAATCTCCTAGCTCAAATATGATAAATCCAAGCTCTTGAATGTTTTAGAAAGCTTGAAACACCCTCTATAACTTTCATGTTAGCCATTTTTACAAAATCATCTTGTAACTATGTGAAAAAATACCAAGAAGTTGGGATAAAATCCTGACCAAAACTGCTGAAAATTTCTCTAAGTGTTTATTCAAAAATGCCATGACTTCATGAATTTATAACTTAAAATCCAAGCATTTATAGGAGAAGTTGTGTAAAGAAATGTTGTATATCTCATGGAGATATACAACTTTCATGTTGAAAGTTTCTTTTGAATCATCTTGCATCATGGTTAAAAATTGGCTCAAAGTTGTAAAAAAACATGAAGTTTTCAACACTTAGAAAAATTTCTAAGTTTGAAAACTTTGACTTTTCAAAATGAAATCTTGGCTTTTTGATTTATTGATGAACAAGTTTCATATTTTGACATGTTTTGATGAATTATGATTTTTGACACTTGATTTTGACCAAAAAGTCAAAGTTTGACTTTTCAGTATACAGTTGACTTTTGATCAGTTGACTGAAAATACACTATCAATCCAATTGATCTTGAGCAATATTTTGAGTCATGCCATTAAGTCAAAATGGTGCAATTGTAATTTTTATATCATGCTTCAAACCAACTGACCAATTGCTAAGTCAAAAATCAGAAATTGTACTTTCTCAGTCAAAATCCTAATTTTGACCATTTTGACCATTTTGTCCTTTTGATGATTTGATCAAATTTCTTGAGGAATTATGGTACAAACTTGATCAAATGATACATATGAGTTTATAATATTTATGTGGATCAAAAATTATGAAGTTTGACTGTAAATTGGCCATAGTTAACTTTTTCCCCAATACAGTTGATTTTTAGGTCAACTGCTCAATTGACTGAGCAAAAATGTGATCCAAGACTTGAAACTTGACATGAGTAATTTTGGGGGTCCAGAATGATCCATGAAAGTCATATGAAGCACTGAGAGTCCAATTATCCTTGTGCAATCTCAAACCCTAATTTGGGTCATCAGTGCTTAAGGAGGTGTCTTGAGCTGATCAACCCTAGTGCAGTCTTGAACCAAGAGAGATCTTTGTGAGAAAAATATTTGATAAATGAGAGGGAAAATTTTGGGCTACAACAGACATGAACTGGGGTAACTCCCTTTTCTATAGTATATGGCATGGAAGTCGTTTTGCCAGTGGAAGTTTAGATTCCCTCACTAAGGATTACAAATGAGGCAGGCTTAGGCGAAGACGAGTGGATTCATACAAGGTTGGATCATATGAATTTGATCGATGAAAAATGGTTGGCTGTTGTTTTTCATGGTCAGACATACCAAAAACGGATGATCAATGCTTTCAACAAAAAGATCAAGCCTCGAGTATATCAAGCTGGCGACTTGGTGATAACGCACATCATTTTGCCACAAGGCGACCCCAGAGGCAAATGGACTCCCACCTATGAAGGGCCATTTGTTGTCAAGAGAGTTTTCTCTGGTGGTGCCATGATGCTGACTACCATGGATGGTGAAGACTTCACACATCCTATAAATGCGGACATAGTTAAAAAAATACTACGCATAAGAGACCCGCCAGGTTGACACACCTAGGCAAAATAAGGGCATCCCGGAATATAAAAAGGTTTGGGTTAAAAATTAGGGATATACGTAAAAGATTGTACACCTGACAAGTTGAAAACCCGAAAGGGAGACTTGGGCAAAAATGGGTATCCTGGTGGGCTTAAAACCTGAAAGGGCGGTTCATGCAAAAGTTAAGGATTAAAAGTGTATGACTATGTCCCGTGGAATCACCGCTGTCAACTTTATCACCGAGGTCCAATTTCAAATGGTCCAAGATCAATCCAATCGACTTCTGTCAAAGACAAGGGGAATTCGAAGACATTGGGGCAATAGTAGAGTTGGAAGGCAATGAGATCATTTCACATGGCTATTTGTTTTTGTTTTCAATTTTGTTTTCCTTTCGACGATTTCCTCTTACTAGGATCTCTGTCTCTTTGTACAAAACGCCTATTCATGGGCAAAATATCAATACAAATATACTTTGAAGTGCAAACTTTTTGTCTTTGTTTTGAATGCAAATTTGTCCAATGACTAAAATTGAACGAGCATATGCAATTGAACATAATTAAAATTGTTTGGCACATATGATTTAAGCAGTAACAAGCATCTCTTTAATGTATATGGAATATCCCCACAGAGTTATTTCATTAACATCATCCTTAAAAAAGTTACCCACAAAGTCTCTTTGCATAGGATAATCTCCAACCAGAGTCTCAATCTCTTGGCATCTCTCTCCCCAGCTAAGTTTATCCTACAAGTAGAATCCTTGTGAAAATCTTTCTTAAAGAACTCGCTTCGTCAGTAGTTCGTCAAGTATTCATCAACATGGTTTATTTCCCAAACACACAACAATCAAGGAACCACAAAATTCCCCAGCTTAGTATATCTTCCCCAACTGAGCCCGTTATCCCCAGCTGAGTGAATCCTCCCCAAGCTGAGTCCGTCATCCCCAAGTTGAGTCTGTCCTCCCCGACTGAGTCTACACTCTCCAGCATGAGTTTTCCTTTCAGACTATTGCAAATCATAGGGCCACAACTCCTAATCCACAGTAAAGTCACCAACAAAACCTTTACTATATCCAAAAAGCTACTATGAAGCCTGGACTCGACCAGATAATAGTACAACTTTCAAATACTACAAAACCTGGACCCGACCAGATAATAGTTTAACTTTTCAAAGATAGAATAACCTGGACTCAACAAGACCAGGGTTTAACTTCTTTTCCCCAGTAGAGTTAGCCTCTACCGCAACAAGTTATTTTGAATCCTGGATCCGACCAGATAGAAATTCCCTTCAGAAATTCGTTGTGAAACCTAGAACCTGACCAGATAATAACCAAATCCCCAAGCAGTTTATTGTGAAACCTGGACCCGACCAGATAACAATTAACCTCGTCCACCTCAGAAATCTACAAAGCCTGGAATCCGACCAGATAGCGGTTCAATGTCATTAAGTTACTGTAAAGCCTGGAATCCGACCAGATATTAGCTCAACATCGTCTTTTCAAGCAAGATATTGTGAAGCCTAGAGCCCGATCAGATAACAACTAGCTACAATGCCAGCAAGACACTATGAAGCCTGGACCCGACCAGATAATAGTATAACTTTTCCAAAACCATGAAGCCTGGACCCGACAAGATAGTAATTACCACTTCAAGTTACAATGAAGCCTGGACCCGACCAGATATCATTTTAACTTCATCCTTTCTAGAGAGTTATTGTAAAGCCTGGATCCGACCAGATAACAGTTAAATTTCTTATCCCTAGCAAGTTGTTGTGAAGCCTAGAGCCGACAAGAAAACAATTCAATTTCAAGAAATTTTCTGCAAAGCCTGGAGTCTGACCAGATAACAGTTAATTTATTCTTCCCCAGTAAGTTACCGTGAAGCCTGGATCTGACCAGATAGAAGTTGACTTCCTCATCCTCGATAATTTTTGAATCCTGGATCTGACCAGATAACAGCTGACATTCAAGAGATATTCCCCAGCGGAAGCATCCTTTCAACAAAGTTTGAAGACATGTATACTCTTCATCCCCAACAGCGATCCGGGATTTAGCTTTGTGATATGGTGGAAGAACCGACTGTTAATACTGGTTTGCGTTTTTTGTTCGCAAATGTCGCGGTAAGCAAGAGTCGCCATCGACTTTTATTTCATCCAAAAAAGAAAAAGGAAAAAGAACAGAAAAAACCTTTTTTTGAGATATTTTTCAGTACGGGGGGTAGATTATAGAAAGGGAAGGTGTTAGCACCCTTTCTATCCGTGGTTTTCCACGGGCTCTTAGGTACTTGATCATTTTTAAATCGCTTGTGTGTGCTTGTTTTGAAAAGTTTGGTTTTACTTCATGATAACCCTTGCATCGATCCTCAAGGGTGTGACGAAGTTGTTTGGAAAACTGTTTTTGAAAAGTGTTTGTGTGAAAAGTTCTTGTCTTGAGCAAGTACTTAAGAGTTTTCTACCTACTCGAAAAAAGTATGTTCATTTTCATTTCCTTTAAACAGCGCTATCCTACTATTAAGGAGTAGGTAGCTCCGTAGTTGGAATTTTAAAGGGACATTCGAAGGGACGAAATGGTCTCTGAAGGAAACAAGTAAAGATACCTTAGCATTTCAAAGGGACTATCATCATAAGATCAATTCGTAGGCAACTCGAGGGACAAGTAGGGACTATGGTCTTTATGATGATTTTGAATCGCGAGTCATTGCTAAGGTATCCCTACGTTCGAGGGACACGACCATTATTTCCGAGGCAACCAAGTGGGGCAAACCCTAGCGGTGTAAGTGTGCAGCAGTGTTTGTTTTCAGATATTTATCTTGTAATTAAATGATCTATTTAATTGATTAAGCATACAAACCTAGGTTGCTAACAATTATATACAATCATATAAAATAAAAGTGAGAAAATAAAAGAGTCTTACGCTATTACAAGGCTTTTGGGCAGATACACAAATATTTCGCTGAAAATAAAGATGCGGAAATTAAAATCTTAATTAATCTATTACAAACTTGAAACAATTACAATAATTTAAATTTAAAAGAAAGTAAAGGCGCGCGCGACGAATTAATTACGGGAATAAAGTCTGAGTCCTAAAAAATCTAATCAATTAAAGAGAAAATATTTTTTTAAATTTTATTGTTGAGAAAAATATTTTAAATTTTAACCTAATTTTTCTAATTAATTTTAATTATAAAAAAAGAATTTAAATTAATCTAATTAAGCTAATTAATTAATTGCAATTAAATATTTTTTGAAAAAAACTAAATCTAATTTTTTAGTGATTTTCTAATTTTTATGATTTAAAAAAATGATTTTTGTTGTGAAAATAATTAAAATAACAAATTAAAACAAATAACAAATAAAGAAAAATAGAAAGAAAAAGAAAATGGGCCTGATGTAGTTAGCAGTCCAGGGGGGGTGTATGCTGAACTTCTGAAACCCAGAAGGATGGGCCCAAAGCTGGTGGCCCAGAGGATCGTGCTTGATTCAGTGCATCCTTCCTCTGATGATTCATGGTGGACCTGCGTATGTTGGGCGTTGGATCTGGCTGGAGATGGATCCAGAGGATGAGATCAGAGGGCGCGTGATGATCCTTAAAAGGTCAGATGTGCTGGATCTGGTGAAAATAATGGAGAAAATGCCAAAAGCTTATGCCTGGGATCGGACCCAGGACATGAGCTTCATACTTCCATCCCTTGACCAACTGCGCTGGATGTTAGCACATACATATAATCAAATAAAAATAATATATATCAAACAAGCCATTAGATCCCAGTCAGCAAAACATAAACGCGTCAGCATTTCAAGAACCAATCATGTTATAAAGAAGTACCACGCCTGCAGTCAAAATGTCTTCGCCGGAGGGAGACGAGTCAACGACGTCGGAGCTGCACTCCGGTCGTCTTCTCTGGGAGGGTGAAAATTCCAAAACCTGCAAAAAGGTGGAATTTAAAGGGCGGAAAAGACCTTAATCCCCCTAAAATTTTCCCAGGAATCCAAATATGGCCTTAGTTTTGCATGAAAGTGCTTGTATCATCTTATTCGTGCCATGGCTGTTTCAAAGCCCTAACAATGGAAACCTCTTAAATCTGCATCCACACTCTCATGCTTCACGTTAGAATGGATCAAAACAATGATATGAGCATGAATATGTAATGCAAGCTAATTTACATTGTGTTTTTGTAAAGTTTTGGATCCCAACCTTACCACAAACTGGAGATGCTTAGCATAAGTGTTTGAAAGGGTTGCAAGCCTGGAGATTGACAGGGATGGATTCCTGGAACCTTCAAGAGTATGATAGAAGGCTTAGGTTAGATTGAAAGAGGCTAGAACCTGTTATTTGGATTTTCACGATTTTAGGTGATTTTTGAAATTTTGGCTTGAGTGCTTTGGGTTCTCTATTCGTCCTCTTGTGCTTCTGAGTGGGCATGCATATATAGTGAATCAAATTTAGGTTAACAAAGTTGGAAGAAATCTTTGCTTTTAATGAGAAAATAATGGCTTTCAATAACATGATTTCTTGCACATTTGGACCAAATCAAATCTTTCTATCTCCATGAATTTACCTTGCCATCCCAGCACATCTTGCTCCTTACTTTGATGAGAAAAAGATTTGAAATCAAATCTTACATTATTCCTTTTATTAATTTTATTTAATTTTGCATTCTATTGAATAAAATATCAAAAATGAATAATATAAATAATAAAATAATGTAAGAATGGACTCAAAGGTCGTGGGCCATGTTGGAAGTGAGATGCAAGCATAAAACGTTTGACCCATTTGCCAAAAAATGCAATTTTGGGCATTGTTGACTTTTGACAATTCTCCAAAAATGGATAACTTTGACAATGAATATCACCTTCAATTTTAACCCTATGAGGGTGTTCTTGGACTTTTTAGAAAGCTTAGTATGTCCCTTAAGCAACCTATTTGGTTTCATCTCAATTGGATCTTCCATGTTCATGTAAGAAGCTTTGACCCAAAAGGTGTTTTTGTTGACTTTTGGAATGACCTATAATGTATGAATTTATATCTTTTGATGAGTGCATTTCTTGGACTTGAGGACTGAAGATGAGTTGTAGGGAACTAAAATGAGCCTTGAATGAGAAATTTCTGACAAAGTATGAGAAAGTTATGCTTTGTCAAATTTGGTTGACTTTTTCCTAAGAAACCCTAATTTAGCAACTTTTGAGTTTTGATGAATTAGGAGCCTTCCTTAGGGAATCATGATCAAACCTTTATCAAATGATGGATATCACTTCAAAATGTTTATGTTGACCAAAAATCTTGAATTTTGACTGTATGTGGGTCACAGTTGACTTTTGACCTAATATAGTTGATTTTTAGGCATTTGAGCAGTTGGCTGAGCAAACTTCTTGTGCAAGGCATGAAAATTGACATGGATGATCTTGAGAACATATTAGGACTATGGAGAGAATATGAGGCCTTTGGGACACACCCATCTTGATGAAAATGGAAACCCTAGTTGGAGGTTCAGGGCTTTAGGAGAGAGTTTGTCTGATCAACTCTTGGGCATCCTTGAGCAAGTTGAGTATCTTAATGAACATATGTTGAGTAAAATGAGAGGGCAAATTTTGTGGTGCAACAGCTGTCCCTGTTCAATCTTCTTAGACTTGAGGATGTAGATTGGCTTGTCTGCCTTTCGTGATCTGAAGGTGGAAGATGATTAAACACTAGAGTGCCCAGAAATTTGCACTCGCATGAAGTGAATGTCGATCGGTAATATCGGGAATGGGATTACATATGCCATTTGGAAGGCGACGGAGAATCGTCGGAGATGGGCTTAAATATTCCATCCAGAAAAGATATCGGTTGCATAAGAGATTCCTTTGTGAGAATTTCTGTACCTGTCGTTGGGGAGGACTTCGTCGGGGAATGTTGATTGATGTCTTGGGAAATAGAGTCTAGGAGCTACGGTTGTCCATTACCCTACTGGGGAATTAACTCTTGACTGATGAGACAAAAGTGAGATGTTATCTGGTCAAGTCCAGGCTTCACAGTGAATGGTTGAGAATGATAAGGTTGACTGCTATCTGGTCATATTCTAGGCTTCACAGCGACTTACTGGGGAAATGTGAAATCGACCGTATCTGGTTGGGTCCAGGTTTTACAGTGTTGTAAACTATTGTCCGGAGATAAAAGAGAAGGAACTTGTATGGGGCTTTCTCGAGATAAGTCCTTCTGAAACTACGTCAGCTAATTTATGAAAAGGAGGCTGGATAGTAAGGCTATGAGAAGGAACCTGGGTAGTAGGGTTACTTCGAAATAAAAGCCTAGGTGGTAGGGCTATGAGAAGGAACCTGGGTAGTAGGGTTACTTCAAAACAAAATCCTGGATAGTAGGGCTATGAGAAGGAACCTGGATAGTAGGGTTACTTCGAAATGAAAGCCTGGATAGTAGGGCTATAAGAAGGAACCTGGATAGTAGGGTTACTTCGAAATGAAATCCTGGATAGTAGGGCTATGAGAAGGAACCTGGATAGTAGGGTTACTTCGAAATGAAAGCCTGGATAGTAGGGTTGTGAGAAGGAACCTGGATAGTAGGGTTACTTCAAGATGAAAGCCTAGATAGTAGGGATATGAGAAGGAACCTGGATAGTAGGGTTACTTCGAGATGAAAGCCTAGATAGTAGGGCTATGAGAAGGAACCTGGATAGTAGGGTTACTTCGAGATGAAATCCTGGATAGTAGGGCTATGAGAAGGAACCTGGATAGTAGGGTTACTTCGATATGAAAGCCTGGATAGTAGGTCTATAAGAAGGAACCTGGATAGTAGCGTTACTTCGAGATGAAAGCCTGGATAGCAGGGCTATAAGAAAGAACCTGGATAGTTAGGTAACTTCGAGATGAAATCCTAGATAGTAGGGCTATGAGAAGGAACCTGGATAGTTGGGTTACTTCGAAATGAAAGCCTAGATAGTAGGGCTATGAGAAGGAACCTGGATAGTAGGGTTACTTTGAGATGAAAGCTTGGATAGTAGGGATATGATAAGGAACCTGATAGTAGGGTTACTTCGTGATGAAATTCTGGATAGTAGGGCTGTGAGAAGGAACCTGGATAGTAGGGTTACTTCAAGATGAAATCCTAGATAGTAGGGCTGTGAGAAGGAACCTGGATAGTAGGGTTACTTCGAGATGAAATCCTGGATAGTAGGGCTATGAGAAGGAACCTGGATAGTAGGGTTACTTCGAGATGAAAGCCTGGATAGTAGGGCTATGAGAAGGAACCTGTATAGCAGGGTTACTTCGAAATGAAAGCCTGGATAGTAGGGCTATGAGAAGGAACCTGGATAATAGGGTTACTTCGAAATGAAATCCTGGATAGTAGGGCTATGAGAAGGAACCTGGATAGTAGGGTTACTTCGAAATTATATCCTAGATAGTAGGGCTATGAGAAGGAATCTGGATAGTAGGGTTACTTCGAAATGAAAGCCTGAATAGTAGGGCTATGAGAAGGAACTTGGGTCGTAGGATTACTTCGAAATGAAAGCCTAGATAGTAGGGCTATGAGAAGGAACCTGGATAGTAGGGTTACTTCGAAATGAAATCCTGGATAGTAGGGCTATGAGAAGGAACCTGGGTAGTAGGGTTACTTCAAAAATAAAGCTTGGATAGTAGGGCTATGAGAAGGAACCTCGGTATTAGGGTTACTTCGAAATGAAAGCCTGGATAGTAGGGCTATGGGAAGGAACCTGGATAGTAGGGTTACTTCGAAATGAAAGCCTGGATAGTAGGGCTATAAGAAGGAACCTGGATAGTAGGGTTACTTCGAAATGAAAGCCTGGATAGTAGGGCTATGAGAAGGAACTTGGATAGTAGGGTTACTTCGAAATGAAAGCCTGGATAGTAGGGTTATGAGAAGGAACTTGGATAGTATGGTTGCTTCGAAGTGATCATGTAGATTAGTTGACCCGTTTGGTTTCGGGAAATGAGTTTCCATTAGTTGTCTTCAAATGTGACTTGTATAACTGCTAGATTTGTTGGAGATAATTGTCTTTCCTAGAAATATAATAGGGTTAATTATATGCAATGCATTGTGAGATGATGTTCTCAAAATAAATGAGATTATGCAGTATGTGATATGTATGCACTTGTCATGATGTATGGACATGAAATTCTACTGTGACATATCCGAGTCTGGGAAAATAAATCCTTGATTGTTGTTGGAGAGTATAACATTCCTGACTGTTGTAGAGGATTGTGGTTCTTCTACTTCCGCTGGGGATGGTGAACGGAAATGACTATGCTGGAGATTTACTCCTTGTTGTTTGTGAATATTCTGTCAGGGAGAGACTTTGTTTGAGAATAACTCTGCAGGGAAATAACTTTGTTGGAAGATGAACTTATGTGGCTGAAGTAATAAGCTATGTCGGGGATTGAGCTTTTGTATTCAGAGGAATAAACTCTGCTTGGGGAGATAAAAATTTATGGCCCACTTATAATTAAGAAATTCGGCTGGGGAATATAGATGTCATGTTTCTGAAAGACCCTGGCTGGGGAGATTACTTCCTATTTTGGGAAAGCTGACATCAAATGCCTTGATTACTTTTACTCTGTGGGGAGTGTAGGCGTCACGGGGTCGCCTGTAATAGTGACTTTGTTTCAAAGCTATCCATGCCCCTGTACATGTTGTACCTGCGGAGGCTTGGTGGATGTTGATCAGGATGATAAGTCTTCTACTGATAGACAAATGACAAGATAATGGGACATAGTCGTACGCTTCAAATCCCTAACTTTTGCCTGGACCGCCCTTTCGGGTTTTCAGTCCACCGAAATACCCTTTTTTGCTCAAGCCACCTTTTCAGGTTTTCGACTTGCCGGGTGTACACATTTTTTTTGTTTTCATCCCTAATTTTTGCCTGACCCCTTTTGGTTCGCCGGGATGCCCTTATTTTTGCCTAGGCCTATCAACCTAGCGGGTCTTTGTTCATGTGTAGTATTTTCTAACTATGTCCACGTTTATCGGGTGCGGAGAATTGTCACCATCCATAGTAGTAAGTGTTGCCACACTGCCAAAAGATGTTTGCTTGATCATACAGGATTCATTGTTGGGATTCATGTCCAATGCCCCAAGTGATTTAGATGGATATCTGCCCCTGGTTATTTGCCATCTTTGAGAGATTGCATGAATCTTGACTTGACTGCCCCAGATGATGGACAATGATCTTGCCGTGCCCCTTGGTTGGAAGCGTTTTTCCACTTGAGGTGATCCTTTTTATTGAGAAGGTTTTTGTTCATCGAATATCCGTCGTATGAATTTCTCTACTGTTGAACAAATAGTCATATGCAAACAATGGTATGCAAAGCTTATGCCTGTCTTGAAGTTTTTGAAAATTCATTTTTTTTAGTAAAACCAACAAATTTTGTAAAAGTGTGATGTCAACTCAGGATTTATAGAAAATCTTATGGGAGTCAGAATACCTTTTGTAATTGTATACTTTTGAACTAACTCTTGCTTCAGCTAGGACTTTTAAGGGTTATAACGTGGTTTGGTTCACGGTTTAAGAAACAACGGATAAAGGCTTAAATTTTATCTGTACCCACCCACTCTTCGTGATGTTCTTCAGTCCTATGCTCAGTTAATTGCGTGTTTAGAATCCCAGTTGAGTTCTGGAATATTTTCCTTGATGTTCCGGTGATGGTTCGGATGCTGAAAATTTATTTGGAAGAGGCAGTCATTTTTGTAATCTTTTTTTGGATTTGTAGTAACCTCTTTTTTGGTTTTCGTTATCGCTTCTTTTGCCTGAACTGTTTCTTTTGTGATTACAGTCAGCGGGATGCCCCAGTTTTTCTTAAGTCTCCTTCATAGGTTTTGACTTAATAGGCTTTTATTTTGGGAGATAATGACTGCCTGTCTTGACGATTATGCGGAACCATCACCGTCTTTCGATTTGGAAGGACGTCTTCGATGCCATTCATTGTGTACGAAGCGGAAGATTGCGACTGAATACGCGTCTGAATTGACTGAGAAAACTACACTGCCCCAGGTTATGATTAAGGGTTTTAACTTGTGTGAAAAGAAAAACTCCTATTTCTTTGGCTCAAAGGGGTTGACTAGGGATTATCTTCCTTATAACTCCATTGTTTAGGATTTGAAACAATGTATGTACATCGTCAGCGGGTCTGTTCAAAAGCATATTGTGGAGATTATGGTATCATTTTCGTCATCCTCCCTCTAAAGGCTTAGAGCTTTTGATCAAGAGTTGAATATCACAAAAGGGAAGCAGTTTAAATATAGTGAATACGAATGAATTGATTCAAAACAGACATATGCAATGCATTGATAAAGTAACAAAGTTTGACATGAATAAATGTTCGAACAATCAAAATAAAATTGCAAATTGAAAATTCTAATGAACAAAAAAGCCCTCTTGTCAGAACTTGTCACTTCAAATGGTGGGCCTTGGAGGAATGACAAAAACATTCCAGTTGACCATCTTTTGTGAATTCCAATGCTCCTTCATTAATCAGGTCTTGCATTTTTTATTTCAACCTCCAAATGTCGTCAGTATCATGCCCCAGACTGTTGGAGTGGTATGCACATATTACATCAAGATTGTAGTTAGGGGAAGAAGTCTTGGGATTCGGGTGAGATCCTATCAACGTAATCAGATTCATCCTTAACATGTGTTGCAAAGCTTGAGACAGCGACATGTTGAGTTTGGTAAACTGCCTTTTGGGTATATCCGGCTTACTCTGATTGACCCATTGTTTTTGGCGAGGTTGTTGTTGAACCTGTGATGTGGTAGCAATTTTGAAAATTCCACTCTTCACAAAACCAGCCTCTTGTCTTCTCGGGAGTTGATCAATGACTTGGTCCCCAACCTTAACTATTTGCTTCATACGGATGCAGCCGTCTTGATGAAGTTTCTTGATAATGGCTCTCAGCTCTTCTTGTCCCCGAGCTAGGCCTTGGATAAGAGCCATCTGCCCCAGCATCTGGGTTCTCATTGCTTCTACCTCAGCTTGCAGTTGTTCCAACCGTTCGTCTTTATTGTCTTCAGGACTTTTCTTGGTCAGGTCTCCAGCGAGGAGTGCTTTTAACTCTTCCTGCCCCTTGAATAGGTTTAGGAACATTTGCATGAATTGAGCCTCTTAAGTTTGGAGATCTCTGTTGTCCTTTTGCAGAGCCATTTTCCTTGATGAAATAAACAACAAGAAAATGAGAGACCTGTACTGGAAGACCTGTTATGAAAATGAAGTGCATGCAATGTTTTCAAGGATCTCGCGGGGTAAACAAGAAAATGTCAGAAGTTGAAAGTTGCAGCTTTTATTGAAGAACTTAGTATCGTTGAAAGTCCTTCTACGAGTGTCAAGCTCACAATATCAAGTGGGTCATAGCCCCTGACTCAAGTTGTTGTGCTTTGGTCTTTTGACGGCATTGGCTAGAGGAAAATAAATCCCCTTTCCCCTTGCTAGACGTCTGATTTATCATAACATGCATCACAAACCCTTGAGATCCTTGAAATGGTTAAGGAAATGTTGTGGCATGATGTTATGATGTGTATGTTATGCGTTAAGTGAAAATGCAGGGTAAGAAACCAATTTATTAGATTTGTACAAACAAGGTCCTGCAAGGAACACAAACAAAGCCCTGTAATGAGTTCAAATTGTTAGGAAAAGAAAGCAAGCAAGTCACACAAGCAGCCTTAGGTTTAGGATTGCATGAATTCCATAGGTAAATACCCTCTTGAAGTTTAGTTGGTTTCAAACCTGTCTTAGAAAAGTAATTGGGTTCTAAGGATTCTCAATATCACTGATCATCCTTTACCGGGCATTGTTTCAGCTCAGGCAATCTTTTCTTGCGGCCGAAATATCCTGAAAGTCTGATCTCAATGAGTGTAGCATCGAGTATCAACCAATCATCAGCTTTATACTGAGGTCGGCTATCTCACTACTTTCTAATGGCCAAGTTTGTTCAACTAAGGTTCTAAGGTCTGTTAGTGCTTCACGACACTACGCGACGGCCCCGTATTCTCCTCGTTTCCACACAAAGGATACCGGTACCAACCAAAGTGTCACACCAACACAGCCATCACTTAAACCATATCGTTCTACACCGTACAGTCTCCAAGATCTATTGTTGTTTACCTAAAGAGTGTCCCCAGATCCCGGTGTAGGATCTTCAACAATACCCAAGCAAAAACCCTTAAAGATAAAGCAGGTAAAATAAACGAGAAAGCAATTTAAAAATGACCTAGATCCTAAGGTAAACCCCACTTTATAATAATCCATAGCAGAGTCGCCATTTCTGTGATACGGTGGCAGAACCGATTGTTAATACCGGTTTGCATTTTCTATTCGCAAATGTCGCGGTAAGCAAGAGTCACCACCGACTTTTATATCATCCAACAAAGGAAAAGGAAAAAATAGAAAAAACCTTTTTTCGAGATATTTCTGAGTACGGAGGGGTAGATTATAAAAAGGGAAGGTGTTAGCACCCTTTCTATCCGTGGTTTCCAAGGGCTCTTAGGTACTTGCTCATTTTTAAATCGCTTGTGTGTGCTTGTTTTGAAAAGTTTGGTTTTACTTCGTGATAACCCTTGTATCGGTCCTCAAGGGTGTGACAAAGTTGTTTGGAAAATTGTTTTTGAAAAGTGTTTGTGTGAAAAGTTTTTGTCTTGAGCAAGTAGTTAATAGTTTTCTACCTACTCGAAAAAAGTTTATTCATTTTCGTTTCCTTTAGACAGTGCTATCCTACTATTAAGGAGTAGGTAGCTCCGTCATTGGAATTTTAAATGGACGTCCAAAGGGACGAAATGGTCTTTGAAGGTAACAAGTAAAGATACCTTAGCATTTCGAAGGGACTATCTTCATAAGATCAATTCGTAGGCAACTCGAGGGACTATGATCTTTATGACGATTTTGAATCGCGGGTCATTGCTAAGGTATCCCTACGTTCGAGGGACACGACAATTATTTCCAAGGCAACCAAGTGGGGCAAACCCTAGGGGTACAGGTGTGCAGCAGTGTTTGTTTTCAGATATTTATCTTGTAATTAAATGATCTATTTAATTGATTAAGCATACAAACCTAGGTTGATAACAATTATATACAAGCATATAAAATAAAAGTGAGAAAATAAAAGAGTCCTACGCTATTACAAGGCTTTTGGGCAGATACACAAATATTTGGCTGAAAATAAAGATGCGGAAATTAAAATCCTAATTAATCTATTACAAACTTGAAACAATTACAATAATTTGAATTTAAAAGAAAGTAAAGGCGCGCGCGACAAATTAATTACAGGAATAAAGTCGGAGTCCTAAAAAATCTAATCAATTAAAGAGAAAATATTTTTTTGTATTTTATTGTTGAGAAAAATATTTGAAATTTTAACCTAATTTGTCTAATTAATTTTAATTATAAAAAAAGAATTTGAATTAATCTAATTAAGCTAATTAATTAATTGCAATTAAATATTTTATGAAAAAAACTAAATCTAATTTTTTAATGATTTTCTGATTTTATGATTTTAAAAAAATGATTTTTGTTGTGAAAATAATTAAAATAACAAATTAAAACAAATAACAAATAAAGAAAAATAGAAAGAAAAAGAAAATGGGCCTGATGTAGTTAGAAGTCCATGGGGGTGTATGCTGAACTTATGAAATCCAGAAGGATGGGCCCAAAGCTGGTGGCCCAAAGGATCGTGCCTGATTCAGTGCATCCTTCCTCTGATGATTCATGGTGAACCTGCATATGCTGGGCGTTGGATCTGGCTGGAGATGGATCCAGAGGATGACATCAGAGGGCGCGTGATGATCCTCAGAAGGTTAGATGTGCTGGATCTTGTGAAAATAATGGAGAAAATGCCAAAAGCTCACGCCTGGGATCGAACCCAGGACATGAGCTTCATACTTCCTTCCCCTGACCAACTGTGCTGGATGTTAGCTCATACATATAATCGAATAAAAATAATATATATCAAACAAGCCATTAGATCCCAGTCACAAAAACATAAACGCGTCAGCATTTCTAGAACCAATCACGTTATAAAGAAATACCACGCCTGCAGTCTAAATGTCTTCGCCGGAGGGAGACGAGTCAACGATGCCGGAGCTGCGCTCCGATCTTCTTCTCCAGGTGGGTGAAAATCCCAAAACCTGCAGAAATGTGGAATTTAAAGGGCGCAAAAGACCCTAATCCCCCTGAAATTTTCCCAAGAATCCAAGTATGGCCTTAGTTTTTCCTGAAAGTGCTTGTATCATCTTATTTGTGCCATGGCTGTTTCAAAGCCCTAACAATGGCAACCTCTTAAATCTGCATCCATGCTCTCATGCTTCAGGTTAGAATGGATTAAAACAACAATATGAGCATGAATATGTACAAGCTAATTTACATTATGTTTTTGCAATGTTTTGGATCCCAACCTTACCACAAAGCGGAGATGCTTGGCCTGAGTCTTTGAGAGGGTTGCAAGCCTGGAGACTGATATGGATGGATTCCTGGCACCTTCAACAGTATGATAGAAGGCTTAGGTTGGATTGAAAGAGGCTATAACTTGTTCTTTGGATTTTGACGATTTTAGGTGATTTTTGCAATTTTGGCTTGAGTGCTTTGGGTTGTCTATTCGTCCTCTTGTGCTTCTGAGTGGGCATACATATATAGTGAATCAAATTTAGGTTAACAAAGTTGGAAGAAATCTTTGCTTTCAATGAGAAAATAATGGCTTTCAATAACATGATTTCTTGCACATTTGGACCAAATTAAATCTTGCTATCTCCATGAATTTTCCTTTTTATGCCAGCACATCTTGCTCCTTACTTTGATGAGAAAAAGATTTGAAATCAAATCTTACATTATTCCTTTTATTCATTTTATTTAATTTTTCATTCTATTTAATAAAATAACAAAAATAAATAATATAAATAATAAAATAATGTAAGAATGGACTCAAAGGTCGTGGGCCATGTTGGAAGTGAGATGCAAGCACAAAAAGTTGGGCCCATTTGCCAAAAAATGCAATTTTGGGCATTGTTGACTTTTGACAATTCTCCCAAAATTGCTAACTTTGACAATGCATATCTCCTTCAATTTTTACACTATGATGGTGTTCTTGGACTTTTTAGAAATATTAGGATGTCCCCTAAGTAACCTCTTTGGTTTCATCTCAATTGGATCTTCCATGTTCATGTAAGAAGCTTTGACCAAAAAGGTGTTTTTGTTGACTTTTGGAATGACTTATAATGTCTGAACTTATATCTTTTCATGAGTGCATTTCTTGGACTTGAGGACTGAATATGAGTTGTAGGGAACTAAATTATCTTTAAAATGATCCTTGGATGAGAAATTTCTAACAAAGTATGAGAAAGTCATGTTTGGTCAAAGTTTGGTTGACTTTTTCCTAAGAAACCCTAATTTAGCAACTTTTGAGTTTTGATGAATTAGGAGCCTTCCTTGGGGAATCATGATCAAAACTTGATTAAATTATGGGTGTCACTTCAAAATGTTGATGTTGACCAAAAATATTGAAGTTTGACTGTATGTGGGTCACAAATGACTTTTGACCTAAAATAGTTGATTTTCAGGCATTTGAGCAGTTGAATGAGCAAACTTCTTGTGCAAGGCATGAAACTTGACATGGATGATCTTGAGAACATGTTAGTACTATGGAGATCATATGAGGCCTTTGGGACTCACCCATCTTGATGAAAATGGAAACCCTAGTTGGAGGTTCATGGCTTTAGGAGAGAGTTTGTCTGATCAACTCTTGGGCATCCTTGAGCAAGTTGAGTATCTTAATGAACATATGTTGAGTAAAATGAGAGGGAAAGTTTTGGGGTGCAACAAGATTCCCAAAATTCCTCAGCAGCAGTCAGGGATTTATTTTCTCGGACAAACATACATCTCGCATTCATACGTCATAGCATATACATACAAAATGCATTTAGCATAATACCACATCTTGTGAACATCAAGCATCCATTTGCATTTAACTAACCACTTTCTCCCATAGGTAGAACATCAAGTTTTAGTCTAAATCAACCAAATATTTGTGTTGATACTTCCTCAAGTATTTACCATCATTCATCCAAATGACATCTATAAATAAGCCCATTCCCAATCCATCTTCGAGTGCAAATTTCTTGGCACTCTAGTGTTCAATCATCTTCCACCTTCAAGTCACGAATGGTGGATCCGCCAATCTAACTCTTCAGGTTTAAAAAGATTGAATAGGGGAAGCTGTTGTACCCCCAAAATTTTCCCCATCATTTCTCAAATAATATCTCACAAGATCTCCTTTGATTCAAGACTACACGAGGGTTGATCAGCTCAAGACACCTCCTTAAGCACTGATGACTGAAAATTAGGGTTTGCGATTGTACAAGGATAAGTGGACTTTTAATTCCTCATATGACTTTCATGGGTCATTTTGGACCCTCAAGATTGCTCATGTCAAGTTTCAAGTCTTGGATCACATTTTTGCTCAGTCAATTGATCAATTGACCTAAAAATCAGTTGTATTAGAGGAAAAGTCAACTGTGGTTAATTTACAGTCAAAATTCATAATTTTTTATCCATATCAACATCATATATTCCATTTGATCATGTTTGGATCACAATTCCTCAATAAATTTGATCAGATCATCAAAAGGGCAAAATGGTCAAAATTAGGGTTTTTACTAAGAAGGTGCAATTTCTGATTTTTGACCTAGCAAATGATTGATTGGTTTAAGTTATGATCTCAAGGATTCAAATTCTTCATTTTGACCTAATGGCTTGGTGCAAAAACATCTCTCAATTTTGATTGGTTGACAGATGAATTTCAGTCAACTGATGAAAAGTCAAACTTTGACTTTTTGGTCAAAATTAAGTACCAAAGGTCAGAGTTCATCAAAATATTTATTCAATATGGTTGTAATAGATAATTAGGTCTAATTTTCTTGTAAATTCCCATTTGTAAATTTGTACACCCCCTCCCCTAATGATGTAATAGCTTAGTATTTTTATTTTTCGCAATTTATCGCTTTATATAAATGCTAGTAAATTAGGGTTTGTATGGAAAGATTAAAATCAACAAATTAGCAAACCCTAATTCAAGACAAAACAATACATGTAAATCAACACTTTTTCACTCTTTCACCATTAGGGTAATTCCACTTTGTTGCCTTACAAAAATGGCCATGCTATGCATGTGTGGTATCTTAGCAAAAAGCAATCAAAAATACAAGATCATAGTCCCTTGATAACGCTATCAAATGTTGCCTTTCAAAATGATCTTAGTCCCTCAAAGATAAATGCTAAGATACCTCGCAAAATTGTTATCATGATTATACGATGACCCACGCTCATCCCTTTACATCCAAAGATAAGGCTTCTTACCAAATCAATGGTAAGATAGCAATATCAAAGGAAAGGTAGAAATGAACTAAGACTTTTGAGTAGGTAGATTATTCCTAGTTGCTTGCTCATTTTCAAATCAAACATCCTTGCTATTTTCAAAACAAACACAAAACACTTTCAAAAAACACTTTCAAAACCTTTTCCAAACATGAAATTTTTTCAAAAGCTCAACACTTTGTATACGTTCTTACGAACGACAACTATTACAAAGTTTTCCTCAACGATGGAGCCTTTTCAAAATACTTTCAAAACCACACAAGGCACATTTTCAAACAAAAGCAAGTGATCTAGAAAGCAACTAATATTCCATAGATAACTATGGATGAAAAGGGTGCTAAGACTTTCCCTTTTCATAATCTACCCCCCCCCCCGAACTCAAGAAACAATCTCAAAGGTCTTTCCTGTTCTTCTCAGCCTTTCCTTTTGGATAAAAGAAAAGTCGGTGACGACTGTAACGCCTCGATATTTAATTATTTATTTAATTAAATATTTTTGAATATTTTATATTAATTCGAATTTTTATCGTCGAAGTCATAATTATTTTTATTAAGTTGGTATGATAAATAATCAGATTTAATTTGGTGGAATTAAGTTGAGGTATTATTTTTATTATTAAGCTTAAACATGAGATTGGGCTTAATTTATGGTGTTGTGAAGTAATAAGGGGGTATGTCACTTAGGCCCATTTATATTTATTAAGTAATATAATAATATTATTATATTAGAGATAGAAATAGGGGAGAAAGAGAAGTTAGTGTTATCAGAAAAAGAAGGAAAAAGAGAAGAGAAAGAAGAATAGGGTTTTGGAAAGGAGAATAAGAGCAAGAGGAGGTTGCCACTAGTGCTAATTCCCAGAAATTACATCTTTGTTTCTTAGAGTTGCACTTGATCCAAGGTAAGAGTGGGATTCTTGCTAAATAAATAGGAGTATGATGAATTTTATTTGGGGTTTAGGGTATTAGTTTCTCTACTAAGTTGTGAAAGAGGATTGTTTGTGTTGCTATTAAAACTGATAATTGATTTGAGTTGTGTTGTTGTTTGTTGTATTTGTATTGTGTTGGTTTAATGCTAAACTAGGATAAATGGGTGAATTGAAACAAGAATGAACAAGAACTAGGCATGTGTGAAAAAGGAGGCAAAACTGGTTTTTAGATTCAGGCCTTTTGACACGGTCGTGTCAGCTAACACTGCCACCCGTGTCAGCCTCTGTGCCTCACATTTTTCCCCTTCCTCTCCTGACATGGCCTTGTCAGCTGACACTGCCGCCCGTGTCAGCTGCTATGGCAAAAATTTCTGAACTTAGATTTATGCGATTTTTATGACCTGATTCGTCCTGTTTGATTCTTATGCAAGCCAAAATATAAAATAGGGTGATAGAGAATAAAACATCAATTAGTTGAAGTAAGAAAGGATTAAGTAAATATTAATTTCTTATGTGGAACCATGATCAGTAGCTGAATTAGGTGGTATAATTACTTGTCCGAAATTTGACGAAATTTGACCGGGTAACTAAGTTTAATTAGTAGGTAATTGTGGATGTGTACTTTTGTTGAAATTATGTCGATTATACCAAATTTCTAATATAGTAGGTCAAGTCGTTCCGTCCGGTTTATAGACATGGTTAGTTATAGGTCTTGTAACCAATGTTGTCTCATTTTGTGTTGGTTGATTAATGTGTTGATGTTGTGAGATATCATTGAATATATGTGGAATTCTATATTGATAAGGTAATTATGAATTATTTCAGTGGGTAGCCTTATGGTGTGAATCCTAGTGAATATATGAAGAACATGTTGTTTCCATGAAAAGTTGTTGATTCTGTTGACATGTTGTTGTTGTACCTCAATTTTTTCCCCTAAGATCTCTTCATAATACCACATTGTTTCAATCACCACAAAATCACATTAGGGATTTTGGTTCTTCTCCCTATCTTTAGCTTTGCTCTTTGAGAAGTTACCAAGCACCATGATTTGTTTTCTTTTGTGATCATAGATATTGTACTTTGATTTTTCCCTCTAATTAATAAAATGCAATATCGGTTTGTCTTACTTGTTGATAATGTAGGTAAAAGCAATGAGGTTTAGCAAGTTGCTTCATGGGTTCATGAGTTTATTTCCATGCCCTAGTCAAAAGCTTGAGAGATTCAAACCTCGCCATTGAAGTTGTTCTGAAGTTGATATGAAATTGGTCTTGGTGGCCATAGGTCCTCATCATCATACTCAACAATTCTATTCACAAATGGAGAATATTGGCACAAAAAGTTTGTTCAAACTTGGCAAAGTTCCACCAAGCATTCTCTTGATCTAGAGGCTAGGGTTTTGGACTTCAAAGAGGTATATCTTGCTCATCTTTTGTCATTTTTGAGTGATTCCAAAAGCATTCTTCTCTTTAAAGAGTTACCAACAAATCACTTCAAAAGCTCCAAAGAGTTTTCATGTGGAAGGAACTTTTTGAAGAAGAAAGATCACAAGTCATCCAGTTGAATCCCTAATTTTCCATGTGATTTCAAATTGTCATAACTTGGCCAATTTTTATCACCTTGAGTCCATTATTTTTCCATGATGATCTTAAGGATGTGTAATTCATGCCTTATTTTATGTGCAAAGTAAGAAAATGGATGGAAGTTGCCTTAAGAATGCAAAATATTATAGGTCATTTCATGATTTTTAGCCAAGTTCAACAAGTCATAACTTACTCAATTTTTGGAGATTTTGATTGGCTCAAATTGTAAAATGTCATTCAAGAGATCCACTTCATTCCATCTTTTTGGGTCAAGAACAAATTCTAAGTGGAAAGCCATGTTTGGATGCAAGAGATTATAGGTCATTTTTAAAGAAGAATTTGAAATATTTCTAAGTATGGAAAGTCAACTCTTTTTCTCCAACTTTGACTCCATGTAATTTTCAGCTCAAGCCTCCAATTGATTCCATTCTTTTTCCATTGCAAATTTTGTTACCTCATCTTTCCAAAGCATCAAGAATCATGCCTTAAGACTCCCTGAGATGGAAATGCCATTGTTTCAAAAGTGGTAACTTGGAATTGAAGTTTCACTGCAAGTCAGAATTCGAATTTCATGTTACAATCTCTAAACCTCAAACTATCACGCGTTTTGGGTCTAAACATGATTATCCAACTTTCTCAAGTGGATTAGTGCATCAAAATGCAAGAAATGGATTAGTTTTGGTGAAGTTTGGATCACACTTCACTCGTGCATTAGGTTTGCACGAATTCCCTCCAAAACGCATCATTCACTCTTCCTTTTGATCCCATTTGCTTCTCCTATAAATACATGTACTATCCCATTCATTTTCTCAAGCTTAGATAGCCAGAATCACCCTGCCAAACTTGCTTCACAACTCAGAATTCAGCTACTTTGAATCCTATTCTCAAGCCTTTTTGAATCCATTTTCTCTATCAATTCACCTTCCTTGATCATCCCTGAAGCTAACCATACCATTACATTAAATAATCGTGCCCTATATTGCTCCATAGAAGTCCAGTTTCAGAGCTCTGCAACTCAACTTCAATAGGTAGATTCCTTCATCAATTCTTCAAAACTTTGGTACCATTGTGTTGCTCTCATTGCCCTGGTTCTAGTCGCAACACTTACTTTTATCTGGAAACACGTTTTGACCATGAATTGTCAAATCCCTTTTCAAAACTTTCTTTCCAAATTGCTTGAGTTACAGTTTATATAAAAATGGCGCGAGGGTATGGTTATCTTCGTCTTGAAGAGACAAAACGAATGGCATAGGTCTGAGCTTCTGATTTTACAGTTTGAGAGACCTGCAATTCGTGAGGCTAGAGGTTGAAGATGACCAACGTGTCACCTTCTAACCAATGAAAGCGTGCCATTTGTATTTTTTGAATTTCTGATTTTACATTTGATTCAGTGCTTTATTCAGTAAAGACCATGATATGCACAGCGTGCCAGATCTCTTGGATTTGATTAATAACGCGTTTTGACTCTCATCCAATGGTCCACATCTTTTTCTTTTATTTTCTTTTTCTGATTTTTATATTTTAATTGTTTTAAATTTCAAAAAATCATAGAAAATTCATTTAGTCCAAAAAATCCAAAAAAAATTATGAAAAATATTTTTGATTATGCTCTTTCTTATTTTTATTTTTTCACAATTTAATTTTGTGTTTTGGTATTTTTTTTATGAATTTTGCACTTATTTTATTTATTTAAAATGTTTAAAAACACTTTTACACATTTTTAAATTTTGAAAAAACTATAGAATGATCCAATGACATTGTAACAAATATTGGTGACTTTATTTTATTTTTGTTTCTGACTTTACTATTTTTTACTATTTTTGTTTATTTTACCCATTTATTTTAATTTTTAAAAATAGTTTCTGACTTTTAAAAATTCCCAAAAAAATTGTATAATTACTTGACCTATTTTCTGATTTTTCTATGGTCTTATCTTTCATTTCTTGATTAATTTTAATATAATTGACTTTTGCCCCATTATTTTCAATTTTTTTAAAACATTTTTTAAACCCTTTAATGCATATATTAAATATATTATTATTTTGTGAATATTTTCCGGCTGTCTTGGGTTGATTTTTTGATCATGGCTTTATTAACATCATTGGATCTATGGTGTTGAGTCTAACTCCACAAAAAATGGATGAATGATTTTAATAATAGTTTGATTAAATATTAATTCAAATGTGGTTTTCTTTTTTACCCTAATTCCCCTTCATCTCATCCCCTTCTTATTGCACTAAGTGTTGTTGGAGCATGATCTCTATATTATGTCTCAAAACAAATGGTGCATAGATTTCTATTGACCGGCCTCAAAATAGGTGCGACTTCTATATAAGTCCACTTATGATTGCTTAACATAGCGCTAAATTTTATCCCGATTCGAATGAATGATCATTCGTGGCCCAAACTTATGATTGCAAGCCCAAGTATGTTAATTTGATCTCTTTGATCCAATAACCTTGAGATTCATTGTGTGGAGGCTTTGGTTCTACCAATCCTCTAATTGATCTACAACATCTTTGGTCAACGCGGATCACTTAAACATCGTTGATCATTAAATAGTACTTGTGAGAATTCCAAATGGATGATATACTTGACAAAAAGCAAATGCAACTTGTTGTGTGGAGGCTTTGGTTCTACCAATCCTCTAATGAGTTCCAAATGCAAGTTTCAATATAGTCATCCAACTAACCACTAACTATTGACTTGTTTATTTTATGCTTTATTCTTTTTATGCTTTATGTACTATTTATTTTTAGCATTTTAAATTTCATGCCATTTTTATCTTTGTTCATTTGAGCATTTATTTATTCTTGTCATTTTTACTTTGCTCACTTGAGCTTTTATTTTCTTTTCTTTTCCTAATATACTTAATAATCAACATAAACCCTAAAAAACTCTTAATGGTACTTGGACTATTTGGTTACTATCCTTGGCATTATGAAGCAGTGGACTTTTCTGGACTTAGGATTAGAAACCTTGGCCTATCTTGGAGACCTTGTGATCTTATCTGATTATTTTGTCTGGAGCTCTTGAGGTTTACCTCAAGACATTGGGTTGCTTGTTTGTTTTTGTGTGCAGGTTTTTGTGATTGCATCCTTGATTTGTAATCTGGAATTCACCCGTATACAACCATTACTCTGCCCAATTTTTGTGAAGACTTAACACATTTAAAGAGATCTAGTATCTTTGCTTGCTTGGTTTCAATCCAAAGAATGGGAATTATATATTGACTCATAAAGTCAATTTTTTTTGGCTTCTTGTTGGTTAGATGGTCCTTATCCTTAGCTTTTACCTTATGCTTTAGGATAGTCTCTTCTTCTCCTCCCATCTTCTTTAATTTCAAAAATATTCTCCTTCCTTTTGAAAACTCTTCTTGTTTTGAAACTTAAACACTTTCATAATAAACTTGGACTTAGGTCCATGCATTTTCAAAACATTTTCATAAATAAACATCAATCAATTTAATAATACTTTGACATTTTTTTGATGAGAAGACTAAAAGTCAACCAATCTCATTTCAAACCATTTTTTGCCACTTTGGTTTTTTACCCTTAAACTTTTTCTTAAAAGATTAGATTCTTGTCAATCCTTATAGTGATGCAAAAAACTATACTTCTACAATATGTAGTGAAGAGAGACATTTTCCACTTGGGTGTTGAGTGAGGCATTGTCGATTTTAAAATCCAATCCATATCCTCCACTTTGAGATGATGCAAATTCTCCTTTCTCATGATTGTGGGTAGTAAGTATGTTTTCCACATGGACAATGACGATGATGCCTTATCTCTTAAAATTAACCAACACACTTATGTTTCAAATCTTTTAAAAGAGGAACTACGTGTAACCTAATCCCCTATTGCACGAAAGGTGGTATGTAGGCACTAATGGTTCGCAACCGCGGCGGGTGCAAAAATCATAAAAAATATATTTCTTTTCTCACCACCACCATCCATTTTATATATAACACATTTTTTATAGCCAAAATATACAGATTTTACAAAGAGGCTCCTGCGGAGTACTGTAGATGTTTAGGGTGCTAATACCTTCCCTTTGCATAACCAACCCCCTTACCTTGAATCTTTCCCACTTTTTTGGGTTATTCGCTCTTTTCCCATTCCTTTGGAAACAATAAAGCGCGGTGGCGATTTTTATTTTGATTTGTATAAAGTCTAGTCAATCCAATGGCTTAGTCTTGAACATTTCTACCGCTACAATTGTGTCGTAGGCCTTTGGCCAATGTTGAACAATGTGATTGTTGTTATGTCAACCGTTGTTATGTTGTTGTTGTTATTGCGTTGTCAAGTTGTGGTTGTTTATATCGTCGCATAGCATAGAATAACATTAAAGTTGGCCTGGATTGGCATGTTCTAAGTTGGAGGGAATGCTCACCATGTTGGCCTTTATTGGCAAGATTTTATGTTGTGGGCTTATGCCTTATGCCTCGGAATTACTGGCAATTTCTAAATTGAGAGTTTTGCTCCAATGGTACCACATGCATTTGCACAGTTGAGTCACATTTGGAGTCGTTGATTTGTTTCTTGTTTAAGGTGTTGTTTATGCCTGGTGATGTTATAAGTTAAATTGATGTGTTGGTAAATTGTGTTGCTTTATGTTGTTGTTGTATGAAGTGGTGATTCTTTTTATTCTTTACCTAATATATTGTTTATCATGACCCTATTTATATAGTTTGATATCTCACCCCTTCTGTTTGAATGTTGCCCTTTGTTGGTAACATGCAGGTAACTAAGATGAGTAGCCGATAGAATTTTTAGTTCGAGTTTGGTGTCATTTTCTCTGATACGTAGCACTCGGGGGGAAATGAACGCTTGTTTGTTTTGTTGTTTAATTATTGAACATTATGTTGTTACTTGAGGAGTTTATTGTATTGATGTTGTTTCATGATTCAAAAGATGTTATACCTTATTTAGAGAATTATTATGGATCCGCTGCGTAATTAATCAAAGTTTGGTTTATGTTATAGAGACTATATTTATGAGTTATGTTCATTCTGCTTCTTTAAGTGTTATGTATCCATTCTAAAATCATGACAGGTTTATGTGTTTTTTTGTTGATTATGTGACATCCTGATTATATTGGAAATTTTTATACTCTGATTTTTTGATAATTGCTTGGGGTAGAATTGGGGTGTTACATTAGTGGTATCAGAGCAGGTCGGTCCATTCGGCCAAGTTGTCTAATGTTGTTTGTTCCTTAGTGCATGACAAGTGTGTGAAACACTGTCGGTGCTTGTTGTTTTTTTAATCGAGTTGTATGCAGGAGTTGGGTTGAAGATAAGTGGGGGAGAAGATTTTATTCTCGGATGTGTTTCGGTTGTAAGAGGTTGGTTCAGTATGTTGTTGATGGCGACAGTGCAAGTATTGTTGAAGTTTTGTTATTTCTCAAATCTGAAGGTGTCATGGATTAAAGACTTTGTTTTTTAATCAAGTTGGAACATCTTGAAGGGGGATGATCAGACATTGATTATGTTTACTTCTCGAAGGATGAGGAGCAATGTAACGGTTGTTGATATACAAGTAGATTGTAAATCCCTGATGTTTCTAAAGGTGATTTCTAAGTAACAAGGACAATTTTTAGGAGATGGAATTTGGAAAGTTGTGACGTTTCAGCACTACTGGTGGACTGGGAAGTTGTCAGTTTGAATATCCCTTGTGTAAGATGTCGATGGTTGAACGGTGATAGACTGACAGATTTATGTAGACTTTGTCATGGGATCCTTGTAAGTGATTATAAAAGATGTTGAAGTTGTTGGAATATTTTGAATCACGAGCCAGAGTCGGAAATGAGAGGAGATGAGTAAGATTTCAAGAATGGTAAGTGTTGGTACTGGTGCAAAGAAATTTTGTTCGGATGTTATCGTAAGGTGTGTGATAGTATGTCACTGTATGACATCGGTGTTCGCATTTTCGGATAACTTTAGAAAATTCATATCTTGTGTTTCGAGTATCGGATTAGTGTTCTGTTTGAACCTATGAGGTGATAGAAATGTATTCTATCATATGAGAGTGTTTTCAAATATGGTTGATGCATTCCCATATGGAGGAACTCTGAAGTCGTTTATGGAACTAGAGGCTTTTTGGGCATGATTGGTTATTATCATGTTTGTTCGAGATGAGGTCAAGCATAATATGTTGTTGGCGAATTAGTTGAGAAATGATATGTTCGGCATTAAAAAGGATAGTCGTTCATCATTTCAAGTATTGGATGTTGCATGTGAAGAAAGTTTTGTAGAACTAAAGAAAAGATTGACAATTGCTCCGGTATTGGTTTTGCCTAATCCGAGTGAGCCATTTGTAGTGTATTATTAACGCATCTAAGATGGGACTTAGTGGGGTTTATGTTGAAGATTTGAAGACATTGTCTTTTTGGTTCTAGATTTGAAGTATTTAGCGACCATAAGAGTTTAGAGTATTTATTTGATCAGAAGGAATTGAATAGGATACAACAAAGATGGTTAGAGTTATTGGAAGATTATGATTTCGGTTTGAATTATCATCTAAGGTAAAGCTAATGTGGTGGCTGATGCGTTAAGTCAAAAGACTTTACATATGTCGGCAATGATGGTTAAAGAATTGGAATTAATTGAACAGTTCGGAGATGTGAGCTTAGTTTGCGAAGTGACCCCGAAGAGTGTTATGTTGGGGATGTTGAAGATTAACAATGATTTTCTGGACAGTGTCAAAGAAGCTCGGATGTTAGATGTGAAATTGGTATATCCGATGGTTGGACTCGATCAGTCTGAGAATGATCATTTTGAGTTAGATGTGCAGGGTGTGTTGAGATTCTATAATCGAATTTGTATTCCTGATGATGCGGAGATGAAGAAAGTAATTCTTGAGTTGGAGGATACTTAACCTTCATGTGAGGCTAAGTGAGTGTAATATGGAAGTATTTTTAAACCTTATTGGAAAATTATTGGATGATGGTGTTTTAGGTGACTTGAGTATAAGTTCGAAAGGAACACTATTATAGTTTAGCAATGATGGTTTATACTCCATTATGGTTGTCGGCTATCTATTGACAAATTGAGGAACTGATCACCCTTAATTTCTTGTTGATAGTAGATGAGATTGTGTTGGATGGAATAGACTTGTCTTGCTATCTTAATGGTGAGTGAAGTGGTTAATGTTATATCATGAGGTAGTCGCTCACCAGTTTGTGTGAAGTAATAGAGGAATTTCTAGGAAAGAGTTGTGACGTATTGAACAATTCGGAGTAGCGGGTTTACATGCGAGCTAACGTCGCAAAGTGAAAGATTGAGAATATCAAGTGAACAATGGTTCTATGGTGGATGTTAAGGAAAGTCTGAAACTTGAATGAGAATTGTAAAATGTATAGTTGGCAGAAAATTTAATGAGGAAGGTGACTTAAGATGGATTATCAGAGTTGCGCAGCTGAAGTGTATGGGCGCAGTTGCTATGAGTATACAACTCTACATGCTTGATTTGGTAGATTGTTGATGTAGGGATGATGTGCCAAGGTGTTGTGATATCTCAGAGATATTTTTTAATTCTATAAGGAATTTATTGTGGTTGTTAGTTGATGGTGAGTTGTGTGTATATTTGTTGAGTTATATTGTTAAGTTGATGTTATAATAATTGTGTCCCCGTTGTTGTGATGTTATTGTTAGTTGCTGTAAATGATGGATATTACCCCATAATATGACGAAGTTGACTATGTTAGATATGTTGATGTCACTATAAGGGTGATATGACGATATGAATGGAGTTATTGATATTGTGTTGATAATTAACATACATATGTATATACGGGAATGAAATTGTGTATGTGTTTTTGGTGTTGAAAATGTTGTTAAGATGATAATGTGATGTTGTATATCCAAGTATAAGTGTGTTACTAATTTAAATGTTGATGTGTCAAAATATTGTTGAAATGGTTGATAAGTTATTAAAGATTATGTCACGAAGATGTTGAATGATTAGCATGTGTAGATTTGAATTATATCATGTTGAGCGTTGTTATGTCGAGAAAGTAGTGGTCGAAGTGTTGTCAAACGCAAATTGAAGATCAGAGAGTTGGATGCGAAATTCACATTAAGAGTGACCGTATCAAGTAGATTTTCGAGGACGAAAATATTCTAAGTGGGGGAGAGTTGTAACGCCCCGATATTTAATTATTTATTTAATTAAATATTTTTGAATATTTTATATTAATTCGAATTTTTATCGTCGAAGTCAGAATTATTTTTATTAAGTTGGTATTATAAATAATCAGATTTAATTTGGTGGAATTAAGCTGAGGTATTATTTTTATTATTAAGCTTAAACATGAGATTGGGCTTAATTTATGGTGTTGTGAAGTAATAAGGGGTTATGTCACTTAGGCCCATTTAGATTTATTAAGTAATATAATAATATTATTGTATTAGAGATAGAAATAGAGGAGAAATAGGAGTTAGTGTTACCAGAAAAAGAAGGAAAAAGAGAAGAGAAAGAAGAATAGGGTTTTGGAAAGAAGAAGAAGAGCAAGAGGAGGTTGCCACTAGTGCCAATTCCCAGAAATTCCAACTTTGTTTCTTAGAGTTGCACTTGATCCAAGGTAAGGGTGGGATTCTTGCTAAATGAATGGGAGTATGATGAATTTTATTTGGTGTTTAGGGTATTAGTTTCTCTACTAAGTTGTGAAAGAGGATTATTTTTATTGCTATTAAAATTGACAATTGATTTGAGTTGTGTTGTTGTTTGTTGTATTTGAACTGTGTTTGGTTAATGCTAAACTAGGATAAATGGGTGAATTGAAACAAGAATGAACAAGAACTAGGCATATGTGAAAAAGGAGGCAAATTTGGTTTTTAGCTTCAGGCCTTCTGAAACGGTCGTGTCAGCTGACGCTGCCACCCGTGCCAGCCTCTGTGCCTCACATTTTTCCCCTTCCTCTCCTAACACGGTCGTGTCAGCTGCTATGGCAAAAATTTCTGAACTTAGATTTATGCGATTTTTATGACCTGATTCGTCCCGTTTGATTCTTATGCAAGCCAAAACATAAAATAGGGTGATAGGGAATAAAACATCAATTAGTTGAAGGAAGAAAGGATTAAGTAACTATTAATTTCTTATGTAGAACCATGATCAGTAGCCGAATTAGGTGGTATAATTACTGGTCCGAAATTTGATGAAATTTGATCGGGTAACTAAGTTTAATTAGTAGGTAATTATGGATGTGTCCTTTTGTTGAAATTATTTCGATTATACCAAATTTCCAGTACAGTAGGTCAAGTCGTTCCGTCTGGTTTATGGACATGGTTAGTTATAGGTCTTGTGACCAATGTTGTCTCATTTTGTGTTGGTTGATGAATGTGTTGATGTTGTGAGATATCATTGAATATATGTGGAATTCGATATTGATAAGGTAATTATGAATTATTTAGGTGGGTAGCCTTATGGTGTGAATCCTAGTGAATATATGAAGAACATGTTGTTTCCATGAAAAGTTGTTGATTTCGTTGACATGTTGTGTGGTAGGACTTTGGCCAATGTTGAACGGTGTGATTGTTGTTATGTCAACCGTTGTTATGTTGTTGTTGTTATTGCGTTGTCGAGTTGTGGCTGTTTATATCGTTTCATAGCATAGCATAGCATTAAAGTTGGCCTGGATTGGCATGTTCTAAGTTGGAGCGAATGCTCACCACGTTGGCCTTTATTGGCAAGATTTTATGTTGTGGGCTTATGCCTTATGCCTCGGAATTAATGGCAATTTCTAAGTTGGGAGTTCTGATCCAATGGTACCA
Organism: Vicia faba; assembly: GCA_948472305.1. Lineage (NCBI taxonomy): Eukaryota > Viridiplantae > Streptophyta > Magnoliopsida > Fabales > Fabaceae > Vicia > Vicia faba. Next base: position 524,166,068 of record OX451737.1, read on the forward strand.
CATGCATTTGCACAGTTGAGTCGCATTTAGAGTTGTTGATTTGTTGTTTGTTTAAGGTGTTGTTTATGCCTGGTGATGTTATAAGTTGAATTGATGTGTTGGTAAATTGCGTTGCTTTATGTTGTTGTTGTATGAAGTGGTGATTCTTTTTATTCTTTACCTCATATATTTTTTATCATGACCCTATTTATGTAGTTTGATATCCCACCCCTTCTGTTTGAATGTTGCCCTTTGTTGGTAACATGCAGGTAACCAAGATGAGTAGCCAATAGCATTGTTAGTTCGAGTTTGGTGTCATTTGCTCTGATACGTAGCACTCAGGGGGAAATGAACGCTTTTTTGTTTTGTTATTTAATTATTGAACCTTATGTTGTTATTTGAGGAGTTTATTGTATTGATGTTGTTTTATGATTCAAAAGATGTTATACCTTATTTAGAGAATTATTATGCATCCGCTGCGTAATTAATCAAAGTTTGGTTTATGTTATGGAGACTATATTTATGAGTTGTGTTCATTCCGCTTCTTTAAGTGTTATGTATCGATTCTAAATGCATGACAGGTTTATGTGTTTTTTGTTGATTATATGACATCCTGATTATATTGGAAATTTTTATACTCTGATTTTCCGATAAATGCTTGGGGTAGAATTGGGGTGTTACAACGACTCTTACTAACTGCAACACTTGCGATAAAACGCAAAACACTCAAGTCAGTTGTTCCACCGTATCACAATCGGCAAACAAGATAACAAAATATCATGGCAAGAATGGCAAGACATTACGATTCAGATGACAAAATATTACACCTAACAATGATATTGAAAATCAAAGTAGGATAACAAACATAGGCGATGGCAAAGCATCGACACAAAGATAGAAAAATATCATGGCAAAGAGCAGTAAGATGTTAACTTAACAAGTTTTAAACAAAGCCAAAAGGCCCACACATATTTAAGATTGGTTTGTATTGTTTACCTTGAAGAAGGATTTAAATTCATTAGAGATGTTTAATGATTTGCCAAAAAAGAAAGTTTTGGTTTTATTATGAAAAGGATGCAAAAGAAAAGAAAACATCTAATGGAGACTAACCTAAATCTATCCCTAATATTATCATACAAATGATTGACCCTAAAGTTGTGTTTTGAAAGGGGGATACCTACCTAAGTGAACATACATGGATTCCTACCCTAATGTATAGCTCGACAACTAGCCTAAACGAGCGATCCTAAGGGAACATGGCAAATAAAATTTCGCAGATCCCGTGACAAGAAAAAGTCAAGCAAATAGATGATAAAACATCAAGTGCAGTCAAAAATTCGAGCATCACTCGAATATCAAACACCTACAGGGTGCAGGCCAAATAGTAGAAGGGAAGGGTAAGTAAGGAATGAACATGGTTGGGGGGGGGGGGGGGGGTATCCCATCATACAAGTCAGTAGCAAACCAATATCTAGAGATCACATTCAAATATGATAAGTCACACGAGAAAAGTTACACATACATCCTACAAAGGGGAGTATTGAAAAGAACAAGTTTACATTGAGCAAGCATGGATTTAAACAAAGGGTACATGATTTGAGAATCATGGAATGTGTGACTTATCTAATAGGCTATCTCAAGATGAGACTCAAGAGTAACCAAGCAGAAGTTGAGACTTCCTACATGAACAAAACCACCTAATTGATGAGCAAAATCATCTAAAAGGAATGTAAAGGCATTCTATCTTAGATCAAATGAAATTGATAAAGACCAAATTAAAGTAATGAAGCATCTTATTTGTCCTTGGGTGATGATATAACCCTCATAAGATACTAGTCATGAATTTAAAACCTTGAGAGGTGTTAACAAGGTAACATATCTACGTATCATGACATTGGAGAAATATTGTCCCTTAAGTTATAAGCAAAAGATCAAGGTAATTTTAAATTCAATGTCCTTGGACTTCATAGGTAACAACAAAAGTTAAGGTACAAAGTTGGGACAAGTTTCACAATCACAAGAATTAAACATCAACAACTAAAAATTCAAAGATCAAATGCAAGGGGTAAATGTAGCTACCATTATGTCACCATGATGAGTTAGTAAGTGAACACAAACCAAATAGATCATAGGAGCATAGAGAGTGGAGATGATAAGAGAAGTGAAATCAGAGTTTAAACATTAAGAAATGTGGGACTTAAAGTCCTTTCAAGCAAACAAGTTCATACTAGGTCAAAAATTAAGGGAATATAGCTCCTATCTTGTCACCATGTTGAATGGGCAATGAAATGCCAATCAAGGATCAAAGGAGCTTTATATGATAATAAGAAAACCTTACAAAGTCAGAATCACAAAAAATTCAAATCAAAATGGACTTAAATGATACATAAAGTGGTGCACAAAGGCTAACCCTTAAACTATGGTCATAAATAAGTATCAAACGAAAACAAGCAAGTTATGAGATCTTGAATGGTTCTTTGATGAACTCAAGCCTCTAAAATAGTAATGAGGATGATAAAAAGAAAGTTTTTGATCCCTCATGGGTTGCACAAGTGCATTCCCTCTACCTCTAATTCAAAAGAGCAATACAAGCATAGATGAAAAAGATGGTTGAGTCAAAAATAGAAACAAGACTTGTAAAAATAAGACAAAAATATTTCAAGGTTCAAAAGACATCAATAGGTCAGGAACATTAAGCTCAAAACAAAATTAGCAAGATTTAAGCTGAAAACTCAATTAGACAAGTTAGTTTAACCTAGATAAGCCTCTAATTTGAAACCCTAGTTTGATTAATTGGGGGGAAATATCAAATCAACTCCTAAAATTAATCAAAAATAATTTTTAATATCTTAAAGACACTTAATAATCCTAATATAAGTAGAATTAGTCCTCGGAGTTAAGGTAAGTTATGCAATTTGACCTAACTTGTAGCTTAAGTAAAGGAAATTAGCAAAATCAAACTATTAACATCATATTTTCAAAGTAAATAAAAAACAAGATAAATGTGAAATAAAATTCAATATGCAAGAAAATGACTTAAATAAATCAAGAATAATTTTTTGGTATTTTTTTGTGTAAAGGAAAAATAAGAAAATGCAATTAAAAATGATTTAAAATCAATTAAAATTCCCTAATTATTTAATCAACAAAAAAATGCAAAAAATAGTTGGAAAATTTTACATTCGGAAAATATACCAATCAAAAGGTCCAAAATATTTTTGGTGAAATTTTTGCATAATGGAAAAGTCAAAAATAAAAATAAAACAATATATGTATAGAAATATTAATTAATTTAACACATTTAACCAGTGAATTTAATTAATGTGTCAAACTAATTTTGAAAATTATAGAAAAACTATTTTAAAATATTAGACTAAATAATAGACCTATCACTTTTTTTTTTCATAATTTTTGGATTAAAATCATGTGAGAAATAAATCAAGGAAAACAATTAAAAATCAAATTATAAAATATCAACTCTGGCCAATAGGATTGTGCCACCTAATCATCTTCAACCTCCAACATAAACCCTAACCCACACATTTTTTCAGTTTCAAACACAAACTTTAGATCATGATTCCAACTTCAATTCTCAACCCTTTACAGTGATTCGAATCACAAACCAAAGCTCAAACTATCAACTCACTGTGCTTTTCACAAAATTCAAAATGATCAATCATAGAAGTAGAAATCAGAACAAGAAAATCGCAAAAATCAACAAATCATGAAAAACAAAAGTTCACCAAATCAAATGAGCATCAAAACTAAGCAAATTTATACATCAGATGTAAGATCTCGCCAGCTATGAACATGATTATATGCTTAGAATAAAAGGAAACAAGCTAGGAAGTGAAGAATCTAGATATGAAAATACCTTTCGAGTTGAGAAATAAACTAAACTATGGCCTCTGAAATGAAGTAAAAACCCTTATACCCTTACTTTGTAGCTCCAAGGAAGTAGATATGAGAAAGAAATTGGCTCTGTAATGATAGAAAATGATGAATGCAAGTTTCACTTTGCTTGAGAGGAAGAGAACTCATATCCAACTTTCTTTTATCAAAATGAGGCATGCCCTAGAGAGAGTGAGGGTGTGTCTTTATATAGAGTGTATAATGAGGACACGAGGGTCTTTGGTGGCCAGCAAAAACATTAGAACTAGAAAGAATAAAAAAACAGAAAAGAGAGTATAAGGTTGAGTGATGCGTTTTGTGTTGATAGAGCATGAGTTGAGCTGCGTTTTGCTGCCCTCCAGATGCGTACAAAATGAGTGAACCAATGAGAGACAATGAGCTTGCACATTCACTGCATGAGGGTGAAATTTAAACATGAAAAGATTGCCAAAAATGGAAATACATGATGGAATGGCTATGTATCTTGTGTGAATTAATTTGGCTTCTTTTGAAAGAAACAAAATGAGGTATATTTCGTGCAAAGCATGTGCTAAAGTGGTCTACATTGGACTTGAGAAATATGCACTATACTCTAAATTTTCCAAGTATGTACACAAGTTCCAGTTAGCCAACTTAATGCTCAGGCCCTTTGAAATTGACTCATGCATTTTTTTATCTAAGGAGGCCTCTTGAAAGATCATTCAATGAGGATCAACATGGTGCTTTGAATTTCAGAAAATGAAGCTTGTATCATAAAGAAATCATGGCTTAAAGTTGAGAAAAAATGAAGATTGGCTTCTGCAGCCTGCGCGCGTGCATGTGCATGCATGGCAAGTGTGTCGTGCAGGTGTGAGTGAGCAACTTCCCAAGGTCACGTCTCTCTCAATCCTTAGCCAAAATAAATGAATTAAAACTCAATGAGAAGCTCTCATAGCTATCTATAATATCCCTTCAAAACTTTTTTCAATTTCCTTTGAATCACAAGATATTGAGCCTTTAAAATGGAATGCCATGTGTTTGTTGAAATGCCTAGTTGGACAAGTCAAGTTGCTGGTCATTTTGCAAGGCTTGTGCACATAACTTCCAACTTGATTTTCTCCCAAATGATCCACTTTTGAGCTTTTCACACATAAATACAAACTTTTAGGATTTTTCAAGAGATTTCTGAATAAGTATCATTTGCTTCAAACAAATTAACCAAACTCAAGTTATGGTTGGACAAAGTTATGTACTATGGACACTTAGAAAATTTCAAAAAAAATTCAAATAACTTCATGAACAAGTAAACCATAATTTATTCAATTTCATTGATTCAATGATGATATTTGTCATGAAATATGAAATTAGGTTGTTTGAATTGAGGGTTGACCAAAAGTCCACTTGGTTAACTCCTGGTTTTGTTGACTTTTGGTCAAAATGACCATTTTGCCCCTTTTGATCAATTGAACCATTTCCAATCCAAATTGAACCTCAATATTTCACTCAAAGATGCTTAATAACATGTAGTGAAGCATGGAAAAAATTTTGGGTGAAAAAGTCTAAGAAATCCTTATTAAATCTAAAACCCTAGTTTTTGCACCTTGTGTTAGGAGATAGCTGATCAAGCTTCAAAACCCTAATTCCACTGACATATTAAGAGATATTTTGAGCAAAGTTGATTCAAATAATAATTAGAATATGATGCTTCAAAAATTGGCTCATATAAGCCTTAACTACTTCAGTTGGATCAAACCCTAGTTTTGACTGATGATTCAAGAAAATGTGATTCACTAAAAAAAATTTAACACAATCTTCAACCTTCTGATGATCCAATGAGATGGATAGAATGACTTGAGACATGAGAGACCCTTGTGACTTGAGAAATCCACATTTTGAGAGAATGGGTCCCCTTCTTGCATTAATTATCAATACCATCAACCAACACAGCTTGTGGACAACTTGAGAACCAAAGCACCTTGATCCCATCCTAATGAATGAATGCAATGCAATATGATGTTTATGATGAAACATAAGCTTGAATCAAGAGGGTAAATTTTGGGGTGCAACACATCATGGCAAACCAAAATAGTTCGGGTAAAAATTAGGGATATATAAATAAAATTGTACACCCGGCAAGTCGAAAACCTGAAAAGGCGGCTTAGGCAAAAAAGGGTATCCCCATGGACTGAAAATCTAAAAGGACGGTCTAGGCAAAAGTTAGGGATTAAAGCATACGAATATGTCCCATCATCCCGTCACTTGTCTATCATTAGAAGACTTATCACCCTGATCAGCATTCACCGAGGGCTCTAGAAGTAGAGGTATGTTCAAGTCTCCACTGATCCCCACAGAGCCACTTCCATGAGACTATCCCCACAGTGTAATCTTCACAAGTTCATACATTCCCCACAATTGCCACGGCAGATCACTCTAGCTGATAAAGGAGTATGATTTCCTCCCCAGAAATATCACCAACCTACGGAGTTCCAATCAGTACAGTTGATGGAGTTAATCTTCCCCAGCTGAGCTTGTTCCTCCAAGGTTATAAAACCCCCTTTCAGACATCTGCTCTCCAGCAGAGTTCATTTCCTTAACCAGGGTGTTTCCTCAACAAGAGTATTTCCCAAACAGGGTTTATTTCTCCAACAGTTTAGCATTTTCTAGATACCGTTCAAATACAGTCTAGATACAGATTCATTCTGACACTCATTCAAGATCCATTTTGTAATACGGTGGGAAAACTGACTTGGATGTTTTGCATTTGATCGTAATTGTTGTAGATAGCAAGAGTTGCCACCGACTTTTCTTTTATCCAATAAAGGAAGGGTGAAAAGAACAGGAAAGACCTTTTGAGAATTTTCTTGAGTTCGGGGGGTAGGTTATGAAACGGGAAGGTGTTAGGATCCTTTTCATCTGTAGTTATCTATGGGCTCTTAGTTGCTAGCTCACTTTGAAATGCTTTGTTTGAAATGTGTTTGTGATTAGTTTTGAAAATTTTTTTTTTAAAAAGTGCCTTCGTTTAGGAGAACTTTGTAATGATTCTCGTCTCTATAAGAATGTATACAAAGTGTTGACTTTTGAAAATATTTCATGGAAAGTGTTGATGTGTTTGAAAGATGTTTTTAAAATGTTGTGAGCAAGCAACTACGAACGTTCTACCTACTCAAAAAGTATTTGTTCTTTTCCTCCTCCTTTAGATATTACTATCTTACATTGATTGGTAAGAAGCCATATCATTGGATGTGAAGGGACAGGTGTGGGTCATCGTATAGTCATAGAAGGCAACATTTTTAGAAATTCTTCGCAAGGGAATAAGATCATTTACCCAAGGTAGCTTTGACATGTAATTTGAGGGACTATGATCTTATAATGGGAGGTCTTTTGCTAAAAGAATTCACGTTCGAGGGACATGACTATTTTATACCAAGGCAACAAGTTTGGGTTAACCCTAGAGGTGCAAGTGTGCAAAGTGTTAGTTTTGATGCTCATTATCTTTGAATTAGGGTTTTCTACTTTTTGATTTTATGTCTTTCCATACAAGCCCTAATTACTAGCATTTATATTGAAAGCGATAAATTGCGAAAATGTAAAATTTTACGCTATTACATCATTTGGGGACGGGGATATAATTTACAAATGGGGGAAGTAAAAGCAAATAAGTCCTAATTTACTATTATAACCATATTGAGTATTGCAAGATAAAACGTACAAGAATATTAAACAAATATCAAAGAAAAGAAAATTGTTGTTGTTTGAGTCTTTATATACAAGGCTTAATTTTATCCTAATTAAACTAACAAAGAAAGAAAATAATTAATTATGTCTAAGTTGATTAAATAAGAACTAAATATAAATTAAATAAAAAAAAAATTAAATTAGTTAAGAAAGAATTTTTTTAGGGTTTTCAAGAAAAAAATTTTAAAGTTACCCTAATAAAACCTAATGAAAGAGATTAGTTAAAATTCCTAAATTCTAAGTTAATTATATTAGCACAGAAAATTAAAACCTAATCTAAACTAATTAAAAAAAGAAATTGTTAAGAAAAATGTTTTTTAGTCTTTTGCTTTAAAAGAAATAAAATAAAGGTATACTAAATATATAAATATAAAATATAATTTTTTTTGGGGATTTTGATTAATAAAAATGATAATAATAATAATAATAATAATAATAATAATAATAATAATAATAAAGAAAATAAAGTAAAATAAAAAAATAAAATTAAAGTCAGGGGTGTTTTAAAATGAAAATGGGGTTTGAAAGTAAAACAAGTTTTGTTTTGGTTTGAGGCTCAACATTGGCTTTTTTTGTTTGAATCAGGAAAAAGAAAATAAATAAAACAAATGGGCCTGCGTGTTGTGACAAGTAAACAGGGGGTATTAGTGAGTAAAAGGAATCAGGCCCAGCAAAGGGAGGCCCAAGCGTGCTGGCAGAAAATGTTAGGGAAAATAACAAAACGTGGCACTGGGGCTCGAACCCAAGTCACAAAGGTCATAGGTGTGCGCTTCTACCACTATGGTGGCTATACATCCAGTGTTATAAACAAAACCATAAATATATATTATAAACACGCTCTTGACTATGTCACCTTCTTCTTCCTCGCGCGAGCTCCTTCATCACCATTTTTAAATTTTGTAACTTGCTTATTTCTTAACCATTCTCAAAAGTGCAAACATCAAACTTGTTAGAAATTTCACCATGATTCCAGATATGTAACTAACTTAAATAATGGATCAAAGATGAATAAGAATTTTAACTCGTACCAAATCTAACCTAAACATTTTATAAAGTTCAAACTTGAAATTCACACTACTCAAGCAATATAAATGAAATCTAAGGGCATGGTTAGCTTCAGGCCTATGATGTCTACATTTTATCCTCACAAATCAGAATAAAATGATGCTTGTATGAAGAGTTGAAAGTCCAAAAAACATACCTTAAAGATGGAGATCGTGTTTTGAGTTTAAGAAACTTTCAAGGTGTTGCAATGATCGAGTTAGCTTCCTTAAACCTCTAGGAAGCTAAAGCAATGCTTAGGTTGAGTTGTGGATGGCTGAATCGTGCTATAGAAGTCAATGTTCAAGCTTCTAATTTTGGTTATGGAGGATGAAGGAAATGGTGTTACAGAACTGTAACAGGTGTGGGGATGTCTTGTATTTGAGGTAAGGAAGCTTTTGAGATGATTTGGAAAGGAAACACACGAGTGGTTTGTGAGATGGAAGTTATTGGTCAGTTTCTGCATAAAAATGGGGTTTTGTGTGCAATATGAGATTGGGAGAGTTTGAATGAGTTTGAGGGCTTGCTAATTCGTGTGTTAACTTGCAAATGATGTTTCAATTTATAGAGAAAAGGTTTGGAGGCTCGTAGAAGTCAGAAGTACGAGATCACATGTTTGTGGATTTTTACTTGTTTTTGAGGCAACTTGGTCAAACATGGTTTCAAGGTAAGGTAGGGTGGCTATCAACTTTAAACATGCTTGCTCTGAACTTGTTAAGGATGCTTGTGCAGAAAGAACAACTACAAAGCTCAATAAGAGTGGACTTTATGATGAAAGCCACTTTTCTAAAATGGAAGTGTGAACTTTCTTCCATTAATGGCAATTTGGTTTGGATAATGGTTCAATCACTTGGATAATAGTTCAAAAATTTGTGTAAACCATTAATTATGGAGTGAAACATAAGTTAGCATCCTGCAAAGCAAGATTATGCAGCCTAGCTTATGGATTTGGTTATGTGTTCATCACAAAATTGACTTGTAATTCAAGTTTGAAACCCTAATTTCATCTCTTCGATTCTCTTAGCTCAAAAATGATATCATTGAGTTCCTAGACATTTTGGAAAGCTTGAAACATACCCTACAACTTTCATGTTGTCCATTTTGACAAAATCATCTTGGAGCTTGGTGAAAATTGGCAAGAAGTTAGGTCAAAAAGATGCCTAAAGTGGGTCAATTTTTCACTAGTGTGAAAAAGTGCACGATTTCATGAATTTTCAACTCAAGATCCTAGAATTTCTAGGACTTGATCAGTAAAGAAAAGTTGTAGATCTCATCAAGATCTACAACTTTCATGTTGAAAGTTTTCCTTGAATCATTTTGCATCATGGTGAAAAAATGTCATGAAGTTATGAAATTATCATGCTTAAGACACTTAGAAATTTTTCTAAATCTTGAAAAGTTTTACTTTTTAAAATGACTTTTGAATTTCTTGATTTCTTGATGATCAAGCTTCACATTTTTTAATTTCTTGATGAATTGTGATCTTTGAAACTCAATTTTGGCCAAAAAGTCAAAATTTGACTTTTGGTGTATCAGTTTACTTTTCATCAGTTGACTGAATTTCAACTATCAATTAATTGATCTTGAGAAATGTTTTGAGCCATGAAATTAGGTCAACATGTTGTATTTGAATCCTTGATATTGTGCTTCAAACCATTAGATCATGTATTAGGTCAAAAGTCCATGATCAGTCAAATACAACCAAAACCCTAATTTTGACCATTTTGCCCTTTTGGTGAATTGAGCATTTTCATGGGGAATTGTGATACAGACTTTATCAATTGACACATATGACTTCAAAATGTTGATATTGGTCAAAAATCTTGAAGTTTGACTGTAGGTTGACCATATTTGACTTTTTATCCAATACAACTGATTTTGGGTCATCTGGTCAATTGACTGAGCAATTTTGAGATGTAAGACTTGAATCTTGACATGAGAACTCTTGAAGGTCCCTAATGAAATTCATTTGAAGCATTATAAGTCCAATTGTCCTTGTGAAAGTTCAAACCCTAATTTGAGGCATCAGTGTTGAGAAGATGGTTTGACCTAGTCAACACTTGTGCAATCTTGAAACATTGAAGATCTTTGTGAGGAATGTCTTGAGAAAAGAGAGGGTAAATTTTCGGGTACAACAACTTCCCCTGTTGAATCTTCTTAAACCTGAAGAGTTAGACTGGAGGGTCTGCCATTCGTGACTTGAAAGTAGAAGATGATTGAACACTAGAGTGCCCAGAAATTTGCACTCACTAATGCACGAAGTAATGTGTTAGTTGATTGCATTAGAAATAGGCTTAAAGATGTCATTCAGAGAGGTGATAAAGAATTGTCAAAGATGGGCTAATAGATGCCATCCAAGGTGATCGTTGATAGAGATTGGAAGAAGTATCAGGATAAATCTTTGCTCGATTTAACTGAATCAGAGAAAGTGTCTCTGGAATGGAATCAGGATAAATCATTGGTCGATTTAAACTGAACTAGCAGAAGTCTTGAATAATCTTTAACTGGATAACGAATCGCTATAAATCTTCGGAGCGATTTAAGTAAACCAGAGAAGTGTCTACCAGAATGGAATCAGGATAAATCATTGGTCGATTTAAACTGAACTAGTAGAAGTCTTGAATAATATTTAATTGGATAACGAATCAGTATAAATCTTCAGAGCGATTTAACTGAACCAGAGAAAGGGTCTACCGGAACAGAATCTGGATAAATAATTGGTCGGTTTAAACTGAACCAGCAGAAGTCTTGAATAATCTTTAACTGGGTAACGAATCAGTATAAATCTTCGGAACAATTTAACTGAACTAGAGAAAGTGTCTACCAGAACAGAATCAGGATAAATCATTGGTCGATTTAAACTGAACCAGCAGAAGTCTTGAATAATATTTACTAGATAACGAATCAATATAAATATTTGGAATGGTTTAACTGAACCAGAGAAAGTGTCTACCAGAACGGAATTAGGATAAATCATTGGTTGATTTAAACTGAACCAGCAGAAGTCTTGAATAATCTTTAACTGGATAATGAATCAGTATAAATCTTCGAAGCGATTTAATTGAACCAGAGAAAGTTTCTACTGGAACGGACTCAGAATAAATCGTTGGTTGATTTAAACTGAACCAGTAGATAAAATGCTTGTTGCTGATGGCATTCATCTGGAGACTGATCTTTCCTTCAAAGGTAAAGAATTAGTTGTTATGCAATGTGATGATGCATGCATTGTGTAATGATGTTCTCAAAGTAAATGATATTGTGTTATATGTGTTTTTTATGCATAGTTTATAATGCATGAATGTTATCGAAATGCATCTTTATCTGGGAAAATAAATCCCTGACCACTGTTAGGGAGTTTGTAGTCCATTGGCGGTAATAAACCCTGTCGAGGAAGGTATTTTGAAGACCTTACTGGGGAAATTCATTCATCAGGGGAGGGACTTTTACAAAATTTTGTCTTTAGTTCTATAAGACTTGACTGCGGAAGGGAATTTCCAAGGAATGTGTCAATTGGAACTCTGGATGGAGTAACCCTGTGGGGATAAGGTTATTGACATAACTTTGTGGGGACATCCTAAATATTTAGATAAATGTTTATTACTGTCTGTGCATTCATTTATTAACAGTTAATCGTGTTCATATGCATATGCTCATTCAGTTTTAGTCATTGGACATTTTTTCACTTAAAACAGAAAAACAAAAAGTTTGCACTTTAAAGTATATTTGTATTGATATTTTGCCTTAAAACAGACGTTTTTGTACAGGGAGACAGAAATCTTAGTAAGAGGAAGTCGTCGAAAAATAAAAATCACACAAGGTAAAAACAAAAAGTTATAGCCATGTGGAAGTGATCTCATTGGATTCCAACTCCGCTATTGCCCCTATGTCTTCGAACATTATCACTTGCCGTCAAAAGAAGTTGATTAGATTAATCTCGTACCATTTGAACTTTTGACCTTGGTAATAAAGCTGGTTGTCATGATTCATCGAGACATATTCATACGCTTTTTAATCCTTAACTTTTGCCTAGATTGTCCTTTCGGGTTTTCAATCCACCAGGATACCCTTTTTTGCCTAAGCTGCCCCTTCAGGTTTTTGACTTGTCAGGTATACAATCTTTTGTTTATATCACAAAATTTTCCCGAACCTTTTGGTTCACCGGGATGCCCTTATTTTTTCCTAGGTATGTCAACCTAACGGGTCATTCTTTATGCGTAGTATTTTTTTACTATGTTCGCGTTCACAGGATGCGAGAAATCTTCGTCATCCATAGTGGTTAGCATCATTGCACCGCCAGAGAAAACTTTCTTGACAACAAATGGCCCTTCGTAACTGGGAGTACATTTGCCCCTAGAATCGCCTTGTGGTAGAATGATGCGCTTTATTACCAAGTCGTCATCCTGGTATACTCGAGGTTTGATTTTTTTGTTGAATGCCTTGATCATACGCTTTTGATACATTTGACCATGACAGACAGTAGCCAGTCTCTTCTCATCAATAAAATTTAACTGATCCAATCTTGTATGAATCCATTTGTCTTTTCCCAAACCTGCTTCTTTCATAATCCTCAGAGAAGGAATCTAAACTTCGACTGGCAGGATAACCTCCATGCCATAGACTAAAGAGAATGGGGTTACCCCAGTTGATGTTCATGTCGAAGTACGGTAGCCATGAAGATCAAATGGTAGCATCTCATGCCAATCTTTGTAGGTCACTGCCATCTTTTGCACAATCTTCTTTATGTTTTTATTGACAGCTTCCATTGCGCCATTCATCTTTGGTTTGTATGGAGAAGAATTGTGATGCTTGATCTTGAACTGCGTACAGAGTTCATTAATCATGACATTGTTGAGGTCGGTACCATTGTCAATGATAATCCTTTCGGGGATACCATACCGGCAGATGAGGTTATGCTTGATAAATCGGGCTATCTGACTGAGGCAAATGAAGCAGGTTCAACCCATTTGGTGAAGTAATTAATGGCAACGAGGATAAAACAATGTCCATTATATGCGGTGGGCTTGATTCTCCAATCATGTCAATTCCCCACATTGCAAATGGCCGCGGAGCAGTCATGACATTTAATGGAATTGGAGGCACATGAACCTTGTCGGCATAGATTTGACACTTATGGCAAGTCCTCGAATGATGGTAACAATCAGTTTCCATTGTCGACCAGTAGTAACCAGCCTTCAGGATCTTCTTGGTCATAGTGTTCCCGCTAGAGTGAGTTCTAAAGATACCTTCATACATGTCTTCCATGATCTTTTTTGCTTCCATCTTGTCCATACAACGGAGCAGAGTAGAATCATGGTTGCGCTTGTACAGGATCCCATTGCTTAGGAAGAATTTGGCTGAGAATCTTTGCAGGAATTTCTTGTCATTGATTGAAGCTCCCTCAGGGTATTCTTGTGCTTCAAGGTACCTTTTCACCTCATGATACCAAGGCTTATCTTCATCAGTGTCAATCTCATAACAGTATGCAGGTTCGTTAAATCTTTCAATAGTAATTTTGGGAGCTTCGTTGTCCCAACTGACTTTGAACATAGACGACATAGTGGTTAAGGCATCTGCCAACTGGTTTTCTTCCCTTAAAAAGTGTTCAAAGGTGACCTCTTAGAAGTAAGGGATCAAGGTTAGCACGTGCTCTTTGTAAAGGATAAAATTTTGATGCTTGGCATCCCACTCTCCCTTAACTTGATTGATTACTAAGGCCGAACCTCCGTATATGCTTAATAATTTGATTCTTAGATCGATTGCAGCCTTCAGACCCAAGATGCATGCTTTATACTCAGCCATGTTATTTGAATAGTCGAAGCACAGTCAGGCAGTGAAAGGCGTATGGCAGCCTTCGGGAGAAATGATCACAACACCAATTTTGTTACCTAAAGCATTGGAAGCTCTATCAAAAACCATAGTCCATCAGAATCTTGGTTCAGGTCCTTCATACGGTCCAGGATTTTCACAGTCGATCACTAGCATGATATTCTCATCCGGGAATTCAAAGTTCATGGATTGATAGTCATCAACAGCTTGATGGGCCAAATGATCTGCCAGCACACTTCCTTTGATTGATTTTTGTGTAATGTATTGGATGTCATATTCAGTCAAAATCATTTTCCATATAGCTATTCGTCAGGAGAGATCTGTCTTCTCGAAGATATACTTGATGGGATCCATCTTTGAAATTAACAAAGTGGTGTTAGTCAACATATACTCTTAGCTGGCGAGCATCCCATGCTAGATCGCATTAAATTTTCTCGAGCAGTGAATATCTTGTTTCATAGTCGGTAAACTTTTTGCTCAGGTGGTATATTGCACGCTCTTTTCGACCAAACTCGTCATGTTGGCCCAGCACACACCCCATTGAATTCTCTAATACTGTCAAGTACATAATCAGAGGTCTTCCTTCAACTGGAGGCATCAGGAATGGAGGTTCTTGCAAATACTCCTTGATCTTGTCAAAATCTACTTGGCAATCATCATTCCATATGACTACTTGATCTTTCTTCAATAA
The DNA here is from genome assembly GCA_948472305.1 of Vicia faba. Taxonomy (NCBI): domain Eukaryota; kingdom Viridiplantae; phylum Streptophyta; class Magnoliopsida; order Fabales; family Fabaceae; genus Vicia; species Vicia faba. The sequence goes on from OX451737.1 coordinate 524,181,210, forward strand.
TTTAATGATTGGCTCACAAGTAGAATTTAAGTGAGATATGAATCGGGAAATATAGTTGAGCCGACCTAAGAAACCTCTGACCTCCTTCTCAGTACAGGGTGTTGGAATTTCTTGTATAACTTTGAATTTTGTAGGGTCAACCTCAATACCTTTTCCATTGATAATAAACCCTAGGAGCTTTCCATACCTCACCCTGAAAGTGAACTTGTTGGGATTCAACCTTAGCTTGTACTTCTTCAATCTCTCAAATAGCTTGTGAAGATGATCAAGGTGTTGTTCCACAGTTTTCAATCTTGCAATCATGTCATCAACATATACTTCTATCTCATGGTGGATCATGTCATGAAATAGAGCTACCATAGCACATTGATAGGTTGCCCCTGCATTCTTCAAACCGAAAGGCATGACCTCGTAATAGAAGGTGCCCGATTGTGTAACAAAAGTGGTCTTCTCCATGTCTTCGGGCACCATTTTGATTTGGTTATATCTGGAGAAGCCATCCATAAAGGAGAAAACTTTGTGTTGAGCAGTGTTATCGACCAAGACATTGATATATGGTAGTGGGAAATCATCCTTGGGGCTTGCCCTATTCAAATCTCTATAGTCTATGCACATACAGACTTTACCGTCCTTCTTAGGCACCAGGACCACATTTTCCACCCATTGAGCATATGACGTCATTGCCAGGAACCTTTTGCTTGTCTGGAGGATAATATTCCTTCATTGGTAGATGATGAACTACAATATCAGTATCAAGCCCTGACATATCTTCATATGACCAAGCAAACACCTCAACATAATCATGCAGCATCTGGACCAACCTCCCTTTGACACTTTCTTCTAGGTTAGTGTCGATCTTGATTTCTTTTTTTTTTTGCCTCAGTACCTAGGTTTATCACTTGAACAGGTTCCTCGTGTAGTTTAATGGTTTTTCCTCTTGCATTAGAAGTCTGGAAAGTTCCCCAGGTATTTCATAATCTTCCTCGCCTTTGTCTTCGGCTTGATAGATTGGATGTTCGAAATCATAGATGGTATTAGAAGAGTCATTGTCAATGAGATCTCGGGTGGATGTAGATCTGTATATGTGTTTGTGCAGGTAAGATCACATGGCTATTTGAAAATGTAATAAAAGTAAAAGAAAGGCAAAGAGCGCAAACTTTGAATGTAAAACAATCCAATGTTTCATTAAAATGAGCATATGGCATATGAAAATGACAAACCCTTAACAAATGGACCATTGTGCCCCGGGCCAGGCACATGGTTTAAAAGTCATTGTTTAAATGGAAATTACAGACAAATATCTTAAAGCAAATAAAACAGTAAATGGTAATTACTCCTTGTTGAAGGAGATGGGAATGAAATATTTGGCACGTCAGTTGTTGAGCCCTCCATCAGCAGTCGGGTAGATCCAATCATCAAAATCACAATCAGCCTCAGAGTCTTCAAGAGCATCAATTTCATGGTTAGTAATGTGGAGATGTGGTTTCCCTGCACGAGCATGCCGAACCTCCTTTTGAGTTTTGGAAGTGAAGCCCAATCCAAATTTGTCTGACTTGAAATGGAAATCAGGAACTTGTCCCTAAATGGTGCAACCTCCTTCTTCAACAACAGCACGAGCATCTTTGAGAGAAGCCATCCTCGGTGTATCTCTAGCAGCTTTAGGAGCGTCAGGAATGGCCTTGGAAATAGCAATCATGGGAGAACCACCTCAAAGGCTTGACAAGGAGTTTCAATGAACTCTCAATCCATTTCAACATATTTGAATGAATTTAGATGGCTAATCATAAACTCTTCTTCACCATAGACACTAACAATTTTCCCCTTGATCGGATATTTCAACTTCTGATGTAGGGTGGAAGTCACCGCACCTTCCCCATGGATCCATGGGTGTCCAAGTAGGCGTGAATAAGCAGGACGAATATCCATCACATAGAATGTTGAGTTGAAGACTTGAGACCCAACTTTGATAGGGAGTTTAACTTCTCCATGAACCATCCTTTTAGAAACATCGAAAGCCCTTACAACAATGTCTCTAGGTTTTAACACTAGTCCATCACAGTCTAGCCTATCCAAAGCTCATTTAGGTAAGACATTGAGAGAAGATTCAGTATCCACTAATACATGTGCCAGGGTAGTGCCCTTGCATTCTAGGGAGATGTGGAGAGCTTTGTTGTGATTCTTCCCTATTGGGGTCAAATTTGCATCAGAGAAACCTAAATCATTGTCAACAGTCAAGCTTGCCACGTAGTTTTCAAATTGGTCGGCCTTAGTTTCTTGAGGGACATGTGCATTTTTCAGGAATTTTATCAATGCTTGAGCATGTGCCTTAGAGCACAGCCGTAAAGACAACATAGAAATCTTCGAGGGTGTTTGCGCCAACTGTTCTACTATCTTGTAATCACTCTTTTTGATAATTTTTAAAATCTCCTCCATATCTTGGGTAGATGGATCCTCAATGGTAATTTCTTTTGTGGGCGAATCCGTCCTGGCAGACTCAGTCATTTTTTCCTTTCCTCGAGTATCAGTAACGAGTTTAACAACAGTAATGCGAATGGGTGTAGTGGTGGTTGTCGGGGGTGAAATCTCTGGAGAGAAAATTCTCCCTGTCCTTGTAAATTTACTTGATCCATCAATATTTGTAATGTCAGCAGTTTCATCTTCATCAATCCAAGAGTCTTGTTTAATACCATGGTAGTACACTTCCGCCCCATAATTCCAAGGTACTGCTTTGTCATAAGTGTAGGGGATTGGAACCGGTGTAGTGATGATTAGTGGAGCTATTCTTGGTTAATTGGTAATCCTAATAGGACCTTTGGAGGTGATCCTAATAGGTTTGTTGGAGATAGTAATGATGGACACATCTTCAAATTCTTTAGATACACATTGGGTTAAACTTTTCACAGATGGAGTTATTTAAAATAGAATCTCATGGCTATCCATCAGGTGTTGGACACCTTTCTTAATCCATTCACAACCAGTAGTTTGTATAGCACAGCAGCAACAGTCTTCAAGGCAACCAGGGAATACTTTGGATTTCAACAAATTCTTTTTAGTAGTCTTCAAAGGAGTGGTTAAATCATTTATAGAAGAAACAAAAGAGGCATCTCCAGTAGCATTGAAACCCTTACCATGATTTGGCATATGTGCGGTGACTACATTGGGAGTTAACGGAGGGTTGAATTCAATTGTCTTATTGTTGATCAGGTCTTGGATTTTGTTCTTAAAAAACCAACAATCATTGGTATCATGACCGGGACTTTTTGAGTGGTAAGCACATTTGGCGTTGGGGTTGTATTTTGGGGAAGCAATATTAGGATTGGAAGGGGGATCTCGCAAGGTCACCAAATCAGCTTTCGATAGGTGTTGCAGAGCTTGGGATAGTTGCATATTGATTTTAGTAAATTGTCTTCTTTGGACATCTGGTCTTTATTGATTATTTTGTTGACGCGGTCGTTAAGTTGGATTGGAAATCAGTATAACCCCTACTAAATGATGACGACCATTCTTAGCATGGCTTCTTGACCCATACATATCATTAGTCTCTTTTTTACTAATAAATGGCTTTTTCACAGCATTTAAGGTGGAGGCCATGGGTATCTTCCCGCTTTTAATCCCACTTTCAACCTTCTCACCAGTTAAGATCAATTCAGTAAATCTGAATGACGAACTCCTAATCAGCAGGTTGAAGAATGGTCTAGTCAATGTCCCCATAAACATATCTACCAATTCTCTATCAGTTAAAGGTGGATGTACCCTATCAGCCAAGTATCTCCACTTTTGATCGTATTCTTTAAAACCCTCATTTGAACCCATGGTCATGCCTTGCAATTGCACCCTAGTTGGCACAAGATCATTGTTATATTGATATTGGCGATAAAATGAGGCGGCCAAATCCTCCCAAGTATGGGTGTTTGTCCCTTCTAATTGTTAAAACCACTCTAACTGCATCCTAGATAGACTCTCTTGGAAAAAATGCACCCATAGTTTTGTATCGGCGGTGTGAGCATGAGTTTTATGGACATAACATCTTAATTGAAGTTTTAGACAGGAAACTCCGTCATATTTGGCAAAGACTGGTATCTTGAATTTGCAGGTAATGACTACCCCAGGTACCAAACCCAAGTCTTCAAAGTCTAAACCAGACACAACTTGGATTTCCACAGCTTTCAGTATGTCTTCTAGTTTCTTATACTTATCGTCAGCCGACGGATATTTCCCATCAGAATAATCCTCGTCTTCAGAGATTTGATTGTTTCCACCCCTAGCACGGGTGCTCCTACCATCTTCATCTTGATTTACATCTTCTTCGGAAGAATCTTCTTCAATTGGACTGGTTTGGCGGGGCCTTTAAACCTCTTCCCCATGTTGATTACAACTTTCTTCTTTATATTTTTCTTCATAACAAGAAGAACCATTATTTCTTGATGCCTCTTTGCTAATTTGAGCAGAGTTTCTTGAAATTGAGAGTGTTGAGTCTGCAAGTCCTTGACAGTTTTCTCGAGATCCATCTTTATACTGAAATAAACAGTAAAAGGATGAGGAAACTCGTGTCGAAAAACCTGCTTGTGATATGATGCATGTTATGCAAATGCAATTTTTTCAAGGATTTAAAGAAATTTAAATTTGCTAGACAAAGAGAAGGCAACAAACATTAATTGTATTAATAAATTTCAGGAATTACAAATGACTCTTGGGCTTACAAAGGTTATGAAATAAACTCCTAAAATAAAATAAAGAAAGGATCAAGTTCCCCATGGGCGCATCCTCTTTGGTGCAATGTAGGCATTCAGGTTTCGCTCTTCATGAAGTTTCCTCGTGAGCTCCAAAACATTCTTCTTGATCGCATAGAATTGTGCTTCAAAGGTGTCTCGCTCCCCTTTGAGTTGAATCCACAATCTTTGCAATTCCTCGAAGTCGGTAGGCATGTCAAGATGAAGAAGAGTGTAAGGGGTGTCTCCCTCGGCAACGGGCTCCATTATCACAGGTAGGATGGTGGGGTAAGGCATCATGAGACTTTGAGCTCGAGTTCGTACCCACTTGAAATAAGGCTCGAGAAGGATGGAATTTTTATGCCCCAAAGTCTTTATATCCACTTTTTTTACCATTGTCTAAGCTCATATGAACCTTTGATGATAGCCTTGAACGTCGCCCTCGTAGTCGAATACCAAACCTTGGATGAGCGTATCATGGGGACCATCTCTTCGTGCATACCCAAAATGTCGTAATGCAAGAGAAGGGTTATAGGTGATACCTCCCCTAATGCCCAAGAGTGGGACATTAGGAAATTCCCCACAACGGTCAATGATGGTAATATCCTCCAAAGATCGAGAATACCAATGGATATCTGAGTGCGAGAATGACATCATCCTTTAAGACCATGTCAAGCCTTGCTCATTATTCAATGTTGATCGAGGTAGGTGTAAAATAAACCACCTAGAGAGCAATGGAATGCAACACAAAAGAGTACCCCTTTTCTTCATGGTGCGAGTGTGGAAGAAATTTAGAATGTCTCCAAGCAAAGTAGGTATGGGATTACGAGAGAGAAAAACCTTGACTGCATTCACATCTATGAGTTGGTTCAGATTTGGAAATAGAACCAAACCATAGATTAGAAGGGCCAAGACATCCTCAAAATCTTGAAAATCCATATCTTCCCAAAACAAACGAGCCTTTTCCAACAGAAACTTGGCTAAGAAACCCTTAACTCCACTTCTTGTCTCCCAATTTGTCACAATGTCAGATCTCTTCAAATGCAAGGTTTTGGCAATAACTTCAGGCTTTGGAGTTTCCTCTAAACCGGTGAATGGTATTTGATCAAGCACATGCACTCCTAGAAATTGAGATAATTCTTCTAATGTAGGCACCAATTGGTAGTCGGGAAATGTGAAGCAATGATGCATAGGATCAAAGAATTGGAAAAGCACACACATCATCTCTTCTTGGAAGTTTGAAGTAGCCAAGTTGAGAAGTTGACCATATTTCTTGGTGAAGAGAGAATCTCCAGGCACTCTTGATGCTAACTCTTGAAGTTGAGGATGCAATTTCACGAAGTTGACTCGAATGGTATTTATACGAGCGAAAGCCATATCCTACAAAATAAAACAAAGATAAATTCCTAAATCCTTGAAACGGTTAGTGAGAATGCTTATGATGTTATGATATTTATGATGTCATGAATAATAATCACAAACAAGGAACACAAAGACCTTAGGTTTAGGCTTGCATGGGTTTCATAGGTAATTACCCTCTTGAAAATTAGTTGGTTCAACATGTCCTAGAAAGTAAATGGGTTCTAGGGAATCTCAATATCACTGATCTTTCTTCATTGGGCATTGTTTTAGCACAATTAATATTTTCATGCAGCCAAAATATTCAAAAAGTCTGATCTCAATGAGTGTAGTATCGAGTATCAACCAATCTTCAGCTTTGCACCAAAGTCGGATATCTCACTACTTCTTAATGTCCAAGTTGTTCAACTAAAGGTTCTACGGTCAGTTAGTGCTTCATGACACTACACAGCGGCGCTGTATTCTCCTTGATTCAACACAAGGGATACTAGTACCAAAAAATGTGTCACACTAACATAGCCATTGCTTCAACCATATCGGTCTATGTCGTACAGTTTCCACAATCTATTGTTACTTACCTAATGATGTTCCCAGATCCGGGTAGAGGATCTATACAAGAAACCCAAACATAGGCCCAAAACGTAAAGCAAACAAGTCAAACAAATGAAAGCATTTTAAATGTGATCTAGTCTCTAAGGTAACCCCACTTTTAATTATCTCCCCAGTAGAGTCACCAGTTTTGTAATACAGTGGGAGAACTGACTTGGGTGTTTTACGTTTGATTGCAATTGTTGTGGATAGCAAGAGTCGCCACCGAATTTTCTTTTATCCAATAAAGGAAAGCGTGAAAAGAACAGGGAAGACCTTTTGAGAATTTTCTTGAGTTCGGGGGGTAGGTTATCAAAACGGAAGGTGTTAGCACCCTTTTCATTCGTAGTTATCTACTGGCTCTTAGTTGCTAGCTCACTTTGAAATGCTTTGTTTGAAATGTGTTTGTGATTAGTTTTGAAAATATTTTTGAAAAAAAAGTGCCTTCATTTAGGCGAACTTTGTAATGACTCTCGTCTCTATAATAATGTATACAAAGTGTTGACTTTTGAAAATATTTCATGGAAAATGTTGGTGTGTTGGAAAGATATTTTTGAAATATTGTAAGCAAGCAACTACGAAAGTTTTAGCTACTCAAAAGTCTTTGTTCTTTTCCTCCTCCTTTAGATATTACTATCTTACCATTGATTGGTAAGAAGCCTTATCATTGGATGTGAAGGGACAGGCGCGGGTCATCGTATAGTCATGGAAGGTAACATTGTAGAATGTTTTAGAAAGTCTTTGTAAGGGACTAAGATCATTTAGCGAAGGCAACTTTGAATGGTCATTTGAGGGACTATGATCTTATAATGGGGGGTATTTTGCTAAAACAATCCACGTTCGAGGGACATGACTATTTTATTCCAAGGCAACGAGTATGGGTTAACCCTAGAGGTGCAAGTGTGCAAAGTGTTAGTTTTCATTCTCTTTGTCTTTGAATTAGGGTTTTCTACTTGTTGATTTTATATCTTGCCATACAAATCCTAATTACTAGCATTTATATTGAAAATGATAAATTGCGGAAATGTAAAATTTTATGCTATTAAATCATTTGGGGATGAGGATACACTTTACAAATGGGGGAAGTAAAAGAAAATAAGTCTTAATTTACTATTACAACCATATTGAATATTGCAAGATAAAACGTACAAGAATATTAAAACAATATAAAAGAAAAGAAATTTTTTGTTATTTGAGTCATTGTATAAAGGGCTTAATATTATCCTAATTAAACTAACAAATAATGAAAATAATTAATTATGTCAAAGTTGATTAAATAAGAACTAAATCTAAATTAAATAAAAAAAGAAATTAGATTAGTTAAGAAAGAATTTTTTTAGGGTTTTCAAGATAAAGGTTTTAAAGTTATCCTAATTAAACCTAATGAAAGAGATTAGTCAAAATTTCTAAATTCTAAGCTAATTATATTAGCAAAGAACGTGAAAACCTAATCTAAATTAATTCAAAAAATAAATTGTTAAGAAAAATGTTTTTCAGTCTTTTGCTTTAAAAGAAATAAAATAAAAGTATACTAAATATATAAATAATAAATATAAAATATTTTTGGGGCTTTTGATTAATAAAAATGATAATAATAATAATAATAATATAATAATAATAATAATAATAATAATAAAGAAAAAAAATAAAATAAAAAATAAATAAAATTAAAGTTAGGGGGGTTTTAAAATGAAAATGGGATTTGAAAGTAAAACAGGTTTTGTTTTGGTTTGAGGCCCAACATTGGCTTTTTTTGTTTAAAACAGGAAAAAGAAAATAAATAAAACAAATGGGCATGTGTGCTGTGACAAGTAAACAAGGGGCATTAGTGAATAAAAGGAATCAGGCCCAGCAGAGGGAGGCCCAAACATGCCGGCAGAAAATGAAACAAGGAAAATGTTAGGGAAAATAACAAAATGTGGCGTTGGGGCTGGAACCCAGGTCAGAAAGGTCATAGGCGCGCGCTTCTACCACTGGGATGGCTATACATCTAGTTTTATAAACCAAACCATAAATTTACATTATAAACGCGCTCCTGACTGTGTCACTTTAATCTTCCTCACGCCAACTCCTTCATCACCATTTTTAAATTGTGTAACTTGCTTATTTCTCAACCTTTCTCAAAGGTGAAAACATCAAACTTGTTAGAAATTTCACCACGATTCCAGATATATAAATAACTTAAACAATGGATCAAAGATGAATACGAATTTTAACTAGTACCAAATCTGGCCTAAATATTTCAGAAAGTTCAAACTTGAAATTCACACTACTTGTTGATGATGCTTGTGCAGAAAGAACAACTACAAAGCTCAAGGAGAGTGGACTTTATGATTAAAGACACTTTTCCAAAATGGAAGTGTGGACTTTCTTTCATTAATGGGAATTTGGTTTGGATAATGGTTCAAATATTTGTGTGAACCATTAATTATAGAGTGAAACATAAGTTAGAATCCTGCAAAGCAAGATTATGCAGCATGGCTTATGGATTTAGTTATGTGTTCATCACAAAATTGACTTGTAATTCAAGTTTGAAACCCTAACTTCATCTCTTCGATTATCCTAGATAAAAAATGATCTCATTGTGTTCTTGGACATTTTGGAAATATTGAAACATCCTCTACAATTTTCATGTTTTCCATTTTGAAAAAATCATCTTGGAGCTTGGTGAAAATTGGCCAAGAAGTTAGGTCAAAAATCTGCCTAAACTAGGTCAAATTTTCATTAAGTGTCTTATGAAAAAGTGCATGACTTCATGAATTTATAACTAAATATCCAAGATTTTCTAGGACTTGATCAGTAAATAAAATTTTTAGATCTCATCAAGATCTACAACTTTCATGTAGAAAGTTTTCCTTGCATCATTTTTCATTATGGTGAAAAAATGTCATGAAGTTATGAAATTATCATGCTTAAGACACTTAGAAATTTTTCTAAGTCTTGAAAAGTTTGACTTTTCAAAATGACTTTTGAATTTATTGATTTCTTGATTATTAAGCTTCACATTTTTGAATGTCTTGATGAATTGTGATCTTTGAAACTCAATTTTGACCAAAAAGTCAAATTTTGACTTTTGATGTATCAGTTTACTTTTCATCAGTTGACTGAATTTCAACTATCAATCAATTGATCTTGAGAAATGTTTTGAGCCATGAAATTATGTCAACATGTTGTATTCGAATCCTTGAGATTGTGCTTCAAACCATTAGATCATGTATTAGGTCAAAAGTCCTTGATCAGTCAAATACAACCAAAACCCTAATTTTGACAATTTTGCCCTTTTGGTGAATTGAGCATTTTTCCTGGGGAATTGTGATCCAAACTTTATCAATTGACACATATGGCTTCAAAATATTGATACTGGTAAAAAATATTGAAGTTTGACTGTAGGTTGACCACAGTTGACTTTTTATCCAATATAGTTGATTTTGGGTCATCTGATCAATTGATTGAGCAATTTTGAGATGCAAGACTTGAATCTTGACATGAGCATTCTTGAAGTTCCCTAATAATCCATGAAAGTAAATTGAAGCATTAGAATTCCAATTGTCCTTGTGAAAGTTCAAACGCTAATTTGAGGCATCAGTGTTGAGGAGATGGTTTGACCTAGTCAACACTTGTGAAATCTTGAAACATTGAAGATCTTTGTGAGGAATGTCTTGAGAAAATTGAGGGTGAATTTTGGGGTACAACACATTTCTAGATACAATGTAGATACAATCAAGATAGAGATTCATTCTGACACTCATTCCAGATCCACTTCTAGATACAATTCAGATACAGTCTAGATACAGATTAATTTTGACACTCATTCCAGATCCATTTCTTGATACAATGCAGATACAATCAAGTTACAAATTCATTCTGACACTCATTCCAAATCTATGTCTAGATACAATTTAGATACAATCAAGATACAGATTCATTCTGATACTCATTCCAGACCCATTTCTACATACAGTTCAGATACAGTCTAAATATAGATTCATTCTAACACTCATTCCAAATCAACTTCTAGATACAATTCAGATACAGTCTAAATATAGATTCATTCTGACACTCATTCCAGATCCACTTCTAGATACAGTGCAGATACAATCAAGATATAAATTCATTCTGATACTCATTCAGTACATCTTCCAGATACAGTTCAGATACGATCAAGATACAGATTCATTCTAATACTCAGATATGGTTCAGATACAATCCAGATATGGATATCATTCTGATACCCATTCAATACATATTCAGATACAATCAAGACATAGATTTATTCTGACACTCCCCAGCTTTAGTATGCTTTTACCATAAATCACCGACTAAAATCCTCCCCCTAGTAAAGTTGCCATTATCCCTAGAGATTTTCTATAGAACCTAGAATCAAATCAAATACCAGCCAACCTTATCTTCCCCAGATAAGTCAGAAGGTTATACACCTCTTGCATCCCCAGTCAGGGTATAAATTCCCCAATAAAGCAATGAACAATCAATTTTCTTGAATTCTTCTCCCTGGGAAGGAATTAGTACTCTCCAACCGAGTTTCCTCAAACAAAGAGAAAAAAATCAATGTTCCCCAATGGAGTTTCCTCAAACCAGCAAGCAGGGGTCCCCAGCGGAGACAATCCCCATAAGATCAAAGATACACATACACTTCAACCCTAGTGACAGTCAGGAATTTATTTTCCCCAGACAAAGATGCTGCTCGAATTTACAAATGCACTTCAAAAACATTCCATACTCATATATCATTTACAAAATATGATAGCATATGTGTTGTACCCCAAAATTTGCCCTCCCATATTTCTCAATACATGTCAAGTGAGGTCCTCAAATTGCTCTAGGAAGTCCAAGAGTTTACCAGACAAACTCTCTCCTAAGGCAGTCTATCTCAAATTAGGGTTTCCTTTTACATCAAGATACTTGAGTCCAAAGGATCCCAAATTCTCACCATTGTCCTAATATGTTCTCAAGATCATCCATATCAAGTTTCAAACCTAGCAGAGGAAGTTTGCTCAGTCAATTGCTCAAGTGCCTAGAAATCGACTGTGCTAAGGCAAAAGTCAACTGTGGCCCACATACAATCAAACTACAAGATTTTTGGTCAACATCCTACTTTTGAAGTATTATTAATCATTTGATCAATGGTTGATCATGATTCCTCAAGGATTGCTCACAATTCATCAAAACCCCAAAGTTGCTAAATTAAGGTTTTGTAGGAAAAGTCAACTCAACTTTGACCAAGCATAACTTTCACATACTTTATCAAAAATGACCCATCTAAATATAATTTTGAATAGGATGTAATTCCCTACAATTCATCTTCAGCTCCCAAGTTCAAAATATGCACTCACAAGAAGATATGAATTTGGACATTATAGGTCATTTTGGAAAGTCAACAAAAACACTTTTTTTGTCAAAGCTTCATACATGAACATGGAAGACTCAATTGAGATGAGACAAAAAGGGTTTCTTAGAGGACATCTTAAGCTTTCTAAAAAGTCAAAGAACACCTCTCTATGGTCAAAATTGAGAGAGTTATGCATTGGCCAAGTTGACCTTTTTTACAAAATTGCCAAAAGTCAAATGTGTCCAAAATTGCAATTTTTGCTAAATAGACCCAACTTTTTATGCTTGCACTGAGTTTGTAATGTGATCCAAAACCCATGAGCCTTTCCACTTGTCATTCTTTTATTTTTGTTATTTGTTTTGATTTTATTTCATTTAAATCAAATAAAATCAATATAAAATAATGAAAATATCAAAAATCAATAAAACCTTGAGATTTTGTGCATGATTAGATTCATTATACAGCTGGAGACAAGATCAAATCGTGCAAGGCTTCATATGGATAGAAAAAGATTGAAATTGCTTGTTTTGGAAAGATTTGGTGCAAGGATTAAATCATTGATCAATCTTCATAATTGGAAACGATTTGATACAAACTTTAACCCTAATGCACTCTAGTATACATAGTAAACAAAGTCATACCAAAAGAAGAGGTGGAGAAATAATGAAAGAGGCAGAACTAATTGCAAAAATTCAAAGAAAAAGTGCAGACCAAATTCCAAGTTGCAGGCCATCTCAAGACATTCTAACCATACCAATCATTTTCTGGACGTCTCAGGATCGTGTTTCAATCGTTAGCAAGCCTCCCCACACCCTGAAACGCGTTGTAGCAGACACACGGTTAGCTTAAAAATTCGTTTTCGTTTTTATGGATTTATGCATCATTTACACATTTTGATTACAGATTCTTCTTCCTTATTGAGTTTGCAAGCTAATCACTATATTCAATTGCATTTTTATTGAATGTACATAAAACTTCCATGGCTAGGTTTTTTTCTTTGTTTTTATGGATTTCTTATACAGGGAAAATTGGGCATTGATAATGGTACCATGATGCTCGTGAGGTTGAAACGAGTTGATTGGTGCCATTGGTTTTCATTTATCATGTGCGTCTAGGATTTTTGAAATGCACAGGGGCTATGCCTACGCTTGATGTCCGTAGGTAAAAGTCCTTTTACCTAAAACGACGAAATCAATGAAGAAGACAATGGCTTGGCAGTGTGTGAATGGCTCGTTTGAATTACCGCGCGTTTTGGAGGCGTGGCACGTTGTTTGCATTATATTCCATTTATTTCATTATTATCACAATTGACATGTTAGCGCAGATGGTGAGGATGTTAGCCTTTGATGCACACGTCCTGGGTTCGATCCCAGGCGTGTGCATTTTGTTATTTTCTCAACAAATGCAAGTCATTCTAGTGCTTCACATTCTCAAGCGTATTCCATACACCATCAATATAAGCCATCTGATGTGCTCCTGGCTAGATCCAATGTACCCACAATGAAGGACCACCATGCGCCCCAGTCAAACGTGCACGTGGGATTAGGAAAAGTGAGGAAGGTCAGGAGCTTGTTGGGCAAAGAAATTTCAAGCAACACCCCCTCATTTGCTAATGCAGGCCCATCTCTTCACTTTTTTTATTTCTTTTTTTTGTTTAATTCTTTTAATTATTTTGCTTAATCATTTTTAACAAAATTAATCTTTTTCCACAAAATCATATAATCAAGAGTTTTACAAAAAAATTAGAATTAGGTTTTTTATCAAATTTAATTTAGTTTAATTTAATTTAGGGAACTTCTAACTTTTTTTATATAATTAAAATCAATTATAAAAATTAGGGTTAGACTCTTGATTTAATATTTATTTATTTTCTCAAAAATAAAAACACAACAAATATGTTAATTTAATTATTTTTCTTAATTAAAATTAATTAGTAATTTTTTTTTTCAATTGAGCTTTATTTTCTCAAATAACAAAAAAAGACAAAAATGATTTTCCCTTTAAATTATAATTAGGTATAGTTGGGGTCAAAACCCTAATTATTTTGCATTCGATTCATCACGTGTGTTTATTATTTTTGTAATATTAATGTAACTGTCCACGGTATGTAATAGTTTAATCTAGGACTTTCTTTTATTTATCGTCTTTTACGGGTTTTTTGGCTATGTAATTAATCCCTACCCCGAAGCCTTGTAATAGCGTAGGTTTATTTTCTCGCATTTTAATTCTCGCGAATATCAACTGTTTAGATGTATATTGATAGGATTGTATGACAAGATTGCATGATAATTTAAAACGACTAGAAAACCCTAATATGAAAAGATAATAACTGAAATCAAATCATTCTCACATATGCACTCTTAGGGTATACTCTCACTTCAGTTGCCTTCGGTAAACGATCATTAAGTATAGGGTGTCTTAGTGGTTGCCCTCCTGTCTAAAAAAGATCAAAAGTCCCGTTCGGAAATGTTGCCTCGGAAATGTTACCTTGAATATGATCTTAAGACTCTAGGGTTATTACTAAGGTGTCCTAACATTGCTTTAATGACCGTACGTCCCTTACGAATTGACCCTTACAATTCCAACGATGGTGCTACCTATTTCTCAATAGTAGGATAGCACTGTCTAAAGGAAACAAGAATAGAAACAATCTTTTTTCGAGTAGGTAGATGCTAGTAGGTACTTGCTCAAATAAAAACTTTTCACACTTACACTTTTCAGACAAATTTTCAAAACAACTTCGTCACACCTTTGAGGACTGATACAAGGGTTGTCACGAAGTCAAACTTTTCAAAAACAAAGCACATATACAAGCAATTTTAAATAGATGAGCAAGTACCTAAGAGCCCATGGAAAACCATGGATAGAAAGGGTGCTTCCCTTTCTATAATTTATCCCCCGTACTCAAAATATCTCGAAAAAAGATTTTTTTATGTACTTTTTTCCTTTCCGATTGGATGAAATAAAAGTCGATGGCGACTCTTGCTTACTGTGACATTTTGCAAGCACAAAACGCAAAACGCAAACCAACATTTTCAAAACAGTCGGTTCTGCCACCGTATCACAAAACTGGCGACTCTACTGGGGACAGTAATAAGTTGGGTATACCTTAGGATCTAGTTCATCATAATTGCTTCTCTTGATTGTTTAGTTTGCTTTACTTTTAAGGGTTTTGTTTGGGAGTTACTATAGATCCTACACCCGGATCTAGGGACACCTTTTAGGTAAGTAGCAATAGACTGTGAGGGAACTGTACAGCGTAGACCGATACGGTTGAAGCAGTAGCTACGTTGATGTGGCACATTGGTTAGTACCGGTATCCCTTGTGGAGAAACAAGGAGAATACGGGGCTGTTGCGCAGTGTCGTTAAGCATCAACTGACCTTAGAACCTTTAATTGACCAACTTGGCCATTAGAAAGTAGTGAGATAGCCTGCCTCGGTGTAAAGCTGAGAACTGGTTGATACTCGATGCTACACTCATTGAGACCATACTCTCGAGATAGTTTCGGCCGCAAGAAAAGATTGCGTGAGCTGAAACCATGACCGATGGAGGATGGTCAGTGATATTGAGAACCTCTAGAACCCGGTTACTTTTGCTAGGACAGGTTGAAACCAATTGAACTTCAAGAGGGTACTACCTTTGACCTCATGCAAGCCTTAAACTTAAGGGCTTTATGTGACTTATTTGCCTTTTCCATGCCTGTTATCTGATATACCTGTTGTTTTTTTTATCATGACATCATGCATCAAAACATGGCATTCATACTTCATTATACTAACCATTTCAAAGACCAAGGGAATTTATCTTTGTTCTGTTTTGCAGACTATGGCTTCCGTGGGCATAAATACCATCCGAGTTAACTTTGTGTAAATACCTGCTCAACTTAAAGAGTTAGCCTCAAGAGTTTCTGAGACTTCTATGTTCATTAAGAGACATGGTCAACTTCTTAGCCTGGTTACTTCAAATCTTGATGAGCAGATGATGAGTGTACTTTTCCAGTTCTTCGATCCTGTGCATCATTGCTTCACCTTTACAGATTACCAGCTGGTTCCCACCTCAGAAGAGTTCTCTCACCTATTGGGAATATCCATCCTTGAACAGGTACCCTTCACAGGTATGGAAGAGGTTCTTAGACCAGAAGACATTACCTCAGCTCTGCATCTGAAACGGGTTGATGTAGTATATCCAATTGGGAAACACGAAGCGGGGTCAAAGGTTTCCTAGCCAAATTCTTGATAGACTAGGCTTAGCTATTCTAGGATAATTTGGATTTTCAGGCTTTTGAGGATATCTTGCTCTCCTTATCTATGGGTTGGTCCTCTTCCCGAATCCAGATTCCTTTATAGATGTGAATGCTGTCAAGATTTTCCTTTCTCGCAATCCTGTGCCTACTCTACTGTGTGATATCTTGCATGCCCTCTACACTCGTACTATGTGAAGAAGAGGGACTCTTATGTGTTGCATGTCGTTGTTGTCGAGGTGGTTTATTTCACACCTCCCTAAGTCTGTGCTGAAGAACGAAGAAGGTTTGGGATGGTCCTATAGAATAATGTCACTTGCCCATACAGACATTCTTTGGTGTTTCCGGGCTATGGAAGACACGGCTGTTATTGATTGTTGTGGAGGATACCCTAATGTCCCATTGCTTGGAATCATAGGGGGTATAACCTACAACCCTTGTCTAGCTTTGCGACAATTTGGTCGTGCTCGGAGAGATGGTCCCTGTGAGCTACTTCTTGAGGATATTGCATTTGACTACAAGGAAGATGTTGAGGAGCATCGTCGAAGGTTTATACAAGCTTGGGGCATGGTGAACAGATCTGACCCCCAAGAGCTGCGACCAAGGACTTCCCTTCCTATGCAGCCTTACCTCCAATGGGTCTGAGCTCGTGCCCAGAAGCTTGGGATGCCCTATGAATCCGTATTGCCAGTGATTGTGGAACCCACTAATGAAGAGGGTGTTCCTTACATAGTTCTTTATCCTTACATACCCACCGATCCTGGGGAGTTGCAGAGGTCTTGGATTCAGCTGAAAGAGGAGAGAGATACTTACCGAGAGAAGTACCATGAGCAAGAAAGAAAGATTTTGAAGCTCACCAGGCAGCTCGAGGAAGAAAGAGTGATCAATGACTACATCAGCACAAAGAGGAAGCGTCCATGGGACTTTTGATCTTGGCTTTTCTAGTTTTAGATTTGTTTTCTATTTTAATTCTTTGTAACGCTTTAAAGGCATTATTGAATCTTTTACAAATTAATCTAATAAAGTTTGTTTATTTTTGGTTTGAAAATTTAAATTTCCCAAAGTCTTTGAAATCATTACATGTGCCTCCCATTATCATGCACACTGTGATACGGTGGGAAAGAACTGACTATTTTTTTAGAATGCTGGTTTGCGTTTTGCGTTTGTTTTTGCAAAATATCGCGGTAAGCAAGAGTCTCCACCGACTTTTATTTATCCAACAAGGAAAGGAAAAAAGCACAAAAAAATTCCTTTTTCGATATATTTCTCGGGTTCGGGGGGTAGATTATAGAAAGGGAAGGTGTTAGCACCCTTTCTATCCGTGGTTATCCACGGGCTCTTAGGTACTTGCTCATAGTGTTTTCAAAATTTGCTTTTCTTTTGTGTTTGTGGGTTTGAAAGAGTTTTTGTTTGAAAGGTGTAAGTGTGAAAAGTTTTGTTTTGTTTTGGAAAGAGCAAGTACTTAAGAACCATCTACCTACTCGAAAAAGGAATTGTTCTATGCTATCTTCCTTTAGGCAATGTGTGATCGGTGGATCTGGAACTGACTGTCTAACGCTGGTTCGTGAAATGTCGCGGAAGCAAGAGTCGCCACCGTCTTTTATTTTCTCCAAATGGAAAGGACAAAAGCACAGAAAAATTCCTTAAAGAGATTGCTCTCGGTTCGGGAGGTAGATTTATAGAAAGGGAAGGTGTTAGCACCCTTTCTATCCATGGTTATCCATGGGCTCTTAGATACTTGCTCATTGTGTTTTCAAAAATGGTTTGTTTGCTTTTCAACTGTGGGTTTTAAAAAGTTTCTTTGAAAATTCCAGTTCGACTCTTGTATCGGTCCTCAAGAGTGTTTGAAAAATTGCTTTCGAAAGCTTTTTGAAAATGTGTTGGTGTGAAAAGTATTTTTTTGATTTGTTTTGAAGTTTAGAGCAAGTATCTAGAGTCGTCTACCTACCCTAAGGAATTCGTCTGTGTAGATGTCCTTTAAAGTAGTGCCATCCCACCATTGAGAGGTAGGTAGCGCCACCGTTGGAGGTGTTCGGGTCAATTCGAGGTTCGGGACATGGTGATCACCGGAGCAATGGGAAAACACCTTAGAAGCTACCCTCATGCCAGGTTCCCGGATCATGAGGACTTACTAAGATATCCTCTACTCGACGATCACCTTTCGAGGCAAGGCAACAGTGAGGCGTACCCTAGGGGTGGTGTGTGATTTGTGTGTCAGATTCGTTTATTTTTGTCTTATTCATGTCAAGGTGATCTATGCGTTTGTTTTTATTTAGACATTCATTCTTGCATGCAATTATTAACAGTTAAAAAAGTTGCGGAAATTAAAGTTCCTAAACTATTACAAAGGCGCGGGTCCACATCGCCAAAATTTCCAGGACCCGATTTGACAGAAAATAAAGTAAAGTACGAAAGATAAATGTTACACGGCTTTGGGAGAATTACACAAATAATTACAAGAAATAAATAAAGTACGCAAAGAGGATTAAAATTGCACGCGAGGGCGTTGGACCCTTTTTAATGAAATTATATTAAATTATTAAATTAATGAAATTAAAATAAAAAAGAAATTATTTTTTTGAGTTTTCGTATTTATGATTTTTTTAATGAGAATTAAATGAAATTAAAATGCTAATTAACCCTAATTCTAATTTTATTTATTAAGAAAAACATATAAAAATTTAAACCTAAAATAAAATCTAATTATTTAATGACAATTTGATTTTATGAAAATAAATAATTAATTATTAGTGAAAAGAAAATAAAAAAGATAAAAATTAATTGAAACCCTAATTCTACCAATTTTAAGTTAATTAAGAAAAATATTAAGATTTAAACCTAAATTAAAAAACTAAAATCAATTAATGATATTTATTTACAAAAAAATAACATTAAATAAAAATACTTATTTTTGTCTTTTTTCTGATTTTATATTGTTTTTATGTTTTTTATGAAAATATTAAATTAAAGGAATTAATTAAAAAAACAATAATTGGAATAAATAAGATAAAGAAAAGAATGAAAATTCAAACCTAGGGGGGGTCTGTCCCCAAATTGGGAGGTAGAGTCCAGTATTTCAGGCCCATTAAGCCTTTGGCCTTGTTGACTC
Source organism: Vicia faba (assembly GCA_948472305.1). Lineage (NCBI taxonomy): Eukaryota > Viridiplantae > Streptophyta > Magnoliopsida > Fabales > Fabaceae > Vicia > Vicia faba. The sequence goes on from OX451737.1 coordinate 524,200,564, forward strand.
TGACGCTAGCATGTGACATCTTTGACTTGTGTCCATGATGATCTTCAAACCATGCCCCTTGGATTGGTCTTAGCATGTACGTGGCAAGCTGGATGGTAAGTTGCATGGTGGACTCCTTGTGTTGAAACTGCATAGGATTAGGTTTATAGAAAAAATATTGAAAGAAGTGGGGGACCTGGGGTTCGAACCCAGGTCCCAGGGATTACCAGTGATACACTTTGCCAACTGCTCCACACGCGCGTTTTGGTTATGTAATAGCAAACAAATATTATAAGAGAAAACAAGGATTAGTGGGAAATTAGCGCGCGAATTTTAAATGACCCAATCACTGATGGCCACCTAATCATCTTCTTTATCGTTTTTGTTTTTTTCCCTGAAACATAAAAGAATCAGCAACGGTTTTGAACCGTCCCCAAATGCACCATTCTAGAAAATAGCGATTAGCTTGTCTTGGCATATAAATAGGGCACGACCCCATCATTGAATTCGTTGGAAGCTTGTGGTTCTCATGATGCCAGTCTCGTGTCCCAATTTTTCCTTGAATGTAAAGCCCTAAATCAAAATCCCTGTAACCCTAAAACATAACAATGGCGTTTTTGCATATAGTGTATAAAAACCCAATCAAAGTATGTGGTTAGCTTCAGAATACATCAAGGAACATAAATCAAACATCAAAAATTACTAAAGATGCATGAATCGTTATGCAAGAATGTAAAATTTTTTCTGTACAGGACACCATCGTGCTCACGTTTCTTGGTGTTAGGATGGATGGTTTTGATTTAAAAACCTTCCTTGAAGTCTCAGCAAGCCAATGGAATAGTTGTTTGATCTTGAAAAACCCTAAAACCTAGTTTTCAGTTTTCAACTTTCTTGGCAAAAACTCAAGTTTGGTTATTAGTCTATGGCGCAGCTGGGAGGTTATGGGCATTAGGGTTGCACTATGTATATATGTGTGAAGGTTCTAGGTCAAAGAAATCAAACAAAAACCTTTGCATTCATGATTTTCAAGATTTGATTTTCAAGGATCTTTTCCAATATTTCTTCATGCCTATTTGGTACAAATCATGGCCAATCACTTCAATTCCTTCCATATCTGATCATGCACGAAATCTTAAACCTATTCCATGCACAAAAAGATTTGATTGCATTGGTTTGGTATTTTTCATGTATTTTAATTAATTAAATGAATTATTAATAATTAAAAATCCAAATAAATAAATAAAAATGAAGAAAAACTTCCCTTTGGGCCAAATGGTCGTGCACATGCCTTGGATGATGAATTGTGGAAGAAAAAGAGGCCCATTAGCAATTTTAGGTCATTTGAAGCAATGTTGACTTTTCAAAATATCCAAAAATTTCCCAATTTCCACAAGGCATAACTTGCTCAATTCTTAAGCTTTGCTCATGTTCTTGGACATTTTGGAAAGGTCTTTGAGTCCTCTAACCAATTCCTTTGGTCCCATGTCATTTTGATTTACCAATCTCAAGTTATGGCCTTTGACTTAAAGTCCCTTTTTGTTGACTTTTGAAAATGACCTATAATGTTGAAATTGATAACTTTTTGTGAGAGCATTTCTTGGACTTGAAGTATGAAGAAGAGTTGTAGGAAATGTCTTTCTATTCAAAATGAGCTTTGGATGGAATTTTTCTGATAATCCATGTGAAAGTTATGCCCTGGTCAAGTTACAGTTGACTTTTTCAACTGTCCAAATATGGAAACTTTTGCATCTTGATGATTTTTGAGCCAAACTTTGAGAATCATGATCAAGCATTGATCAAATGATGTTTGTGGCTTCAAAATGAGATGTTGACCAAAAATTTGAACTTTTGACTGGCAAATGACCATTTTGCTCCTACAGTTGACTGTAGTGCAATTAGGGTTTTTGACTGTGCAATTTTGTGCTGTAAGTCTTGAAACTTGGTATGAGGATGCTTGACCATGTTTATAGGCATGTGGGGACTTGATTGGGCCCTTGGAAACTTCATTTTCTTTGTCAGAACCAAAACCCTAATTTTGACTGTTTAGGAGGCCTTTGAACTGTGCAACCTTTGGGGAGATTTTTGAAGCTTGCTCTTTGCAATTCTTGGAGAATATGGGAGGGCAAATTTTGGGGTACAACAGTTGCCCCTGTTCAATCTTCTTAGACCTGAGGATGCAGATTGGTTGACGTGCCTTTCGTAATCCGAAGGTGGAAGAGGATTGAACACTAGAGTGCCCAGAAATTTGCGCTCACATAGTAGCAGTGTGATGATGGGAATGGGCTTATAGATGTCATTTGGAGATTGATGGATAGGATGATGGGCTTATAGATGCCATGCTAAGAGGTGATGGAAAGGGGGATGGGCTTATAGATGCCATCTGGATATCAATCGCATAAGAGATTCCTTAGTGAGAACTTGCGTACCTGCAAAAGAAAAAAATGATTATCTGACCTGTTACAGGAGCTAGTTTTCAAATTCTTTGTATGGATGTGTCCTGACTGGTTACAGGAGCTGGATCTGGAGCTTCAAACGGTGATGAATGGACCAGGGATGGTTACTACCTCAACAGGAACGGTGAGAGAACCTTGGCGACTTTAACCTCAACAGCAATCGTTGAGAAAATCTTGGGATGATTACTACCTCCGCAGTATCGGGGAGAGAACCAAAGGCGACTACAACCTCAACAGCAATCATTGAGAGAATCTTGGACGACTTCGACTTCAACAGCAATCGTTGAGCGAATCTTGGGATGATTACTACCTCCGCAGTATCGGGGAGAGAACCATAGGCGACTACAACCTCAACAGCAATCATTGAGAGAATCTTGGATAACTTCTACTGAGTCTTTATCATGAAAATCTGTTTGGGGTCGATTTAGCTGGACTAGAGAAGGCCTTGGACTGGATAAGAAACAAAAAATCTTAGGGTCGATTAACTGAACCGGTCTAGGTCTTGAAATGTCTTCAACTGGATAAGAAACAGAGAGATCTTAGGGTCGATCTGACTGAACCAGAGAAGGCCTTGGACTGGATAAGAAACAGAAAATCTTAGGGTCGATTAACTGAACCGGTCTAGGTCTTGAAATGTCTTCAACTGGATAAAAAACAGGGAGATCTTAGGGTCGATCTGACTGAACCAGAGAAGGCCTTGGACTGGATAAGAAACAGAAAAATCTTAGGGTCGATTTAACTGAACCGGTCTAGGTCTTGAATATAGCTGAGAACTTAACTGAATTCTTCCTGAAAGGTAAAGGTCAGTCATATGCAATGCATGATATGGATCAAGCAATGATGTTCTCAACATAAATGAGATTTGTAAGATATGATGCGTATATGCATGCTATAATGTATGGAAATGCGATGTTTATGAATGTATGTTTTTCGTCTAGGAAAGGTAAATCCTTGACGGGTGCCGGGAATTCACTCCTGGGCTGATGTTGGCAAGTAGATCTTTGCTTCCGCTGGGGATGATAGTTGCAAGAATATCGGTAGGAGAAGATAACTTCGTTGGGGGATAAACTTGGCGAATGGATTACTCCGCGGGGAGGAAAGTACTCTAGCGATCTTGCTGGGAAGTAATACTCTGTGGGGAGAGAGGTACTTTGTTGAGTGTTGATAATAACTTGCTGGGGATACCCTTGTTGTGTTGGAAGTGTTAATAGACTTCGTTGGGGATAAGGAGACTTCGTCGAGGACGCTCTTCCCGTGGCTTTTGGCTGAGGATAACCCAGTTATATCCTGGTAGGGAAATAACTCTTTGAATAAAGCCGAGAGACGCGTTCGTGCTCTGCGAGGATAAGCTTCCAGAATCTACTGGGGATAAGCTTGCTTCTTGGGGAGATGGATTCCAACTTTCCTGGGGAACTAGATTGGACTCTCTTGGGGAAGTTTTGAACTGTATCGGGGAAGTGACTCCACTGTATGTTTGATATACCACCGGGGAACAATCTTTAGGTCAAGACTGTCGGGGATGCTTGTTAAGACTGTATATATGCTACTGGGGAATATTGAGATCTGCTGGAGGATACTCAACTTCTTTAAGGTTGATAATATAGCTTGGCTTGAGGAGAGTATATTGCTTGCTGGCTCACTCTCTGGGGAATTAGGATATCTGGTTGTGTTCTTCAGTTGAACCTACCTGGGTACCTTGGAGGATAGAACAATTAGATTGCTTAGACAACTCTTTATTGCCCCTGCTTCTAATGTTACCTGTAATTAATCATTTGTTTCGTATGCAAATATTCGTGAGTTAGCAAATTATTGTCAATGCATATATCACAAATTGAACCTTGGACGTTCTTCGCAAAACAAAATAGAAAAGGAAAAACAATTGGCAATTTTAACTGAAAAGTATATTTGTATTGATTTTTGAATGGCCTGTAAATAGGCGTTTTATGTACAAGAGGCTGACATCCTAGTAAGGGAACACCGTTGAACAAAAGAGTTTATACAAATTTTGTACAAAAGAAAATAAACAGCTGTGTGAAATGAATGATCCCACTGGGTTTCAACTCTGCTATCGCCTTTATGTCTCCGAGCGTCTCATCACTTGATGACCTTGGTTGAAGATGAAGCTGACTGATCGATGCCGTCTGAACTTGATGTGGATACCGGATTCTGGATGCAAATTGATCCAATGAGACATAGTATTACGCTTTTATCCCTAACTTTTACTTGGACCGCCCTTTCGGGTTTTCAGTCCACCGGGATACCCATTTTTGCTCAAGCCGCCTTTTCAGGTTTTCGACTTGCCGGGTGTACAGATTTTTTTATTTCATCCCTTCATTTTGCCCGAACCCTTTTGGTTCGCCGGGAAGCCCTAATTTTTGCCTAGGCATGTTAGCCTAGCGGGTCTTTTTTCATGCGTAGTATCTTTTTACTATGTCTGCATTGGCGGGGTGAGGAAGGTCGTCACCATCCATGTTGGTTAGAATCATGGCTCCTCCTGAGAACACATGTTTAACCACAAATGGCCCTTCATACGTAGGGGTCCATTTGCCCCTTGGATCACTCTGAGGAAGGATGATTTGCTTGATTACTAGATCCCCAACTTGATATTCCTGTGGTCTGACCTTTTTGTTAAATGCCCTGATCATTCGTTTCTGATACGTCTGACCATGACAGATAGCAGCAAGTCTCTTTTCATCAATGAGGTTTAACTGATCAAGTCGTGTCTGGATCCAATCATCTTCGTTCAGACCTGCATCCTTCATTATCCGGAGAGAGGGTATTTGCACTTCGATTGGTAAGACTGCCTCCATATCGTAGACCAAGGAGAAAGGAGTTGCCCCATTTGACGTCCTGGTTGAGGTACGGTACCCATGCAGAGCGAACGGTAACATCTCGTGCCAATCTTTATAAGTCACTGTCATCTTCTGCACAATCTTTTTGATATTCTTGTTCGCTGCTTCTACAGCCCCATTCATCTTCGGTCTGTAAGGAGAAGAGTTATGGTGTTATATCTTAAACTGCTCGCAGAGCTCAGTGATCATCTTGTTATTCAGATTGGTACCGTTGTCTGTAATAATTCTTTCTGGGACGCCGTATCGACAGATCAGGTTATGCTGAATGAACCGTGCCACAACAGTCTTGGTTACCGTAGCATAGGAAGCTGCTTCGACCCACTTCGTAAAGTAATCAATCGCTACTAGGATGAAGCGATGCCCGTTAGACGCTGTAGGTTTAATCTCACCGATCATGTCTATGCCCCACATTGCAAACGGCCAAGGCGCAGTCAGGACATTTAGAGGAACTGGAGGAACATGCACCTTGTCTGCATATATCTGGCACTTATGGAACGTCCGAGAGTGTTGGTAACAATCAGCTTCCGTTGTGGACCAGTAATATCCTGCCCGAAGGATCTTCTTCGCCATAGTGTGCCCACTGGAATGTGTACCAAAGGTCCCTTCATGTAACTCTTCCATGATCCTTTCTGCTTATGTCTTATCCACACACCGCAGTAAGGTCGAATCATGGTTTCGCTTGTACAAAATGCCGTTACTAAGGAAGAACTTCGCTGCGAACCTTCTCAGAAACTTCTTTTCATTGACAGATGCACCTTCAGGGTATTCCTGAGCTTCCAAATATCTCTTCACCTCATGGTACCAAGGCTTCTCAGTCACCAATTCAGTCTCGAGATCACAACAGTATGCCGGTTCGTCCAGTTTCCAGATGACGATCCGGGGAGCCTCATTGTCCCATTTGACCTTGAACATAGAAGACATTGTAGCTAACGCGTCCGCCAACTGATTCTCTTCTCTCGGGAAGTGTTCAAAGGTTATCTTTGTGAAGTGGGGAATCAAGGTCAACACACATTCTCTGTAAGGAATAAGATTCGGATGTTTCGTATCCCACTCTCCTTTGATTTGATTGATCACAAGAGCGGAATCTCCGAAGACACTCAGAAACTTGATCCTTAAGTCGATCGCAGCTTGGAGACCCATGATGCACGCCTCATACTCCGCCATGTTGTTGGTACAGTTGAAACATAGCCGGGCAGTGAGTGGAGTATGAGTGCCTTGAGGTGATATGATTATGGCGCCGATGCCGTTACCCAAAGCATTGGAGGCTCCGTCAAAGTGCATAGACCATCGGGATCCTTCCTCAGGTCCTTCATCCGGTCCAGGTACTTCACAATCAGTCACAATCATGATGCTCTCGTCTGGAAACTCGAAGTTCATTGACTGATAGTCGTCTACGGCTTGATGTGCCAAGTGGTCTGCCAATACACTTTCCTTGATGGCTTTTTGAGTCGTGTACTGAATGTCGTATTCCGTCAAGATCATTTGCCATCTTACTATTCTCCCAGACAGAGCAGGCTTTTCAAATATGTATTTTATGGGATCCATCTTTGAGATCAACAAGGTAGTATGAGTCAGCATATACTGTCTCAGCCGGCGAGCAGCCCATACCAAAGCGCAGCAAGTTTTCTCGAGTAGTGAGTATCGGGTCTCACAGTCGGTAAACTTTTTGCTAAGGTAACAAATGGCATGCTCTTTTCGGCCAGACTCGTCATGCTGCCCCAGCACACACCCCCTTGAGTTGTCAAGTACTGTCAGGTATAGTATCAGAGGTCTCCCTTCAACCGGTGGCATAAGGATGGGTGGTTCTTGGAGATACTCCTTGATTCTGTCAAAAGCAGCCTGACATTCATCATTCCAACGTACTACCTGATCTTTCTTCAGCAGCTTGAAGATTGGCTCACAGGTAGCAGTTAGGTGCGAGATGAACCGAGCAATGTAATTCAGGCGTCCTAAAAAGCCTCTGACCTCTTTCTCTGTCTTGGGAACTGGCATCTCTTGAATAGCCTTGACCTTGGCAGGGTCCACTTGAATACCCTTATCACTTACAACGAAGCCTAGCAACTTTCCAGATCTTACCCCGAAGGTGCACTTGTTCGGGTTCAACCTCAGCTTGTACAATTTTAGACGGTCAAACAACTTTTGCAGATGATCTAGGTGCTCTTCTTCAGTCTGGGACCTTGCGATCATGTCGTCAACATACACTTCTATCTCATGATGGATCATGTCATGAAATAAAGCAACCATAGCACGTTGGTAGGTTGCCCCAGCGTTCTTCAACCCGAATGGCATGACCTTGTAGCAGAAGGTGCCCCACTGAGTAACAAATGTAGTCTTTTCCATGTCTTCAGGTGCCATCTTGATCTGATTGTAACCTGAAAAGCCATCCATGAAAGAGAACACCTTATGCTGAGCAGTATTATCCACAAGGACATCAATGTGAGGTAGAGGGAAGTCATCTTTGGGGCTGGCCCTGTTCAGATCCCTGTAGTCGACACACATTCTGACCTTACCATCCTTCTTCGGTACTGGCACCACATTAGCAACCCACTGAGGGTAAGAAGTCACTGCAAGAAACCCGGCATCAAACTGTTTCATAACCTCGGCTTTGATCTTCTCAGACATCTCTGGACGCATACGGCGGACTTTTTGCTTAACCGGAGGGCAGTCTTCCTTAGTAGGCAGGTGATGGACCACAATATCGGTATCCAACCCGGGCATGTCTTCGTAGGACCAGGCAAAGATCTCCATATACTCATGTAGAATCTTAGTCAACCGTTGCTTCACGCTGAGCTCTAGGTTGGCACCAATCTTTACCTCTTTCCTGTCTGCTTCCGTACCCAAGTTTATTATTTCCACTGGCTCTTCGTGTGGTTGAATTTCCCTCTCTTCCTGGAGCAACAGTCTTGCAAGCTCGCCAGGCACTTCGCAATCATCTTCACCTTCGTCTTCGGCTAAGTTGATCGGATTTTCGAAGTTATAACTGGCAGTAGCAGAGTCGTTACCAGTGAGATCCAGAGTGGATTGGAACCTGTATGAGTGAGTGTGTGTAAATACAGCTGTTTTTGAAATATATAAAGGAAAGAAAGACAGAAAAGGAGCATAAGATTTGAAATGCGAGAAAACGTCCAAGATCTTTATTCATGATATATGAAATGACAATTTATATGCCCTCACAAATGAAACCACGGCGCCTCGGGTAAGACACCAGGCCATAAAGTTTAATTTATTGTTTATTACAAATAACCAAAACATAGGAATTCATTACTTAGTAACAAGAGAAACAGGTAGATTGTCCTTTGTACTCCAATTGCTAGGTCCACTGTCGGTTGCCGGGTAAATCCAGCTATCAAACTCAGCTTCATCTACTTCATCCTCATCCCCAATAGCATTCACCCCGTGCGCAGGCAGGGGAGCTGTCACTATATTAGGCTTCTCAGATGCCTCAAATTGTACCTCCTTGGCGTCAATAAGGTCCTGCAGCTTGTTCCTTAAGGCCCAACAGTCATCAGTGGAATGCCCCAGGCTATCGGAGTGATAAGCACAGCAGGCATTTGGGTTGTATTTAGGGGAAGCAGTGTTTACAACCTTTGGCGCCTCTCTGACAGTCACTAGGTTGGTGGATAGCAACTGTGGCAAGATCTGCGACAAAGTCATGCTCAGACGGGTAAACTCTCTCCGGGGTCTTTCAGCCCTTGGTGGATTGGTTTGCCGAGGAGCGGCAGCAGGCTTAGCAATCATTACCGCACTGACAGATTGGCGGCGCTCAGATTTCTCTTGTCTCCTGGAGCCATATACAGCACTAGCCTCTTTCTTGAAGGGTTTCTTCTCAGAACTCGTAGATGCACCCTTCGGAATCTTACCAGACTTCAACCCAGCCTCAATTCTCTCTCCAGTCAGAATAAGATCGGTAAACCCTGCAGACGAGTTACTGATAAGATGGTTGAAAAATGGCCCAGATAGGGTCCCCAAGAACATGTCTACCAACTCCCGATCAGTCAACGGAGGCTGCACCCTGCCAGCCAGATCCCTCCACTTCTGAGCGTACTCTTTAAAACCTTCACTTGAACTTAACGACATACCCTGGAGTTGGGTACGTGTAGGGGCAAGGTCGGCATTATATTGATACTGCTTATAGAAAGCAAAAGCCAACTCCTCCCAGTTACGAACCTTGGTCCCATCCAGCTGATAGAACCATTCGAGATGAGTCCCTGAAAGACTCTCCTGGAAGAAGTGGATCCACAAATTCTTATCCACTAAGTACGGTTGAATCTTCCGAACATAGGACCTGAGATGTAGCTTGGGACAAGACGCCCCGTCGTACTTAGTAAAAGATGGTGCTTTGAACTTACGAGGAATAATCACACCAGTAGACAAACCCAAATCTCCGAAATCCAGCCCAGGCACTTGTTGGATTTCCATAGCATTCAATCTGTCTTCCAACTGCTTATATCTGTCTTCTGCAGGAGGATACTGTTCCTCATCAAAATCAGTCTCGTTGTCGGAGACTACCGGACTAGGACCTTTTCCCTCTTGAGGAGTACCCTTGCCAATAGAAGAACCAGCCTCTTCATGCTGCAGAGTATTGCCAAACCATCGGCCCGAGTTGAACAGAACAGTTCTTCTCTTCTTCTTCTTTTCCTTCTTCAGGAGCAGAGCCTTCAGCTCTTCTTGGCCCTGAGCCAAACCCATGATTAATTCCTGAAATTGCACATTCTGCGCCTGAAGAGCTTTGATGGACATCTCAGTTGATGACGAGTCGGGGTTCATGATGCTGAAATAAACAGCGAAGAACGGTAAGCAACCTGAAAAGAGGAAAACCTGCTATGCACATGATGAATGGAATGCGTATGATTTATGTTTTCAAAGACAGTCGGGAATCAACTTTGTAAACAAAAAGGAACACACTTCATTAGATTCAACTTTGAAACTTAAATTGTTCAACAGGTTGCCCTTAGGCGTTACATGAAAGAAAATACTGAAAAGGGAAATAAAACTGTAAAAGAACATCCAGAGCTCCTTATTGATCCCATGGTCTCCTCTTCTCAGTACGGATGTAAGCATTCAAAGCTCGCTCATTCTCCAACTGCTTTGTCAGCTTCTGGATCTTTAATTCCTGCTCGTTGAACTTTTCCCGGTAAGAATCCCGTTCTTCTCGCAGTTGCGACCAAGATCTCTTTAATGTCTCATAATCAGTAGGTATCTGAGGAGGAAGGACAGTTGGAGGAACACCATCTTTGTCAGGACACTCAAGAATGATAGGTCTGACGGCTTCATACGGCATACCTAACTTCTGAGCACGGATGCGAACCCATTTGTAGTAGGCTTCCATAGGTAAAGAAGTCTTTGGCCCTAACTCCTGTGGGTCGGCTTTATGAACTTTGTCCCAAGCCTTGATGAACCTACGACGCAGCTCGTCACTATCCACCTGAAACTCAAAACTGATGTGAGGCACCAACATCTCATGGGGGCCTGCTCTTCTGGCTCTTCCAAACTGACGGAGCGCTAGACATGGATTGTAAGAGATTCCTCCTTGGGTACCAATCAGAGGAACATTAGGGTATTCCCCGCATCGATCAATAACAGCTATCTCATCCAAACCTTTGCAAGTCCAAATGATGTCTTTGTCAGTGAGAGACATTAACCTATGAGCCCAACCTCTTCCTTCTTGGTTCTTCAGTACGAACTTAGGGAGGTGCGAAATAAACCACCTCACCAGCAAAGGGATACAACACCATAGGGTTCCTCGTCTTCGGGTAGTACGAGCATGAAGTTGTTGCAAGATGTCACCCAAGAGAGTGGGCACAAGATTCTGAGACATAAAGATCCTTATGGCAGTGACATTGATGAAGTTGTCAGGATTAGGAAACAAGACTAACCCATAGATTAGGAGAGCCAAGATGTCTTCATATGCCCTAAAGTCCAGGTCATTCCAGAAACTGTTAGCTTTACCAATCAGAAACTTGGCCAAGAAACCCTTGACTCCGCTTCTAGTTACCCAGTTGTCTGTTACCTCTTGATGTGTCAAGGGAAGAGCTGCAGCAACCTCCTCAAGCCTGGGGGTCTTTTCCCAACCAGTAAAGGGAGTCTGATCCAAGATAGGGATACCAAGCAAATCAGAGAACTCTTCTAGGGTAGGGACCAGCTGGAAGTCTTGAAAGGTGAAGCACTGGTACAGAGGGTCGTAGAACTGGGTCAGAACACTCATCAACTGTTGATCCCGCTTTGCAGTGACTAAACTGAGAAGAGAACCATGCCTCTGAATGAAGGAAGTAGTATTTGGAATTCTGCTAACCAACTTTTCAAGCAACTCAGGTGAATGAACAAAGTTGAACCGGATAGTATTCCTTCGCACAGGCATCATGGTGTCCTACAAAACAGAGCAAAGGTGAAACCCTCTTGTCTTTGAAATGGTCAGTCCTTATGCAGGATGCATGCAATGCCCATGATGTTATGATGTTATGATAAAGCACACCACAAATAGATACAAAGGCAAACATGGTAAGGCACACAAGTCACACAAGGCAAGCCCTTAAAGTTTAGGCCAGCATGAGGTCTAGGTACTACCCTCTTTCAGTTTGTTGGTTCATACTTGTCCTATCAAAGTAACCGGGTTCTTAGAGGATCCCAATATCATTGACTACCCTCCATCGGTCATAACTCCAGCATCGCAATCTTTTCTTGCGGCCAGAACCATCACGAGAGTTTAGCCTCAATGGGCGTAGCATACTGCTACTGTTCTAATGGCCGAGTTGTGTCATTTAAGGTTCTAAGGTTGTTGGTGTTTAATGACTCCTTAGAAGACCCATATTCTCCTCGTTGCAACACAAGGGATATCGGTACAGACCAAGGTGCCACACCAATGTAGCCACTGCTTCACCCGTGTCGGTCTACGCCGGACAGGTCCCTCACAGCTTATGCTACCTAAACAGGGTATCCCCAGATCCGGGTTAGGATCTATGTAACTCCCATGCAACCCACAATAGTAAAGCAAGCAAGTCAATACAATTGAAAACACAGTTATGAACTACCCTAAGGTACACCTCACTTTAAGAATATTTCCCCAGCAGAGTCGCCAGTTCTGTGATCGGTGGATCTGGAACTGACTGTCTAACGCTGGTTCGCGAAATGTCGCGGAAGCAAGAGTCGCCACCGTCTTTTATTTTCTCCAAATGGAAAGGACAAAAGCACAGAAAAATTCCTTAAAGAGATTGCTCTCGGTTCGGGAGGTAGATTTATAGAAAGGGAAGGTGTTAGCACCCTTTCTATCCATGGTTATCCATGGGCTCTTAGATACTTGCTCATTGTGTTTTCAAAAATGGTTTGTTTGCTTTTCAACTGTGGGTTTTAAAAAGTTTCTTTGAAAATTCCAGTTCGACTCTTGTATCGGTCCTCAAGAGTGTTTGAAAAATTGCTTTCGAAAGCTTTTTGAAAATGTGTTGGTGTGAAAAGTATTTTTTTTTATTTGTTTTGAAGTTTAGAGCAAGTATCTAGAGTCGTCTACCTACCCTAAGGAATTCGTCTGTGTAGATGTCCTTTAAAGTAGTGCCATCCCACCATTGAGAGGTAGGTAGCGCCACCGTTGGAGGTGTTCGGGTCAATTCGAGGTTCGGGACATGGTGATCACCGGAGCAATGGGAAAACACCTTAGAAGCTACCCTCATGCCAGGTTCCCGGATCATGAGGACTTACTAAGACATCCTCTACTCGACGATCACCTTTCGAGGCAAGGCAACAGTGAGGCGTACCCTAGGGGTGGTGTGTGATTTGTGTGTCAGATTCGTTTATTTTTGTCTTATTCATGTCAAGGTGATCTATGCGTTTGTTTTTATTTAGACATTCATTCTTGCATGCAATTATTAACAGTTAAAAAAGTTGCGGAAATTAAAGTTCCTAAACTATTACAAAGGCGCGGGTCCACATCGCCAAAATTTCCAGGATCCGATTTGACAGAAAATAAAGTAAAGTACAAAAGATAAATGTTACACGGCTTTGGGAGAATTACACAAATAATTACAAGAAATAAATAAAGTACGCAAAGAGGATTAAAATTGCACGCGAGGGCGTTGGACCCTTTTTAATGAAATTATATTAAATTATTAAATTAATGAAATTAAAATAAAAAAGAAATTATTTTTTTGAGTTTTCGTATTTATGATTTTTTTAATGAGAATTAAATGAAATTAAAATGCTAATTAACCCTAATTCTAATTTTATTTATTAAGAAAAACATATAAAAATTTAAACCTAAAATTAAATCTAATTATTTAATGACAATTTGATTTTATGAAAATAAATAATTAATTATTAGTGAAAAGAAAATAAAAAAGATAAAAATTAATTGAAACCCTAATTCTACCAATTTTAAGTTAATTAAGAAAAATATTAAGATTTAAACCTAAATTAAAAAACTAAAATCAATTAATGATATTTATTTACAAAAAATAACATTAAATAAAAATACTTATTTTTGTCTTTTTTCTGATTTTATATTGTTTTTATGTTTTTTATGAAAATATTAAATTAAAGGAATTAATTAAAAAAAACAATAATTGGAGTAAATAAGATAAAGAAAAGAATGAAAATTCAAACCTAGGGGGGGTCTGTCCCCAAATTGGGAGGTAGAGTCCAGTATTTCAGGCCCATTAAGCCTTTGGCCTTGTTGACTCTGACGCTAGCATGTGACATCTTTGACTTGTGTCCATGATGATCTTCAAACCATGCCCCTTGGATTGGTCTTAGCGTGTACGTGGCAAGCTGGATGGTAAGTTGCATGGTGGACTCCTTGTGTTGAAACTGCATAGGATTAGGTTTATAGAAAAAATATTGAAAGAAGTGGGGGACCTGGGGTTCGAACCCAGGTCCCAGGGATTACCAGTGATACACTTTGCCAACTGCTCCACACGCGCGTTTTGGTTATGTAATAGCAAACAAATATTATAAGAGAAAACAAGGATTAGTGGGAAATTAGCGCGCGAATTTTAAATGACCCAATCACTGATGGCCACCTAATCATCTTCTTCATCGTTTTTGTTTTTTTCCCTGAAACATAAAAGAATCAGCAACGGTTTTGAACCGTCCCCAAATGCACCATTCTAGAAAATAGCGATTAGCTTGTCTTGGCATATAAATAGGGCGCGACCCCATCATTGAATTCGTTAGAAGCTTGTGGTTCTCATGATGCCAGTCTCGTGTCCCAATTTTTCCTTGAATGTAAAGCCCTAAATCAAAATCCTTGTAACCCTAAAACATAACAATGGCGTTTTTGCATATAGTGTATAAAAACCCAATCAAAGTATGTGGTTAGCTTCAGAATACATCAAGGAACATAAATCAAACATCAAAAATTACTAAAGATGCATGAATCGTTATGCAAGAATGTAAATTTTTTTCTGTACAGGACACCATCGTGCTCACGTTTCTTGGTGTTAGGATGGATGGTTTTGATTTAAAAACCTTCCTTGAAGTCTCAGCAAGCCAATGGAATAGTTGTTTGATCTTGAAAAACCCTAAAACCTAGTTTTCAGTTTTCAACTTTCTTGGCAAAAACTCAAGTTTGGTTATTAGTCTATGGCGCAGCTGGGAGGTTATGGGCATTAGGGTTGCACTATGTATATATGTGTGAAGGTTCTAGGTCAAAGAAATCAAACAAAAACCTTTGCATTCATGATTTTCAAGATTTGATTTTCAAGGATCTTTTCCAATATTTCTTCATGCCTATTTGGTACAAATCATGGCCAATCACTTCAATTCCTTCCATATCTGATCATGCACGAAATCTTAAACCTATTCCATGCACAAAAAGATTTGATTGCATTGGTTTGGTATTTTTCATGTATTTTAATTAATTAAATGAATTATTAATAATTAAAAATCCAAATAAATAAATAAAAATGAAGAAAAACTTCCCTTTGGGCCAAATGGTCGTGCACATGCCTTGGATGATGAATTGTGGAAGAAAAAGAGGCCCATTAGCAATTTTAGGTCATTTGAAGCAATGTTGACTTTTCAAAATATCCAAAAATTTCCCAATTTCCACAAGGCATAACTTGCTCAATTCTTAAGCTTTGCTCATGTTCTTGGACATTTTGGAAAGGTCTTTGAGTCCTCTAACCAATTCCTTTGGTCCCATGTCATTTTGATTTACCAATCTAAAGTTATGGCCTTTGACTTAAAGTCCCTTTTTGTTGACTTTTGAAAATGACCTATAATGTTGAAACTGATAACTTTTTGTGAGAGCATTTCTTGGACTTGAAGTATGAAGAAGAGTTGTAGGAAATGTATTTCTCTTCAAAATGAGCTTTGGATGGAATTTTTCTGATAATCCATGTGAAAGTTATGCCCTGGTCAAGTTACAGTTGACTTTTTCAACTGTCCAAATATGGAAACTTTTGCATCTTGATGATTTTTGAGCCAAACTTTGAGAATCATGATCAAGCATTGATCAAATGATGTTTGTGGCTTCAAAATGAGATGTTGACCAAAAATTTGAACTTTTGACTGGCAAATGACCATTTTGCCCCTACAGTTGACTGTAGTGCAATTAGGGTTTTTGACTGTGCAATTTTGTGCTGTAAGTCTTGAAACATGGTATGAGGATGCTTGACCATGTTTATAGCCATGTGGGGACTTGATTGGGCCCTTGGAAACTTCATTTTCTTTGTCAGAATCAAAACCCTAATTTTGACTATTTAGGAGGCCTTTGAACTGTGCAACCTTTGGGGAGATTTTTGAAGCTTGCTCTTTGCAATTCTTGGAGAATATGGGAGGGCAAATTTTGGGGTATAACACAATGCTATCCTACTATTGATGAGTAAGTAGCACCGTCGTTGGAGTTTTAAGGGTCAATTCGAATTAGGGGCTTACGGTCACCAAAGCAATGTTTGGATGCCTTAGCGGTAACCCTAATGTCTTAGATCATTTGTTTTGAGGCAACAATATCCAAGGCAACCGTTTCGAGGAGACTATGATCTTTAGACAAGAGGACGACCTCTAAAGTGACCTATACTCAATGACCGCGTACGAAGGCAACCAAGTAGGGTGTACCCTAAGAGTGCGCATGTGCGAGTGTGTCGTTTTTAGTTTATTTTTATCTTTGTACATGTCAATGGTGATCTAAGTTTATTTTAGGTTAAACATTCATTCTTGTCATGCAAACCTATTATCAAACATCTAACAGTTATAAGTTGCGGAAAATAAATTGCGGAATTTAAATTACAAGGCGTCAGGTATTTACATCGCCAAAAGCAACCCTTTGAAATTTAAATGCGGAAAAATAAATAAGCGATAAAAATAATTAAATGGTCCTAATTATCTATTACATTCCGGGAACAAATACAAATATGATAAAATGGATCGCATGCAGAAAATTAAATCGGGCGCAAGTTCTAGGGTTTTGACCCTTTAATATTAAAGAAAAGATTTTTTTGGTTATTTTTGAATTAAGAAATTATCTAAGTTAATTATTAAACTAAATTAAATTAAAGAATTAATAAAAATAAATATTTTTGGGTTTTTTGATATTTAAAGAAAGAAAAATAAATTTAATCAATGTTAATAAAAACCTAATTGTCTAAGTTAATTTTAATTATTGCAAAAAATATATTAAAGTTATTCCTAATTAAAACTAAATTAATTAATTGATTTGTTAATAAAAATAAAATACTAAAATTTAATAAAGAAAATATTTTTTTGGTTTTAATTTTATTAAGAAAAAGTTTGATTGGTTAATTAATCATAAAAATAATTAAACAAACAATTAAATAAAATAAATAAATAAAATGAAATAGAAAGACTTAGGGGGGTTTGGGCCTGATTAGAAGGTTTGGAGTAGAAATTTTGGTGGCCCAATTGGCGCAGGCCTGGTTGACTTTTTGGATCCCATGTGCACCTTCTGACTTGGTCTCATGGTGGACGTCCATCCTTGGCCTTCAGATCTGGCCTAAGGCCATCTGTCCATTGATTAGGTCATGGTGTATGATGTGCTGCAGCGCTTGATTTGCATATGATAATCTATAGAAAAAATATAACAAAGCATTTGGAGGACCTGAGATTCGAACCCAGGTCCTGTTGGATATTGGATACACACGCCCACCACCCAGCCACTTTGCTTTAGTTGTTAATTATACACAAAATAATGATAATAAAAGAAAACACGTGAATAACCAGAAAAAACAAAAATGCACGAAAGTTGATTTAAACTGGCCAATGGGAGAACGACAGCTTGTCGTCTCCTACCTCTGGACCCTGTACATGTTACCTGCAGATTCGAATCCGCAACTGAATGCGTAAGTTCATTCTAAAATCCATTCTAGTCCATGAAAATCAATTCCAAGCACATGGTTGAGTTCGTCTGGGCTTCCTGATTGAACCTATACCCTTCTTGAGTCTTGATTTCCCTTGAAAAAGAAAACCCCAAAACACGAACGAAGAACCCTAGATATGGGGGTTCTTCATCTAGGCCAGAAAAATGCAATTGGCTAATGCAGAATGCTTGTAAATTTGATGAGGATCATGAATATGCCCGTAGTTTATACAAAATATGCAAGAATCAAGATTTACGAATTCAAAGGAAGGGAGGTTTTTTGAGATACTTACAGAGCTTTTGAGCGTGTATGGGAGCTTTCTAGGGATTGGTTCTGACTCAGTGAACCTCCAGCAATTGATTGGTGTTGAGTTTTGCTTATGAATTTGCCTCCAAGGATGATTTCGGTTTCACACTTTTTCCACTTTTTTTCAAGTTTATCTTTCAGTGTTTTTGCAGCCTCCAACCTATTTTTCGTGTCCTTTGGCTTGTATATGTAATATGCAATGCATTAGGTCAAGAATTATGCTTTGAATCTTTGCACATCAATGTTATGGGATTTGATTTGATCCACCATTGAAAGCTTGCCTAATTTGTCAAAAATCTAATCTTTTTGCACATGGAATGCTTGATATGAATTTGATACACTTGATGATGATGATTCAATCCTGAAATAGCCAAAAAGAGATCAAGTAATCAATATTTGGATTTTATTTGATTTAATTTGATTAAAAATGAAATAATTCATTAAAAAAATCAAATAAAATAATAAAAATGATAAATGGACACAAGGCTGAAGGTAGGACACGTGTGCAATGTGGAAAGTCCAAATCAAGTGGAAAATAATGGGCCCATTTGACAAAATTTGAAGTTTTGGGGATAGTTGATTTTTGGCAATTTTGCAAAAATGCCTAACTTCAATAATGCATAACTTCTTCAATTTTGAACTTTTGGAAGTGTTCTTTGACTTTTTAGAAAGCTTTAGATGTCCTATAACAAACCCTTTCGGTATCATCTCAATTTGATATTCCATTATCAAGTTAGAAGCTTTTACAAAAAAGGTGTTTTTGTTGACTTTCAAAAATGACCTATAATGTCCAAATTCATAACTTCTTGTGAGTGCATTTTTTGATCTTGGGGTATGAATATGGATTGTAAGAAATTGAATCCTCTTCAAAATGAGCTTTGGATGGGTCATTTATCATAAATTATGAGAAAGTTATGCTTGGTCAAAGTTGATTGACTTTTCCTGCAAAACCCTAATTTAGCAACTTTTGAGTCTTGATGAATTTTGAGCAATCCTTGATGAATCATGATCAACCCTTGATCAAATGGTAAAATATCCTTCAAAATGTGAATGTTGACAAAAAATCTTAAAGTTTGACTGTTTATAGGTCACAGTTGACTTTTGCCCTAGCACGGTCGATTTTTGGACCCTTTGAGCAATTGACTGAGCAAACTTCCTCTGTAAGGCTTGAAATTTGAAATGGATGACCTTGAGAACATATTAGGACATTAGGGAGAATTTGAGGTCATTTGGACTCAAGGATCTTGATGCAACACAAAACCCTAATTTGGGGTTGACTGCCTTAGGAGATAGCTTAACTGTCCAACTCTTGAGCAATCTTGAGCCACTTGGAGATTTTTCTTGCAATGTTTGGAGAAATATGAGAGGGAAAATTTTGGGGTACAACAGCTTCCCCTGTTCAATCTTCTTAAGCCTGAGGATATAGATTAGCTTCCGTGCCTTTCGTGATCCGAAGGTGGAAGATGATTGAAGACTAGAGTGCCCAGAAATTTGCACTCGCATGAAGTGGTATCAGCATCGTGATGTCGGGAATGGGCTTACAGATGCTATTTGGAGATTGTTGATAGGAGGTCTTCAACTGGAATAAGGATCAAGGAGATCTTAGCGCCGATCGGAATGAACCAGAGAAGGTCTTGGATTAATTTTGACTGGATAAGAATCAGAGAAATCAGAATCGATTTAACTGAACCAGACGAAAGTCTTGGAACATCTTCAACTAGAATAAGAATCAGGGAGATCTTAGCATCGATCTGACTGAACCAGAGAAAGTCTTGGAATGACTTTGGCTGGATAAGAATCAGAAAAATCTTATAATCGATTTAACTGAACCAGACGAAAGTCTTGGAACATATTCAACTGGAATAAGAATCAGGGAGATCTTAGCGTCGATCTGACTAAACCAGAGAAGGTCTTAGATTAACTTTGACTGGATAAGAATCAGAAAAATCTTAGAATCGATTTAACTGAACCAGACGAAAGTCTTGGAACATCTTCAACTGGAATAAGAATCAAGGAGATCTTAGCGTCAATCTGACTGAACCAGAGAAGGTCTTGGATTGACTTTGACTGGATAAGAATCAGAAAAAATCTTAGAATCGATTTAACTGAACCAGATGAAAGTCTTGGGATATCTTCAACTGGAATAAGAATCAGGGAGATCTTAGCATCAATCTGACTGAACCAGAGAAGGTCTTGGATTAACTTTGACTGGATAAGAATCAGAAAAATCTTAGAATCGATTTAACTAAACCAGACGAAAGTCTTGGGATATCTTCAACTGGAATAAGAATCAGGGAGATCTTAGCGTCTATCTGACTGAACCAGAGAAGGTCTTGGATTAACTTTGACTGGATAAGAATCAGAAAAATCTTAGAATCGATTTAACTGAACCAGACGAAAGTCTTGGAATATCTTCAACTGGAATAAGAATCAGGGAGATCTTAGCGTCGATCTGACTGAACCAGAGAAGGTCTTGGATTTAGCTGAGAACTTAACTGCATTTTTCCTGAAAGGTAAAAGTCAGTTATATGCAATGCATGATATGGATCAAGCAATTATGTTCTCAACATAAATGAGATTGGGTTACATGATGCGTATATGTAGGTATCATGATATATGGGAATGTGTGATCGGTGGATCTGGAACTGACTGTTTAACGCTGGTTCGCGAAATGTCGCGGAAGCAAGAGTCGCCACCGTCTTTTATTTTCTCCAAATGGAAAGGACAAAAGCACAGAAAAATTCCTTAAAGAGATTGCTCTCGGTTCGGGAGGTAGGTTATAGAAAGGGAAGGTGTTAGCACCCTTTCTATCCATGGTTATCCATGGGCTCTTAGGTACTTGCTCATTGTGTTTTCAAAAATGGTTTATTTGCTTTTCAACTGTGGGTTTTAAAAAAGTTTCTTTGAAAAATTTCAGTTCGACTCGTACGTCAGAGTGTTTGAAAAATTTGCTTTGAAAGCTTTTGAAAAGTGTCGGTGTGAAAAGTTTTGTTGAATTTGTTTTGAGACTAGAGCAAGTATCCTTGAGAACCTACCTACCCTAAGGAATTCGTCTGTGTAAATGTCCTTAAAAGTAGTGCCATCCCACCATTGAGAGGTAGGTAGCACCACCGTTGGAGGTGTTCGGGTCAATTCGAGTTTGTAGGGACATGGTGATCACCGGAGCAATAGGAAGATACCTTAGAAGCTACCCTCATGCCAGGTTCCCGGATCATGAGGACTTACTAAGACATCCTCTACTCGACGATCACCTTTCGAAAGGCAACAGTGAGGCGTACCCTAGGGGTGGTGTGTGCGAATTTGTGTGTCAGTTTCGTTGATATTTGTCTTGTCATGTTTGTTGTGATCTACGCTTGATTTTAATTAGGGCCATTCATTCTTGCATGCATATTTAACAGTTAAAAAGTGCGGAAAGATAAAGATCTAAGCTATTACAAAGGCGCGGGTCCACATCGCCAAACTTAAACCGGACCCGATTTGACGGAAAAATAAATAAAGCAAAATAAAGAGAAGTGCGAGAAGTTAAATTGTTACAACGCTTTGGGAGAGATACATAATTATAATAAACGACATGAAATGAATGCGCGAAATTAAATAAATTACGAATATGGGCGTTGGACCCTTTTGCGAAAAATTAAATTTAATGAGGAATTAGAATTAAAATTAAAAAGGAACTGTTTTTTAGTATTTTTATATTTCTTAAGATTTAATGGAAAGAATAATTAATTAAAATTAAAATGAAGCGTCAAACCCTAATTCTAATGGTTTTTAAGTTTATTGTGAAAATGTCATATTAACCTAAATTAAACCCTAATTTTTACTTATGTACATTTAATTATAAAAATAAATAAATAAATGAATGATATTGTGATAAGAAAAAAAAGCAAAATTTAAAAGGTATAAAAATTATCAATTAACCTAATTCTATATTTTTTTGGATTTTTAGTTATTAAAAAGAATTAAAATGGCAACCTAATTAAAACTAAATATTTACATGTTAATTTATTTAAAAAAATAATTAAAATAAAATAATTATTAAATTTTTGTCTTTTCTGGATTTTTTATGTATTTTTTTGATGTTTTCATATTTTGTAAAAATATTGAATTAGGTTAAAACAATAAAACAAATAAAAATAATAATTAAAAAGATATGAGAAAAATAAAAATATTTGCAAACCAGGGTGGGGGTGTAGTCCCAATTTGTGAGGTTTTGTTTCAGCAAATCAGGCCCAATAGCTTGAAATCCATTTGACTTTTCCAATTTGTGTGCCAGCGTGTTGACCAACGTTTACCATAGGCCTTGAATCTGAGCCCTTGATCTGCATCTCCTGGACGCGTGGACAATGATCTTTGAGCGCGCATGAAGACCTTCAATGGAAGCGCTGCATAGGAATTTGCATTGAAAAATAATATTGGAGATTACACAGACCTGGGACTTGAACCCAGGTCTTGAGGGTTAACCACATCACGTTTTGCCAACTGAGCCACTAAATTTCAATTAATATATTATAGTAAATAAATAACAAAAAGCAAAACCAACGCGTAATGGAGAAAAACGCGCGTAATTCAAACCACCGAATCACCAACTGACACGACGTTGTCTTCTTCAATTTTCCTGAAACATAAACTCAAAGGCAACAGTTTTAAGCGCGTGGTCTAAAGCAGGTTTACAGAAAATAGCGACTAGCGCTATAGGACCAATAAATTAATCGCGAGGCTTGGTCCATGCTCGTCTCAATGCACTGAATCCAATGGTCATGGTCTGGAGCTTTGATTTTTCCTCTTTGCAAAAACCCTAAAATCACAACCTGAAAACCCTAAATTTTACTCATGGCATCATCGTGTATGGTCAGTAAAAATACAATTAAAGGTGCTGGTTAGCTTTGAAACTTCAATGTGAACAAGAATATATAAACAAAATTCACAAATAACGCATGTAATAGAATGTATGATTATGCAATTTGTTTGGTACAGTTGCGGTTCTAGGTACCAATTCCTTACGCTTTTGTGGTTGATATTGATTGGAATGCGTTCAGGGAACCTTGAGAAAGCCTTTGAAACAAGATTTAAGACCTGAATCCTCCTCTAACCACGTTTTCAGAATTGACTTTTATGGAGAATTTTTCAAGTTTGTCAAGGGTTCTTTAGCGCAGCTTAGAGTGTAATGCAATTAGGTTTCTGATCCTGCATATGTAGTGAGCATTTTAGGTTAACAAAATTCAACAAAATCTCTTGTATTCAATGGTTTCAATATTTGATTTTATAAGATCTTTTTTTGAATCTTTTTCATGTGCAATTTTGTTCAATCATGCCAAATCAAACCAAATCTTGCCATATTGGGATGTGCACGTGATATTGAGAGTAGAATGTGCACAAAAAGATTTTTTAGGTCAAGTTTGATATTTTTCATGTATTTAAGTAATTTAAATGAATTAATATAAATAATAATTCAAATAAATTAATAAAAAATGAGAAAATACTTCCCTTTGGGCCAAGTGGTCGTGCATAGGCTTGGAATGATGAGTCATAGAAGAAAAATAGGCCCATTAGCAATTTTAGACCATTTGAATCAAAGTTGACTTTTCAAAATTCCCAAATATTTCCCAACTTCCACAAGGCATAACTTGCTCAATTTTTAAGCTTTTCACATGTTCTTGGACATTTTGGAAATGTCTTTGAGTCCTTTAACCAATTCCTTTGGTCCCATGTCATTTTGATTTACCAATCTCAAGTTATGGCCTTTGACTTAAAGTCCCTTTTTGTTGACTTTTGAAAATGACCTATAATGTTGAAATTGATAACTTTTTGTGAGAGCATTTCTTGGACTTGAAGTATGAAGATGAATTGTAGGAAATGTCTTTCTCTTCAAAATGAGCTTTGGATGGAATTTTTCTGATAATCCATGTGAAAGTTATGCCCTGGTCAATTTCAGTTGACTTTTTCAGCTGTCCAAATATAGTAACTTTTGCATCTTTGATGATTTCTGAGCCAATTTTTGAGAATCATGATCAAGCATTGATCAAATGATGTTTGTGGCTTCAAAATGATATGTTGACCAAAAATTTGAACTTTTGACTGTCAAATGACCATTTTGCCCCTACAGTTGACTGTAGTGCAATTTAGGGTTTTGACTGTGCAATTTTGAGCTGAATGCCTTGAAACTTGATATGAGGATACTTGACCATATTTGTAAGCACATGAGACTTGATTGGGTCTTTGAAAACTTCCTTTTCTTGATCAGAACCCAAACCCTAGTTTTGACTGTATATGGGACAGTTGAACTGCACAACCCTTGGGGAATTTTGTGACCTGACTTGGCAATTTCTTGGAGAATATGGGAGGGCAAATTTTGGGGTACAACAGTTGCCCCTGTTCAATCTTCTTAGACCTGAGGATGCAGATTGGCTGACGTGCCTTTCGTAATCCGAAGGTAAAAGATGATTGGACACTAGAGTGCCCAGAAATTTGCGCTCACATAGTAGCAGTGATGATGGGGGAATGGGCTTATAGATGCCATTTAGAGATTGCTGGATAGGATGATGGGCTTATAGATGCCATCTGGACGTTGATCGCGTAGGAGATTCTTTAGCTAGAACCTGCATACCTGCAAAAGAAAAAATGAGTACCTGACACGTTGCAGGAGCTGATTTTAGATGCTTGGTATAGATGTGTCCTGACTGGTTACAGGAGCTGAGCCTGGAGCTTCATACGCTGATGAATGAACCAGAGATGGTTACTGCCCTAGCATGAATGGTGAGAGAACCTTGGATGACTTTAGTTTCAACAACGCTTGTTGAGAAAAATCTTGGCGGGAATCACCATCTTTGCAATATCGGAACGAGAACCATAGAAAATTATAATCTGAAAGGGAATCACCTCACTCGCCGTTGGAGAGGGAAACACAGGAAAAGGAATTGTCACCTCACACACCGTTGGAGAGAGAAACATAAGAGACTATTACCTCACACTCATCGTCGGAGAGGGAACCATCTGAAAAGGACTTACTACCTCACACACCGTCGGAGAGGGAACCATGGGAGACTATCACCTCACACTCATCGTCGGAGAGGGAAACATCTTAAAAAAAGGAATTACCACCTCACACACTTGTCGGAGAGGGGACCATAAGAGACTATCACCTCACACTCATCGTCGGAGAGGGAAACATCTGAAGAAGGAATTACCACCTCACGCACTTGTCGGAGAGGGGACCATAGGAGACTATCACCTCACACTCATCGTCGGAGAGGGAAACATCTGAAGAAGGAATTACCACCTCACGCACTTGCCGGAGAGGGGACCATAAGAGACTATCACCTCACACTCATCGTCGGAGAGGGAAACATATGAAGAAGGAATTACCACCTCACGCACTTGCCGGAGAGGGGACCATAACTTCTGCTGAGTCTTTATCAGAAAAATTTGTTGGGAGTCGATTTAGCTGGACTAGAGAAGGCCTTGAAATATGTTTGAGCATTTTAACTGCGTCTTTCCTGAAAGGTAAAGGTCAGTCATATGCAATGCATGATATGGATCAAGCAATGATGTTCTCAACATAAATGAGATTTGTATGATATGATGCGTTTATGCATGCTATAATGATGTATGTGATGTTTTATGAGTGTTTTCGTCTAGGAAAGCAAATCCATGACGGGTGCCGGGAAGTTAATATCCTGGGCTGATGTTGCAGAATAGATTTTGCTTCCGTTGGGGATGATAACTGCAAGAATACCGGTAGGAGAAGATGACTCCGTTGCGGAATACACTTGGCAAATGGAAGATTCTGCGGGGAGAAAAGGTACTCTAGCGACCATGCTGGGAAGCAATACTCTGTGGGGAGATGCTTTGCTGTATGTTGATAGTTTGCTGAGGATATCTTGTTGTCGGAAGTGTTGATGGACTTCGCCGGGGTAGGAAAGAACTACGTTGACGACGACCTTTCCATGGCTTTTGGCTGAGGATAACCCAGTTATATCCTATTGAGGAAATAACTCTTTAAATCAAGCCGGGCGACGCGTTCGTGTTCTGCGAGGGGGTAAGCTTCCAGAATCTACTGGGGATAAGCTTACTGTTTGGGGGTATGAATTCCAACTTTCCTGGGGGAATTGGATTGGACTCCTGGGGAAGTTTGAATTGTTGGGGAAAGTGATTCCTTTGGATATTGAGATACCGCCGGGGAACAATCTTTAGACCAAGACTGCCAGGGATGCTTGTTAAGAATATATATATGCTGCTGGGGGATGTTGAGATCTACGGGAAGATACCCAACTTCCTTGAGATTTATCAACTCTGTTTGGAGAAGAATGTACTGTTTTGCTGAACCACTCTCTGGGGAATTGAGATGTACTTGGTCGTATTCTTTAGCTGAACCTACCTTGGTACCTTGGAGGATAGAACAATTAGGCTGCTTGGACAACTCTTTATTGCCCCTGTTTCTAGTGTCACCTGCAATTAATTCCTTTGTTTCGTATGCAAATATTTATGAGTTAGCAAATCATTGTCAATGCATATATCACAAATTGAACCTTGGACGTTCTTCGCAAAACAAAACAGAAAAAGAAAAAACACTTGGCACGTTTAACTGAAAATGTATTTGTATTGATTTTTGAATGGCCTGAAAATAGGCGTTTTGTATACAAGAGACTGACGTCCTAGTAAGAGGAACGCCGCCGAACAAGAGAGTTTATACAAGTTTTGTACAAAAGAAAATAAAACAGCTGTGTGAAATATGAATGATCCACTGGGTTTCAACTCTGCTATTGTCTTTATAACTCCGAGCGTCTCATCACTTGATGACCTTGGTTGAAGGTGAAGCTGACTGATCGATGCTGTCTGAACTTGATGTAGATACCGGATTCTGGATGCAAAGTGATCCAATGAGACATAGTATTACGCTTTTATCCCTAATTTTTGCCTGGACCGCCCTTTCGGGTTTTCAGTCCACCGGGATACCCATTTTTACCCAAGCCGCCTTTTCAGGTTTTCGACTTGCCGGGTGTACAGATTTTTTTCATTTTCATCCCTTCATTTTTCCCGAACCCTTTTGGTTCGACGGGAAGCCCTAATTTTTGCCTAGGCATGTCAGCCTAGCGGGTCATTTTTTATGCGTAGTATTTTTTTACTATGTCTGCATTGGCGGGGTGAGGAAGGTCGTCACCATCCATGTTGGTTAAGATCATTGCTCCTCCTGAGAACACATGCTTAACCACAAATGGCCCTTCGTATGTAGGGGTCCATTTGCCCCTTGGATCACTCTGAGGAAGGATAATTCTCTTGATCACCAGATCCCCGACTTGATATTCTCGTGGTCTGACCTTCTTGTTAAATGCCCTGATCATCCGTTTCTGATACGTCTGACCATGACAGATAGCAGCAAGTCTCTTTTCGTCAATGAGGTTGAGTTGGTCAAGTCGTGTCTGGATCCAATCATCTTCGTTTATATTTGCATCCTTCATTATCCGGAGAGAGGGAATTTGTACTTCGATCGGCAAGACTGCCTCCATGCCATAAACCAGAGAGAAAGGAGTTGCCCCGGTTGACGTCCTAGCTGAGGTACGGTACCCATGCAGAGCGAACGGTAACATCTCGTGCCAATCTTTATAAGTCACTGTCATTTTCTGCACGATCTTCTTGATGTTCTTGTTTGCTGCTTCTACAGCCCCATTCATCTTCGGTCTGTAAGGAGAAGAATTGTGGTGCTGTATCTTGAACTGTTCGCAGAGCTCAGCGATCATTTTATTGTTTAGATTGGTACCGTTGTCTGTAATAATCCGCTCAGGGACGCCGTATCGACAGATCAGGTTGTGCCGAATGAACCGTGCCACAACAGTCTTGGTTACCGTAGCATAGGATGCTGCCTCGACCCACTTCGTAAAATAATCAATCGCTACCAGAATGAAGCGATGTCCATTAGATGCCGTAGGTTTGATCTCGCCGATCATGTCTATGCCCCACATTGCAAACGGCCAAGGCGCAGTCAGAACATTCAGGGGAACCGGAGGAACATGCACCTTGTCTGCATAGATCTGGCACTTGTGGCATGTCCTAGAATGTTGGTAGCAGTCAGCTTCCATTGTGGACCAATAATATCCTGCCCGTAGGATTTTCTTAGCCATAGTGTGTCCACTGGAATGCGTACCAAAGGTCCCTTCATGTAGCTCTTCCATGATCCTTTCTGCTTCAGTTTTGTCCACACAACGCAGTAAGGTTGAATCATGGTTTCTCTTGTACAAGATGCCGTTGCTAAGGAAGAACTTGGCTGCAAATCTCCTCAGGAATTTCTTATCATTGACAGATGCCCCTTCAGGGTATTCCTGAGCTTCCAGATATCTCTTCACTTCGTGGTACCAAGGCTTCTCAGTTACCAATTCAGTTTCGAGATAACAACAGTATGCCGGTTCGTCCAGTTTCCAGATGATGATCCGGGGAGCCTCATTATCCCATTTAACCTTGAACATTGAAGACATTATAGCTAACGCGTCCGCTAACTGATTCTCTTCTCTTGGAAAGTGCTCAAAGGTTATCTCCGTGAAGTGGGGAATCAGGGTCAACACACATTCTCTGTAAGGAATCAGATTTGGATGTTTCGTATCCCACTCTCCTTTGATCTGATTGATCACAAGAGCGGAATCTCCGAAGACACTTAGAAATTTGATCCTTAGGTCAATCGCTGCTTGAAGACCCATAATACACGCCTCATACTCCGCCATATTGTTGGTACAGTTGAAACATAGCCGGGCAGTGAGTGGAGTATGAGTACCTTGTGGAGATATGATTATGGCGCCGATACCGTTTCCCAAAGCATTGGAGGCTCCGTCAAAGTGCATAGACCATCGGGATCCTGGCTCAGGTCCTTCATCCGGTCCAGGTACTTCACAATCTGTTACTATCATAATGCTTTCATCCGGAAACTCGAAGTTCATTGATTGATAGTCATCTACAGCTTGATGAGCTAAGTGGTCTGCCAATACACTCCCCTTGATGGCTTTCTGGGTCGTGTACTGAATGTCGTATTCTGTCAAGATCATTTGCCATCTTGCGATTCTCCCAGACAGAGCAGGCTTTTCGAATATGTATTTTATCGGATCCATCTTTGAGATCAACAAGGTAGTGTGAGTCAGCATATACTGTCTCAGCCGGCGAGCAGCCCATACCAAAGCGCAGCAAGTTTTCTCAAGCAGTGAGTATCGGGTCTCACAGTCGGTAAACTTTTTGCTAAGGTAATAAATGGCATGCTCTTTTCGGCCAGACTCGTCATGCTGCCCCAGCACACACCCCATTGAATTGTCCAGCACTGTCAGATATAGGATTAGAGGTCTCCCTTCAACCGGTGGCATTAGGATAGGTGGTTCTTGGAGATACTCTTTGATTTTGTCAAAAGCAGCCTGACATTCATCGTTCCAACGCACTACCTGATCTTTCTTCAGCAGCTTGAAGTTTGGTTCACAGGTAGCAGTCAGATGTGAGATGAATCGAGCGATGTAATTCAGGCGTCCTAAAAAGCCTCTGACCTCCTTCTCTGTCTTAGGAACTGGCATCTCTTGAATAGCTTTGACCTTAGCAGGGTCCACTTGAATACCTTTATCGCTGACCACGAAGCCTAGCAGTTTTCCCGATCTTACCCCGAAGGTGCACTTGTTCGGGTTCAATCTCAGCTTGTACAGTTTCAATCGGTCAAATAACTTCTGCAGATGATCTAGGTGCTCTTCCTCAGTTTGGGACCTAGCGATCATGTCGTCCACATACACTTCTATCTCGTGATGGATCATATCATGGAATAAGGCGACCATGGCACGTTGGTAGGTTGCCCCAGCATTCTTCAACCCGAATGGCATGACCTTGTAACAGAAGGTGCCCCACTGAGTGACAAATGTAGTCTTTTCCATGTCTTCAGGTGCCATCTTGATCTGATTGTAACCTGAAAAGCCATCCATGAAAGAGAACACTTTGTGCTGAGCCGTATTATCAACAAGGACATCAATGTGAGGTAAGGGGAAGTCATCCTTGGGGCTGGCCCTGTTCAGATCCCTGTAATCGACACACATTCTGACCTTTCCATCCTTCTTAGGTACCGGCACCACATTAGCAACCCACTGAGGGTAAGAAGTCACTGCAAGGAATTCGGCATCAAACTGTTTCATGACCTCGGCTTTAATCTTCTCTGACATCTCTGGACGCATCCGACGGACCTTTTGTTTAACTGGAGGGCAGTCTTCCTTGGTCGGCAAATGATGGACCACGATATCGGTATCCAACCCTGGCATGTCTTCGTAGGACCAGGCAAAGATCTCCATATAGTCATGTAACATCTTGGTTAACCGTTGCTTCACGCTGAGCTCTAGGTTGGCACCAATCTTTACCTCTTTTCTGTCCGTCTCAGTACCCAAGTTTATGGTTTCCACTGGCTCTTCATGGGGTTGAATTGCCCTCTCTTCCTGAAGCAACAGTCTAGCAAGCTCGCCAGGCACTTCGCAATCATCTCCACCTTCGTCTTCGGCTAAGTTGATCGGATTTTCGAAGTCATAATTGGCAGTAGCAGAGTTGTTATCAGTAAGATCCAGAGTGGATTGGAACCTGTATGAGTGAGTGTGTGTGTAAATACAGCTGT
This sequence comes from Vicia faba, assembly GCA_948472305.1. Classification (NCBI taxonomy): domain Eukaryota; kingdom Viridiplantae; phylum Streptophyta; class Magnoliopsida; order Fabales; family Fabaceae; genus Vicia; species Vicia faba. The sequence continues at coordinate 524,231,063 of OX451737.1, forward strand.
TTTGAAAATTATGTAAAGGAAAAGAAAGACAGAAAAGGAACACAATATTCGCAATGCGAAAAATACGTCCAATATTTTCATTCATGATGTATAAAATGACAGTTTGTATGCCCTCACAAATAGAACCACGGTGCCTCGGGTAAGACACCGGGCCATAGAGTTTATCATTGTTTATTACAAAAAAACAAAACATAGGAATTCATTACTTAGTAACAAAAGAAACAGGGAGATTGTCCTTTGCGCTCCAATTGTTAAGTCCACCGTCAGTTGCCGGGTAAATCCAGCTATCAAACTCAGCTTCATCAACTTCCTCTTCATCCCCGATAGCATTAACTCCATGAGCAGGCAGGGGAGCTGTAACCACATTAGGCTTGTCAGATGCCTCAAACTGAACCTCCTTAGCATCAATGAGGTCCTGCAGCTTGTTCTTTAGTGCCCAACAGTCATCAGTAGAGTGCCCCGGGCTTTCTGAATGGTAGGCACAGAGAGCATTCGGATTGTACTTGGGAGATGTTGTATTGGGGAACTTCGGAGCCTCCCTGACAGTCACCAAATTGGTTGCGAGCAACTGTGGCAGGATCTGCGATAGGGTCATGTTTAACCGGGTAAACTCCCTCCGGGGTCTTTCAGCCCTTTGAGAATTATTTGGCCGAGGAGCGGCAGCAGGCTTAGCAATCATCACCGCGCTGACAGATTGGCGGTGTTCAGGTCTCTCTGATTTCCGGGAACCATATACGGCACTAGACTCCTTCTTAAATGGTTTCTTTTCCGAACTAGAGGATGCACCCTTCGCAATCTTCCCCGACTTTAATCCAGCTTCAATTCTCTCTCCAGTCAAGATCAAATCAGTGAACCCAGCAGAAGAATTCCCAATGAGATGGTTAAAAAACGGCCCAGATAGGGTTCCCAAGAACATGTCAACCAGCTCCCGATCAGTCAATGGTGGCTGCACCCTGCCAGCCAGGTCTCTCCACTTCTGAGCGTACTCCTTAAAACCTTCGCTTGCACCTAACGCCATACCCTGGAGTTGGGTACGTGTGGGGGCAAGGTCGGCATTATATTGATACTGCTTGTAGAAAGCAGTAGCCAGCTCCTCCCAGTTACGAACTTTGGTCCCATCCAGCTGATAGAACCATTCGAGATGAGTCCCTGAAAGACTCTCCTGGAAGAAGTGGATCCATAGATTCTTATCCGCAGAGTATGGCTGAATTTTCCGAACATAGGACCTCAAATGCAGCTTGGGACAAGACGCCCCGTCATATTTGGAGAAGGATGGTGCTTTGAATTTATGCGGGATAATCACACCAGTCGACAAACCCAGATCTCCGAAATCCAGCCCAGGTGCCTGTTGCACCTCCATAGCCTTCAACCTGTCCTCCAGTTGCTTGTATCTGTCATCTGCAGGAGGGTACTGCTCTTCGTCAAAATCTGTCTCGTTGTCGGAGACCACCGGACTAGGAACCTTTACTTCTGCCTGAGAAGGACTCTTGCCAACAAAAGAACCAGCCTCTTCATGTTGCAGAGCATTGCCAAACCTTCGGCCCGAGTTGAACAGAACAGTTCTTCTCTTTTTCTTCTTCTCCTTCTTCAGGAGCATAGCCTTTAGTTCTTCTTGGCCTTTAGCCAGACCCTTGATTAATTCTTGAAACTGCGCATTCTGCGCCTGGAGAGCCTTGATTGATGTCTCGGTTGATTCAGATCCGGGATTCATGATGCTGAAATAAACAGCGAAGAACTGTAAGCAACCTGAAAAAGGGGGAAAACCTGCTATGCACATGATGTATGAAATGCGTATGCAATGCATTCAAGGATTCGAAAGTTCAAATTTGTTGTAGACAAAAAGGAACACAAGTTATCATTAAAGAAATAATTGTTTAATACATCAAGGCCTCATGGGCAAAAAGTACAAAAATCAAGTCAATCCCAAAATACACTGCGCATCCTCTTTGGAGCTATGTAAGTGTTGAGATTCCTCTCTTCATGCAACAGGCGGGTGAGCTCCAAGACCTTCTTTTCACTGGCATGCAGACTAGTCTCAAGAGAATTCCTTTCCTCCTTAAGCTGGATCCAGCTCTTCTGCATCTCTTCCCAGGATGTGGGCATATCAGGGTGCTGAATAGTGTAGGACACTTCCCCTTCCGAGACTGGTTCTTTGATTACTGGGAGCATGTGAGGATAAGGCATCACTAACTTCTGAGAGCGGGCGCGTACCCACTTGAGATAAGGCTCCAAAGGGATGGAGTTCTTGTGCCCCAGTGTCTTGCTGTCTATCCTACTAGGCATCCTCCAGGCTCTGATAAATCTCTGACGAAGTCCTTGAGTATCGTTGTCGAAGTCAAAAACTATGTCGGGAATTAACATATCATGAGGACCGTCTCTCCGAGCATAACCAAACTGTCTCCAAGCCAGGCATGGGCTATAAGTAATACCTCCTCTGATTCCAAGTAAAGGAACATTAGGGTACTCCCCACAACGATCAATGATAATGACATCTCCTCTGGATCTAGGACACCAATGTATATCTGCATGTGTAAGAGTCATCAACCGTTGTGACCATCTCAAACCCCGCTCATTCTTTAGGACTGATTGGGGAAGGTGCGAAATAAACCACCTTCCCAGGAGAGGAGTGCAACACATAAGGACACCTCTTTTTCTCATGGTTCGAGTGTAACATGAGTGAAGGATGTCCCCCAGCAATGTAGGTATAGGATTCCTGGACATGAAGATCTGAACAGCACTGATATCAATAAGCTGATCTGGGTTAGGGAACAGTACCAAACCATAAACAAGGAGGGCTACCACTTCTTCAAAAGCTTGTAGGTCAAGGGAGTTCCAACATTCATGGGCCTTTTCAAACAGAAACCTGGCTAAGAACCCTTTGATACCACTTCTAACTTCCCAATGTCCCTTGAGGTCAGATGACTGTAGGTGCAAGGCTTTAGCAATCTCTTCAAGCTTAGGTTCCTTTTCTGTACCGTTGAAGGGTAGCTGATCAAGGATAGGGATCTTCAGGAGCCGGGAGAACTCCTCCAATGTAGGTACCAACTGATAGTCCAAGAAGGTAAAACAGTGATGCAGGGGATCAAAGAATTGGAACAAGACCTTTATCATATCTTCCTCAATGTTGGTGTTGACCAAGCTGATGAGGCTTCCATGCCTTTCACTGAATGAAGAGTTCTCGGGAATCCTGGATATAAGCTCCTTAAGCTGAGGAGGGACCCTTACAAGATTGACCTGAATTGTCTTTCTACGAACAGTTTCCATGTCCTACAAAACAAGAACAAAGATGAAAATCCGAACCCCTGAAATGGTTAGTCAATGCATATGATGCGGGATGATGTCATGATGCTATGATTAAACACACCACAGATATGTACAAAGACAAACATGTAAGGCACACAAGGCACACAAGGCAAGCCCTTAAGGTTTAAGGCCAGCATGGGGTCTGGGTAGTACCCTCTTGGAGTTGGTGGGTTCAACCTGTCCTAATCAAAGTAACCGGGTTCTAAGGTTCCCAATATCACGGGATTGCTTTCATTGTTCATCGTTTCGATTTAGCCACTGAACTGGCGACCGAAATATTCCAGGAAAGCAACCCTCAATTGAGTGTAGTATCGAGTATCAACCAACCTCGGACTGCACCAAAGTCAGTTATCTCACTACCCTAAAGAGGCTAAGATAGTTCAATTAAGGTTCCTAAGGTCTGTTGATGCTTCACGACACCACGCGGAGGCCCCGTACTCTCCTTGACTGAACTCAAGGGTTACCGGTACACACCAAAGTGCCACATCAATGTAGCAGACTGTTTCAACCATGTCGGTATACCCCGCACAGTTCCCTCACAGCCTTGTTGCTACTTTCTAAGAAAGGTATCCCCCAGATCCGGGTTAGAATCTATAGAACTCCCAAGCAACCCACAATTTAAAGCACACAAAGCAATACAATTGAAAACATAGTTATGACCTAGCCCTAAGGTACACCCCACTTTAAGTTTATTCCCCAGCAGAGTCGCCAGTTCTGTGATCGGTGGATCTGGAACTGACTGTTTAACGCTGGTTCGCGAAATGTCGCGGAAGCAAGAGTCGCCACCGTCTTTTATTTTCTCCAAATGGAAAGGACAAAAGCACAGAAAAATTCCTTAAAGAGATTGCTCTCGGTTCGGGAGGTAGGTTATAGAAAGGGAAGGTGTTAGCACCCTTTCTATCCATGGTTATCCATGGGCTCTTAGGTACTTGCTCATTGTGTTTTCAAAAATGGTTTGTTTGCTTTTCAACTGTGGGTTTTAAAAAAGTTTCTTTGAAAAATTTCAGTTCGACTCGTACGTCAGAGTGTTTGAAAATTTGCTTTGAAAGCTTTTGAAAAGTGTCGGTGTGAAAAGTTTTGTTGAATTTGTTTTGAGACTAGAGCAAGTATCCTTGAGAACCTACCTACCCTAAGGAATTCGTCTGTGTAAATGTCCTTAAAAGTAGTGCCATCCCACCATTGAGAGGTAGGTAGCACCACCGTTGGAGGTGTTCGGGTCAATTCGAGTTTGTAGGGACATGGTGATCACCGGAGCAATAGGAAGATACCTTAGAAGCTACCCTCATGCCAGGTTCCCGGATCATGAGGACTTACTAAGACATCCTCTACTCGACGATCACCTTTCGAAAGGCAACAGTGAGGCGTACCCTAGGGGTGGTGTGTGCGAATTTGTGTGTCAGTTTCATTGATATTTGTCTTGTCATGTTTGTTGTGATCTACGCTTGATTTTAATTAGGGCCATTCATTCTTGCATGCATATTTAACAGTTAAAAAGTGCGGAAAGATAAAGATCTAAGCTATTACAAAGGCGCGGGTCCACATCGCCAAACTTAAACCGGACCAGATTTGACGGAAAAATAAATAAAGCAAAATAAAGAGAAGTGCGAGAAGTTAAATTGTTACAACGCTTTGGGAGAGATACATAATTATAATAAACGACATGAAATGAATGCGCGAAATTAAATAAATTACGAATATGGGCGTTGGACCCTTTTGCGAAAAATTAAATTTAATGAGGAATTAGAATTAAAATTAAAAAGGAACTGTTTTTTAGTATTTTTATATTTCTTAAGATTTAATGGAAAGAATAATTAATTAAAATTAAAATGAAGCGTCAAACCCTAATTCTAATGGTTTTTAAGTTTATTGTGAAAATGTCATATTAACCTAAATTAAACCCTAATTTTTACTTATGTACATTTAATTATAAAAATAAATAAATAAATGAATGATATTGTGATAAGAAAAAAAAAGGAAAATTTAAAAGGTATAAAAATTATCAATTAACCTAATTCTATATTTTTTTGGATTTTTAGTTATTAAAAAGAATTAAAATGGCAACCTAATTAAAACTAAATATTTACATGTTAATTTATTTAAAAAAATAATTAAAATAAAATAATTATTAAATTTTTGTCTTTTCTGGATTTTTTATGTATTTTTTTGATGTTTTCATATTTTGTAAAAATATTGAATTAGGTTAAAACAATAAAACAAATAAAAATAATAATTAAAAAGATATGAGAAAAATAAAAATATTTGCAAACCAGGGTGGGGGTGTAGTCCCAATTTGTGAGGTTTTGTTTCAGCAAATCAGGCCCAATAGCTTGAAATCCATTTGACTTTTCCAATTTGTGTGCCAGCGTGTTGACCAACGTTTACCATAGGCCTTGAATCTGAGCCCTTGATCTGCATCTCCTGGACGCGTGGACAATGATCTTTGAGCGCGCATGAAGACCTTCAATGGAAGCGCTGCATAGGAATTTGCATTGAAAAATAATATTGGAGATTACACAGACCTGGGACTTGAACCCAGGTCTTGAGGGTTAACCACATCACGTTTTGCCAACTGAGCCACTAAATTTCAATTAATATATTATAGTAAATAAATAACAAAAAGCAAAACCAACGCGTAATGGAGAAAAACGCGCGTAATTCAAACCACCGAATCACCAACTGACACGACGTTGTCTTCTTCAATTTTCCTGAAACATAAACTCAAAGGCAACAGTTTTAAGCGCGTGGTCTAAAGCAGGTTTACAGAAAATAGCGACTAGCGCTATAGGACCAATAAATTAATCGCGAGGCTTGGTCCATGCTCGTCTCAATGCACTGAATCCAATGGTCATGGTCTGGAGCTTTGATTTTTCCTCTTTGCAAAAACCCTAAAATCACAACCTGAAAACCCTAAATTTTACTCATGGCATCATCGTGTATGGTCAGTAAAAATACAATTAAAGGTGCTGGTTAGCTTTGAAACTTCAATGTGAACAAGAATATATAAACAAAATTCACAAATAACGCATGTAATAGAATGTATGATTATGCAATTTGTTTGGTACAGTTGCGGTTCTAGGTACCAATTCCTTACGCTTTTGTGGTTGATATTGATTGGAATGCGTTCAGGGAACCTTGAGAAAGCCTTTGAAACAAGATTTAAGACTTGAATCCTCCTCTAACCACGTTTTCAGAATTGACTTTTATGGAGAATTTTTCAAGTTTGTCAAGGGTTCTTTAGCGCAGCTTAGAGTGTAATGCAATTAGGTTTCTGATCCTGCATATGTAGTGAGCATTTTAGGTTAACAAAATTCAACAAAATCTCTTGTATTCAATGGTTTCAATATTTGATTTTATAAGATCTTTTTTTGAATCTTTTTCATGTGCAATTTTGTTCAATCATGCCAAATCAAACCAAATCTTGCCATATTGGGATGTGCACGTGATATTGAGAGTAGAATGTGCACAAAAAGATTTTTTAGGTCAAGTTTGATATTTTTCATGTATTTAAGTAATTTAAATGAATTAATATAAATAATAATTCAAATAAATTAATAAAAAATGAGAAAATACTTCCCTTTGGGCCAAGTGGTCGTGCATAGGCTTGGAATGATGAGTCATAGAA